>OW964572.2:18394732-19594732 GCA_943138885.2 Tholera decimalis | reverse complement strand
GCGTGAAGTCGCAGTAATGAATGTGGAATGAATGGTCTTATTAAAATAGAATTGTGTATATATAATTGGTAATGTTTACATAAGTTAAACAGTGGTCACTGTGTGAGGGCGCGGCCCTCCACCCGCGTCTCATGTAACTGTTTACATTATATTTAATTTATAGTATTTATAATAAGATTCCTTTGTACATTGTATGATCAGTTGGTTATCAAAGTGAAGGGTATGCTACGTATGCTACAACGCGAATTAAACTCGGGCTAGTAGAATTCCGTAGTAATACAAAAGCGTGTAGATTTCGCGAGACTGGTGTCAATGTCACCAGTTGGACACGGAAAGAGAAATACGCAATAGAGAAATACAAGTTGCTGTGTAAGCGAACAATGTCAAGTATAAAATGATAAAGTTAAAGCTTATGTAACATATTGCATGCGTTTCCCGAGTTTTTACTGACCGGAAACGGTGAAACATTACTTACCAACGTTGTGCCATTTAGCGCTTTCCGGTTTGATGGTCGCACACCGTTAACTTTTAGTAGCAGGTAAGTACCTACTTTATCAACATAACTACCTTTGCCGGCGAATTTGTTCGCGTGGGAGCCAATATTACCTACGTGATTTTTCTCTCACAAATCCCGATCCCACCGATCCCCCCCAGAAACCAGTAATAATTCTAGTGTATAAAAAATCTAGCCTACCTATATGTTACTCTATAATCTAAATTAGCCCAAACAAAAAGACAGGCGCTTCATTTTATAATTTTTTATAGATATAGTTAGATAAAAGCAATCGTTACGGATATTCAAACGAAGACTTTTTAACTGGCCAGAAACGTAAAGGAAGACTGATGATGGCTGATTTTCACCAGTAGCCGAAGAGATAAATTAATTAGGTAAATTATATAAATGAGCCACCAAGACCCAGAAGGTCAAACAATGGGAATTAAGGACATAGAATTGAATCATTCTTAATTCTATAGTGTAAACCAAAATATATTGTATCTCAATACCAAAGTAATAATTTATTGGCAAACCTAATGCAAAGTTAAGTTTTATCGTAGTGAAAATAGCAGCGGCGGCGCGGCGTGTGGATGTGGAGCTGCACTGGATACATGCGCGGTCCGAAGGGGGGTCACAGGGGACATGAATGCTAGTGATGGAGGAGGATGAACGCGTTAGGTAGAGACAGCTCTCTTCCTCACGCCTCTTCCACCATAGGAGTCGCCCCGGGCGTTAGGGATCTCAAGCCGATCTCAGAGGTAGCCCAAAGTTCAGTTAGAATAGGTCTGCTATCACCTAAATTGCCGGCCCCAGACAAAGACTTCAAAAACCCCCCCGAACTAAAATCTCAATTTTTTTACTGGACGCCCTAGAAGAATATATTTTCGAAGTTGAAAACAAAACCTTACTTTACTTATGGTTACTTATGGTTTTTATTTACTGATATTTTTATGCTATATTTTTTTAAATATAGTCTCCTTCTTTTATTAAATCAAAAATATAAAAACAATGAGATGAAGTACCATAAGAAATTAATACAGATCGTGCTTTTTAGCACCTGTAAGAGCAATAAGTGTCTGGGTTTTAACCCGGACGCTTACAGAGAAAATACCCCCGGATGAGCCCGGACGCTTTGCAATCTAGGACAAATCCGGGGAAACCCAGACGGATGTCCGGGTTTCGCCGGATAAGCCGATAAAAACCAGGCCCGGGTCGACGGCACGTCGTGTTAAGCCATTGCATGCTGGGGTTGCGGGAATGTTCTAACGAGACACCGCGGCCCCGGACCACAAGGGCAACTGAAGGAACAGGGTGGGTTTTTAGTCAGTAGTTGCCTGACACTCCCTTCCGCTAAAAATGGAATAAAATGGTGTATTGTGCAATAAAGTCAAATTTACTCGACTTATTATTAGTGACCCCCCAAAATTGCAGGCTGCGACCGCGCCTGAGTGGATAATACGCTTTATCTCATATCCTGGCCTTAGCTTTAGCCCAGCAACTTGTAGCCAAATAGATCTCTGCGCCGCCACCGATGATGCCGTGGAAGTGCCGAAGTTCTGGAGTAATAAATTATGAAGATTGTCGTGTCATATACACGAAGAAGATCGTAGTATACTTTTGACTGATTCAGATAGATCTCAATAGGTAATCAAAAATACTTTCGTTCAAAATGAGAGTACTATAGGCGTACTTCATTCATTACTTACATCCAGTGCAGCTCGGTTGTAGACTTGTGGATTATGTGTTGTGGTACCTACACACTTACCGCCATATACAGCTGTTTGTGACCTTACGTTGATTGATATTTCTACTTACAGGAGTTACAGGTACTAAATATAACCAGGAAATTAATAGATAAAGATATCTGGTTATTATTTCCTATTCAGATTTTTATATTTTAGTCGATTAAAAAATCCTTTTAGTATCTCTGGTTGACAATTCGACAGCTGTTGTCTTTTAATTTGACGTTTCGTAATTTCGTTTCGAACTTGTTGTTGGTGTTTTTCGTAAAGCTCGTATGTTACGTACGTTTTTACACATAATATAGATTTTACCAAGCATTTACAACTCAAAGAACAAAGGAGTCGCCTATTATGAAACGAGTGTACGTTTACAGAAATAAGTCTGAACAAAATGGAAAAGTTGTGGCCGTGGAAAACACGATTGAAGCATTAAAATCCGAAATATCAAAGAAGTTTGAAGAGAGTTCAGAAAATTTGAGATTGTATTCATCGAATGGCTGTGAAATTGAAGATGTGAAAGTACTTAGGGACGATGACAAGATATATTTATGCGTTGAAGGCGACGGGGAGTCGAAACAATGTGAAAATATAGGAAGTTCAATGCAAAATTTGTGTATGGGAGATGGCAAAAAACAAGGAAAAGCAGTGTCTGACTGGATTACTTTGAATGTTGGTGGCAAGCATTTCACTACGTCACGGTCCACACTGTTGGCTAAAGAGCCTTTGTCAATGTTGGCACGAATGTTTGCTGATGACAATAATGTGTACTTGATGACTCCAAGTGCTACGGATTCCAGTGGAGCATACCTGATAGACCGTAGCCCGGAGTATTTTGAGCCTATTCTGAATTATTTAAGACATGGCGATGTGATATTAGATAAGTATGTTAACCCAAAAGGTGTGATGGAAGAGGCTGTGTTTTATGGTGCGTATATTTCATTAATTAATTAAGTAAACTCTACATTATTTGATGGTATCTGTGGCTGGTGGCTCTGTCTTTGCATAATTAGTAGTAGTTATTATCGTTTCATACAAATCTGTACAGTTGTCTTTGCATGGAAGGACATCAGCAATCTGTCAGCTCTAACTAGATGATTACATCTGCGCAAGTGGTGGTTTTAGCCCAAACTTAGACATCAGCTATGTTAGCTTTGCAAGGCCCTTTCACCCCTTTACACAGATCAAAAGTAATAGGCAAAGTAAATGTTTTACAATATTAGTGCATTGCTAACATAAATTTAATTTAAATTAGTCAGGATTTCGAAGAGTATTATTACCTTTCCCTTTAAGAGGTAAGATCTACATCCTACTTAGGGCACCTTCAAATAAGTAGCTGCCGCTGCGCTGCTTTGTTATAAATATAAATGTGCAGCACGCTGTAGCCGCGCGGCACTTCGTGACTAATTTGAAGGCGCCCTTACAGAATTATATTCTTTGAAAGGCTTTTGCCTGTAGAAGCTGTAGTGAATTGTGAGAATTCTGAGCTTGATTCTCATGAGTTTCGTTTTTTTATTTATTCACAAAGCAATCAAAACTGGTTACAATCAAATTATAATAACAAAACACAATAGGTTTTGGCTTAATTATGACCCAGAGTGTAATTGCACAACATGATAAACACACAAATTAGTTCTTCCTAATACCTAGTATTTGGGTGCTCTTGGCTTCTATAAATTCCTTAATAACTTTTACTTTTAAGTTTGTTGTGAGATTCACTCAAGCTTGAGGCCATTAAAGGTCAACATGACTTCTGTACAAATTAAATTGTAAAAATATACAATCCAGTAGCTAATACTTTTTTTTGGTGAGGTATTGTACATTTTTCGATACATGACAGTTTCTTAAATTAAGTATCCTAATATTAAAGAACAATATAATATGTTTATTTGCACATAGAAAATATGCTAGTTAACATTTACACACATTTTAAATTTTGTTAATTTAGAAAAATTACATACACAAATGTGTTGTAACTGGCATCCTTACTAAGTTAATTAAATAACTTGTATTAAGGGTTATCAATAACAGTTGCAAACATCAATCTTTGTGTGACATTAGTAATCACATTATACAATCACAAGGACAGGAAACTATTGTTCTTGGTATTGTTATTATTGTCTCTTGCAATAATATTTTATTCATGTTTTCCTTGTCACAGTATTTGCTACTTACTCATCCATAACATAACTGGAATATAATATCCGTGGCTGGTGTGAATACATTGACAACTAGACTGGTATGTTTTTTTTTATTGGCTTAATACATCCTATGCATTAGGAATTCATATGAAAAAAATGGACAGATCATAATATATATAACTTTTAGAGCAATTGACTATGGTATTAAGTTGACATCTCGCATTTTTACATGTTTTACTTGACAACACAACATGTTAATTTACCAATTCACATTTTTTGTGAACCGTGGAACGAACATTGATATTTTGTTATGTCAACTTATACCCAGTAACCGAAATATTATTTGTTATTTGATATCTCAACTTATACACATAAAAGTTTTCTCTTTTAATTGACAAATTGAGATTTCAAGTTATAGCCAACCAAAATATTTCTGTTTAAATTGTGATATTAAGATGTCCAGTTACAGCCAGCTAAGTTCTGAACCCTAAATGTAATAAGTATAGTTATCACTAAGTGTCGGTTACAAAAAACTGACATTAATTGAATATGTTTAGTTGCCAACTTATGGACCTAAATTGTATTAAAAAAATATCGAGTTGTCAAGATGCTTCCGTAAAAAGTAAAAATTTGAGAATATCGTGGCACAGGCACGTCCCTAGCGCATTCTCGCTCGTGTGTTGGTAAACAAACATCACGTCAATTCAGAAGCCGCGTGCGCGGGAACTCTAAGTCTGTTTTGATTTCGTTTGTTTTTGAGTTTTATATCGAAAGTAACGACTACGTAACAAGAAAACTGTGTAACTGTGTGCGTAACGCCAGCGAAATGTTGTCGCTTTTCAAGATTTCGGCTTGAAAGATAATTAGTACCCCATCTCGTGTAAATGTGCCCGAAATTTAGAATTTGTGCGTCCAGCCGATCCAAAGATATTCACGAAAAACAGATTCCGCTGGAGTAACGTTACCCCAGCGGCATGTTTTTTAACCGGTGGTCGTAGCTGAGTACAAACTAGCTACTTAGATAGATCACATTTGTGCCTAAATGTGCCCAAAAAATTAAATTTGTGCGTCTTGAGGTTTCAG
This sequence comes from Tholera decimalis, assembly GCA_943138885.2. Lineage (NCBI taxonomy): Eukaryota > Metazoa > Arthropoda > Insecta > Lepidoptera > Noctuidae > Tholera > Tholera decimalis. Next base: position 19,589,273 of record OW964572.2, on the reverse strand, counting down.
AGTTATCTAAGATGCCGCTGGGGTAACGTTTAGCAAATCGCTGTACCTCTCAAACGGCACGACATACAACTACGATTTTTTTTTACTACGGTGGGTCCTAATTTGTGCTTATGTAAAGTTAAAGAACTGATTTTTTATTCTGTTACTTGTGGTGGCCAAAACAAAAACAATGTGGTGGCGATGATGTTCATGTTTGTGCTTAATAATCATCCGACGCTGCAAAAGATAAACCACAAATTCCTCCTCAGTGGGCACAAACATATGGAGTGTGACTCTGACCACGCGATTATTGAAAAGACGAAAAAGAGAACACAAATGAGAATCAATCATTTATATGATTGGGTGCAGTTGGTGAGGACTTGCAAAGTTCAGAAACCATTCAAGGTCGTGGTGATGACGGTAAATGATTTTTTGGATTTTGCCGAACTAAAATCCAAGAAAGGACCCTTTCTTGTTAAGAAAGTGGATGATTCGGGAGAAAAATTTCTGTGGCAACCTATTAAATGGCTGCAATATGACAAAAACAGCGTCAGAAAATTTTATTTTAAGAAAAACCTGGATCGCGAACCCCCATTTCATTCAATAAGTTTTAGGAAAAGAGGAATCTTTAAGTTGAGCCAAATCTCCAAGGAGGCTTTGCCAATTAGCGCAGAGAAAAAAAAGGATTTGATGGACATGATTGACCTGATTGACGATTCCTTCAAGGAATTTTATATTAAAATAAAAACTGTGGGTGATGTCTCTGCATCTAATGATCCAGATTTAGACGAGGACAACCCAGATGACGAGGTTTTGAGGACCAATAAAATATGACTGTGAATGTAATAATAACTTAATAATATTTAAAGTTGACAGATCAGGTCAGTCAACTTTAAATATTTATTACGTTATTCCTTCTTTATTCTTTTCTTTCTTTATTAAGTATGTTTCTGTTGTTTGGCCCAATAAAATAATTTACTTTTTTATTTTTTATTTATTGCTTTTACACTAGGAAACTGATAGGTTCGTGGTTTTTCAATTTAATATTTATTCAGTTAGAAAAACTGCTTGATTTGAGTAAGTCCTTCAACAAATCAACAAATATATTTATATTCGTCATCAGTTGTTTGATTGGTCCTCATTGTGTTTGTCATCAATAACATTGTTTACATACTAATATTACATACTCAGAATCAGATCAGATTATATACTCAGAAGGTGAATAAGTTGATTACTGATGGTACATAAGTTGACAACTCGGTGAATAAGTTGACAACTCGTTGGTGAACGACTTGACAAGTCTATTATTATGCAAACTATGGGGTATTTGGTTTATTTATTGTCGTCATATAAAAGATGGCACAAAATAACCCTTAAAACAACTAAAACACAGACGGTAAACTAATTTACTGATTTACCAGAAGAGGTCAAACCTTTAAAATGGCCGTCCTGACAAATTGCCATTTTAGACATGTCTACATATTCACGCCAGCCACGGATATATACTAATATACCTACTAGTTACTCTGTCAAGAAAGTATCCAAAGTTATTAGATATAGATGAATTATAATCTTTACAATCAATCACAAGTCAACCAAGCCAAAATATCTTATTGAAAGATGGAGAGATAAAATTTAATTTTGATTTTACTTTTTACTGTGGGAAAATCGGTCCAGCCCTCTTTGAGTAATAGGGGACTATATATAAAAAATAAAAGATTCCTACGAACTGAGAACCTCCATTTTTTGAAGTCAGTTATAAATAAATTATAGCCTAGAATAGCAAATTAGCTACTTTTAATTTTTAAACTTAGTGGATAGTCTTTGTACCTATCTGTGCTGCAACACCACATCTCAAAGGCATCAATGTGCAATGCAATCAAAATCTGTCCATTTCGTCAGTTTTTAAACTTTTTATTGGTAAGACAAAAAAAATTGAGTTTTCTTTTAAGAGAACTCCTGTTTTTCTTTTAGACATTATGCCATTGAAATAACACGCATCTTATCTCATTCTTGCTAATTCAGTCGGTCGGGTTTGGGTAGCATCGTCATTAGTCGGCTATTCTCTCCCATTCACAGACATCAAATGAATTCGTATAACGTTTCTGTCAAACAATCAGTGACTGTATTTCATTTCTCGTTCGCACTTTACGATCGTGCGGTTTAGAATGTACGAGTTCGAAAAGAGCTATTTGACCTATTAGACCGATTACAAGTCAGCGTTCGGAAACGTTTCTTCTAGTACAGTACGAAGTTACGGTTCCTATTCGTTCATCGTTCACGAACTACCCAAGACTAACTAGTAATCTTGTTAACCCGTCCAAGTAAGCTAAATAATATACTTGTGGCTGGAATGGGTTTACGGCAATTTTGTAATGGGTGGGGTTCGAACTCGTAACCTCTCGCTCACAAGGCCGACACCTCAGCCATTAGGCTATTGTCGCTTGAGTCTGTATGGATTAATGTGATATGTAGTACTAGTTCTCACTACTTAAATTATTTATACTAATATTATAAAACGCAAAAGGTTTTTGTTTGTTTAACGTTCTAATCTTCAAAAGTGTTGGGTGAATTTTAGTGAAATTTGGTATGGAAGTAACTTGAGGAAAGTTTTAGGTTAGGTTTTTACCCGACTGCGAAAGAATGAGGGTTATGTTTTTATTGGGCTAAAAACCACGGGAACGAAGCCCGCGACCATTAGTCTAATTATATTATTTCTTCTAATTCCAGGTATAGACTCAATGATACCACAGTTGAATGTCCTTATTGAGGAGTCTCAGAGCAGGAGTGGTATCAACCATGCTCTTACACGTATGGATGTGGTTCGCTCCATTATAACGACCCCTAATACCTGGGAGTTAAGGTTCCAAGGGGTCAACCTGTCCGGAGCTGACCTCAATAGGCTGGACCTTAGGAATATTAATTTTAAGGTAGGTTCAATATGTATGTTACTATGATCCTATATCGTCCTACCACTGGATAAAGATCCATGATTTTCAGGTGGTTCTATCCATGGGACTTGGCCAAAGTAAACCGCTGGTCCAGCTTGTCCCGCCATTTTCTATGAGGTTTACCGCGACGTTTATGGCTGTATCAAGCCTGCAGAGTGATGATTGGCCCACAACTCATTGGGCATGCGGTAGAGATGGCCAGCCCAGGCCCAATTATATGTGTGGTTTTATCAAATTAACCTGTATTGCGAGTGAGTGGGCTACAAATTCTTTTTATATATTGTCAGCCAAACACGCTTCAAATATACAAATTGGTATGAGTCATCATGAGGTACGACCATTGACAAAGAGACTATAGCCACAGTTTTTTAATACCCTAGCTTCTGGTCGCGGCTTCGCTTGCGTTTTACGTTTTTGCAGCGAAAAACAAACCCTAGTAATTTGCTTTCCAACTTTTGAGCGCTTGGATAATTAGGCGGCAAAAAAAAAAGCAAACCCTATATCGGTCAGTGATAACGTAGCATTCTAATGGTGAAAGAATGTTTGTAATCAGTCCAGTAGTTTATGAGATTATTCATTACTAGCTTCTACCCGCGACCTCGTGCAAATTCCGATGCCGTGGGAATACCGGCTTAAAAAGTAGCCTATGAGTTATTCCAGGATGTCAACTATCGACTTACCAAATTTCATTCAGACCCGTTCAGTAGTTTTTGCATGAAAGAGTACCTAACAGACATCCATACATCTATATCCTCACTAACTTTCGCATTTTTTAATATTGGTGATAATTTCACCAATATTAAAAAATGCGAAAGTAAGACAAACATGCAAAAATACAAATGTTTCCTTTTTAGGGTTCCGTAGCCGAATGGCAAAAAACGGAACCCTTATAGTTTCGACATGTCTGTCCGTCTGTCTGTCTGTCTGTCCGTCCGTCCGTCCGTCCGTCCGTATGTCACAGCCATTTTATTCCGAAACTATTAGGACTATACATGTAAAACTTGGTAGATAGATGTATTCTGTGAACCGCTTTCCGATTTTGAGAGAAAATTTAAAAATAAATTAAAATAAAGGGGGCTCCCCATACATGGAACTGAAACAGAAAATATTTTTTTTTCATGAAACCTATACGTGTGTGGTATCTATAGACAGGTCTTTAAAAATGACATTAAGGTTTCTAAAATGACTTTTTCATAAAGTTAATCGTTTAAAAGATATACGCTTCCAAAGTGGTAAAATGTGTGTCCCCCCCTCTAACTTCTATAATAATGAAGAGAAAAATCTAAAAAATACCATATGTTGTAGATCTTAATGTAAACTTTCAACCAAAAATGGTTTGAACGAGATCGAGTCGGCAGTTTTTGAGATACAGTATATTTTCTAAAACCGCAAATATAACTTTGTAATTCATACAAATACTATGAAAAACAAAGTTATTTGGCGTAGTTGTAGAAATTTTAAATAAGCTAGTTTTAAGAAATTTTTAAGGTTTTGGAACGAAGTTCCTTATCGCGCGTTACGAAAGGGGGCTAGCCGGAAAAAAATCATACGAAAAGGTGTAACGACACTTTTTAAGGGGTGTGGATATTCGTGAATCAGGCTTCATTAGAACCTTTTTTTCCGTAACCCTTACAAGATTTTTTTTCAAAATAATATATATTAATCTACACAATGTAAAGCGTGTCCTCGTGGCTTCAGAAAAAATAAAAATATATTTGAAATATCATAAATAAATACGTAAAGTGGCCTCTGTTTTTGTGACTTACTACCATTTTTCTCCTAAACTATCAATCACAGGATCTTTTAACTGCCACCAATATATTATATTAAGTAATGCCGATGGGACCATGTGCTTATTTTTGCCAATAACTTTCTTAATTATTTATAAGGATTTTTTTACGTAATCGCTACTCGCAAATCGCGTATCCACCCCTCCGGGCGCCCAGTAAATCAGTGCGGGACGAGACGCAGTGCTGGACGGACCTGTGACACTTTTCTCCGCAAACAAAATTATTGTCGATAGCCTAACCAATTAGATTTTTCTTTGTTTTATGTATAGTGTGTGTAAATATTAGGTTATTTTAGTGTGTAATTAGGTATAACGTTGTAAATAATAATTACAACTTGTCGTAAATTCTTATTATAATATTAAAATGGGTGACAAAAAAAGACGCAAGAAGCGTAATTTGAAAATAGCATACAAGAGGAAATTCCAAAGAATAAAACTGTAAGTACCTACTTAATATTTTATGTACTTGTTAGGTAATGAAAAAAAATGGCCAAGTGCGAGTCAGATTAGCCCATAAAGGGTTCCGCAGTAACTATAATAATATAATATAATATGTACCTATATTAATGTGACAAAAAATATCTTACAAATTTCTTAAAACTAGCTTATTTACATTTTTTTACAACTACGCCCAATAACTTTGTTTTTCATAGTGTTTCTATGAATTACAAAGTTATATTTGCGGTTTTAGTAAATATGCTGTACCTCAAAAACTGCTGACTCGATCTCGTTCAAACCGAGTCTTGGTTGAAAGATTACATTAAGATCTATAGATATATATTTTTTGTAGATTTTTCACTCCATTATTATAGAAGTTAGAGGGGGGCGGGGGGGCACATTTTACCACTTTGGAATCGTATATCTTTTAAACGATTAACTTTATGAGAAAGTGGTCTTAGAAACCTCAATGTCATTTTTAAAGACCTGTCTATAAATACCACACACGCATAGGTTTCATGAAAAAAAAAATTTCAGTTTTAGTTCCATGTATGGGGAGCCCCCTTAATTTTAATTTTTTATTTAATTTTTTTCTTAAATTCGGAAAGCGGTTCACAGAATACATCTACCTACCAAGTTTTACATGTATAGTCCTAAGAGTTTCGGAATAAAATGGCTGTGACATACGGACGGACAGACATGACGAAACTATAAGGGTTCCGTTTTCGCCATTCGGCTACGGAACCCTAAAAATACACTATCTTTCAAAACTTAGTTGATACCATACTTATATAATTGCAATAACTTTTAAAGTAGGTATACACAAAATTAGTAGGTATAAGGTACAGAGGGTCTGTACCGTATACCTACTAATTTTGTATATAACATAAACTAATACGAAAAGCGAATTAGGTCTATATATAATACTTAACCATAATCGTTGAAAACTAGGTAAGTACGCAGTTTGCTAAAATTATTCTGAGAATCCCATGCACAATCGAATTACACGGTTAATTTTATAAAAATAAGGTCTTATTTCGGTCCCATATTTTCATAGAAAAGGGCACCTCGCTAAACTAATACGAAAAGCGGATTAGGTCTATATATAATACTTAACCATAATCGTTGAAAACTATGTAAGTACGCAGTTTGCTAAAATTATTCTGAGAATCCGATGCACAATCGAATTACACGGTTAATTTTATAAAAATAAGGTCTTATTTCGGTCCCATATTTTCATAGTAAAGGGCACCTCGCAGCTAAAAATGAACTCCTATTTCGACGGAAGAAACGTTTTATTTTTCTATTCGTATTATCTATGCCTTTGTAGAAGCCGCTAGCCACCGCCAATCCGCCATTGTCACACAAAAATATTTTAAAGGGCACTATTATTTTATAAATCATTATGGTTAATATTTCGGTATTATGAACGTAAAAATATGTCAACAAAAAGTATATATGAAAGTAACGAACATGGATGTTAAACATTATTAAATTTTATATTAAAAATTAATAATTAATTAATAATATTAATTATTAAAAATTCATACGAAAAGTTGTAACGACACTTTTTTACCGACTTCAAAAGAAAGGAGGTTCTCAATTCGTCTTGAACTTTTGAAGTGAAAACTTCTTTAGGGGAGTTGAGGGGGGAGTTGCGGGTCGAGTTGCGGTTCGAGTTGCGGGTCGAGTTGCGGGTCGAGTTGCGGGTCGAGTTGCGGGATGAGTTGAGGCATGAGTTGAGGGGCGTCTCGTGGGGAGTTGAGGTAAAGAGAGAGAGAGAGGGCAACGGTATACCTTTGAAATTTCGTAAATTTTTGAAGGTTTCACTTCTACCACGTGTGAATTGTACACATGTTTTTTTTACAATTCCTTCACTAATTAATCGAAAGGAACTTCGTTCCATCCGGGTGTCCCTTGACACCTCTCAAGATTTTTTTTGTTTTTTTTTCAATTAAATATATTTAGTATATTATATTTATTATAGTTACCACGGAACCCTTCATGGGCGAGTCCGACTCGCACTTGGCCAATTTTTGTAACATTAGTATAGATTGGTATTGTAGCTGTTGTGCGGCCGTCTGCAAACTAGCTTCGATTGCAGAATGTTGAGGACTGACCCATCATGCAAATAAGTTCTAATGTTTCTCCAGAAGTTTTATAGAATAGAGTAGAATACATTTATTTATGATAAGGGATTGAAAAAAATGTTCTAGATAGGAAACTGAAGACCGCCTAAAAATTAAGTATAACATTTAAAAAAAAAAGATAACTGTGGGTAGATTTGACCTCTCGATCACAAGTCCCTTAGCCATTACGCTTCATTTAATTTGATTTACTTTATTTTTACCCGAATATCTGGAAAATATTTATTCTTATTCTTTTGTATTGTACACAAAATATATGCACAAAATATGTGTACAGCAAACAAAGTGGAGATAAACCCAGAAATGGGTTCCCTGGCAGCAAACCTCATTGCATCATAATTTTGAGTTCTATCAAGCAAATGGTACTTAAGTGATAGTATGCTGGACTATGAAGCTAGCTAGCCTTAGTTTCAGGCAAAACTTTCATGAACACCAAACTGACACTTTGTTTTCTCTATTCCAGTATGCTTGCTTGTCCCGCTGCAACTTGAATGGTGCTAACTTATCGCACTGCTGTTTGGAGCGCGCAGATCTCTCGTACGCCAACTTAGAAGGCGCCCAGTTACTAAGTGTGAAGGCTTTATGTGCTAATATGGAAGGTGAGTGTACCTTTTTTTTATTGAGTGTACCTATGGTTCACGAAAGTAGGTAAAGCCGTTGGCCCTTGTCTAATTGCAAAGCTCAAATGACTCGGACCATGAGAGTTAATATAACAGAGACACTGTTTGTTATATTAAGTCTGTGTAAGAAAAAAAAACAAAGAAAAAGTATTTATCTTCGCAGAAACGACATGCATATCTACAAATTAAAAACTTATCTAAAATTCCTTAAGGATAGTATGGTAGCACTTAAATCATGGTAGCATGGATACTGATTTTAAGATTAACATCTCAGTATTGAAGCATGTCGTGGATGTGGCAACAAGGCTTCTACTCAGCATTATGGTATGCGATGAGATTGTTGCCATGCCACAGCAAGCAAACCGTTGATTTTCAGTGGTCGCCTAAAAATACATATAACATACCTACTGAAACCAAATCTTACAAATAATATTACATACTTACATAATTGTAACAATACTATTATACTGTCCGCCTTCAATTCCGCCTTTGTTCCTTTTGTGTTGCATAAAGTTTTAATAAACAAGTACAGAAAATTAAAGTAAATAAGTATGTGTCACGTTAAAAAAAAACTAACTTTTGTTACTAAAATATCAATTATGGACATAGCTCTTTTGTCTTCTAGTGTTCGTATTCTTAAAAAAAAAATAAAACAATACCCTTTATCGACATAGACGAGCTAAAACCAAAATAGAGTTCTCAACAGTAAACCTCAGTGTTTAGAACACAAATGAATTTTAATCAATAACGTTATCCTGTGGTAAAATAACATAATTAATAATTATGTTTATAATTACAGGTGCCAACTTAAAAGGTTGTAACATGGATGACCCTTTTGGATCCCGAGCTTTGATGGAAGGTGTCAATTTAAAAGGTACATTAGTAAATCCCTACAGCCTTAATGATATTGTATATGGCAAAGCAACCCTGTCCGACTGTCTGTATGTTACATTTTGACGTGTAAACCAATAACAAATTTTAATGCAATTAGGTACAGCGATAGATTAGATCTTGGAGAAAGACATAGACTACTTTCGCTGAAAGAAAATTTACGCGAGCCTAGCTGTGGGCAGAAGCTAGTATAATAATTAGTAGCTATTATGATTATTTCCTAAGATTGTCTGTAAATCATCGCTTTTAGCGATACAACCGCCCACTGTGTTTGAAAAATCCTTATTTTTAATCTGTAATGATGTAAAATGAAGAGTATATCTATCAAGGTTTAATATTACAAAACGAGCAAGAAAGATAAGCTTTCTGGGAAAACAATGCTTATATAGAGTTTACGTTGATTGAGTTTGGGAATACAGGTGTGACATGTAACAAAAATATAAATATACAAAATGGAATCAGGTGTTACTTTGCGGATAGCCATACCAAACTAATTGTTTCTTCAGAAAATTAACTAGTGTTAATTCCGCTAAGAAGTAGATGAACAATCTTGCATGTAGTATGCAGCATCGAAATTAATGCACATGCAGAAGGGATGCAATAAAAACATAAGTACCACATATGGTAAGCAAACCACACTGTTGTTTGCTTGCACGTGGATGATTTTTTAGTTTACAAAAATAATTTTCCTGACTCTGATATTATTCTTTACTTCTTAAAGTTACAGGTGAGCTACATTATAACTGGCGAATAATTGCACTGTGTGAACCGTTCTTCTCACACAAGAGTGTAGTGTAGTTTCCTCAAAAGAAACACACCTTATACAATAACCGACATGGTTCTGATAGTGTCACGACAATATCTATTTTTTACTTAATTATTTTCTTTTTAACTTTGCATACAATTCAGCTAATTTAATTGGGGGAAGATATTAGTTCTTGTAACACAGGCACTTAGATCAGGAGCCAGGGCTTCAATATATTTGTAAAACCCTTTTTATGCCAATAAAGACTTAATTATATAATTAGACCGTTACATGTTTATCACTGAATGATATTGAAAAGAGACGGACATCTGAGTTTGTATTGATGTTTCTTTCAAAGCTCAGTTCATGTATTTTTATAATTTTAAATCAATCACGCCTGGTTTTTAATGAATGCTTAGAATGGGTATACCATTACATCTTAACGTTTGATTTGTAGCACACTAAAAACATACTTGCATGTTTTTATTATTAAACATATGTATATGGAAAGAATGTCGTAAAACTAAAAACAAAAATGAAGTAATAAGAGCTTTAAGGATTTCCATAGAAAAACCTGTCAAAGTTTCAAGAGTGTATATTACAGAAACACAAACAAAAAAAATGCAACGACTCTTCGTTGCATGTTTTTTCTAGAAAGAATAATACTTTACAACACTCACTTTTAACAAAACGATGAAATTTTATTACTTTGTCAACTTATTACTCAAAATCAAGAGCTGATAGACATACATAGTTTCTTGAAGAGTTATACACAATACACAGAGTTCTTTATGAAATAATAATTGTTTCGGAAATCAAAACTTGTTTCTCAGTTGTACCTGAATTATCTCGATTGTATGCTTCCTAGCAAATCTGGTCAATTTAGACTCGGGTAAAGGCTAGATTTTTTTATTGTTGATAAGTTCGCGTTTGATAAGTAAGCGATGATGTGGTTGAAGATGAAGCACGCTTGTGTAGAACTAACCTATTCACTCTTTACTTAAAGGTTATAGCTATCGGGAAAAACAGACTCCGGCAGGAAATTCCACTCCTTAGCTGTGCTACGCACAATGAAAGCATTTAAAACGTTTTGTAATAACTACTTCCAACATTTTTTCAGGTGCAAACCTAGAGGGAAGTAATATGACTGGTGTGAACTTACGGGTGGCAACACTGAAGAATGCCAACTTACAGAACTGTGATTTAAGGGCTGCCGTCCTTGCTGGGGCTGATTTGGAGGTAACTGTTCTATATAAAAAATGAGTACTCGCCTGATATAGGACAATACCGTTCTTTTATAAATATTTTTTTTATTCCGGATGAACATCCTCATGACCTCGATTTCGCCTGATGGTAAGCGATAGATAAAGTCTACGATGAAACTAGCGAGCCCAGAAGATGCCTGTTCACTCTTTCTTTAAAGGCTTAGTTGAAGGGGTTAACAGTATTGCTATAGTAATGTGAATTCCTTAAATCTCATCCTCATAAAACTAGCTACTACTCTTATTCCTTCTCTGTCCATGCTGTAAGATTGTGGAACTCACTTCCGCCTAGCATTCGTGAAACTATATCTCTATTCAAATGTCGATTAAAAGAGCATTACCTTTCCTCTTAACTGTGTTAATTATTTATGTATATATTTATATTATATGTTTATATATTCTAACATTATGTATTTATTTAAGTATATGTTATTTTTATTGCATTGTAAGTATGTGTAAGTATATTTCATATTTTAGTTTTAGTTTTAGACTTCACATATTCATATTTATTTCTCTTCTTGTTCTCACACACTATTGTCTACATTTCTTTTTCACTTCTCCTTTCGCAGGTCTGCTGGAAGAAATTTCTTAAGAAATAAGCAGTACCTTTGTACTCAGATATTATAATTATGTTTATCTTAATGTATTTTACTGTGTGTACATAAATAATAAAATAAATAAATAAACACAGCTAGTACTCTTTTCATTAATAAAAAAAGGCTGAAAGGTCAGGACCCCAAGGAACTGGGATAAGGGCAGGAAGATGATGTTTCGTAATTTTATACCAAACAATAGTTTAACAGTTTAGATAAATATATTCTTATTCTGTTACTAGCGACCCACCCCGGCTTTGCACGGGTGCAATGTTTATATTAAATATACTATAGAATGTCTTTATATACAACGTTGACAGCTTTTTTGTCATTCGACAATACATTTATGTTCTCTTTAGTAGTTACTTTTGAAAGTGCGACATATAATTGACCATGGGAAAAACATTCAACGCTCAAATCCAAGCCTGCAACGTTGAATGTTTGACCCTGGCATTTGTTAATGGTCATTGCAAAAGATATCTTTAACGAAAATTGTAGGCGTTTAAATTGGAACGGCAAATCCGATGGTATCAGAGGAATTCGGGGAATCAATACATTTTCTCCGGTACCACATCCGGTGAGTATTGAGCTCTCTATTATGAAAGTTTTTAGCGAATTTACCAGCAAACGCGTGCCATTGCAAAGTTTAGGTGTAATCAGGTTTCTTAATTAAATAATAGGACAACCTACTTTCAACACCATTCTATGAGGATTAGATCTTATGGACTCCCTCCAGATGGGTTCAAAGTATTAAGAAATTATGTAGGAAAGTGAACAGCTTCTTCCAAATCCAGAACAGTATCAACCGAGTAGTATATTTGCGTCGGTGCATCAATCTTTGAAAGAATCAATTTATTTACCTTATCTACTTGTTCGTTAGTGGGTGATAGAATCGCCCTTTCTTTAAACCAAGATATAGTCTTACAACTTATGTTATCAATGTCGGTATAGACATTCTTGATCCAGTCTTGGAGGTTGTCTATCAAAACACAAAGGTTTGCTAGGTTAATCCTTTCAACACTTTGTGTTAACTCTCCATTGCCAACTTTTAGATTGATGTGTGGCCAAAGGTAGGATCTTTTTAGGGAAGCATTTATTTCGTCAGCACGTTCCTCGAGTCACAACTGATAGGATTTGACGAAAGTCTCCTGAAAACAGAATTGTACAGGTGTATTTTTGCTGCGCAAATCGCGCATTGTCCTATCCAGTGCTTCCGCAGACGTCTTGTTTGACATGGTGGCTTCATCCCAGACTATTAATGAACAGTCACGCATCAATTTTCCTGTATTGCTCTGTTTAGAAACACTGCAGACGCTGTTATTATCACCGGTGGCGATTTTCAGCGGGAGCTTGAAAGTAGAGTGTGCGGTTCGGCCTCCTTCTAAAAGCGTAGCGGCAACGGATGTCGCGACAGCTAATGCGATTTTGCCAGTAGATCTCACTTCTGTTAATAGCAAAGTGATTAAAAATATTTTCCCCGTACCTCCTAGGGCATCAACAAAAATCATTTTTCCTTCATTGTTATCAATTGATGATAGTAATGTAGTGAATACTTTTATCTGATCAATATTCAATCGTGGCTGACCCTGTGCTATATTTTGTAAAAGTTTCAATTGATCGTTTGAAGATTCTCTTGTGTATTCGGCACTATTTGTTAAATCTGAGTTAGTCGTGTTAGCTGGCATCGGCAACCCAAAATCCTTGATATATTTACCCGAAAGCACTTGCGCTACTTTGTTCAATTCAAATAATGCTTCATCAAATATGTTTTGATCATATTGTACATCATCTGCAACTAACTCTTGCCGTCGCCGAATCAGAATATCACTGGCCATATTTTCTTGAAATTTATTGCATAGAGTAACAGAATCAGTTACTTGACAAAACGCTAGTATGATGGCAAATAAATATCTCAATGAAGTAGCTGAACTGCAAATAGCTGCTTCTGATAATGTGTTTTCCCAGTGAGAATCGTCTTCCAAGAGCTTAAATAACAACTTGTAGGTACAGTTCTCAGGTGTGCAAAGGATCTCGGGCCTTTTACAACGTGCAGTAACATTCTCAGATAAAAGCATTCGCTGTTGTTGGGATGAATAACGTAGATTCTGCCAAGAGCATCCATTTTTTTTTTACTCTGGGGAAACCATCGACTGCATACCTTGTTTTCGCCGTTGAAAGGTTTTAGAACTCTGGTTCCATGTATAGTAACTTGGAACTCTGTCATATGTCAGTGTTTTCGCGAAATAATCTAGAGCGCATAAAGATTGCTGTTAATGTTGTGTCCCGTGGGTTATTAACAACTTCTTGTATATTGTTCTCAGTAAAATATACTCTTTGACCATTTTCGGATATGTGGATAATTGTAGGAGCCCGGTCGTGCTCTTTGAATGATAAAATTCTCCATACTGCTTCAGAGCTGTAGATGTAACGTTCAGAATGATATTTTTCCACTTCATTTGGTAATTGTATGCTGAAAGTGGCTTGATCGCTACCTTTATTTGTGTATTTAGTTTTTAGTAACATATTGGATTGACTTTATTGAACTGCACAACTTGACGTTGATGTGGGCATCAAACATTTTCAAAAGGAGCAGATTATAGGGAACGATCCATCGATTATCAATATCATGGTTGCGGACGGTGGCACTTTGCCCACCCTGCTCTGGCGATTGAACACCCGTAAGGAGAGAGTGACGTGGTTCAGGTGGAGGAAGAATTTCTTCTAATTTTACTTATCCTTGTTAGCAACACATACCTTTCGATTCGTCCTTGAATTTTAATGCCAAGCAATGTTCACACACTACTGACATGGTACTTATTGATACTATACGATTGTCGTTATATGGAATCCAAGGATCGTAATTCATGGCAGAATTTTCTTTATTTACCCATAAAGTAGTAATTCACTCGGATCTGTGGCTGTTCGGTTGTCCGTTTTGTTCGGTGTTACTGTGTGTCTGTTCGGACGATACTCTTGCTCTCTGTATTCGATGTCTACCCCAATCCTGGCTGAGGCGAGCCTCACGCTCTACAGGCAATACTCTGGTTCTCTGTATTCGATGTCTATCCCAATCCTGGCTGCGGTGAGCCTCACGCTCTACAGACAATTCTCTGGCTCTGTATTCGATGTCTATCCCAATCCCGGCTGCGGTGAGCCTCAAGCTCTACAGACAATTCTCTGGCTCTCTGTATTCGATGTCTATCCCGCTCCTGGCTGCGTTGAGCCTCACGCTCTACCGAGGATTCTCTTTCTCTCTCAGCTCTATATCTATCCCGAAGCTGGCTAAGGTGAGCCTCACGCTCCGTTGACGATTCTTCATCCCTTGCTGAACGTGCTTTTCTGGCATTCACTGTACTACGACCTGTGTTCAACGACGACGTCTTCCAGACATGACTTTATATTTCTGTACAAAAATTACTTAGACACCTTAGAACTAAAATAATAATAATATTCAGACACTCACTTAAAACTATACGTATAATTTTAAACAACATTACGTCCGTTCGTCCGTTCGTCCGTATGTCACAGCCATTTTATTCCGAAACTATTAACTATTACATGTGAAACTTGGTAGGTAGATGTATTCTGTAAACCGCTTTCCGATTTTCAGAAAAAAAAAATAAACACAAAACACAGGTCTTTAAAAATGACTTACTACCTACCTACTTATAAGTACGGATTACGTGGTCGCGCTGAAAAGCACGTTTTTATGATGACTGCATTGTAATAACAATTCCTCGCTAGAGGGCTCTGATGAACGCGTGCGATCGATCGAACACAATCGCGTCTAAAAACGGACTATTAGATATCTAATAGAATTTAATTTTATCGTCTACCTTAAGAGTAAAATATCCCCCAAGTAATATTCAAGAACGCTTATAGAGTTTGTAAAAGTGGGCACAACCTTATCCGTTCTCATAAGAATGAGTTAAGAAAACATGAATAGATAGAGATAAGAGTTGTAAATTTTCTAATTGTCTGTAGAGATTTTTCTAGTGTCTCACTAAACTGTTTATAGACCACAAATTTTACTAGTAGATAGTTTATAGATAAAGTTGAGACCTTTAAAGAAGTCTTTACTCGTCAAGTTTTTAAACCAAAATTAACTCAAGACTAACAACTTGAAGTTACATTTGATTTGTAATAGACAACGACACATGATGGCGAAGAACTTACAAGACTTATTTAAACTTATTATTATATTGCATCATGGCGTAACAAATTTCTTATTTCATATATACTTATGTTTTAACTAGTTATTAATGGATTATTATGTAAAACTCTCTTAAAATAAGAGCGCCCGCTGTAAATGTAAGATTTAATATTTTTTACTAAATTATTTAAATAAACCAATTTTTTAAATTGCATTTTAATGTTTAAAATACTCATTTTATTTAAAATATAGTAATTTAAAACATATTAAATGTTTAATTAGACACAATTTAATTATAAAAACATTAAAATATGTAACGAAAATCATTTGAAGCAAATTTAAGCAATAAAAAAGGCGTCAAGATAAAATTTACTAGAAAACGACAGAACAAAACAAAACAGATTTATGAGTGGTTTAAGATTATCTAGTAACTTGTATCTTCTGTCGTAGAACAATTTCCCGCGTTTTGGAGGAAGTTACTAGAATGTTTCGATTCTGAATCTGAATCATTTTGCAACTGTTCTTCATTTTTCTTCCTTTTTAAATATTTGCCGATTTTTCGACGAAAGCCACCAGACATTTTTTTTTACTGTCTCCATTGTATAAAATCATCCAATTCAAATATTTAATGTAAAATACACTTATTTAAGCCATTTTTAGGAAAAAACCACTCGAAACACGTTTTCACTATAATTTTTTGAGAAAAACTTAAGTCTGTTTATAAGCAAAGATAAGAGTACCAATAGATAAAATAGAATGTCTTATCTTAAAATATATCATATTATCTATAAAGTTATTTATTCCAAGTTAGGTACCTTTAGGCTTTATTAACTATTTGTAGAGTATTTTATCTTAAAACATTCAATATACCTACTTATAAACGTACTTGAAATAAGTGTGCTATAGAACAAATGCTCTAAAAATAATCGAGCTTGAGAAAAAACTCTATAAGAATACATTTTCTTTATTGAAACCATATTTAGAAAGCCTCTACCTAAAGATTAACCGTGAATAGACTGTCAATAGACAGATTTGTTTTAAACCTCCAAGACTGTTTTACTTGGGTGGTTACTACTTAACCGGAGGGCGAAGCCAGAATACTGGCGTAATAATCGCGAATTGTCCTGTTTTATTCATGTTTTTTTTTTTTTAATTGGATTATAAATACCTACTATCCATCCAGAGATTATTTGTAAAATACCGCTTTTAGGTAATACCGCTCATTTAGGGCTTCCAATCCCGGAATACCGAGATCTCGGTATTCCGGGATTGGAAGCCCTAAATCCTGATCCAGCGTCATTTTCCAATACCGCGTGTTGCGGGATTATGGGCGCGGGATCCGCGGGATTTGAGGGACTGAAAAAAAGCATGCATGCGCCCTCTCGCGAGCGCAATTGCTCGGTGACTGGCGGCCGGCAGTGGTGCAAACAACGCGGGGGCTGATGTCACCCGTTTTTCACAGCTTAGGTAGTCTAATATAGCCGAATTTCAGTCGGTGGTAGCCTAAGTATGTAGCCTAAAATATCAGTAAAGTTTTTCATTCAATATTTGTTACTGTTTTTTGTGAAGATTAAACGGTGTAATTTGATTGATCTCATACTAATAGTAATACGTAAATAAATGTGGAGTTAGTTGATTAATTCATTGTTTTATTTGCCTTATATAAATGTGAATATTTTCAATATGCGGGATCCCGCAAATACCGAGATCCCGCGGGATTGAAAATTCGTAGTCCCGCAAATACCGAGATTGAATTCAGGCTGCGGGATTGGATGCCCTGCGCTCATTGTTACCGCCTTTCATTTTAAAAACCCTTATTGTAACTTGTAATGGTGTAAAATATATTGTATAATATCTATCTACACTGTTAAACTATTGTTTGGTATAAAATTACGAATCATCATCATCCTGTCCTTATCTCAGTTACTTGGGGTCGGCCCAACATGTTTTCTTCTTCCATTCTCCCCTGTCAGACGTCACAGTGTCATTTACTCCATTTTTCATATCATTCTCACACAATCCATCTTTGTCATTTCTCTAACTCTCCATCCATCAACATTCAAACCCATCATACTTTTAGTTAAATGAGAGCTTAAGATAAAGCGGGCCGCTGTCTATAAATAGCGCCAGCACCCAGGAGTCTTCCAAAACTTGGTGATGTGATGTTGTCAAATCTACGCTTCATTGACATTATTTTCTTCCGTTTAATAACTGAGGAATTATAAAAAAAAATCTTCATGGCTCGTGTCTTTGCTGGCTTCTATGTTCTCTACCTTATGTGGTGCGTTAAGCAAGAGTGAACAGGCATCTTCAGAGCTCGCTCGTTCTATAGTAGACCTAATCTATCGCTTACCATCAGGCGTGATCGAGGACAAGGGCGGCCTAATCCGTAGGTAATAATAACAAAACTGCGCTAAAATTGTCGCGTTCTCGTCCTTTCTTGTGTTCTAATATTAATATTATTTTATTTTTCAGTGTTGTGATTTATCGGGCAGTGATCTACACGAAGCAAATCTCCGTGGTGCCAATCTTAAAGACGCGGCTTTCGAGCTGATGCTTACCCCACTCCATATGTCCCAAACTGTACGATAATTTATTTATTCAACGCTTTTAATAAATGTTTACACGTTGACACTTCTTTTTATTTTAATCCCAATAGTTTAACCAAAGCTGAATGAGTCAAAAATAAAAACCATAAATTTGTATAATGGGAGAGATATGGGGCAACAGCTGTTGAATGTCTTCTGTTGTAAATAATGTGAGTAAATTTTCGATGAAATCTATCAAGTCGATTTCACGCTAGTTATAAAGGCGAATAATAGGAGTGTGATTGTGGTTGTGTGTGATGAATTTTACACAGTAGCTACTTAGTAAACATTAAAAACGGTGAAATTGCTTCTACAACTGCCGCATGCCGTGCTCTATCAGAGTACTATTATATAGATGTGCTCTATCCAGATCCCCGGAGTATTTGTGTAGTTGCATACTAAATAATAGAAAGCAATAGTGATTGCTTGACAGAAACAATAGCAACGCATCATGTAATTAATCTGTGAAACAGAGGGTAAAAGGCTTATAACGTAATATTAATATTCTGTTTTCGTTTGATTCTCGATGGATTTTTCCGTTTTATTTTATTTTGTAATTGAGAACAACCTTGATATTTCCCAAAGTTGGTCCTACTGTGAATAGAGATGCGACCAATGAGTAATGACCGCTGTCTAAAGTATTTAGTAACCATCAGAGGAGCAATATCCGAGAATTTTCACAGTAAAAAAAAAAAACAAAATTTACCTTATTCCGGATAAAAGTTAAGCTTTCATTTGATTAGAAGTTTTAACCACAAGTCCACAACTAAACCATTTAATTACAAAGATTGAATTGAGTCGATTTCTTTACCAAAACGATTTAGTAATATGCGCGCAGCTCTAAAACGTTTTTGTTGGCAGGTTGGTGGCATTTGTTTTTTATTCGCGACTTCGCGTTCTATTTTTGTGTGTGACGGTTCCGTTCGGCGGAGAAGGATTAAATTTTGCAAATAATTTTGATGGTTTTCGTTTAGATCATTGAAATCCTTGCAGAAAAGCTCCCGATTGCGGTTAATTATCAAAATGCAGAACGGAGACGGTACGCCAACGGCCGCGGATAACAGTAAGTTTTCCATTTTGTTGTTAAAAATGATGGAAAAACAATCATTTTTCCACTGTTTTATTTACCAATTTAGAGAAAATACTGGTTGAAATGCGTGTTAAAATACACGACATGTGCTTTCGTAGTAGAAGCACATGTTTATGAAATACCCACATACAATCGTTCATGAAAATTGCGAAGTTTCCTCGACGCTGTTAAAAAATATTGTAAAATCGGCTTGTAGCTGTAATTTCACTTGCGTTTGAGTGTTTCGTGCATCGATTACCGCGATTTGGGTTGTTTCCTCGGCTTGTAATTATTGATACTGTGGGTAGCTTAATTGGAGTGTGAAGCATGACTCACATACTTTCTGGTCAGCCCACCTCTTTTGTAAAAATGCTTTTGATTTATTAGGCAGTCGAATGGCGCGGAGTACAATGTACTCGCAATAGACAGCGGTATGTCACACGAAAAAAACCCAAGAAAGTTAGATTGCTCCAGTAATTAATATAATACTTAATTGACCGAGGTACCCTCGCTGCATTCATGTGTGAGGTCATTTTAGATTTTCTATTTGCATTGAATCATCGGTTTGAAGGTCTGCTTGCAGGTTGTTGCCTCATCTATCTTTATAGATATGAGTATGCAATTAAAGAATTCTTTACTTAGTTGATCTTTTTAGCATATTTTATTTTTTTGTATCTACCTACATGTTATAGACTATCGGGGACAATTTATTTAAGTGTGGGCTGTATAGGTCATGGTTGAATTATTTATCAGTTTGTCAGCTTTCCTGATTATTTACTTATTATTTCTGAGTATGTTTATCATTATGTATTTATCTTAATGTGTACAAACTTGTGTTATCATTACGGTAATAAGTTTGCATATGGGTTCATCACTTACTAAATATATTGATTGAAATTTAGATATTTTCAATATGATGTAAAGACAAATGCTTTGCAGTATTTTTAAATTAGGTGGATGAGTCTGCAACTCGGCAGTCAAATTTATAACTGCATATTTGATCTACTTTCATTACGATGAATAAAAGGTTCAGGGCTTGTTAAGGGTTTTCAACATATTATAGATATTCAGTACAAAATAAAATGGTTATAAAAATATTTTTTGTTTGGTCTCACACATAATACTTGGAGAATATAGTTAGATTTAACCTGGGGGTTGTTAAGTCGAATAGGTTACTTCTAGGCAAAGCATGCCTCATCTTTGACCACATCATTGCTTACCATCAGTGAGATGGTGATGAAATGTGAGCGTATCAAACAATATGCACATAGCGTTAGTAAAAAACACAGTAAGCACCAACAAATCCTAATTCTTATCCACATTTCTACAAGGATTTCTCTTGGTGACAAAACTCTATTAAAGTAAACAAGTTCTGTGTATGTGTGGACACAGGTGTTGTATTTCATCCATGTAAATGTATTCACCTTGGATCACACTAAGTTTTCTATGTTACATGTTTACTGAGCATACAATATAGCCATCAGGCTTAATACTTGTTTTAATGGTTTCATATTAGGTTGGTACATAAATTCATAGCATCAGATATTTTTGGTGGTACTTGTGGCTGAATAATGTGAGCCATAATTATATAAGTTTAAAATGCTTGTATGACTTGGATGACCATACATACTGAGATCTTAAAACTTAATTATAATTTTCGGATTTTGACTCTGTATTTTGTTAGTAATATGTAAACTTATAACCTAGTAATAGCCTAGTAGTAACCTAGTAATAGCCATATTATCTAAATTAAATTATGAATATAAACTATGTGGGAAACGCTAATCCTGGGGTGTCTACTTGACTGTGCAGTCGCATACATTGTCCCAATATTCAATAAAAAATAAATCTATCAGCTAGCATTCTCAGAATAGTGAAGAAAAGAAATATGTGATAAAAAAATCGGGAGCAGATTGGGTTGGTTTCTGATGGTCACGGTCTGAGGGTTCTTAAAACCTGTTTTTCGTAATATTTATGGTATTTTCTTTTTTCACTTCAACATAAAACACTAGTTTTTTATTATGTAGGTAGGTATTATGCAGTTGGCGTACTGTATTATATGCTGATTTGATTGTCAACTGCATAGAAAGAGGTTTTAACAAAAAAAACATTTTCTTTAGATTGTCTAGTTATTTATCTATTGACAAATAGGTACCTACTTGGATGTAAGGTAAGAAGTGTTTGAATTGCCAATGACCCTGACATTGGACTAACAAAACTTATCTCTATCTAAGGTAACAAAAAAGAAATGGAAATAGGGTTTTTTTAAAGACAAAAATGTGGGTAGAATTCACATTACTGGCAATCTTGTTAAACCCTCCGACTAAGCTAAATATGCTTCTGTATGTAACTACTGTATACTAGCATGTTTGTTGCAACAAAAGCAGTATAAGCTGGATTTGCAATCTATTCAGACTCCATATTTTGCTAGACTAGATGTTCTACACGCCTACTGTGTGAGTGTGACATAAAATGCTGCCGATGGCCTCGCTAAAATAAAAACATCGACCAAGTTGACAACTAAATATTTCAATTAGCTGGTTATTTTGTTCCACAAAGAAGTTTACCCACCCTCTTAAAGCTCTTAAGCACGTTAAGCCGTCGGTCCCGGCTGTCATTTGGACATCTTTGACAGTCGTTACGGGAAGTCGGAAGCCAGAAAATCTCACACTGGTCGACTATGGGTATCGTGTTAGCCAGCTACTGGGATGGGGCGACTGCCTGCCTGACATCTACAAAGATTTCAGATAGCAAGTCGCTCCATGTTAAACACTAATCCAATACAATAAACAATCTTTTTATTTCGGACCATAAATCCATAAATAACTAATACTCGGCTGCAGCCGGTTAGACGTAACTTGTTTCATCATCTTTTCAGCCTTTCCCAAATATGTTGGGGTCGGTTTCCAGGAACAGATGATGAAAAAGTTTACCCGCCAATTAGAAAAATTTAGTCAAATTCATAGATTCATTTTGCAGAGCACCAGTTATTGTTGCTGGCACGATCGTATTCCATAAACTTCCATTCGGCCGCAAGAAAATTCAGTCTGGTATCTACACCAATCAAGAAAGCGAGTTTTTTTTTCTTAATAGCATTGGCTACCTACGTAGGTACGAGCGTCTGCACTGTCCATTCAAATTTCGAGTGCAGGCTGACGGCCACAGTTAGACTTGCGTAAGCTTATTTGTACTGGCCGGTAACAACTCAATAAATCTGGTATTATAGATCTAGCACATAGAGATCAGCTTAGTAAATAAAAAATAAATATAATGTAGGTAGTTCAATGTTTAAAGAGGTCGAATAGGAAGCTATTTCATAGACTCCAGTCGACTCCAACATAGTTGATAAATAAGATGACATTTTAAGCAACTTACAAAAAATAAAAATACCTACGTGTGACAAATAAAATTAAATATCACGGCCAAATTCTCTTTTGCTAGTCGATGACAAGCAAATACTGAACAAGTATTCCTTTTAGATTTCTAACTTCAGGCTAATAAATTCATTGGCTGTGAAATTTTATTGGGTAGGTACCTATGTATCACATTGTCACTCACGCGCATTGTTAAGACTAACAGGGCTTACAGTGCGACACGAATCGTATAGTACGTAGCGAAATACAGAACTACCTTACAACGTGTTGCATATGGCATCTTATTTTTACATTTGTCTTTAAGAATCGTAAATCAATTAATCAAAAATAAAATACTTATTATTTTAGTCACCGTGTCCTACTGTATTTGCCGGGCAACGCTACTAATCCCAAGAGTACATAGTCATTGTAATAATTAAAAATTGATCAGTTATGAGTCTGCCAAATGTCTACAAAGTATATTTTAGTTTTATTAAAGTAACTACACGTGTACAATAACTTATATATCTGCTCTTATCTTATTTGGGGACTCTTTTTAAAACGTTTTTTTTTATTTTTATTTGCAGCCATTTCGATGGTCGTCGCCATTTAGAATAATCATTTTCACACAACCTTTCTCCCACTACCCTCATTACCAAAATCGAATTTCAAGACTCATATTTTTTTCTCGCAGCATGTTTTCACCCTTTGCAATAAACTATCGATAAAATTAATCAAATACATTGCTTCTATAAACACATCGAACCGTCTAAACCTCACTTCAAATACTGATAGTTTTACCGAACACTATGTTGTCGCACATAAAGTTTATATACCGGTATAATCAATGACGTATTATAAATAGACACGTCATATTCCCACAAAACACCTCTCAAAAACGGCACGAAACACACACATAGAGAGTTACTATCTAATACATGTAAAGAAAGGGACAGAAAATAAATGCCATCTTTAGGTACACCTGATGTTAGAGAGAGATGAATATACATCTTTAGTTAACAACCTCCCCTAACGTCACGTGACTGACTTCATTCATACGCTAGCCGCCATTAGCCGTGTAGAAAAATTAAAATAAAAAATGTATTTCTGTTGATATTTACCTATGAAGTGACACATTTTGACCTCTCACGGAAGTAGTATAATTAGTGCAACGTCTGAAAACACACAAAGGCATGTTTTTTTCCTAATTTTCTTTTAAAGCACATTTTTTCTTAAGATGTGTAGTGTCGCGTTCGCGACACAGGTTCGTGCGTAACTAAACAGACACGAGGCACTTACCTTGATTTCAACTTGCCATTTTAGAGCGCGGACAACGTATCTATAGTTTATTATATATCTTTGGGTATAATAACGTTTGTGTTACTACAAAACGCGTCTTAGCAATTCACGGTTTTACTATGCGACGTATAACATACCAACTGTTGAATATAACGGTCATTTACCTTAGTTTATACATTAGTTTTAAAAATATACGGTTTTTCTTTCACTTATCGCTCTGACCTAATTTTAAAGTCGCGATTTAATAGTTGATGGATAAGTTAATAGAAAACATTCTTATGAAAAAACAAACCTATTAGAAAATTGAAAGGAGAAATTAGATCCTGAATTTAAATATAGATTTATCATCATCAATGAATAGCATTTGCAGCACTGCAGGTCAAAAGTCTTCCACGTTTTACGCCAATCATTTGAACGGTACTCTCCCACAAACTAGTCATCGACATCTCTTGCCAACAATCTTCCTACGCTCCGTGTCTAACAAAACAATATTTGAAAAAGTTCAATGCCCCTCAATAAAAATACTCTTACTAAACTTTCAGCCAAGAAAGCGGTGCTGGAGGAGATTACGAAGCATTCGTTCCGCCTGAAGGTATGGCGTCATCTGGAGACCAACGGGCTCGCTATGTTCCCGCGGCCCGTGTACAATCGTATCCCGAACTTCAAGGGCGCCCCGGAGGCAGCTGCCAAACTTGCTGAGCTGGACGTCTTCAAGAATGCTAGCACCGTGAAAGTCAACCCTGATAAGCCTCAGGAGGCTGTGAGGTAAGTTGAAAATGATCTTTCGATTGTGATTCTTCGTCTTAGTTTGACTACACTTCTCTTATTCATTCAGCTCCTTGCTGAGTATACTCTTGTAACGAAATTACGAGACAATTTTGTGTTGTTTTATAAGTCTCACCAAAATTAGGAGCGGCTGGAGCTTCCTCAAATGCGATCCGTTTCGCAATAGTTAGCATTGGCCTCGAAAATCAACTGAGTAAATTATGCAGTTTGTTTAATTGACAGTTTCCAAGAAAGTGACGATACGGGTTCAGGGACATCAGATAATCACAATTAAATTGATTTATTATGTAGATTATTACTGAATAATTGATATTATATCGATATTTCAAGTGCCTTTGCCTTATAAGTGCAGTCTAATTTATTATTAATCTATCAGTGACATTGGGAAAGTAAAATGTATTTTTTTAACGCGAAGAAAGTCAAGCACGACGCGAATTAGAGTGTACATAGCGCTCGCATTTGTACCTCTTATATCATACTTTCGTGCAGTTGGTGCGTTCCGCGCCGCTGGCTGATTGACGGCTCGCAGCTTAGAATTGCACCAGACTCGCGAATTTGAAAAGATACCTTTATCTCGCGTAGTGAACAGTTGATTCGAGTTAGTCGCCGAGCACGGGACACATTCCAGAACTCGTATAATACAGGGCTAATTTTAGACTACAGCATAGAGGTGTCTCGCCGAAACGCCTAAACCGTCGTAACTGAAAGAATTACGTTCACTTTTCTGTTAGTTTTAAGCTTACGGGAAATAAAAATAGCAGAAATTGTATAAAAATGTTAACAATGGAATGATTATTTTCTTTCACTGTTGCTATGAAGGAACGTAATATTTCACATAAATTGTAGTAAAGAGTCGTCAACGCTCTCTGCGTTGGTATCGTGAAAAGTTAATAGGGAACGGGTGCGCTGAAAGTTTGGTTGACCACTATAATTAAAGCGACAAGATCTATGAAAGACAAAAGCGTATCAGAAGAAACTGAATTTATTTGGTGTACTGCCTCAGTGGAAATTTGTTAGAATTCCATGCTTCCTTTGTTCGTTAATAAAACAATCGTCTTACCGGCAATAAATACCGACAAAACTACACACAATTAACATTAAAATCCGAAGCTGAAAGATCTGATTGGATTTCTCTAATAGCAAATAGATTTCTCAATTGGAGCACGAGATTGAAACTTTGCTACACAATATAATGGTGACAAGCGCCGATCTAGCTGTAATTGTTATGTCCAATGAAACTGTTGAATTCCTCGATACTAGGCAATTTTCAAACTTTTTTTACGTTCAAGTAGAAAATATGCTGTCGTATTTCGCTTGTGCAGCTGACGTCTATGCTCTATCAGTTTTCTTTTTCTTAACGTTGATGCCTTTTTGTTTCTGAAAGTATATAGTAGTCTAATATTTATACTAATATTATTATAAAGCGGAAAAGTTTGTGAAGCTTACAAAATATTTTATTGGGAATATATAAAGTAGGTATGTAACTTTATACAAACATGTTGGGAGTCTCCTAAAGCTTAAGCAAACAATGCCTGTATTAGAAGGCTATAGGTTTTTTTTAGACTTGCTTGCGGTTATGTTTTTATTGTGTTAAAGTCCTCGGAAGCTAAATCCCGCGCATTTGCTAGTTTTATAATAAACCACACGATTGTCCTGCTTCTACTAGATTATATAGGAGAAATCTGGCTCTATCTCACTTAAACAAGAAGTCTAGATCAGTTATTATCATCTTTTACAGTTGCATTCGAATAGTGAAATGTACTAATAGGATTTTATATTGAAAAGTTCTCTAAAATTTTCCCAATATGAATAAATCGCTGGTCCGTCTTGTTACCTATAAGATAAGATGCTACTGTTTAGGTACCAACAAAACATTCACAATATAATTGCACTAACATAGTAATGTTGTTTGTATTAGTACAAAGTAGAAAACCAGAGTGCCCAAGTACAGCAATTGATTACTTACGCAACCCATGACCGATATCTTGGGTAACGCATTCCATACTACATTATGTTTTATAACTTTCTGCATTATTACATAAATCGCTGCACTGCAAGCCTCTGAAAATTTATACGTTCTGGTTTAACTTTAATTTAATTTTCTTTAATGAGCATGTTACGGTATTGGTGCGACTTACTTATTTTCTTTTTCACATATAATCGGTGTGTTATATATTTATTTTTTATTAAAAAGAGAACTAGTAATGTGGATAGAATTCACATTACTAGCAATCTTGTTAACTCCTCCAACTAAGCTAAATATGCTTGTGTCTGGAGTGGATGGATTCACGGCAATAGTGTAATGGGTGGGGTTCGAACCCGCGACCTCTGGATCACAAGTCTGACACCTTAGCCTTTAGGCGATTGTAGTTTATATTATTTGATTTGGAAATGAAAATAATAATTTGATCGCTGCTTAAAGATTTTTTACTTATTTTTGTGTAAGTATAGCTAATTTGAGAACTAATCTTTTGGCACTTTATTAATACTGCTCTCCAAACGGTCAAGAAAACTATAGTCAAGAAACCGATATGTCCTAAAACAGGAGGCCAGTGTCCTTGGGAACCTTTGTATTTTATAAAGAGAACTAGCCATGTGGGTAGAATTCCCATTTCTAGCAAAATCTTGTTAACCCCTCGAAGTAAGCTTGTGTCTGTGGTGGGTTCACGGCGCAATACCTACTATGAATGTTATCTAGAGTAAGATATATTATTGAAAACTATTCCTACCATAAATCCTCATAAGTTAGTTGTGGATGAGTGTTGGACAAGAGGCCCTACATAATTATAATTATACAATTTAACGTTTCGGTCTGGCCTATAATAGTTCAAACTTCTGAAAAATTCGGAATAATTCCGGAATACTTCTGGGAAAGTTTCTTTAAATCAGAATTATTCAAAATTAATTTAAATAAGGCCCTCTGTGTGCCGGCCGCTGCCGCCGCGCTGGCGGCGCGCTGCGATGACGGTGCGGGGTGCGGTAAGAGGGGAGATGCTTCCCGGAGAAGTTTCCCCCCCCCCCCCCCCCCGCAAGAAAGTAGTACGATACGAGAGTAAAATATAAATGTTTATTTTATTATAAATGGGATTAGGTATATGTTGATATTTTTATAGGTAGATATGTTAGCCTGCGATTAACAGGATTTTTATTCTTTTGTTTCTAGGTAGGTACTATCGGCCAAAGATACGCATGCTCACTTAAGAAAATATTTCTGCGGAAGCGCAGCTAGTGACAAACCACATCCCTTCCTGGTTTCGCCCAATTAGAAATAATATGCATTTTGTGAGTACAGGGCGTGTAACATATATTAATACTTACTATTACGAACACTACTAAAATACGCTTCGTGCATCCTATTGGTCAAAATACATGCATTAGGCGATCGAGTTGTAAGTAGTGCTATGCGTTTATAGCCTTAAAGGTGAGCATGCGGAACATTGGTCGATAGTACCTACTTATTTCGAAATTGAATGCTATTTTTAGGGTTCCGTAGCCGAATGGCAAAAAACGGAACCCTTATAGTTTCGACATGTCTGTCCGTCCGTCTGTCTGTCTGTCTGTCTGTCTGTCTTTCTGTCTGTCTGTCTGTCTGTCTGTCTGTCTGTCTGTCTGTCTGTTCGTCCGTCCGTCCGTCCGTCCGTATGTCACAGCCATTTTATTCCGAAACTATTAGGACTATACATGTAAAACTTGGTAAGTAGATGTATTCTGTAAACCGCTTTCCGATTTTAAGAGAAAATTTAAAAAATATTTAAAATAAAGGGGGCTCCCCATACATGGAACTGAAACCGAAAATATTTTTTTTTCATGAAACCTATACGTGTGTGGTATCTATAAGCAGGTCTTTAAAAATGACATTAAGGTTTTTAAAATGACTTTTTCATAAAGTTAATCGTTTAAAAGATATACGCTTCAAAAGTGGTAAAATGTGTCCCCCCCTCTAACTTCTATACTAATGAAGTGAAAATTTAAAAAACCATATGTTGTAGATCTAAATGTAAACTTTGAACGAGATCGAGTCTGCAGTTTTTGAGATACAGTATATTTTCTAAAAGCGCAAATATAACTTAGTAATTCATACAAATACTATGAAAAACAAAGTTATTTGGCGTAGTTGTAAAAATTTTCTTTTTTTTTCTTTTTCAAATAAATATATGAAGTATATTATATTTATTATAGTTACTACGGAACCCTTCATGGGCGAGTCCGACTCGCACTTGGCCAGTTTTTTTTATTATAAATGTCAGTTGTGGAATAAAAAACCAGGCCTAGCATATTTTATTTGTTTTTTGAAAAAGGGTTACCTATGTTTTTGGTTAGTTTGTATGTAGCTCTGTACGCATCGTGAGTATTCGCGAGTCGCATAGGTAGGTAGGTCACGCATTATTACCTACCTACTTAACGCGTATAATAGCCCAGTCAATAAAAACAAAGGCAAACCTTGCAAGCAAACACGTTTTGATGCGGTTTTCAGAAAATTATTTGTTATACTTAGGTAGGAGCAGGTTTTGGTATATTAACCGACTTCAAAGGTCGATTTTCCTGGTTTTTTTTTTTGACAGTTGAAATATTCCCAAAGTTTCGGAATATTTCGGAATACTTCCGAAGTATTCGACGCGAATGATTCGGAATTTTTCCCGCCAGCATCTTATAGTCTGGCCCGTTACTGTGACCTGTTACTTAAGTTACAATATTTTGTTTTATATTCTCATGTTAGTTTTTCTTTTTGAAAATTAATTATTTAAACCGAAGATTATGCTTCAAGGTGTGGTCGTTGACTTGATACGCTAGAGTTTATATCTAAAATAGAAAGAGTTTTAATGTTTTTCAACTGCGCGTAGTACATTTTTGGTATCTGGTAAATTATATAACACTAGCTTCTACCCGCTACTGCGTTCGAGTTTTCCTGCGTAAATCCCGATCCCGTGATAAAAATTCCGGGATAAAAATTAGCCTTTGAGGTATTCCAGGATGTCAACTATCTACTTAGCAAATTGCATTTAGATCGGGGCTCGGTAGTACAAAAAGAGGAGGTTATCAATTCGACGCGTATATATATATATATTTTTTTTTTATGTAAGATCATCGAGTACTCGAAGACGGCTGAACCGATTTGGAAAATTCTTTTTTTGTTCGAATGGGTATACGTCGAAATTGGTACCATTATCACCAAAGTCAGGATCTGATGATGGGATCCTGGAGAAATCGAGGGAACTCTTCAAATATTATAGGCACACCTATGGCGTTTTGGGTATTTCTTGTAGTAACTTGTGCAGTTGCTCTCAAAAAGTACCATTTGGGGAAGTGGAACTGATGATGAAGACCACAGATGGCCGCCGAAACTACTCAATAATAAGTATTGAGTGGATTGCGATTCGATTACCTGAATATGGATGTTAAGCACTTTATGCTCGTCACAATGCATATGGTGATGTAGAGCTGATGGTGAAGTACCAGGAGAACTCCTCAACAATTAACGGCCCAGCATTGGGAAAAGCAATATTTTGTAAAAGGTTATAAGTAGTTGACATTTAGGCTCTTGTAACTAGGTAAATTAAAAATCATCCAACTAAAAAGAGTGAAATAAAAACTTTTTACCAAAAAATTAAACCGACTCCCAAAAAACACTGCAAATTGAAAAATAACTTTAATAATAAATAATAAAGTCGGTGCCAAAAACGAAAAAACAAAACTAAAGACACCGACTACCGAAATTAAAGTTATTTTTCACTTTGCAGTGTTTTTGGGAGTCGGTTTAATTTTTTGGTAAAAAGTTTTTTGCGTGAAAGGGTCAAACAACTATACATCTATCCTCGCAAACTTTCGCATTTATAATATTACTAGCTGTGCCCGCGACTTCGTCCGCGCGGAATAGTGACTTTCGGCAGAATTTTTAATTTTTAGACTAATTATTTTGAAAATAAAACTTATACATAAATAAGCTATTTACAATATTTTACTGCTAATAGCTTATTTAAGTACATTTTTCTAATCAAAAGTCTAAAAAATAAGTTTAAAACTTCTAGCTTTAAAAATGACGTAATTTCCATACAAACTTTCATCCCTTATTTCAACCCCTTACAGCACTTTTACCGCATTAAAAAGTAGCCTATGTCCTTTCTCAGGCTCTAGACTATGTCCGTACCAAACTTCATTTAAATCGGTTCAGCGGTTTAGGCGTGATTGCGTAACACACAGACAGACAGAGTTACTTTCGCATTTATAATATTAGTAAGGATTAGTAAGGTTGATATGATTTCCTACTAACGACTTTAATTTACTACTAACTTATCTCTAGGTGTCTCTATGGCAGTTCCGGAAATTCTGTAAATACTATTAAACAAGTAACGTATTTCTTGTTTAATTTGACCCTATAATCTCTGAGATAACGCGCATGCCTTACTATGTAAGCTATACATAATCGTTAACCTCTGGCGATAAAATACATTTATTTTTAGGTAGGCATAAAATAAGATCACAGATTGAAGTTCTATTCTGTATACAGGATGTTTCTGAAGGGCTTTTTCCGAATTTTTAAAGAACTTTAAGCATTCTTATCGCAGTCGCAAACTGACATAAACTGACGTCATTGAGATGATATTTCAGTTTCTTTTTTTTAATACTCGAATGTCCTGATGTAAAGAAAAAAAAAATGAATTAAATAAAAGTATAATAACCGAAAAATCCGAAGACATACCACATCTCGTCACCCCGCAATGGAACCGTGTGGATTACGGCCCATCCCCTCTCATAGAAAGGAAGCCTTGTCCCAGCAGTGGATAAGTTATAGGATTTATTTTATATATTCTAATATTCTATTTTAATTTAAAGTCATTAAAAAACGTAAAACAAAAGTTGTAAGGTGAAACAATTTCGTATGTTTGTTGTTAAAACGATAGTTCTTACTCAACAAGGCGTATCCACTTTCACATAATTAATAGTTATATTCAGTGCTATGAACCCGGCTTTACATTATGAAACGTGTCGTAAAATAGTAAGCTAGACAGTTACCTTAACCGTCTCGTTTGTTTAGATTCTAAAAGGATGACGAACAAAAGATTTAACAAACTGTCTAATATCACAGAAATAATAATAATAACCGATCAGTGACCTTATATCACACTGTACTGTACACTCTTCGTGAGGTTTAGTTGAAAGGTTAGTCTCTACTCGCTAGTTAACGTCATAGCCGTTATTTCTTGTTAATAATTGTAAGCTAGTAGTAGCAAGTATGTGTTTAAAGATTTAACTTTTGTCTTTCTCGTTAGTAATCGTTAAACTCAATAAATAAAATTTTAAAATAGTTTTTGCCAGTGTCACTAGATTTTTTCAACTTTTCAACGAAGCATTTAATACTCGGTTACCTTTACCTATCAGACTTTCTAAAACCGTTGAAAAAATATTTCAAACATACTATTTTATTAACTTGCGTGATGTCTTTGTTGCATCAATCGGCTTCTATATGTATAATTACCAAAAAGTAGCTGTTAAACGTTAGCTTACCGCTTACACAATCGGTATTTAAGTATATCCCGATTATTGCTTTATAGTGTTGGGTAGGACACGACTTGAAAAAGAGTTTGTAAGAGTAGCCTCTTTTTTGTACTGAGCCGGTACAATGTCCCACTTCAAATGAGGCGAGGCGTATTGAAGTTCAGCGATACATTTGAAGTAACGAGTAGTGTTGGGTGGGACACGACTTGAAAAAGAGTTTGTAAGAGTAGTCTCTTTTTTGTACTGAGCCGGTACAATGTCATAATACGTCATTGGTCCCACTTGACACTTCAAATGAGGCGAGGCGTACTGAAGCTCGGCGATACATTTGAAGTAACCAGTACCCAAGGAACTTGTACCTGTAGAAGATCCTTGCCAGTACCTACGAATATGATATTTGATGTTATAGTCACTTAGATAGAATACTTATTAACGTATTTCGCAATGACAAACAATTAAAAACAATGATTTATCAAAAATTTTTCATTAAAATTTCGAATGCAGATTCAAAATTTTAAGTTTAAATCGTACATCTGCGTACATCAAGGTCGTACATTCGTATCTACACGTTTCAATTCACGCCTCATCGTAGTACATTTATTTAGCATTAGAGTGAATAAAATATATCATTACTTCTCGAGTCACGTCTTGTTTCGGCCCTCGGTTCATTGAAAAATGTCGTACTAATGCATCATGTGCCGCGCTTTCTGTCTCTCTCACCCTTACGATGAGTGACGAGCGTGCACCGCGACCGCGACATAAAATTTGAAGTAGTACATTTTATAGTGCCGAGCCGCTCTTACATTTTGACGTCATGTACGGGACAAATGTACTGCCTCTTGTAAGTCCTACTCAACACTATTGCTTTATCATTGATAGACGGCATGAATATGTAACGCTAACGTTGGGTAATACGAATGCTCTGTAAAAAGTGACCTTATACTTTTTTGTATAGGACCGACTCGACTGGTAAAATATACTAGTGCTTAGTTTAGTGCGTTATCTTTATAGGAAAAAACTTAGAAACTGCACCACAAGATTTGTTTGAAGAATTTACGAGACTGAATAAACAATATAATATGTTACAAAGTGGTGGTGGTCTTCTTCTGGGACATACAAATACGACAGTCCAACCCTATCCCTATATTAGAGTCGATCCAGAATTGGACAACAACTTTGGCTCCCTTTTTTTTCTGGGTGGGAAAATCATCAAATGTCTCCTTCCGCTGTGGGTGGAGCGGAAGGGAGTGTCAGGTTTCGACTGACTAAAAACTCACCCTGCTCCGTCTCGAGAATATTCCCAACTCCGGTAGGCATTGACCCTATCGCCCCGGCCCCGTCAATACTGCTGACTGCTCTTTGAGGCACCAACCCTGGCCTGGATAGTTCCGGACGGTGACTTACCTCTGCTCGCCGTCCGTAGGCCCGCGTTTATGGTGGCCGGAGATCGACTCTTAGCCCCTGGGGTAGATTTCATCACCCTTTTTTTCTCTGGATCTTATTGCGATAGCCACGCTGGTATTTTCTTGCTGGTGTCCGGAGTTGTGGGTGCGGATGACAATTCAGCTGCAGATTCCATCCAAGGGCGGATCCAGGGGAGGGGGGGGGGTCATGGGATCATGACCCCCCCCGGACTGGGTCCAGGACCTAGGAGGACCACTAATTAAAATTTTTAAACATTGTTACTAGATAATACAGTTTCTGTCGTTGTAAACGAATATCGGCAGTGGATGGCCAAGTGGCAGCGGAGTCAGGAAATACAAATTATAACTTCTTGTGACTTGACCACGATTACGACCCCCGGGGTGGGGGTCACATAATCGTCTCCTCCCGTCCCCTGACACCAAAGCTGGATCCGCCCTTGATTCCATCACCTATTGCAACATACAATACCTAAGGTGTCTTGACCTGCGTTTGGTCAACAGTGTTAGGAGATGACATTAAGTACCAGTGGGGTCCCTACCCATGCAATGCAATATCGCAAGGTTCTCAATTTCGGAACTGAGTTCCAATACTGGAAATCTGATTACAGAATTCCGGAACTGGTTCCGGAACTTTTAAAGTTTGTTTCAAATCAAACAAGATTTATAATTATATCAGTCTTTTAATCATTTTCAGTAACAAATTATAACTATGTAAACATATTTGGTCATCTTTCTCCCTTATTACTCTAATTAAACATTTTAAATCGAAAAATCAACAAGGCTTATAAATCACACAATAGAATTAAACATTAGTACAAAAATAAAAAACAGACGATATTTGAATCGTAGTATGTATCACGTGTCACGTACAATACATACTACATAGTCTCCTTCCAGTCTTAACATTTTCATTATGAAGTGAAATAGCATAAAAATGAAAAAACAACATATTCAGATCAAGTTATTCACAAAAACAATAATTATTTATTCCTTTGAGAGGACTCGTTGTTCTTGAATATATGTTCTCAAGAACAATAAAGCATCTAACATTTTGTCAGAGAGTGAACTTCGTATTTGGTTACAAAAGTAGCCAGCACAGGAAAATACTCTCTCACTCTCCACACTTGTTGGTAGAACGCATAAAATATACTTGTAAGCTTCTGTCAGATACACGCCTCGGTCTCCTCCGTTATCATTATCATACATAGCTTTTTCTAATTTGACAAAGCCTGCGAGGTCGAAATTAGTCGAGAGATTCTTACAAATTTTATTACATTTATCTAATTCTTTATCGAGCTGCTCTTGTAAAGTTGGTACATTATTTGTTACGTCATTATCAGAAGAATCTAGTGCGGAGGGTTGTGCAGTTGTAGAGTCGATGGGCTCGCTAGGAGTTTTGAACTTTAGCTGACGTAGTAAATCGACAATGATCTCAGAAATTTCTTCATTATTGGGCTTGGGAAGGTATCGTCCTCTGCTTGTGCAAAGAAGTCTTGCGGATTGTGTAAATAGTGGAGCACACCTGCTAATAGTAATCTTCTTTGTTTAATACGACTTCGTAAGTTCATCGCAAGTTTAGAACTCACAAAGCTGTTCTGTTCGTCAAGTTTCTTGAGCATAAACTGTAACGTGGTATCAGCTGTATAAAGCGTCGCATCACGCCGGCACAAAGACAGGACAGCCAATTTTATGACATCCAAGCTATGATGAATGTCGGTCAATGTTTCAATTTCATCATCGGAAAAGGAAATCTCGGATTTCCAATCTATTATTAGGCTTTTAAGAACCGAGTCTTTTATCTTCAAAAACACTCCAATCATGTCCGACATGCTTGACCATCGCGTGCAACAGTCTAGTTGTAGCTGTATGTCTTTGTGGTGCTCTTTAACTACGTAATCACGCAGTGTATCTGCTTTTAGGGGTGATTTTCTTATTAATTTAACAAGCCGACGAACTTTCACAATAATTTCTTCATATAATGCTGGATCAACACGGACAGAAGTAGTCTCGATTTCAAAACTACTTTCATTTGTTATTGTACCCTCGTCTTCCGTATTATAATTTTCAGATTCAGAGTCTTCATCATCTGAGACATGCTGAAAAGACTCCAACACCACTGCTTGTTCTGGTTCTTTCGCAGTTTTGTATAAAGTATCAATGACTGCAAGCTGGATTCCGTGAGCAAGGCAAAGCTGGTGATAGCCTTTGCAATAGGTACCCATTTTCACCATTACACTTGCACCATCAGTGGTTTGGACAATGACATCGTCCTCCAGACACACTAAATTTTGCAAGATGGTCTCGCAACATATTGAAGGCTGTCCAAGCTGGCATTGATCCCGTTATTTTTGTTAATCCAAGATTTTTAAAATTTAAACCACCAAATCCTTTGCTATGCAAATTTATGTTCATGTAACGTTTATTTCGCAATGACGTCCATTCATCAAGTGTCAAAGTGAATCTATGCCCGGCTACTTTTAGTTCTAGTATTTTGTTTTTGGTCTCCGTTTTAACTCCTTCGGCTTGAGTTAACAATATTTTTGCTATTGCGTTTGGTGATTTGGGTAATACGTATCCAGATTTTTTAAATAATGCACGCAGATCTTGGCTTTCTGTAAAAAATCGAAAGGTGGCACCATCAAGTGCCGCCATTCGAGACACAATCACCTCCATTGTTTCGCTTGACTTAAAAAAAGTCTGTCATGTCCTTCCTCTTTTTTGATGCTGTTGCAGTTTGTATTACTTTATGCATTCCCGGAGTAATGTTTGTCACGCTAGTCGAAGAAGATTCAGAATGAGCGATTTCAGTATCCTTTAAATTTGAGTGAAATGCCCGCACATGAGTATGTAAGCCAGTAGTGGCACCACCAACAGTTTTTAAGATTTTGTTACATATCACTTTGCGGACTGACCATCATTTGCTCGTAGAAAATGATTCCATATACCAGTATTTGTTCTCGAGTTGGAGAACGTTAAGTATTCAACGTTTTTCTCCGTAGTCGACCTAAAACAAAAAAAATAATCTTAGAATAAAAAAAAATGTCCTGATTGTTTGCCTGATCGGTAATCTGGGGGCACGGAAGTGCCCCCGCCAAGGCGAGCAAAAAAGCGGCACGGCCGTACCATTCTTTTCTCGAAGCAATTCAGGCCATTTTCGACCCCCTATAACTTCGTTGTGGATAAAACTAGAAGCCTGAATTTTTAGTAACCAAACAGGCATTGTATAAACACGGTATATTTCAAATTTCATTCAATTTGAACCAGTAGTTTAAGAATTATAACGAGTCAAAGTTCCTTAATTTTGTTAATTTTGTCACTCACTGACTGACCGATCATCAAAAGTCTAAGGCACTTCTAGCAGACATAGAAGCTTCAAATTTAGAATACAATTAGTGTTTAGTATATGAATCAAGGAAAAACTATAATATTTTTCAATTTCGTTCCAGTTTTCTAGATACATCAACTGTATAAATAGCTTTGTAATCCCATATAAATATATAGGATTACAAAGTTACATTTGCAGTTAATTAATCAGTGTACCTGTATAATATAATGAAATAATAGATGTAGATGGGTACTTTTTTTTTGGTGAAAAATATCATTGAATGACTTCTTCGGCTCGGGTGTATCAGAATTCTACTGACTAAAAACCCACCCTGTTCTTTCGGAAGCCCTAAAGTTCCGGGGCCGCGGTATCTCGATGGAACTTTCCCGCAAACCCCGACAGGCAATGGCCCTATGAGGCCCCGTCACTGGTATTAACAGCTTTTTGAGGCGCGCTTGGAACACAACGCGCCGCCGACCCGGGCCTGGTCCTTACCGGACTGTGAGCGACCCCTGCTCGCCATCCGCAGGCCCGCGCCTACGGTGGCCCGAAATCGACTCGCGATCCACGACGCCCGGGGCATCTCCCCCGGCGGCTGGGGCGCGAGGAAGAGGGTTGCCTCTCCCTCGCACGTTAGGCCTCCTCCTTCGCTAGCATGACTGCTTCGCAGCAGGAGGTGACTGCATCCCATTCCCTCTCGCTTCGCACCATGGTCTAAACCAGAGCAGGGCGCGAGAAGTCGCCGCCGCCGATCGCCTCTATGAGGATACGACGGTGCTCCACCCATGCAGGGCACACCTCGACCATATGCTCCACCGTGTCTTCCAGTGTAGATAGGTACCTAGATATAATAATTATGCTCAAAGGTAACTTGTTAAATGGTCAACGGAATAAAAAAAGCAAGAAGTATTAAGAGTATTGGGGAGTATTAAGTAGAGAAAATTGACCGAAATTGAATAATTACTTATGGATTAACTTAAACCGAGACGTTTGACGAGTGCGGCATTAATTATTACTAACTAATACAAAAGACGTACGTGCGTATTCATATGTGCGTATCAAAGCCTCCGAAAAAAACCCATAGAGACAGGGAGTGGGCTTTGAAAAAAACTTTAGCTGAAGTTCAAGAAGTAGTACCGGAAAATAAAAAAAGGAGGACTACCTACAAAAATAAGAAAAGCTCATAAGACAGAGAGAGGGCTTTAAGAAAATTCGTTGTTGGTATACAAGAAGTAGAAGGGACCGGAAAGGAAAAAAGTAGGACTTTCTACAAAAAGCAATGAGATCCCATAAAAAACAATACTTGTCAAAAAAGCAAGTCTCGCAACTTAGTTGTTCTACCGTAAAAAGTTGTGAGATCCATGTAGTACCAAGTCGGTTATTAATTTATTCAGTCCCTACTTAAGGGACCTTCTGTCTTAAGTTGTTACGTAATTATCTAACCTTACGACATCTTATAGTGACCATATTAATATTAAAAATCTTTACCGTTTTAAATAAATAGATTGACTTGGCAATCGCAATAAACAATTTAATTTATATATGTATTACTTGTGAGATATATTGTGTTTTCATGCGATGGCCGAGTCAATCTATTTATTTAAAACGGTAAAGATTTTTAATATTGATATGGTCACTATAACATGTCATTAGGTTAGATAATTACGTAACAACTTAAGACAGAAGGTCCCTTAAGTAGGGACTGAATAAATTAATAACCGACTTGGTATTACATGGATCTCACAACTTTTTACGGTAGAACAACTAAGTTGCGAGACTTGGTTTTTTGACAAGTATTGTTTTTTATGGGATATAATATAACTGATTACAATAGCCCTGAAGATCGATTCTGTAAAATTCACTTCGAACCTAACTCGAGTGACCGCTTACAATTCGACTGGACCGCGAATTTATTTGTTTTCAAAGTAAATTATCGCGGATTCACCGGATATACATGATTCACATCTCGAGTCTCGTCTTAGTCGACACCGTTCGAATTTCCAAGTGATTTTTACAGAATCGGTCTACTGGTCAAGTTTGTAAATCCACCAATATTTCAGCGTGTTCATAAATTGAATTACAAGAGTTTAACCACTGTTTTATTGTAATTTAATTAAAGAAAAAATAAACATATTATTGAACAACCCATTTTTGTTTATTCAACAACCCATTTTTGTTTATTCAACAACCTCTTAAATGATACAATGTTTTTGTTTAATAGCCTACTAAACCTAATACATGCTTTAAAATAATCACACTATGATTGCTAAATAAACAATAAAACCATCGAGAAACACAATAGTATAACATTGACTAAATATAACCACAAAAAATCACATTTTGCATCGTACACCCGCGGGCCCCGTGCACTCACCGTAAAGTTTTTTGGGTGACTGGTGAGTGTCAGCGGTGGAGTTCGGGGTCGGGAGCGGGGGACGCGTGCGCGACCCGGCCGTCTAGCGGCTTGTGGAAAGTTCCACAGACTAGTTTGGTTGCGTTCAAAAAAAATAATACTTAATCAAAATATCAAAAATTTAGGAATATCGGAATTCCGATATTACTCCTCTCAATTCCGGAATTGAAATACCAGAAAAATTGTTACGGAATTCCGGAATTACGAAATTCCGGAATGCATGCCCTATAGTGGGGTACTATCCGTGGAACTGTACATTCTTCTTGTCGATGCTAAATCGTTGGTCCAAATATGTTAGGCCAGGACGTAGCCACGTTAGTCGCGACCTCAGTGGCCTTCATCAGGCATTCAAAGGTGCACGTATTTCGGCTTAT
The DNA here is from genome assembly GCA_943138885.2 of Tholera decimalis. Lineage (NCBI taxonomy): Eukaryota > Metazoa > Arthropoda > Insecta > Lepidoptera > Noctuidae > Tholera > Tholera decimalis. Next base: position 19,549,580 of record OW964572.2, on the reverse strand, counting down.
TGGACACTCAGCAGATGGAACATGGTTCACGATGAGACTCCAGGGCGTTGTCATTATAAATCTCAAATATCCTTGCTTCGATCAGCAAACCTTGCCAACTGACTTATTCAAGAATAACTTATAACGTACTTATTACAACATCATTATGTATTCTTGCATATCAGACACCGAACAAAATTATTGCAAAAAAGAATGACATCATTAAATCCGAAATTTCAAACAATATTTTCTAACAGCAGTCAGCTGCAGTTGATGTCATCTTTCTGTGTTCAAATTAAAATTAACACCACGGTCAAGTTTAATGGAAAATGGAATTAATATTATTATTTGTCTTTAAATAAATTGCATCACATACTTTAATATCCCTCCTAGATGGATACATTTTTGTCCCGTGTGGTTCACCAAAGTTTAAAGATCATAGTTCACCAACACAGCTAGACATGCTTATCAATCGAGACGGTAAACTTATTAGCTATTTCAACCTGATAAACTAATGAATCACGGCTAGAGATGGGTTTTTTCCTGGGCATTTTGGGACGTATTGAGTAAATGCCCAATAAACGTCCATTTACGCCCAGTAAACGTCCCACAACAGGGCAGTTATTTTAATTGTAAAATATCACAAATTATTACATAATACTATGTTCAAATTACTTTAAACTGTTTTTTTTATAAAGTAAAACTACTAGGTATTCGAACTATAAATACCTAGTGTTGGACAACCTCCACTATGGAGACAGTTTTACGAAAACCTGAATTTTAAATTGCCTTCTAGAAAGACTCTTGCTACCATTGAGGTAATATATACTATACATATTACCTCAATGCTTGCTACAAGTATTTAGATACACTGTACAATGAAATGTCCAAATAATTGTGTGACGATCTTAAAAATGCGACGTTTTTACACTTGCAATGCGACGGGTGGAGCAACATTCGTAATCAAGGTGTTATAATTTTTTTTAATATCCAAGACGGAAATGGTATTTGTCAAAAGCCTTGATACTGAAGACCACCGTCATACTAGTGAGTATTTATGCAGCGAAATAGAAAAGGTTATGAAATCTTATGGGGAGAATAAAATTTTCGTCCTTATCGGAGATAATACAAGAAATCTGCAAAAGGCTTTTCAGATGTTGCAAATCGGGCTGCGCTGCAACACAGTCTTAACTTATTATGTGCAGATGCTATGAAACTGCCTGTAATTAAAGCTTGCATCGATCTTGCGACAGATGTTATTAAGTGTGTAAAAAGAAGTCAGGTACTCAGTGCACTTTTAATTAAAATCAGAAAAAGACAAGAATATTGACGGCGAAACTTTAAAACTACCCTGCAAAACTAGACGGGGAAGAAAACTTTTGGATTATGGTGAATCAATGTGTGAATGTATTGAAGCCAATAACAGAAAACATATTTCAACTCGAAGGAAAGGATTACAATATTAATAAAGTTTTTATGGTATTGAAGAATAACAAATCAAAAGTGCAATTCAATTTAGCTACAACATCAATTTTAGATAATGCGGATAAATAGCTATTGATGACTGCCATAGAAAATAAGATCGCACAGGTTATTAAGCCGATACACTACGCTGCACATCTACTGGATCCTACAGCTATAGGACATGAATTTGATCAGAATCAGGAGATTGATGCGATGGAGTTCATCTATGATCTTGCGAATAGTATAGTAGTAGTAGCGATATTTAGATATTGATTGTGTAGCTTACTTGGCTCAATATATGTAGAGGACGAGGTGGTTTGTGGAGTAAGCAGTTTACATAGAAAGCTGCAGAAAATGTAGATCCTGTAATGTGGTGGAGAGGAATTTATGGGTCTACTGCTCTGAGTAAAATAACTGTTTGTATACTTACTACACCTGTACATCAGCTGCTACAGAACGATCGTTCAGTACCCACAACTTCATCCATAGTGTGAAGAGGAACCGTCTTACTACAGAAAGAGCCGCCAAAATTTTATTTCTGGCATATAATTGGAATTTGTTGTACAGAGACAGTTTCTTGGATGATCATGTTACTTCGGATGATGATGTTTATGTGGAGAATACATCAGATGACGAAACTGACGTAGACACGACGAATGAAACAGCTTCAAACGAACCGCAAGCATCAACTTCTACATCCAGAACATTTGAATTTGTCCCAATTGATGCTCTTATGATAGTGATGGTGATTAGCAGGCACGAATCTCTTATTCCATGTACGGTAAAATATTGATTTAAATAATACTGACCGACTGTGATTTTAATTGATAAGTGTAACTTAGCAATCAGCTAAGTAGATTTAATTTTTGGGGTTCCGTAGTCAACAAGGAACCCTTATAGTTTCGCCATGTCCGGCTGTCTGTCCGTCTGTCCGCGGTTTAGCTCAAAAACTATTGGTACTAGAAAGTTGTACTTTGGCACAAGTATACACGTTAATGACGCCGAAAAAGTGGTAAAATAAAATTTTGAAAAAAAAACAATTATTTAGGGTACCTCCCATACATGTAAAGTGGGATGATAATTTTTTTTTTCGTTCTTCCCATAATGTGGGATATCGTTGGATAGGTCTTTCAAATATTAGGGATTTGGTAAGACCGTTTTTTGATTAAGTAAACCGTTCGTGACTTATCAAGCTTTAAAGTACCAATTTTCGTAAGAGTCAAGTGTGGGGGACACCTTTATCAACTAAACGGATATAGTTAGAAATTCAGATGTCACGGCAGTAGTACCTATATATAACGAAATTTAAAGGAAAACTATCACACATAAGTGGGCTTTACAAGTTTACGAGTAATAGTCGACCAATTGTATTTGACTCGAAAATTTCGAACAACTCTATAGAAATGTCGATAGATGGCGCTAAGCGCCAGTTGTATCGTGCTAGCTTCTTGTGACGATTGAGTAGTGTAGCTCTGTGTCCGTATTCAAATTCAAAACACCGGCTATGACAAGTTTTATACAAATCTCCAAAAAAAAATTGAAACTTTCCGTGCAAAATTGTCGGATCAGGTGAGGATTTGTATAGGAAGTCAAATTAGTTAGGTAGTCATGTTTGGCTTTTAGTTAGAGCATGGTACGAAACGATCAGTCAGCGAATACGACACGCACTTGGCTGTTATAAAAACTACGGAACCCTACACTGCGCGTGGCCCGATACGCACTTGACCGGTTTTTTTTTATTGTTGTTTAGTTTTAATTGGTAAAAAATTAATCTGTGATTTTATGAAATTAGTTTTATTACAAGTATACATCAATTATTTAGCCATCCGAAGAGTTTACTTTTTCAATTAAATGTAAGGAGATTTCATCATACATTTAATTGTGATTCTCCTTTTTGGTCAATAGCATTGTTTCTAATATTATACTTGTACTAGTATTTGCGTGTTGCGCGAGGTGCAAGCACCTCGCGTGCTTGTGAAAAAATAAAAACAAAAAAAGGGGGTGGGGTGATGGGGGGAGATGGGGGGGTTTAGTATTTGCGTGTTGCGCGAGGTGCAAGCACCACGCGTGCATGTGAAAAAAAAAATGGGGGGGGGGGGGGGTGATGGGGGGGGTCTAGTATTTGCGTGTTGCGCGAGGGCAAGCACCTCGCGTGCTTGTGAAAAAAAAAAAAAAGTGGGGGGGGTTTAGTATTTGCGTGTTGCGCGAGGTGCAAGCACCTCGCGTGCTTGTGAAAAAACAAAAAAAAAGGGGGGGCGATGGGGGGGGTTGCACAAGTATTTCGACTAAAGCATTGCCCCTCTAAATGAATCTGAAAAAAAAATGTTCCAAGTCTCTTAATTTCCGAGATCCGCCTAAAGGGGGTGAGAAGGGGGGTGGGGGGCGACTTTGATAAATGGTTTTCACTTTACCGAGCCTCCTCTATACGAATCCGTAAAAAAAAAAATACGGGTCTCGTAGTTTCCGTAGGTTTGGCACTTTTCACGTAGGTTTGAGAGTTACTTGTTTACGAATCTGTCAAAATATACCCACCTCCCCATCCACCATCTGGGAGAACAATTATGTCAATGAGTGAGTGAGTGAGTCAGTCAGTGAGTCAGTGGTAATCTAGCTTTATATAGTATAATAAATAATAATAAGTAGGTAAATCTTACGGCTACTTACATGAAAAAGGCTTAATAACTTTGGAATTTAACTAATTATAGTTTCCGCCCTGTTTTTGGGCATTTAAAAGGACGTTAATTCGTTTTTGCCCTATTTGTCCAGTTTATGCCCTTTTCGCCCAGCTGGGTTTAAACCCTCTGCCCATCTCTAATCACGGCTGACTCACTCGAAGATCAGACTCTGTTCTTGTTCTATGTGGTAATCATCACAATAAATTTTATGATCACGCGACATATTTTTAGTAGTATATTAACAGTAAACTTCTATCTTTAATTGATGATCGTGACTTCGTAACTTATGATAATGGTCAAATGCTAGTCTATTATAACTAATACAGATAACAAAATTATGTACCTACTTGAAGCGCAGAAATTACAGCCATTCACCAACTGGTTTATTAGAACCTCAGAGGCACCTGCCGCCAGGACGTGAACTGCAATGGTTTATACAACCGTATTTAATTATGGGTCTATTCATTTATTAAATTAAACTATTTTTTTTCTAGTTTTTGACCCAGTATGTAATGAGTGAAATGAAACACAAAATGAGTTACAACTAGCTTTATGGGAAGGACCATCAATTTATGGAAAACGTTCCCCGGTTGATAATCATTCCCATAAAGTGAATCAAGAAAGGAGAGTTTAATCTCTCCGCCACAGTCGACAGAATGCTGTTGCTATTCGCCCGCACTCTGCTGAACATCGAACAGAGTTTTTTGCACATGATGGCGTGGAACACATCTGTATGTGTCTTCGCAAACATTCCTGATGCACTACAGAAGCGGGGAAGTCTCAACAGCATTCTGAAGATATTATTGTATTGGATGCGCAAGACATCCAGCGCCTTCTTGGTATGCTTGACCCAGAGACTGCTCGTGTAGAAAGTCTGGCAGTACGCCTTAAACAATATAATGTTTTGACTTCATCACTACAACGAGCAAATCTCCGGGCCAGCGTGTACCCTCGAACCGCCAGCACCCTGCGCTCCCTTTCTATGTCAACATTGTCTTTAAGGTGGTCGTTAAGAAAATGTCCCAGGTACTTGAACGTAAACACGTTTTTTATATTTTGACCGTACAGGTTTATTGTCTGCGCGTCACGACACTTACCGGCGGCCTTAAAGACCATGTATTCAGCTTTTTTGGCATTATATATCAGTCCTCATCAATCAGGCAGCATAGGTCTCACAGACGTCCAGCATCTCTCTGATGGATCGCATAGTCGGTCCAAGCAGCACCATGTCGTCCGCGTAGCTGATATTATTAATACTAACACCGTCCACCCGGCAGCCAACACGTATGCTGCTCAGCTCGACTATGAGATCGTTTACATATAGGCCAAAGAGTTTAGGAGACGTCAAACCCATATCTCACTCCACACTCCAGCCCATATGAACAAAAATAAAAATCGACCAGCGTAAGGATGTAATGGCAAAAAATTAATACACGTGGTCGTATTTTTGTAAGGAATTTAAGCCTGCGCCGAGTAAAATAACTCAAAACGGTCTTCACAACTAAAGGAATATAACCTATAATAGTACTTTAATTACCATACAAAAATATGTAATGAACACTAGAATAAATGTGTTAGCAAACATAGTTGGCAAAATTTAAAAATATTTTATAGTTTATTAAACAAAAATACATAAAGTTGGACAAAAATCCTTACAAAACATGCTCGTGCGTCGCTGAATTTTGATAGTAAACTGTTGAATTTTTTCATAAACTTCAGTTCATATTATTCTCTAAATATCATACTATCATTTACAGCTTTAACATTTCAAAAATGTCGCTTGGTTGTTTTAATTTTAATTTTTTCTTCTAATTTGCGCGCTATTTTGAACCATACGCAACGTACACCGGTCGAAAATTCAGTCGTCCACGGGAGCTCAGAGAGGGGTCACGTCTCATTGTGGAGCGTTTCGCCGGTAACGATAATTCGCGATCTATTGTGTACGTATGTATTGCAGCAATCCGTTGAATAACATAAGTCATATTTTTTGTTTTTTTGAGTACGATTTATTATGCATACCCAACAATTACTTTTTATTGTTCAATATACATTTCTTTAACATTTTTTTTTCAATATTTGTTTTATTATGGGAAAATGTAAAATAAATATTATTAGAAGAAAGTTGGCGCAAATTTTCGAAAAAAAAGCCTTTCTCATAAAAAGTACGTATTTATATTTTGTGATGTTATTATTGCTTTTTAACCGACTTCAAAAAAAAGGAGAAGGTTCTCAGTTCGTCTTAAACTTTTTTTATGTATGTAACCTCAAACGAAGACGGCTGGACCGATTTGGAATTTTTTTTTCGTTTGAAAGGGTATACTTTCTAGTTGGTTCCATTGTTATGAAATCAGGATCTGTTGATGGGATCCAGGAGAAAGCGAGGGAACTCTTTAAATATTATAGGCACACCTATAGCGATTTGGGTATTTCTAATAGTACCTTGTGCAGTTGCTCCCGAAAAGCACCATTTGAGGAAGTGAAAGTGATGATGAAGACTTTTTTCAAACATTCGATATGGGTATCGTGTAATGCGTTTTTGGGGGTGGTGATTGCAAATCTGGAATTTATTTTTAAATTCAAAATGGCGTATGCAACTTTTTCTCACAAATTCGATATGGGTACCGTGTAATGGGTTTTTGGGGGTGGTGATTGCAAATCTGACATTCATTTTAAAATCCAAGATGGCGGATGCAACTTTTTCTCAAACATTCGATATGGGTATCGTGTAATGGGTTTTTGGGGGTGGTGATTACAAATCTGGCATTCATTTTAAAATCCAAGATGGCGGATGCAACTTTTTCTCAAACATTCGATATAGGTATCGTGTAATGGGTTTTTGGGGGTGGTGATTGCAAATCTGGCATTCATTTTAAAATCCAAGATGGCGGATGCAACTTTTTCTCAAACATTCGATATGGGTATCGTGTAATGGGTTTTTGGGGGTGATTGCAAATCTGGAATTCATTTTAAAATCCAAGATGGCGGATGCAACTTTTTCTCACACATTCGATATGGGTATCGTGTAATGGGTTTTTGGGGGTGGTGATTGCAAATCTGGCTTTCATTTTGAAATCCAAGATGGCGGATGCAACTTTTTCTCAAACATTCGATATGGGTATCGTGTAATGGGTTTTTGGGGGTGGTGATTGCAAATCTGGCATTCTTTTTAAAATCCAAGATGGCGGATGCAACTTTTTTTCAAACATTCGATATGGGTATCGTGTAATGGGTTTTTGGGGGTGGTGATTGCAAATCTGGCATTCATTTTAAAATCCAAGATGGCGGATGCAACTTTTTCTCAAACATTCGATATAGGTATCGTGTAATGGGTTTTTGGGGGTGGTGATTGCAAATCTGGCATTCATTTTAAAATCCAAGATGGCGGATGCAACTTTTTCTCAAACATTCGATATGGGAATCGTGTAATGGGTTTTTGGGGGTGGTGATTGCAAATCTGGCATTCATTTTAAAATCCAAGATGGTGGATGCGACTTTTTCTCAAACATTTGATATGGGTACCGTGTAATGGGTTTTTGGGGGTGGTGATTGCAAATCTGGCATTCATTTTAAAATCCAAGATGGCGGATGCAACTTTTTCTCACACATTCGATATGGGTATCGTGTAATGGGTTTTTGGGGGTGGTGATTGCAAATCTGGCTTTCATTTTGAAACCCAATTTAAAACACATACGATATCCATATTGAATGTTGGAGAAAAAGTTGCATCCTTGGTGGATGCAACTTTTTCTCCAACATTCAATATGGACATCGTGTGTGTCTACTAAGTTAAATACACTGATAACCTTCAAGGGTTTATTGCTAAGTATAATTAACAAAGTAACGTAAGGGCTAAAATTATCGCTAAATGATGAAAATGAGTGCACCCGGTTGCTGTTCGAAATACACTAAGCTCGCGGCGAACTTAGTGCGACCGCATTATATCGCTTGCTCAGCAAACGTGGTCAATTGCAAAATATTGCATCAAACATCGTGTAATAGGTTTTTGGGCATACCGATTGCAATCCTGACATTCATTTTAGAATTTACGACGAAAGTTCATTGGCTACTTTGTTAGCTTACAATTTACACTGGGTTATTGACAATTTAACTGATCCTAGGTTAAGTGACTATTCAGTATTATCTAGGGTATCTAATAATACTGAAATTAATTGTTTAAACCCTTAGATGTGACAAAGGAGAGTTATAATAACACAATTTTACTATATCATCAGAATATAAATCGTTTCTCCGGCAAAATTTTAGATGAGGAAATGTTAATAGACAAATATGATATAGATATCTTATGTTTTTGTGAAACCTGGCTAAAACCAGATAGAATGATGTTTAAAATTAATATTTTTCTGTTACTAGTGCATACAACAGGTCCTCAGTAGGAGGTGGTACTTTAATATTACGTAGTAATTCTCTTAGATATAAGGAACAAAAATATATCACCGCTTGCTCTGTTGATTGCTTGTGTGAGGTAGCATGTACAGAAGTTGAAGGCCAAACTTTCTTAAGTGTTTATAGACCACCAGCATCAAACTTGTCATCATTCTTAATGATAATGGGAGAAATTTTAAGTACCTAAGCTTATAAGAGATAATAAATTAGTTTTCGTTTGTGGTCACCTAAATATTGATTTGTTAGTAAATTCACCTGTACACTGCAAGCTTACTTCATTGTTTGGTTCATTTAACTTAAAATGCACATACAAGGAAGCAACAAGAATAACAGCAACATCAGCTCAATGCATAGATAATATTTATACTAATTGTGCCATAAAATACTCGTCTCAAATTAGTGGAGTTAGGTCTGACCATACAGGTCAACTAGTATCCTTTGAGTTGGTTAAAAAGCGGCAATTAAATAAGACTATTAAGTTTAGGCCACTAACTAAAAAGAAATTTATGTTTTTAATGATAACATGTTAAGTAATCTTTCAATGGCCAATTTTGACTCCCATGACCCCAATGAAAATTACAGGATATTATTTTCTTCACTATGCCACGAATTTAGTAAGGCATGTCCAGTTAAAAAATTTCAAATGAGTTATTTAGACAATTTATACAACTTATACCATGAAAAATCATTGACTTCCGATGAAGCCTTCCATAATTATGTTAGAAACTACTCAAAGATATTTAAAAGAGTATGCGCCCTAAGCTAAATCTAAATCAGAAAGTAATAAAATTAGCATTTCTAACAATAAAATAAAAACTGTGTTGAAGGTGATAAACAAAGAAACTGGAAACACAAACCAACAGGGTTAGAATGATTTGACTTTGAACATCGATGATCAGGTCATCTCAGATAAGTCAAAAGTGGCTGAGAAGTTGGAAAATTACTTTACCAATATTCCAGTAGAGGTTACTAAATCTCTACATTCTTCGCCATTATTAGCAGAATCTTTTTTAAAGGAAAACTTCAATAAGGATATACCAACATTTTCATTTAAGCCCATTTCTATTGATGTAATTAAAAAGCATTCCAAAGTCTTAACATAACAAACACTGATGACTTATGGAGTGCATCTGTTAGGGTTCTTGGTAATATTATTGACTCAATTGCTGCTATCCTAACGGGCACATTTAATTAATGTATAGACAGCGGTAATTTTCCCGATTTAATGAAACATAGTAAAGTAGTACTAATTTTTAAGTTGGGTTGTAAGAGTGATCCCTCTAACCATAGACCGATATATGTGCTTCCAGCATTAAGCAAAATATACGAAAAAATCAAACTGGACCAGATGCTATCATATTTTAACTCAAATGGAATTCTGCATAGTCGGCAGTTTGGTTTCACGAAAGGTAGGTCAACAACAAATGCAGGAGTAGCGCTCATCCGTCACATTCTGGAATCTTGGGAGAAATCTCAGGATGCAATTGGCATATTTTGTGACCTCTCCAAAGCTTTTGATTGCGTTGACCACAAAACACTGATCTGTAAATTACACCATTACGGAGTTTGTGGATTCGTGTTCTGCTGACCTTGTTCTTTCATATTTATCAAACAGGCAACAAAAAGTTATTGTTAATGGAGCGACATCTGCAGGATCCCTAGCCAAGATGAGTGCTCCGCAAGGTTCAATTCTTGGCCCTTTCCTTTTTATAGTGTATATCAATGACATACATGATGACCAACTTATCGGATATTTTTTATTTGTAATTCCATTGTGCTGTATTAATTGGTCTATACGACAGTATAGACCAAAGTTTTAAATATAATTAAGCATATCTTAGAACTGGAAACATATCTTACAACTATATAATAATATAGGTTATCCATCAGAATTCAGACAGACTTTAATTTATAATCATATTGTGGGAAGTACTAATTTCACACGGGTTCCCGTTAGTATATGCTTAAACTAGACTTATGGTCTCATGGTGCGTGGTGCGCTGGTAGCACGCTACTGGCATGATTGCACTATGTTATCTCTTAAAAAATAGCAGTATAGATACCTACTTTGTTTCTTGTGATTTTTTTTTATTTTTGGCTCGCGTTTGAATTTTAAGAAAAAAATTAATTCAAACTCAAAATGTTTTATTTCACATAGGCCTACATGGGCACTTATAAAACGTCAGCAGTTTGGCGCAGGGCACGGTTCGAAATTGGTCGTTTTCTATGGAGAAGATCCGGCAAGAAACTCCACAGTTACTCTTTTAAAATATCATTCTTACAATGTATCTATAATATAGGTTAATTAGGTATGAGAGGACATTAAAGCCTGTCTGAATTCTGATGGATAACCTATATTATTGTATAGTTGTAAGATATGTTTCCAGTTTTAAGATATGCTTAATTATATTGAAAACTTTGGTCATTACAAGATATTTTCTAAATTTAAACCCACGACCTACGTCATTTAAATTTAAAAGTCAATTATCTGAAACTAAGTATTTCAAATGGCGGGAGACTTTGTTAAACATAAAAAACACAGTGATACGACGTCAATGTGGAGCTATTTTTTAGTTGCGAAGGATAGGAATAGTGCCAAATGTAACCGATGCTCAGCCATTCTCAAGACTTTGGATGAATCGACTAAGGGATTACATACACATTTGTCATCAAAACATAACATCAAGCTTATATCAGCTTCAACAAGTCTAGATTCTGATAATCTGAACACAGCACCGCCGCCAGCCAAGCGAAAGTTAAATGATTATTTTACTAAAAGTGCCGACGATAGCCTCGATGATGTTTTGGCAAGAATGATTGCATTAGATGGATTTCCATTCAGTATATTCATAACTTCAGATGATTCGAGAAAATTTGTCTTTGCAAAATACACGGATTTACCAAAGTCAGCCGTCACCATTTAAAAACGTGTCATGAATTACAGTGAAAAAATCAGAAAGCAAGTAACTGCAGAATTGAAACATTAGAAAAGTGCAGGTGAAAGATTTAGTCTTTCTTTCGACAAGTGGACTTCAACATCCAATAAACCATACATGGCTGTCAACGTTCATTCATATAAAAAAAATTGGAATTTAGGACTTGTTCCTATTTATGGAAGTATGAAAGTATGGCTGAAAATTGTCTTCGTATATTGAAAGAGCGTCTAAGTATGTTTTATATTTCCCTGGATACTGGCTTTATGAAAAACATAATTATTTGCAAGACAGCTCTACCTCAGATGATACTATAAATGAACCACCTGTGGCTGTTGATCATATGGACGACATCCATGATGATGAACATTTAGAAGACTTAGACATTCCAGAATCAGACTTAATCTTAATGTCACAAAATGACCTTGCGCTATAACACATACCAGAGTTAACACAAGATGAAAACATTAATGAGCTGATAAAGAAAATCCGCAAAGTTGTAGAGTGTATTTCAAAAGATCACCATTGAAAAATGAAACAGTACTTCAAAAATAAATGAAAATTGAACATGGAAAAGAGCTGTCACTTCTTTTGGACTGTAAAACCAGGTGGAATAGTCTTTTAACAATGCTGGAGCGATTTTATCTTTTAAAAACCTTCATTCAAAAAGCACTTATAGATCTCAATCATCCAATTCGTTTGGAAGAAGTTGATTTTGAATTGGTAAATAAAATTGTTGATGTGCTGACCCCAATTAAATTGACAGTAGAAGCAATCTGTCGGCGAGATGCTAAGTTATGCACAGCTGATTCCGCTTTGAAATTTCTTATAAAACAGCTATCTAGCATAATCATTTTTTGGCAAGTGCTGACACTTGCCAAAAAATGAAAACATCCTTAGTGGAACGTATGAAGCAACGACGAAGTGATGATTTGACTGGTGTCTTGAATTAATTACAAAATCCATGAAAAGATGATGAAAATCAGTTATTATCGGATTTGGAATGGCATGACTTATTTCCAGTTTCTACACAGGCTTTAGTTTGGAAGCAAATAAAGTGTATTGTTAAAAAACTTAAAAGTCGAGATGACACGGAAGAAGAAGAAGGAAGATCAGGATCACAAACAGATGATGAGTTAAGGCCACAAACCTCCCAATCCCAACCCCAATTGACACTAAAGGAAAAGTTATAGCTGGAAATTGATAAGAGTATGAAATCCCCAGATCGTGAAGTACAAATACAAAATTAATCGGGGTTGGCAAAATATAGTATTAGACGTGAAATAAGCCTGTTTGAAAATGGAGGAATTAGTGGATATCACTTAGAAACAGCATATAAGTATCTATTGTCTATTCCTCCAACCAATGTAAAACCTAAACGAGCGTTTTCAGCTGCTGCTTATGTTGGTAATAAACGAAGCAGGCTTGGAAGTCAAACCTTGGATGCATTGATATTTCTACGATTGTATTTTCAAAATTCGAAATAAGTTTTATTGTCTTTTATTTCTTACAAAGTATAGTATCTTTTTGTCATTTTTTCTTTTCTTACTATACTGTGATATGTGTAGTGTACCAAAATTAAAAATATATACACACATCAAAAGTGTCTAGGGATCAACATATATTTTTGCAATAACTTTTCTCCTGATTGATATTAATTAAAATTTTCTTTAAGGATTCATCAAATAAAGTGTTTTCGTTTGTCACAGTAACGATAAACCAAGTCACCTTTGCATTAATAAAGAAATTTGCCATTTTCCTAATAAAGGGATTTTTGACATTTGAACCACTAACATTAAAGTTCGAAAAAAAGACTGAAATAACAGTTTTCTTTAAAATTTTATTGGGTAACTTAAACAATTAATAAACCGTGTTTCTACCGCGAACACTAACAACACAATAACATTGGTTTGGCATACTCAAAATGAGTTCATCCAAATCACGCTGTGGAATGGCCGCCCATGTTCGTTGCAACAACAAAAAAAGGTCTTCTTGCGACTGGATACCCTCCATATTCGGCAGAGCTCTTCTCTGTAGCATATCCCATGCATGCTCAATCGGGTTCAAGTCTGGCGACTGAGCAGGCCAGAGCAGGACATTGATGTTAGCTGCGGCGAGAGTCTGTCTTACAACTCTTGCGGTGTGCGGTCGTGCATTATCATGCATTAACTGAAATAAGGGACCGATTTGCACTTGTAGAGGAACGATGACGTCAGATACAATCGTCTCAGCATAAATTTGAGCGTTGAGGTTGCCTCTGATCCAAATCAACTCAGTTCTTCCGCCGATCCAAATACCCGCCCATACCATGATGGTTCCACCACTATAAGGATGGACTTCCTGGCAGGATTTTAATCGCTGTTGGCGTCCAGGGGTTCTCCAGTGTCGTATACGTCTTGTATCCGGTCTCATACCAAAACGAGACTCATCAGAAAAGCACACGAAACGCCATTGTTCTTCTGCCCAATTTCTGTGTTCAAGAGCCCATTGATATCGAATCCTACGATTGTGCATTGCTATAGGTGGTACCCGTAGCGGTCTTCGGGAATGTAGGTTCACTTCATGCAAGCGGTTTCTGACTGTTTGGTCGCTAATTAAGTTCCCTGAAGAGTGATGAAGCCTCACGGCTAACATCATGGCGGTTATTGTTGGAGCTCTTCGAGTTAAGATTTGAATGTATCGGTCTTGTCTCCGTGTGGTGCAGCGATACCGTCCTCCATGGCGCTCAGCCACGGTACCAGTGCTTCGGTAACGTGTCCAAAGTCGACTGATAACACTTTGACTTGTATTCAGAGCTAAAGCCACAGTACGTTGCCGGGAACCAGCTTCTATCATTCCCACGGCTCTGAGCATTTCTTCCCTGCTTAAATGACGTCGCCGCTCCATAATAACGTTGGTTTTAATCAGTAGTAGGGAAACAGTAGCACTAATAATGTCTTCAATGCGTTGTATGTTTTTATAGGGAAAATATTGACAGCTGATTTTCATCTTTTACTCGAATTTGATTAACAGTTCCTGTTTCAAATTATGAAATGCACCAAAAAGGATCCATATAAATTTATAAAATCATAAATTTATTACAAAGCCACATCTCAATCTCAAGAAATCCGCATAAAAATGCTTGATCCCTAGACACTTTTGATGTGTGTATTTTAAGAAATTACTCGTTTTTTAGAGTTCAGTTGCCGAATGGCAAAAAACGGAACCCTTATAGTTTCGTCATGTCTGTCCGTCTGTCTGTCTGTCTGTCTGTCTGTCTGTCCGTCCGTCCGTATGTCACAGCTATTTTATTCCAAAACTATTATGACTATACATGTGAAACTTGGTAAGTAGATGTATTCTATGAAACGCTTTCCGATATTGAGAAAAAAATTAAAAATCATTTAAAATAAAGGAACATACTACTACCCCATACATGGAACTAAAACTGTTTTTTTTTTTTTTCATGAAACCTACGCGTATGTGGTATTTATAGACAGGTCTTTAAAAATGACATGGGGGTTTCTGAAACCACTTTTTCATAAAGTCAATCGTTTAAAAGATATAAGCTTCTAAAGTAGTCAAATGTGTATCCCTCCCTCTAACTTCTATAATAGTGGAGTGAAAAATCTAAAAAATCTAATCTAAAAAAATATGTATCTGTAGATCTTAATGTAAACTTTCAATCAAAATTGGTTTGAATGATATCGAGTTAACAGTTTTTGAGATACGGCATATTTTCTAAAACCGCAAATATAACTTCGTAATTCATACAAACACTATGAAAAACAAAGTTATCTAGCGTAGTTGTAAAAATGTAAATAAGCTAGTTTTAAGAAATTTGTAAGGTTTTTTTCGTCAAATAAATATACATATTATATTATATTATTATAGTTACACACGGAACCCTTCATGCGCGAGTCATTTGAGACCAATTTTTTTTTTTTTTTTTTATATATAATATTCCACAACTTTTTTTTTTTTTTTCGCACAACGCCATCTTGTCCCAAACTAAGCAGAGCTTGTGGTATGGGTACTAGACAACTGATAAACATACATATATATTTCTAAATACATATTATAGATAAATTACACCCAGACAAAGAACAAATGACCGTGCTCATCACACAAACATTTGTCCTAGGTGGGAATCGAACCCACGACCTTGCGCACAGCAGTCAGGGCCACTGACCACTATACCAACGGGCCTGTCAAAATTAGAAACCACATAGTCTAATCCGGGCATAACCCCAGGGTCCCAGGATTCAGCATCAAGAATCACGTAATCCCGGTATTGAAAAACATGCTCGGAGTTGTATTCTCTAGTTGCAACTAAGAAAGTATTTCTGTCGAAATTCTATTTTAGTTGCCAAATGTGTCGAAAAAAATAGAATTATTAAATTGTAAAGAACCAGATAGATAGCCCTACAGACCTCAATCTGAACGATAATTCTGTAAGCACTTTTATGTCGATAGGAGCCGGGTTTTCTGGTTTAGAACAAGTTTCAGCTTCCTTTGACATTCCCTCTATGTCCGACAAATTATACGCCATGTGCCATAACAAGGTCTGTCTACTACGGGAATTAGCCAAAGAAAAATTGGCCAAGTGCGAGTCAGACTTGCCCATGAAGGGTTCCGTAGTAACTATAATAATATAATATGTGTAACTACTACAACTACTAGTCTGTCTGTATGTCCATCCGTCCGTCCGTATGTTACAGCCATTTTATTCCGAAACTATTAGGACTATACATATAAAACTTGGTAGATTGATGTATTCTGTGAACCACTTTCCGATTTTAAGAAAAAATTAAAATATATTTAATTAAATTAAAAAATATTTTCAGTTTTAGTTCCATGTATGGGGGGAACTAAAACTGAAAATATTTTTTTTTCATGAAACCTATGCATGTGTGGTATCTATATACAGGTCTTTAAAATGAGATTGAGGTTTCTAAAACCACTTTTTCATAAAATTAATCGTTTAAAAGATATACGCTTCCAAAGTGGTAAAATGTGTGCCCCCTTCTTAGTTCTATAATAATGGAGTGAAAAATATAAATATATATATACAACGTGTAACGGAAACCCCATATCTCTAACCAAAAGGGCTGAAGACAACATTTGGTATGGAGTCTCCATGCACAGTTTCAGCACAAAATAACTGACTTAAAGAATTGATACCAAATTATTGGTTTCACATATTTTTTTGAATACCAATCATAACAAACGTGTCACAGCACTACGAGGGTCAATAACTTTCCACGTCACTTGCCAATAACACGATAATTCTTTTCGTTCTTCTTAATTTGACAAATTCGGTCTCTGGTATCAGTGTACTGGAATTTGTAATAAGTTCTACACATGTAGACTTAGGATTACAAAACCCTTGCCATATCGTTTGTTATCATCCAAAAAAAAAAAGAAGCCATGCACTTGATATGTGTATAGCCTTTAAATTACACGTTGTATATATATATATATATATATATATCTATAGATCTTAACGTAAACTTTCAATCAAAATTGGTTTTAAAGAGATTGAGTCAGCAGTTTTTGAGATACAGCATATTTTCTAAAACCGCAAATATAACTTTGTAATTCATACAAATACTATGAAAACAAAGTTATTTGGCGTAGTTGCAAAAAATGTAAATAAGCTAGTTTTAAGAAATTTTTAAGTTTTAGTATTTTGTCAAGTAATTATACATATTATATTATATTATTATAGTTACTACGGAACCCTTCATGGGCGAGTCAGACTCGCACTTGGCCAATTTTTGTAAAATGTTATAATAAGCAATATAACATTAGATTTATAGATTTTGTTTTATTTTATTTTTTTCTTTTAAATTAAGTTACACTTGATACATATATTGTTATGAAATAAATTACACTTATATTTTCTGCGAAGTAGGTAAGTTCGCTAGACAGCATTAATGAAAAAATGTTTTTTTGGTATGGCCCCACGTATATATAATAAAGTACCGAATGTTATTAAAAATATGACAGTACATCAGAATTTAAACGAGCACTAAATGAAATTTTAATAAACAAAACTTATTTCAGTCTGGTTTTATTATGACATTACATAATTATATTTTTTTTTATTTCATACTGGTTTTATTATTCAAATAAGTACTGCATACCCATCTACCCTAACTTGCTACTTACCCAGTTTCGAAGCGTCAATAGCCTAATGGATAAAGTGTCGGACTTGTAATCGAGAGGTCGCAGGTTCGAACCCCACCCATTACACTATTGACGTGAACCCACTCCAGACACAAGCATATTTAGCTTAGTTGGAGGGGTTAACAAGATTGCTAGTAATGTGAAATGTACCCACATTGCTAGTATTCTTTAAAAAAAAATCTGAGGAGTTTAATATATAAAATCAAAGTTTTATTGCAATAGGATGAATAGTGAGGGAACGAATAATGTATTACTACAGTAAAAACAAACGTTAATTTTTATATAATAGGTATAATTTATTAAATTTATTTTTGTGATTTATTTACGTACCTACTTGCTTCATTTAGATCCATCCAGCCGTTTGAGCGTGAAGAAGTAACAAACATGCAAACAGACACATTCATTCACAAACTTTCGCCTTTATAATATTAGTGTGATAAATAAAACCATCTAAATAATTAATATTCGTTTTTCAAGTTTATTCAACATAACGACAAAAAATTAAAAAATGCAAAGTTAGCAAACTTCGTCGTGCAACGGCAAGCGGGCCTCGAGCGAACTTGTCATTGTGTGTGTGACAACGCACACGACTAGCCCGCTGCAGTAAATACCTATTTTCCGCGCGTCTCGTAGGCTCGACACCCTCTTAAGTAAATCAAATATAAAAAAATATTAGTAGATACCTACTCATCATCATCTGCTTAGCCCTTTCCTCTTTGGATGTAGCTGTTTTACATGGAGCGACTGCCTATGTGACCTCCTCAACCCAATAGCCAGGCCAGTGACTGACTTCTGACTGACAGTAGAGACAGATATTCAATTGTCAGCCGTTGGTCCCGGCTTAATAATGTGCATGTGCAGTCACGGAGGTGGTGTGGATGCGGGGAGATAATAGTGGTAGCTTCTCGAAGAACCAATGGCGGGGATATAATTTGGCGGTGAAATATTGACCACACACAGTAATGAGCTGACCAGGATGGGAAGTAGATTGCGAAGGACTTACTTGGATATTCTCTGGTTGTAGCACGTGGATGCCAGGACAGCAGGAGAAGATTTTGCACGCGTGCTGAATCTCTTCCTTCTTAGTTGTTTGAGCACTTCATGTTGGTCTTTATTTTGTCACACGTATGTCGGTCAACACGGATAGTTGATAGTTTTTAGATTTATAGATATACTAGTATTTGCGTGTTGCGCGAGGTGCAAGCACCTCGCGAGCTTGTGAAAAAAAAATGGGGAGGGTGATGGAGGGTTTAGTATTTGCGTGTTGCGCGAGGTGCAAGCACCTCGCGTGCTTGTGAAAATAAAGGGGGGGGGGGGTGATGGGGGGGTTTAGTATTTGCGTGTTGCGCGAGGTGCAAGCACCTCGCGTACTTGTGAAAAAATAAAAAGTGGGGGGGGGGGCGGTTGCAGAAGTATTTTGACTAAAACAGTGCCCCTCTAAATGAATCTGAAAAAAAAATGTTCCAAGTCCCTTAATTTCCGAGATCCGCCTAAAGGGGGTGAGAAAAGGAGGGTGGGGGGAGTAACTTTGATAAATGGTTTTTACTTTACCGAGCCTCCTCTATACGAATCCGTAAAAAAAAAATACTGGTCTCGTAGTTTCCGAGATACGATAGGGAGGGGGTAAAAGGGGAGGTTTGGCACTTTTCCAGTAGGTTTGAGAGTTACTAGTTTACGAATCTGTCAAAATATACCCACCTCCCCATCCACCATCTGGGAGAACAATTATGTCAATGAGTGAGTGAGTCAGTGGTAATTTAGCTTTATATAGTATAAAATAAAACTTGCGCAAGCACGGAGGCATCACTGGCTCACTACTGATACATTTCTAATAGAAATACCCAAGGGCGCGTTTTGTCGAAGTAATGTTGCGTATTTTTGTAAACTTACGTTAAAACTGGCTGCCGATAAACTTGGCAAGATCGTACTTACTGACCCGCTCGATATAAAACATCGCCCATATTTTATTATGTTGGGAGTGTGTGTTAAAGAAAACTAGCTATATAGGTAGAATTCACATTACTAGCAATCTTGTTAAGTTGTTAACCCCTCCAACTAAGCTAAACTATGCTTGTGGCTGGAGTGGGTTCACAGCAATAGTGTAATGGGTGGGGTTCGAACCCGCGACCTCGAGCACAAGTTCGACACCTTAGCCATTAGGCTATTGACGTAGACAATTATCTGCACCATTAAGGACTTAATGATCCCTCCATAAACTAGGCCTACTGGGTTCCTACTAACTTTTAACGTTTGAGAGTGACAAACTAATAGAAAAGATGTGCCTAAAATTACACAAGTCTATGCTAGATCACGATCGGATATTGGCGACATCGCTAAAAATTGTAAAGAATTGTAATCGATACCTGCAATCGTTTTGAAAAGAAATCGATCGGCTGGATTGTACGTGTCTAAATCACCTTGACGGACAACCCAGTGAGTGGAACTAAGCCGCAAACAGTTTCGTTAGATTTTTGGTAACCTGGTTTTTCTAGATTCAATTCTCATAAATTTTGCCGGGTGATATGATATAGGTAGTTCAATTGGTAAATGCAATAGCACTGTTAAGACAGCTGTTCCTCTTTCAATTTCCCTCGATAATGTTCGCATATAGATATATTATGATTATTGATTATTCTGGTTTACAATATCAGCAGTGACGCAATATATTATTAACCTAACCTACTGATATACCTAATTCAGACACTAGGGTGTATGGGGTCGTTAGACCTTACTACCCCCACACGATAAGAACAAGACCTATTTATAAGCATAAAACCTGTTAAAATGTTGACATAATGTCGTCATGACTTGAATTTCAAAACTTACATGACCACTAACGGTACCATTGAAACTTAAAACGGGACAATTTATCGGCAACTCTGAACAATAAATGAACATGGTAAATATCCCGTTTTGACTTGTAATAATACTGTAAGTGTAAATTTAAATTGATGCATGCTAAGTATCCCAAATTTCAATAAATTCCAAGAATCATTCTTAGTTCGGCTAAATAAGTAAGACTGCTACCCCTCTCCTCCTTTCTCTCCCAGAGAACGGCGAAAATTGCTGTCAAGTCTGTCGTATTGACGGAAATTTATAAAGGACCTTTAATCCCCAGAGTCATCTGCCTGGAGCAACAAAAGACCCTGTACGTGCCGGTGCCTCGTCTGCAGAAGGGGTTCCTGAACCGGCTCGAGCTTCCTGAGGGTGAGACCGGCCCAGCAGCCATCAGGAAGGCCGTTTCGCGTAACGGAATGGAGTCTTTTGGAAAACCCATAGGTTAGTATTATGACTTGATTATTCAAAACTGTCGAATCATACAAAAAATATTAACTTATTTCAAGTCTCGACTAATATCGTAAATGCAAAAATATGTAACTTTCTGTTTGTTACACTTTGTCTAAACCACATAACCGATTTTGATTAAATTTGGTTCAGAGATAGATTAGATCTTGCTACTTTTTGAGCTGAAAGCCAGGGGCAGAAGGCAGAAGGCAAGGAAACGGTCATAGTTGGTCAGTTAAAAAGTTAATGCTAGTTTTCCACGTTAGCGACAAATGCAGCAAGTATACAGCAACACACACTCGTCTACAATACAGCCCGCCAGTGTTCTTACCTGAAACATTTCAATGTTTGTACCACTGGACGGAACATTTCAGAAACGTATAAAGGAGTTCCAATATAATTCACAGCTAGGTATTTTCTTTCCTAATTCATTGAGTACTTTCTATTTCATAGTCAACCCTCTCTGTAGAACAGTTAGTATACACTCATGTTTTTTTAACCCTGGTTGCAAACAGAGGAGGGGTTAATTTTTACGGGTCTGTGTATCTGTATGTCTGTCATAGCTCCCACATGAAGAAGATGAACCGATTTTTATCAATTAAAAAAAAATATCCATTCTAAAGATCTTGTTAGAAAATTATAATTGAACTTAGTAACTAAATCAACAAACTAAGCTGAAAATCAGCTTTTTTGTGGCATCAATAATGCCACAAAAAAGCTGATTTTCAGCTTAGTTGTATGTAGTATGTAGTTTTCTTATAAAAAAAATCCCACAAGTTCAGATATACACACGACTACCTGCGACAACCTACTTCGATTAAATACTAGCAACTCCACCCGGCTACGCACGGTCTCATTTTGTTAATTCACACAAAAACTTTATAAATTATACACTAAAACCTTCCCCACGAATCACTATCGATTGGTAAAATCGGTATGAAATGTTAAGTAGTTTTTGTGTTTATCGCAAACATACAGACGGGAAACCGTGTTTTATAATATGTAAGGATCTAACACGTAAACTGGCAGTGAAAAGCTGGCCAATTATTTCTCGATAAAACTAATCGTAACTAAGATTGTTCTACACTCGAGACTTACTGTAGTACTAGAATGACATCATCAATATACAGGTGCGTAGTATCTACAGCTCTTCTTTTGTTAAGATTTGACCTTGCACTGGCAAAAAAATTGTCTCGTTTATTAGTTCTTTTATAGAAGATGCATTGACTCACAAGTATTTATGCAATGCCTCACACGTCTTTTGATCTATTATGTTAATATTGACATGTGAAGAATATTATAATTGTAATAATTATTTATATATTCAAGTATATAGTTTATGTATTCTGATAATAAAAGAATACACATAGTATAGTAGAAAATCTATACTGATATTATAAATACGATAGTCTGTCTGTTACGATTTCACGGCTAAACTACGGCGCCGATTTGGATGAAATTTGGAATGAAAACAGTCGCAGACTTAGGGTCAGACATAGGCTACTTTTTTTTTTTTCAAAAATCATTGAAATCTGGGCTTGTGGGATTATTCCAAAGAGATACCGCGACCCCGAAACGCAAGGGCTGGTTGGGTTTTTAGTCAGTAGAAGTCTGACACTCCCTTCCGCTCCAACCAGAGCGGGAGAAGTCACGCGATAGTTTTCCAATCCGGAAAAAAACCATTGAAATAGGGGATAAAAGTTTAAATTTACGCGAACGCAGTTGCGGCCAACAGAAATATGAAATGAGAAAAATGCGTTCATCAATAATAATTCAACTATTTCAAAATGCAAGTTATCGCTGCATTATGAGCTTCGTCAGTATGCTATTGGAGCTAGCCCTCACCCTGCGCACCAGGGAAGCACAACTTTTGGGCGCGAAGCGCTGCAAAAGCGAGGGAGCCCCAACAGTATCCTGAACGCATTTTGAATAATCTCTAGCCTGTTGATTTCCAAAAACAACTTTGATTCACTCCTTTACCCGGATCAGTATTCCACGTCATTTTTGTCCGCGTTCCAGCTCAGCAATGCCGTCAAATAACGCAATTATTGAGCACTCGCGTTAACTGGCATCATGCGGCGCAAGACTAAAGGTGGGACATGTTCTGTTAAGCCATTACTTCAGATTAAAACGGGAATAGCTCAGTTCTGAAAAATTAAGGGTCTTTGATCTAGAGTAGTAAAGACGGGGACCGATAGGGCAATGACCTGCCGGGGTACGGGGGAATGTTTTAATGAGAAACCAGCTGAAGGATCAGGGTGGGTTTTTGGTCAGTAGAAGTCTGACACTCCCTTGCGCTCCATCCAGAGCAAGAAGAGGCGTCATTTGATGACTTCCCCTCGAAAAAAGCGGTTATTGTTTTAATCCGAATTGTTCCTATAAATCATAACCTTGAATCAATAATATGACCAGGAATTACGAAGTGGTGTTTGTTACCACCTTGTAGGGTTTCAGAACTACTTTTTCATGCAGAGATGTAGGTGGAAAATTAAAATGCAAAAATATATTTCAACACCAGTTTTGAGAAGACAGCATACGAAACTATCAGCAGTATTGTTACATAAGCTAGTGTTTATGGAAAACTGACCTTACATCTTTTGGCGTCTATCCAGAGAGCGAAAGTTCTCATGAATATAGTCACCTTTTACTATGCGACAATCACTGCGAAACACCTATAAAAATGTTTGATAAACACTACGCCGTACAAAAATATGTATAAAACTGAGGTTCGATTTTTTTTCCGTGTAAGATAGTATACCAGAAAAAACATTTTTTCGCTGTTTTATTCGCTTATAAGTACTTATTTTTGTTAAGTTTTTTTTTTTTAATTTTTCACGATATGAAAAGATAATAACGCATTTAATATAGAAATTCAGTTAGTCTCAAGCTCGACAAACAGCTAAGGGTGTCGGTCCACTTGGAAAATTCTAGGCATACATCTATCTGTAGGCTTTTTTCTCGTGTGAAAATCATGGGTTTCCTCAGCCCTGGGGGAAGATAAGGGGTAAATAAGACTCTTGACTGACAAAAATCATCCCGTATCCCTCGCATACTTACACCGGGAAGCTCCAGGAGCATTTGAGCTTAAATGCTTTTCCACAAAGCTCCCTACACCTATCTATTTAGACTACTTCAATAAACTACTTTCAATCACATGATCTACCTCCTTAAATGCCACTTTTAAAAAGATGTTGACAAATTTATGTTTTTTTCACCAGGCATAGAAGATTCCGTTTCGCTAGACTTGGTCGTCATGGGATCAGTCGCGGTGTCTAAGGAAGGCTACCGCATTGGTAAAGGAAGAGGTAAGATTGTTTCATAACTTTACATATTTGAGCTATTATTTTATCATTTTTATCACAATATTTTATCAATAAAATAATTATTGAATATCTCTGAAAGGATAATTTTGTCACATCTTCATGAAATTATAATCTTATTTGTAGTACAAAATGGAAGCAAGAGCCTATACTCAAATTAAAGGGGACTATTATTATTCATATAATCGTGAAAATCTTCCAGTTTTGAAGAGCAAAAATGCTATCCTGTTGTTATTTCCATGTAGTCTATCTCTATCTTATGATATGTATTGTATAGGCTATGGCGACCTGGAGTTCGGTCTGATGATGCACATGAAAGCCATCAAGCCAAACACAGTGGTCGCCACAACTGTGCACGATTGCCAGGTAAAAACCATATTGTGGAGAAGTTTATACACTCAATATTCTTTAGTCAGGGAAGTTGGTTGAAAAGTAAAATAACCAAGAACTCTCCTTACCTACTTACGTATTATGAATGACGTAAAATATCTGCTGTACATAAAAAAGCAATTCATCCCCAATGTGTTTAAAAAAATACTACCTGTATGCTTCACTGGTTTGGTTAAAAAAGGACTTATGGGCTTTGGGTTTAAATTGTTTTTTTACAAAAATCGTCTTTATGGTAAACTTCTCCATAATATTATGTGTGTGATGTAGTTACTTGCACCAAATGGCGTCGTATTTAGATTCCACTAATAAAGAAGTGATTTTATTTTAGTATTAACAAGTAAAATATTAATAACCCATAATAATTCACATTTTTTTCCTTATACATACCTATTAATCAAATTCTATATAGTCATTGACTATTCAGCCTCTGGACTCGATAAAATATTTAATTTTGGTAAAAATATAAAATTTGTAGCTATAGACTGAGGAAATTACACTTAATATCATCCATCGTTTGATGGCCTACTGATGCTAGCTTACAATTGCCGTCACTGTCTCCATTCTCAAAAAGTTAATACGAATATTAACGTCGCATATAACTAAAATTTACTAGTATGTATAACAAAATAACGTAAATTCTAAACGCCCAGAAATCTGGTAGTTGTATGCTAGAAAGTTGAATGCAGTGTCTAAATGCTGAATAGTCCATGTTAGTCAAAAGTCAGCCACCTATAGTTTTTGACGTCATAGTAATTGTTTGGTTCCGTTATAGGTGTTCGACACCCTGCCGGCCGATTTGTTCGGGCCACATGATGTCCCCATAGACATCATTATCACACCAACTCAGGTACGACAGTTTATATACTAAGGTATTGGTAAAAACTCTTAATTTTTTATAAAACAGTCTTTAAATCAAACGAACTTTTATTAAACCACAGATAATAAAGTCACATTAACTATTGAAGCGTCAATAGCCTAATGGCTAAGGCATCGGACTTGTGATCGAGAGGTCGTGGGTTCGAACCCCACCCATTACACAATTGCCGTGAACCCACTCCAGACACAAGCATATTTAACGTAGTTGGAGAAGTTTACAAGATTGCTAGTAATGTAAACTACCCACATTGCTAGTAACCTTTATTGTTTAATGCTCCAGAATTTAATAAAACACACAGAGGTCAACCAACCTTTATTGTTTAATGCTCCAGAATTTAATAAAACACACAGAGGTCAACCAAACGAACGTTTATTAAACCACAGATAATAAAGTCAGAATAGATTATTTTGTTACGTGTATTAACAAATTATAACAGAATTTATCGTGGACAATAATAAATATAATAATAAAAGTTTATTTCACAATCAAGGTTTTAACAAAAACATTGCAGAGATCTTCTTTTAAGTAAAAAGATACCTGTAACAAAAGACCTCTTCCATAAACCAAGTGGTACATACAGAGCCTGTTAATAATAAATTTAAAACTAATTACAATCTTAATCTTATTAAAAAAATTACAAAATAAATTAAAGGTGTCTAACTTGTATTTGTGAGTATAAGTGTTTATGTGAGAGTTGTGTGTGGATTGGTTGAGTGTGAGTGAGTGAGAGGGATGTGTATGTGGGAGTGAATTTGGTAGTGAGGCAGTGAGTTGGTACGTGTGTGAGATCGTATGAGCGTAGTACACAGTGTAGTATAATAACCGAATAGTAGTAACGCTACTTTTTATATAATAAATTATAGTCTATCTGCATAAAAATAAATAATTTGTAAATGTAGGTGTAATAATATTATAGTATAGGAGAACTTAAAGTTGCCAAATAGATATTTTGGAACACTGCACTCGTTACCAGCATCTGCTTTGCCTTTTCTCCACTATTTTGGGGTCAGTTTTCAGCTTAAGCAGATGTAGCTGAGTACTAGTGTTTTACATGGAGCAACTGCCTACCTGACGACCAAACCAAGTAGCCGGGTAACACGATATCCGGTAAGGTGTCAGATTTTCTGTATTCGGATTCGGTATTCGAATGATGTACAAAGGACGGCCAGGACTACGTGCTTTCCGAGACACGGCGGAGATGTTTAGATGCGTGTTTTTAACACTATTACATACACAATTAAAGTCACATGTACCAGGCTTCCAGAATAGTAACGAAAGTGTTTCCATTCAGGTGATACAGACTCAACGCATGAGCCAGCGACCGGTGGGAATTCTGTGGCATCTGCTGTCCAACCGTCGTTTGGAACTTATGCCCATACTGGGTCAACTGCGAGAGATTGAGATGCTGTAAGTACCAAACTTCTTTTTATCAGGCCAAGATTTTTGGTCTGATTTCTAGACGGGCGTCTTGCACTCCAAACGCCGAAATTGTTCGCAAGTTTTATTACATTTGTCGCATCATAGGTAGTACTATTAATATGATAATGATATAAATCGCAGAGTTTGCTTCACGAACCGACATAGCTTAGGGTGATACTGTCATAGATATTCGACAAAAAGTTTTCAAATGACACCAGCCATTAAGCTAATGGTTAAGGATCGAAAAGGTGGCGGGTTCGAACCCCACTCTATTGCCATGAACCCACTCCAGATGCAAGCATATTTAGCTTAGTTGGAGGAATTAATAGATTGCTAGTAATGTGAATTATAACCCTGTCAATTCTCTTTAAAAAATACTATTACGAGCTGGGGTTCGGGATAGAAATAATTTACGCCAATTAAACCAATATTAACACTTTAATTAATTAAACACAAAATAAAAATATAACACAATTATTCACACCACAACAAACCAAACCAAAACAACAAATCGCACTGAAATTCACTCGTATAGCTTCGATTGTATCGCGTCGGATCTTCTAATAAGACTGACTGTCCGCGTTCCTTTGCGATCTATTTATACCCCGGTCTTCGACTCACTGTTTATACTACCTCGAATATTCCAGGAAGCTACTCGAGGTACACAGTAGGTACCGCTATTCGATGCTAGATGGCGTTAGTGTTTCGACTAGATATGCTCATTCCTGCTACTCGCCGCTAGATGGCGTTAGTGTCTCGAACATTCTAGATTTATGTCGAAGTTTCTCGACGTACTTCACTAAGCGACTGGCGTAACAATACTTAAAAGTAGTTGTAAGTCATTGAAAATAAAGTATTAATTAATTACGTATTTAACTATTTGTATGTAAATGTATCGTCCGTTTGTTCGTCAGCGCGGGTCGAGCGTGTACTCTGAAGGAAGTGGACACGGACGTGGAGGAGCGTGCTGCGCAGCGCCCGCGTCGTCTGAGGAGGCGAACTCGCTCGCACAAGAGCCAGAGCGAGGGGGAGGTAAATACCTTGTAATCTATCTATTCTAAGCGGAAAAGATTGTAAAACACGCTAATCTTCGCAAGTATTGGCTGAATTTGTTATAGAAGTAGCTTGAGGAAGGTTATAGGCTACTTTTTACCCGGCTGCAAAAGGAGGGTTATGTTTTATCGTGATAAAGAGCACGGGACCGAAACCACGCGTGATAGCTTATTTATAACAAAAACATTTAAAACGATAATGCTAAACAATAATCTTATAACGACCTAGCTGCTGGCACAGCTCTTCTTAGGCTTCATCTTCATCCTTTAAATCTTCAAAAGGCACCTGAATTCCAGGTAAAAGGTAAAAGACTAGGGAGTGTGGGATTTCTACCTCACTTAAACCACCCTGGTGATCACCATCAGCACATAGAAGGGCCCCGTTACCTCTTAAAGAACTAATCGAGAACCTCTTCTGTGCAACATCTATAAGGGCACTTTCCTGGTGACTGTAAAGTGGTCTCTCCACTGAGCCTCGTTTTGCACGTTGGTACTAGTTAGTACCTAATCACTGTACCACCGTCTTCCCTGGGTTCACTCAGTGAACACCCTTCATTTTATTTTTGTTTAAAAATCGGAAAGCGGTTCACAGAATACATATAGGTACCTCCCAAGTTTAAAATGTTTAGTCCTAACAGTTTCAGAATTAAATGGCTCTGACATACGGACGGACATACAAACAGATAGACAGACTTGACGAAACTATAAGGGTTCCGTTTTTTGCCATTCGGCTACGGAACCCTAATTAGTAAATAATTAAACATATTACAACTCACTGTTCGGCGAAGTTTTGGTTTACCATTATAATAATGATCAATTTAATTTCGATTCAAATATTTAAAAAAATCTAATCGATTATGGATTCATAAATAATTATAAAAGCAACTTATTTTATTAACACCTCTGACCAGAGTTCATTATGATGAATGAATGGAATAGTCTACATATAAGCTGTTATGAACATTTTTAGTACTTCTTAGTTAAGAAATTAAGTCGCCATTCGGAAATAAACCTGATGTTAAAATCACTATGTGAAAAAAATAACTAAATTCTTTATGGCTTTGCAGTAGTTAGCTAAAAATGAATTTGATCAAGACCAATTATAATTAATCGGTGCAACTAATTGATTATATTTTAAAATATGGCAACTAATTGGCGCGCTTATCGACAGTACTAATCTGCCGTGATTCTTTAAAAGGCAATCTGACTATTTACCGATTTTGAGTTAAACATTGAGCGATATCAGGAAAAAAGGCGCGTCGAACTATCTAACCCCTTTCCCTGAAACTTATTTAGCTTTTGAGATATTTTTTTCATAAAAAGCTGTGAAGTGGTTTTGATACCAGTGCTAAATTTATAAAAACTCAAAATCGGTAAATTGTCAGATAATAATAATGAAATAATGATGTTTATTTCGCAAATAGGTTATAAATAACACTTTCACACGTCTTTTTTTCGTATTTTTAAACTAGATGAGGCCAGTGTTTCCTAACTGACTACTCTGAGAAGACAAACAAACTCAGAGGTCAACGTCTCTTTTAAAGTCCAGACAATCTGTAGTGATCCAAATCATATGAGAGCCACGTAGGTTAATGTCTGTGGCGCCCTTTAGAGGACAGAATCAAACAGATTTGAGTTTTGTGTTTTACTTATGGTTTAAGTCGCTACGACTGAACTATAGTTACACCTTTTAGTTACACCACTGAAAGGCCATTGTTATCAGGCACATTTCGCTTTCTTCCAGGGTAATACAACGGAGGGAGAGGATGGCAAGGGCGGCAAGGCTCGCCGCTCTGCTCGGCGGCGCAACAGTCACAAGTCTGCCAGCAAGGACAAGGAGGAGAAGCCGCGCCGCCCCAAGCGGCAGAGACCCGACATCGACTTCTCTGTCAAGGTAACTACACTCTATCCTCTCACAAGATACTAATAAACATAGTACTTAGGTCAGGCAGAGATTTGTAAACTAGATAATCGGTGAAATGGGTGCACAGCATATTGCAAAAAATTGCTGGATTACTTATGTGTATAGCTAACGTGTACTGAAAATAAAATATGTAATGCATTTCCTGAACGAGATTACTTTTTTTTTAACAAAGAAACCACTGTTAACGATGGATTTAAGTGACAATAGCCTCTGACTAAGTAGTAGGACTTGTGATCGAGAGGTCGCGAGTTGGAACCCCACCCATTACACCATTGTGAACCCACTCCAGACGCAAGCATATATAGCTTAGTTGGAGGGGTTAACAAGATTGCTAGTAATGTGAATTAAACCCACATCACTTGTTCGCTTTTTACAATAAATAAAAAAATTACCTCTATCTGTCAAATGTCACTTGAAAAGTACGGTTTGCACAGAAAAGTTATTTGCGAAATATAATGGGTAATTGTTTATTTTACTTTGTTTTTTAATCGAGTCTCACATTAAATTTAAATATAATATTTAATTATTTAAATTATAACAAGTTTTTAAAACCATACTTTTTCCCTTATTTTTGGCACCAATTCGCCATAGAGGACGCATGGCACAAAGGGCCAGAAGCTGTGGCAATATTATTAAAGATTTATGTTTATTTTTTATTGATGATATGCGTTTGTCCACTGAAATAAAGAAAGGCGACTAATATTTTTTCGCTCAATATTCGTAAATAAATATTTTAATAGATTCTTATTTTGCTCACTCTATCCAACTGGGTTCAATTTGACAGCTATGACGTCACAATATGGTGCTAAGTCGATCCTATTCTTAGTTGAAACGCACTGTACTAAGGCCAGGCATGTTTGTAAACTAGACAGGAAATGCGGTGACGTCACACCTTATACCACGTACATGCATATGCTCCCGCAAAATACACGAGTTATTCTTTAAAAAACATTTAGAAACATTTTCGTACATACGGTAAATCCTATCCATCCATACAAAACCACTGTATAATAACGCTCATTAGAAAGTGCCTATCTGCTAAGCTCGCGTAAGAACATCATCTCTCATGCTAATGCACATAGGTAAGCCGTGCATTAAACAAAGTGAATAGACCCCCCAGGTTATAGCTATTGGGAAACACAGATTAGCTGTATGCAAATGAAAGCATTCCCAAAAGGTTCTGTGAAAAATAGGTGGAATATCCACCATGTCAACATAAAATGGTGGTCAAACGTGAGCCTATATTCAATAAAAAAAATAAAATGGGGAGGGGAAAGTTAAAAGAAACTAGTTGGTTCACGTTAACAAAATAGTGACGTCATCAGTACAACTGCAGGGTAAAGGGTTTTTAACAATGGAGTAAAAATTCAAAATTTTATTTCAAAATAATTTTAATGGATAAAAATCAAACTAGTTTTCTTAAATTAGTAATATTTTTAATCAGTGTCATTAGTATCTTCATTTGTATTTATTATGAAAGAATTTTGTTCTGCGTTCTCTTCTCTATGACGTCATCCAAATTTCACATAAGATTTTCTTCTTGTATTATGTGGTCACAGCATTTCTCCCATCGAATAGCATCTATTAAAGTTATTGCGTCACAATTTTTTTTTTACATAACTCATCTTGAATGTTGAGTTATTGGCACCAACATAAGTTTTTATTTGGGCCTACACGAATTCAATTAAATTAAATTATTTTATGCAGACAACCCATAAAAGACAACCGTTTCGCCAAAAGATGTGCAGTCAACTAGTCACTGTGAACTTAAGCTTTCTAATTTGTTGCGACCTCATTGGTCGAGAGGCGGCGGACAACGATGACGTCACTATTTTCTTAACGTGAACCAACTATAAATTAGATTTCGAAATCCACACGGGCGAAGTGCTAGTACTGTTCAAATTTTTACTAATGAATGTTGTATTTGGTTGGCACAGATATCTAACATCAGTCCTAATACAAGAGTTCGTGACCTGAAGCAGGCGCTTTCTGAACGCGGAGTCAAGCCACAAATCATGGTGTGGAAGGCAAGTGTTTCCTCTACTCAACCCGATATTCACAAAGTATTATTGTGTGACAAGTTCATTGTTTTAATTACTTTAAACATTTTCAGGGATTCCGTGGCTTCTGTTATTTACATTTCTTCAAGCCAAGTCCGCAAAAAGTGAGTTATGATTCCTTGCAATTTTATTTTATTATACAACGTGTAACAGATTAAGCGCAATACCTCAGGCACCCCAATTAGAATATTTATTTATTTATTTAAGGACAACCAACAAAGCATACAACAATAAACATGTTAAAATTTAAAATATTATTACAAACAATCCTTAATTAAAGGCTGCCACGGCATGCGTTAAACAATAAGCGTGAAAGTAGAGAAAAACAAAAAAAAACTACTAACATTGCAATGGCTAGCTAGGTATTACTAATTTTGCTTTAGTACCAAGATAGCATTTCACATATTATAAGACGAATCAACAGTTAAATAATAATTAAAAAATATAACTTAAGTGGAAAGCTAGAAGCAAAATAAAATTATTTGTCATTTTTGTAAAAATGGCCCTATGTAAGACAGACTTAATTTGTGTAAGGAATAAGACATATCAATATCAACACTAGGTAAGGAAGACAAGCTACTATATTGAACCTGCATTCTGTTAATGGTGGAAAAATGACCCAGATTGGTTTTAAAACCCTTAGCGCGAAGTAACTGATATCTAGATATACGAGCTAGTTTATAAGGCATATTTATGTTTATCAGACTGAGTAACCGCGGACAATCAATGTGATTGTTTATTAATTTGCATAGAAAGAGATTATCTAAGATCTTACGACGATTTTCTAGACTCATGAGATTAAAATGTTAATGAGTCTAAAACAACATAAGTAACTAAATAAATTGAAACCAAACCTAGGCATTTTTATAATATAGTTATTCTTACTAAACGCAAAACGTAAGTGGGTCGTTCTACTTTTCATTGACGATAAACATGTCCCAGGCACATGATAGTGACAAAGCCTAAATTATATTCACAAAATACACATTATTATAATACTTTTAGAACTAAAATTAGTCTCATAATATGTCTACTCTAAGCATTTCTTGAGAAAATGTTTGTAATTTTGTTAAATTTAGTAACAGTGTTGTCTTTACCGGTAACAGAGTTGCTTTTCATAGTATTTACTCATGTCCCAAGCACTAAGGGATTACGACAAAAAAGTAAAATCTCAAAAATTCTGGTCTAACGCTCGCAATTTTATTAAATAAAATAAAAGATAGTGAATACACGCAGTAATGCGAATTACTTTTGAATTTTTAACTATGGCATTTCATTTTAAGTAATTATTTAAAATGTTGTCCCTGACAACTTACGATTTTGAATAAAAATACAGATACGTTAGCCCTTTCGTGCGAGTAGGCATTGTAATTTTTAACTATGGCATTTCATTTTAAGTAATTATTTAAAATATTGTCCCTGACAACTGACGATTTTGAATAAAAATACAGATACGTTAGCCCTTACGTGCGAGTAGCCATTCCGAGGTGTCATTCATAAGTGCTGTTCTTCCCCCGGTAAGGGGAATCAACATGGCGGATTCAGTCAACCAAAGGCCGCGTAACCACGTGCGTGTGTTTATTTTATGTGCACTCTGTTACCGGAATATTTCTGTAAGTATTTAGTCTTTATCTACTAAATTTATACTGATTATGAAGACCAATGGTTAATTTATAACAATGCCATGTAAATTCTTAATAAGCATTATGGTTTTAAGATATATTCTACACAACTCATAATATTGACAACTCTGTTACTGTACAACTATGTTACTCTGCTGACTATGACTTTTTATTTTGCAAATCAGTAGTATTTAATATAAATTGTTGTTTTAAACGTAACAGCGCGTAACTATGCCTCAAACACCCGCTGAGAAACAGCGAAGATATAGAGAGAGACGCAAAAAAGATCTGGTGAAGGAAGCTGAGGCAAAACAAAAAATATCTGGCAAGATACCATGCAAAAAAAAATTAGTAAAGAACATGAAACCACGCGAGCACCGTAAAATTAAAAAAACCCGACTGCTCAACTTAAATGGAAGAAACAACCACACATGCAGGCGGGACCCGTCTAACTTTTTAAATGAAAATTATATCATTATCAACTAACCACCCATTAAAAAAAAGTTCAATTGGGTCTCGCCTGCTTGTCACTTTTTAAAATAAAAATGTGTTTGTTTCTTCCATTTCAGTAGAGATAAGAAAATAAAAAATAAATACTTCTAGTAACAGAAGTGTACATTTTTACTATCCTAGATCAATAAATGTACAAACTACCCAAAACTATAGATTATAATGCTCGACACACTATAAATTATCAATAAATGTTAGTTAACCAATACGTTTTGCAAGTAATTATAGAATTGGCTTAAGATTTATTTTTTCTGTTTCGTAAATACTTAGACTCATTTATCTGCAATGAAAAATAGAACGACCCAAGTGCGTCATAAAAATCCTTACGTAGACGCATACACTCGTGCAATTTTAGCGGCCGACGCGACACGCACACAATTCTTTGAATTAAGGATTGTATTAATTTGGCATGATACTGCGTTTCCATTTTAAGTTAAATGAAAGATTTTTCTATGAAAAAAATATATTTTTATGACGGAAATCGATTCAGAAGCTGATTCTGAACTAACTACTTTCAGGAATTGCGTTTCTTCTGTTACACGTTGTATTTGCACACATGAAAAGGTAAGCTGCTTAAGCATTTTCCATCTATCCATATTATAATGAAAATTAAATTCTGATCCGTGATTTCCAAATAAAAGTCTTCCCAAGAACAGCAGCTACAGTGTAAGTCTCTAAGGCCGTGCGCGCACTGCCTTGCGGTGGCCGCAATTGCGGTAGTTCTACCGCACCGGTAGAATGACCGGGGCCACCGGTGACTCTACCGCACGCGTTTATTCCACCGCAGTGCGCGCACTTCTATGACACTCCATACTTCACAGATTTTGCGTTTCCAAAACGCAACGCAGTGCGCGCATGGCCTAAACATACTATGCCGAAGATTACTATTACGCGATGGTAGTTCCGCGGCTGATTTTACGTTCCTACGTATTCGGCTGATATGACATACCATAAGTGCCGTACTTACGTGGCAGAAATTCAGTTGCGCAACAAGGCTGAGATGCGGGAGAGGCCATCCCTTCCTGCCGCTGCTCCCCGCCTCAGATCTTCTTCGACAATCGAACTGAACTCCGGTCGCGTATAATGATGCGTTGCCGCCGACTTCCCGCTGAACTTACGCCCGACCGAAGTTCGGCTGTACGCTATAAATCAACGTAATTTCGGCATAGTGTGTCATAAGTAATTCAAATAGCATTACAGGCGTAATCATGCCGAACTTCGGTCGCGTAACTTCGGCATAGTGTGTTTAGACACTAATACTATAGCTGAAACGAAACTAAAAAATACGTTTAAAAAAACTGTTGTTTGTTCAGGAAAACCTTTGGAACGGCTTAACCTTTTGTAAAATGACTTTCATTATAATAAAGTCAATATTTAGGCCAGACCTTATCCCAGAATTCCTAAAAGATTTTTGAAATTCTGTGCCAGTAGCGGTGTCATTATAATGCATAGTTATTATATTGATTGGCGATTGTAAGCAGCGGCCACTCCGTTTGTGCTGTCCCCTACTTTTGTATACGCGTGGCTTTGCTCTCGTGGGCTTGATTACGATAAACATAACCACCGCCAACCGCTTAACTAGAAGTAACCTATTCACTCTTGATTTAAAGAAAACAGACTCCGGCAGGGAATTCCAATCCTTAGCCGTACGCACAATGAAAGTATTCCCAAAACGTTTTGTGCGTATGGGTGGGATATCCACCACGTAACAATGGCGCGTCGGCGTTTATCTTATAGTCCGGTGATGGAACGGGCTTGACGGAATTAGATTGTGTAGTTCCATCTCACACTCCTCGAAATGTAACCGATAGAAAACCGGTAGACTAGCAACTCGTCGTCGATGTTCATGGCTCTGGAGCTTTGACTCGACCAATGCATTGTTACCAATGAGTCTTGACCCGTTTCTCGATAGACTCAAGTGCTTCCAGTTCGTACTTGGCAGATCTCATCCCAAAGATGAGAGCAGTACTCCATACACGACCGAACCTGGGCTTGATACAGATTGAGCAGCTGTTCCGGTATGAAGTACCGTCTCACCTGCTAGGATTCCCAACTTTTTTATGCTAGTTGAGCCTTAGCCTCGATGAACGGACCAAAATTGAGGGTGGAAGTTAGTGTAACCCCATGAAGCTCAATCCGATCTGTTAAAGGGACGGTTACATCACGGAAAATAGGAACCGGTTTGAATTGGCTTCTTTTTGCGGAAAAGAGACACGCCTGGGTCTTAGCTGCATTAAACTTGACCAAGTTGTCATCACCCCATTTAGAGACAGACAGCTTTCAAGGACAAGTTCAAGCGCTCAACCATGTCCTCACGGAGAGACTGGATCTGTGACACACCAGCACGCGCGTTGAATACATATCTCTCAGCCACTGCTGCCGTCTGCATACCCAAAGTTACCGGGCATAAGCAGATCATTAATGTGCAGCAAGGATAAAGTTGCAGAACTGGCCCCTGAGGGAACCCGGCATTAATTGCCAATTGGCCAGACGAGCAGCCATTAATAACCACTCTAATTGACCGATCTCTCAGGATGTCTTCCATCCAAATGCAAAGTTGAGTGGGTGAACCGAAAGATATAGTATAGATAACAATTTAACGAAAATTGAGATTTTTAACATTTTATTTTTATTTAGTAGGTGGAGCAGAAGAAACTGTTTTCTACTGACTAAAACTCACCCTGTTCCTTCAACTGCCCTTACGTACCGGGGTTTCGATATCTGGTTAGAAAATTCCTGCGATCCCGACAGGCAATGGCACTATCACCTGTCAATGCTGCTGACTACTCTTGAGGGCATCCTGCTAGTACATAATCTGTATTTAAAGGAGCGATCTTGTACTATGTGAGTTGACTAATGATGTTTGCGTTTGGTCCAGGGCGAAGGCGATAGCGGTCCGACGGTGAACATGGACAGCGTGCTGTGCGCTCTGGCCGAGATGTCGCTGGGCGGCAGCGGCGGCACCGCGTCCGGGGACGAGGCGCGCGACGACAAGCCGCGCCTGCTGTGCGTGGAGCCGGCGCCGCCGCGCGCGCCGCCCGGCACCGCCGCCGTGCCCGTAGTGCCCGTAGTGCCCGTCACGCCCGCTGCCGAGGTAACACTACATTAGATGAGGCGCGCGACGACAAGCCGCGCCTGCTGTGCGTGGAGCCGGCGCCGCCGCGCGCGCCGCCCGGCACCGCCGCCGTGCCCGTAGTGCCCGTAGTGCCCGTCACGCCCGCTGCCGAGGTAACACTACATTAGATGAGGCGCGCGACGACAAGCCGCGCCTGCTGTGCGTGGAGCCGGCGCCGCCGCGCGCGCCGCCCGGCACCGCCGCCGTGCCCGTAGTGCCCGTAGTGCCCGTCACGCCCGCTGCCGAGGTAACACTACATTAGATGAGGCGCGCGACGACAAGCCGCGCCTGCTGTGCGTGGAGCCGGCGCCGCCGCGCGCGCCGCCCGGCACCGCCGCCGTGCCCGTAGTGCCCGTAGTGCCCGTCACGCCCGCTGCCGAGGTAACACTACATTAGATGAGGCGCGCGACGACAAGCCGCGCCTGCTGTGCGTGGAGCCGGCGCCGCCGCGCGCGCCGCCCGGCACCGCCGCCGTGCCCGTAGTGCCCGTAGTGCCCGTCACGCCCGCTGCCGAGGTAACACTACATTAGATGAGGCGCGCGACGACAAGCCGCGCCTGCTGTGCGTGGAGCCGGCGCCGCCGCGCGCGCCGCCCGGCACCGCCGCCGTGCCCGTAGTGCCCGTAGTGCCCGTCACGCCCGCTGCCGAGGTAACACTACATTAGATGAGGCGCGCGACGACAAGCCGCGCCTGCTGTGCGTGGAGCCGGCGCCGCCGCGCGCGCCGCCCGGCACCGCCGCCGTGCCCGTAGTGCCCGTAGTGCCCGTCACGCCCGCTGCCGAGGTAACACTACATTAGATGAGGCGCGCGACGACAAGCCGCGCCTGCTGTGCGTGGAGCCGGCGCCGCCGCGCGCGCCGCCCGGCACCGCCGCCGTGCCCGTAGTGCCCGTAGTGCCCGTCACGCCCGCTGCCGAGGTAACACTACATTAGATGAGGCGCGCGACGACAAGCCGCGCCTGCTGTGCGTGGAGCCGGCGCCGCCGCGCGCGCCGCCCGGCACCGCCGCCGTGCCCGTAGTGCCCGTAGTGCCCGTCACGCCCGCTGCCGAGGTAACACTACATTAGATGAGGCGCGCGACGACAAGCCGCGCCTGCTGTGCGTGGAGCCGGCGCCGCCGCGCGCGCCGCCCGGCACCGCCGCCGTGCCCGTAGTGCCCGTAGTGCCCGTCACGCCCGCTGCCGAGGTAACACTACATTAGATGAGGCGCGCGACGACAAGCCGCGCCTGCTGTGCGTGGAGCCGGCGCCGCCGCGCGCGCCGCCCGGCACCGCCGCCGTGCCCGTAGTGCCCGTAGTGCCCGTCACGCCCGCTGCCGAGGTAACACTACATTAGATGAGGCGCGCGACGACAAGCCGCGCCTGCTGTGCGTGGAGCCGGCGCCGCCGCGCGCGCCGCCCGGCACCGCCGCCGTGCCCGTAGTGCCCGTAGTGCCCGTCACGCCCGCTGCCGAGGTAACACTACATTAGATGAGGCGCGCGACGACAAGCCGCGCCTGCTGTGCGTGGAGCCGGCGCCGCCGCGCGCGCCGCCCGGCACCGCCGCCGTGCCCGTAGTGCCCGTAGTGTCCGTCACGCCCGCTGCCGAGGTAACACTACATTAGCCCCTCGAGTGCCGCATGTTGTATGTATTTCCTTATGATTTTTGGGTAGGACTTCAGAAAAAATGATAAATCGTCAATTTATGGCCCTTATCATGGTATATATTATACTTACCTTCCTGGCTTCGTTATGAGTTTATCTAACTATTTATATCATTCAATAAGCAAATCAAACTGACCTTATCTCGCAGTGATGTGATATGTTTTCACTTTTATAATTGTCCATCAAAAATTCACATTCGAAAAAAAAATGTGTAGGCAATTTTAACAAAAATTATTCCAAAAAAATAATAAAAACTATTTGATAACACAACGAAGTCTGCGGCGTCACAACAAAAACCACAGATGCATTTTAAAAATTTTTTGTCGTTCATTTTAACGGTGTATGCAAAACGTATTGCTACTTGCAACATAACCACAGATATTTATCAACCAATCCTGACCAAGCCCTTAAGTGTAACTGTCCTCCGACTTAAGACATTTGGAGCATTTTTTTCTTATGTCGCACTGTGTAACTTAAGACACGCAAGAGGTTAGATGAGGCGCGCGACGACAAGCCGCGCCTGCTGTGCGTGGAGCCTGTGAAGTCTACCCACATTGCTAACTTTGTTAAAAAAACTCCGAATTCCGTCAAACTTGTGTAACTGGGATCTCAAGGGATCTAGGATTTTTTTTATCAAATATAGAGGCTTTTCATTTACCAAGTTTCCTGAATAGGCAGATCACAATAGTCCACATCATTGATTACCATCAGACGAGATGGTGGGCTACTATGGTTGTGGAGGTCATATCCGCATTCGCTCCATGTAAAACACTAATACTCAGCTGTATCTGGATAGAGTCTAACCGTTAGACTGAAACCCGACCCCAACGTACTTGTTTGGAAAAAGGCTCAGCGAAAAATGGTGATGAGTAGAAAATGTTACGAGTGAAAAACGTTGTTTTGTAAAATAAGTGAAAAACTCGTTGTTTTGTATAATAATGCCATGTTTTATTTAAGAAAAGTCTCAAGTCTGCTTAATTCATAATTGCAATACTTGCTGCAAAACTCCTCGAGGCATTAATATCAGGTCCCTTCTAATGTTTAATAAACAGACACACCACTTGTTGCATCATCCAAGAAGCGATCTTCAATAAGATAAATTCTTTCTGTTTTTCGTATCTCTATTTCTGACGTATCAATTCCAGACTGTATGTCCCAGATGAAATTAAACAAAAGAATAACTGAAACTATTTTCTTTTCAGGTTCATTGATTTCCCCAAGGCGATGGACACCATACTCTCGATATTTTGTTAACGACTACCTTATAATTATTTCTAAAACACGCATATATCGTTGATCGCTTGGTTGCACACGGACTGACGGGTTCCCTGTCGCATTCCGAATCTAATTTGTTTAACGTTAAGGTACATTTTTTTTGCGCCGGCCCGAGTTAACGCTAGTGCGCGCGTTGCTTACTGCATTTTTCGAATAGTTTCATCGCTATCTTATGTTGTACACTATGTGCTACAAATCTGTTAATCAATGAGATCACTTAGTATTTTCCCTATGTTTAGTTGTATGATGCAGTAGGCAGCGCGTTCGCTGTGACCGGAGTGGAAGCGATAAGGTTCGATTTTAGTTATGTCGATTGTTCGGACATGTGTTCGCTCAATGGTTTTGTTCTTGTTTGTGTGGGCCGGCCACTAGAGTGAGCTATATTTATACACTTAACGAAAATTATATCTTTATGAATGTTTTAGTTGTCTCTAGTCTATTGTTAGCATGTAATTGAACGTTGTTTCTATACAATTTTATGGTTCCACGTTTTTTCAATGCAGCTACATTTAAGCATTCTTCCATAATTATATTACGAGAAAAGAAGCTATATTTTTAGTATATAGTATAGATTGAACTAAAACTAAAAAGTTTATATTTAATATTGTAAGGTGCTTGTAAGAACGGAGTCCCGAACTTTGTTTAGAAGTTAGTTGGGGAGGATTTGATTAGTGTTAAGAGTATTTATTTGATCACGAATTTTGGGGCTCTGTTTTTTATCTAGTTGTATATTTGTGCCAACTTTGTTTGAATCCATCTTGTCCTAAAATTTGGCGTAATTTATATCTGTAGACTGCACATTGCAGCGTTTAAAAAATTAATCTTAATCTCAAAAATAATATATATTTGCATGTAACATATCGAGTGAACGGAAGTTGGTATAAATATTTTGAACCCTGTGTGGATGTCAAAGTTACTTTTTCAGTATTAGGTTATCTGTAATTTAAGACTTGAAAAGTAATATGTTATTGACATATAAGATATATTTAAACTATATTTCTATTAGAGTTAGCGAACTAAACGTTCGCGCCGCATTGGTCTCTTTTAGCATAAAAGAAATGTATTTTATATAGAAAGATAAAGTCTATTGATGTATTTTTCGAAATTTTTAGTTATACCGGGTTGCATAATATTAAAATGCTTTGTATCAATTACATTTACAGGCATTTCTCGTAACTGTTGGCGTCTGTACACTTGTGCACATAAGTGTTGGTGTGCTTACGTTATTGTTATTCCTCACTTTGCAAGTTTAAGCACTGTTCTACGAAGTACATATATACTTATATAACTTGTTAACACAAAGCTATTTACTAGTTTATTTTGTAATTTTATAACGTTGGGTAGCAAGCATGGACGAACGTTTTTTTGTTTTGTATTTTTTTTTTAATAAATTTATTAAACACTTTATTTTTGGCTTTTTATTTTTATTTTGCTTCGCTTGAAGAGTTTATTCTTGTTAGTATTGTATAGTTTGTGGATCCAGGTAGGTAGATTGAATATAATATGAATATGATTCATTAATAGTCGTTTAAATTCGAAACTTAATGTTGTGATTGTATGTACTTTAAACATTTTGCCGCTTAGAGGTTGAGGGTAAATTAAATTCTATTTTTCTAGCCGATTTAATGTTTTATTGTTGAATATATCACCTTTCATTAAAACCATTATGATTAAAAAATAAGATCCCTACGCCCATCATTTTTAGGTATGAATATACGTTTGCAACTAACTCACCTATCTTCATAATTACACGTTACCACAGCCTATTATACCCAATTAACAACTTACAACATGTTTAAAAAACGCTTCCCGTGCGATCGTATCGCTACATACAAATAAAGTGACATGTCCCTCCATATCTGATGATGCACGCGAATTTAGCAATATATTAAACATGGCGAGAAACCAATACAGCTCATTTT
This sequence comes from Tholera decimalis, assembly GCA_943138885.2. Lineage (NCBI taxonomy): Eukaryota > Metazoa > Arthropoda > Insecta > Lepidoptera > Noctuidae > Tholera > Tholera decimalis. Next base: position 19,507,541 of record OW964572.2, on the reverse strand, counting down.
GAATTGCACACTATTGATGAGCTGCTATAATGATTCCTATTATACTGGTTTATTTGCTACACTTTTGTAATGGTCAGTCACCTGAACTGGTAAGTTTTATTTTGCTTGTTACTTGTATGGTTTGGTCTTCAGACCGTCGTAACTATCGCACTATTATCACCAATCGCTCCCTAATTTGGTTAATAATAATTTAGTGCCTTAATCGAAATAGTAGTCACCTTATAGATTTTCGAGAAACTCGACCCCGCTGTTGGAGCGGAAACCTGGAAAACCTTGGTTTTCCAAGGTTACAAAAATAAGTAGGGGAGAGGTGTGTCAATAGTAACAAAAAAAATCAATTCTTAATAATATTTTAATTAACAATCACAGCGCAATCATTTTTGGTCACAGTATAGTTGAGTTATCTAATTATAAAATCAAATATTGTAAACAACAAAAACGTCAATCAAATACTAGGAAATGGCACTTAATGAGATCAACTAATAGTGTTACAATTGCTGCACTAAGAGGGTCAATTGTAACAGCAATGAGAGTCAATTGTAACATATAGAAATAGTCAACAATAAAAAATAAATTTAACAAAGTCTTGACAGCAGTTCACTCTAAACATCAAAAAAGAACTTAAAACACATTAAAAAAATTAACAGTCATTCTGACAAACAGTTTAAACACACACAAAGGGATCATTTATGCACAGCTGGAGTGTGCCCATTTATGGCAGTCTGCATTGCAACCAATCTTCTCTACTGGTTTTATAATGTTCAAAACAGAGTCTGCACCATCTGTCTCTTCATTTATATCTTCTGCCTCATTATTTTCAGTTCTTTCAGGATTTTTTTTTTGTCAAGTTTAGGCTCGAGCAAGACTTGTGGCTTCAGGACGACGTAGTTCTTGTTCTGTGGAAAATACTTTATTATGTGGGGCATATCCAGTTTTAACTGTATTATCCTGCTTGTATTTAGCAATATACTTGGATAGAGTCACATGACACATGCTAAAGCTGGTAGCTACACTTCTTACACTCTTCCCTTGCTTAATTATAATTTCACATATTTTAGTTCAGCATATTTTTTCTGGTGGCACGGTGCCACGCAATGTCTTCCGAGGTCGTTTATGAACCATTTTATATGGATTCTGAAAATAAAATGGTACTATTAAAAAATAAGCTAAGTGTCTAAATAATAGAGTGTCAATTGTAACACGTTACAATTGCGCCTCCTTGTTTTGTTACTTTTGCACCACTACCGCCATTTTGCATTGAAGACTTATTTAACAAAAATCTATGATGAATTTAAACAAATCACGTACCTGCACTTCTTGATTGGATGGTAGATTATCCTAAAATAACCACTGAACTATTGTAAAACTGTTTAATTTAATTAAAATAACAAAAACTGTGAAGAAAAATAATTTTACACAACTTGCTATAATACAATCTTAAACTGACAGCACACGCGCGAATTGTTTACCTATAAGTTTGGTCGGTAAAACAGCACCCAATAAAGCTTCGATTGCCACGTAAACCTACCGCTACTGAACGATAGATGTCGTTGAAACAACACTGTTACAATTGCCTCCCTGTAACAATTGACACACCTCTCCCCTACCTTTGTTAAATAGATCATTGTTACCTATGTGCTGAAAACTCAACGAATTTAAGACCTATTTTAAACAAATGTTAACCACTCTTACCGATATGTATATTCCTAAAGGTGTAGGCACGGTAAGTACTTCGACAATGTGCATCTGGATTGAGGGCCCATTTTTTAAACCCTTGAGAAACGAAACAAGACTTCTAGAGAAATTACTTAAAAATAGTAAAAACTTAAAGCAAAGGGCAATGAATTTCTTAAACGCGAATTAAAACTGTTATGATTAAATAAATTGGGCCCTCAATCCAGACGCGTGCATAGTGGCATAGCCTAAATCTCAGTAAGTACTATCTCTGGGTTAGGTTCAATTTATACTAGCGCAGAGTCGAAGCGTCAAATTGTTTACAACTAAAGCGAAGCCGCACAAATGCGCGCGTATTCGCCAGAATACGCGCGCACTACGTGTAGGAATGGGCATCAACAGCAGTGCTATTGAATCACTCGCCAGTTGACTCTCGTAGCTGAAAAGTGTGTAAAATGGTTGACATTGATCTTGCTATGCTATGAAACTTATATCGGAAGTTGAAGAAAAAGAAAGCGGAATTATAGTGTTCCGACTGATGACTAGTAGGTTCGCTAGTGAGCGCATGGATACGCGAGAATGCGCGCACACCAATCAGCGTTGTTCACGCGCAGACGCGCGATTTCCGAAGAATGAGCGCGTCTTTTTAAAATCTCAGAAGTAATGTGTGCGTTAGGGTTGAATTTGTTATGTTCAGTTTTGGATAGACGCTTCGATGCGCTTCGACTCTGCGCTAGTATAAATTGACCCTTAGAGGAAAGTCAACAAACATGGAATACCATTTTGTTTTTCAGGCATAATTTGCACAAACGTTATAAATAAAAACTTTTTGTAGTAATTGTTAACAATCATACCTATATTTGTGCTTTATTTTGTGACACGTTTTGGTTATATTCATTACTTTTAAGTAACAATTTGTTGAAAAAACTAAAAAATGATAAAGATACCTAAATGTGGAATAGGTACCCCAAATATGGAATACTATAAGCACCATCAAAAATCAACCTTAACTTAAATGAGACTGAAAACTTTGGTAAAAATAAAAAGGAACACCAATTATTTGCAAAAGTCACAAATCTAGGTGTTAGACTCTGGTCCAGCGCAATCATTACGTGCCCAGGGCCCATACATGAGGCACTTGATCCATCTTTCCCCATTAAGTATCATTCGAAAACCGCATGCCACAGGAAATACACTCGGAATCTTTAGAGTCTGGAGTATATTTCAAGGCATCGGGCTCACTGTTCTTATCATCTGAATCTGACTTAGACTTAAAATTTTTACGTTTTGATTTCTTCTCCTTCTGTTTTAGATTTTTGTTCTTCGCATCGTTTTTTGAGTTGACGCCAGCCATTCTAACAAAACAAATAAATTACTTTAAATTTATACCTAATTAACAAAATCAACAAGTCAGCTGATAATAAAGAGAACCAATTATGGAATACTCCAGAATTGGATATTATGATCCGTCCATATTTGGATTTTCCAACGACATCAAACTGACATTCATATTTGTGTGTTAAAGAAAACAATACAATCAAATACCGCTAAAACCTACAAAAGAACATCTAAAATATCTCTAAAATGTATAAAAACAATACTGTGTGCACTTATTGTACGAAAAATTCGTATTTTTTACATACTTTAGAAAGTTATGTGGCAGCGACAAAACATAACACTATGACAACGACGATAGGGCTCGCTCGACTGGCGTGTTACAAATTTGTACGCGCGGATGGGAATAGAAAGAAAGAGTCAAACACTCTTAGTTGACAGTGTGAGTTTTCGTTTGCGAGAATTGCTGATATTCCATATTAGGGATACTATTCCACATTTGGTCATTTTCCTATAATTTTTATTTAAGAATTTCTTAAGTATTTTAAGAAATTCCCAAATCTGTAGAATATGACATAACAGATTTATGGCGGTATATCTAGGGTCCTCACTTCATTATTGTCTGTACTGAGGAATCTGCAAAACATGGATTTATCTGAAGAAATACATAAATGCGACTTTAACATGTTTTACGTAGATACCTATGTGAACTAGTTAAAAAGAAATAATGACTCAAAAGTTAATTGTTGAAGTAAATAAAGTAGCATTTGACTAAAACGTCTGAACTGAGAGCCTAATATTTTTATTTTATCAATATTTTTTATGCACGCGTCTGGATTGAGGGCCCAGGTTATTTAATCATAACAGTTTTAATTCACGTTTAAGAAATTCATGGCCCTGTGCTTTAAGTTTTTACTATTTTTAGCTAATTTCCCTATAAGTCTTATTTCGTTTCGCAAGGGTTCAAAAAATGGGCCCTCAATCCAGTTGCACATACTTCGACATATAGCAGGTCAAAGTCTAGCAGGAGTCCTAGTCGAGCCCAGAATATAACCTTCATCGTGGCACCACACTAGCAGTCAGTCAGCCTCATCGAATCGCCAACTTTTTACTTTAATATTTATATACCCTAATTTGCTTTAATTTTTTCCAAGAAATATATAGTAAACATGGATTCTCAAATGGAATGTTGTGACGATGAGAGCAAAGCATTCGTGGATACGTCGAGAATAACAGTGGAGCGCTACAATGAGACCATTGCCTACATGTATGGAGATGTCAACTTCTTGCAGGACGTTGGACCTGATACGATGGTAAGTTTTGAATGTTTGGATAGCATATATTGGTGACTAAATGCCTCGTTGGTCAAGTGGTCGTAACTGCGACTGCTGAACACGAGGTCTTGGGCTCGATTCCCGGCAAAAACGTGGCATTTTCCTGTAAGGAATTTCTCAGCACGAGCCCTGTGCCTTAGAAAGCACATGCCTAGGTCCCGGCTGTCATTATGGCATCGTTACGGGTAGTAAGAGGCCAGTAAATCTGACACTGATCTAGCCAAGGAGTAGACTTATTAGCTACTAGGTTGTGGAGGTCAGATATGCAGTGGTTCCATGTAAAACATTAGTATCCAACTGTATCCAATTAGACTGGATGCCGACCCTAACGAAGTTGCGAAAAGATGATGATGATGATATACACATGATTGTCGATGTTGGCACTGGTAACTTGAGGGCCGAAATGGGTGCCTAGTTTTTGAGAACAATGTAGGTAGGTATACAACGTGTAATTTAAAGAGTATATACATACCGAGTGCACGGCTTCTTTGGATGATAACAAACGATATAGCAAGGGTTTTGTAATCCTATGTCTACACGTGTGGAGCTTATTAGAAATTTCAATACATTGATATCATCAGAGACCGAATTTTTCTAATTAAGAAGAACGAAGAGAATTATCGTTTTATTGGCAAGTGACGTAGAAAGTGATGACCCTCATAGTGCTGTGACACGTTTGTTATTACTGGTATTCAAGAAACATGAAACCAACAATTTGGGGTCAATTCTGTGAGTCACTTATTTTGAGCTGAAACTTTGCATAGAGACTCCATACCAGACGTTGTCTTCAGTCCTTTTGGATAGATATGGGGTTTCCGTTACACGTTGTATACATACTTATCGCCAATGCGTTCTTTTGGGTACAGAAACTTCTGGATGGGCAGGGCAAAAGATTGATAACAACGGACAAAAGATTCGTGGTGTTTTAAGAAACAGTTTATATTTTCATAAAAGTATTTCGTTTTTAATAGCTCAAAAAATTGAGTCTATTTTAGACACTCGCGATATTCGCGATCGTGTTTAGCTACGCCCACGTTCATTACTCTGCCGTCTTTTACTGAAAGTGAAATGGCAATGAGTTGTATTTTTCCATTGGAAAATTATCTAATGACTTTTTCCGCTCTGGTTGGAGCGGAAGGAAGTATCAGACATCTACTGACCCACATTGTTCCTTCAACTGCCCTTATGTTGCGGGGCCGCGGTGTCTCGTTAGAACGTTTCCACAGCCCAGGAAAAGTCATATTCCTGCAACATAAAAATTCTACTGAATACCTACCTACCTTTTAATTGGTTTTTATCTTGATGTATCTACAGTAAAATATATTTAAATGAATAAGTTAGTCCGCTGTGCAGAAATGCAATGACTTGGAAAATTGGTTTCCGTTTGTGCGCCTAGATTCCTTTCTTATCAATAAATATGAAAACACGTGCAAGAGTTAGTTACTAGGCAGAAATATTTTATCAAATTCTATGTTTTTGTATGTATAAAATACTTCCTCATCATTAGTTCGTCTGTAACAGCTCTGAACTAGAGAGTCCTATCAATGGTTAATAACGGAAATCAAACCATTAATGATTTTTATACATTTAGTATTATATACACATTATAGGACGAGTTTAGACTCATCCTATAAACGTGAGTTTTAATCGTGTTGTTCAATGCATAAAAATCATTAATGGTAGATAAGACCGCCATTGTAACCATTTAATTAAGAAATAATGTTAAATAGATGTGTCTTGGTGTACAATAAAGTATTATTCTATCTATCTATCTCATCAAAATAACTAACTCAAAAAATATTTTTCAAACTTTTGTTAATATCTAACAAAGAATTAGAAAACGTATTACATTGCAAAAATACTAATCCATATTAGAATTTTCGCTCTTTCTGCTTTACCTATTTGTTATTGTTGATTTGTCACTCTTACGATCAAGGGCGGAACCGGGGTGGGCGGGGGGGTCATGGGGTCTTGCACCCCCCCTGGGCTGGGTCCAGGACCTAGGTGGACCACTAATTAACATTTTTAAACATTGTTACTAGATAATACTCGTTTCTGTCGTTGTAAACGAATATCAGCAGTAGATGGCCAAGTGGCAGCGGAGTCAGGAAATACAAATTATAACTTCTTGTGACTTGACCACGATTATGTGACCCCCCCTCCCTGGCACCAAAGCTGGATCCGCCCTTGCTTACGATGTGGCTGAATAAAAGCAGCCAATAATGAGTTGATAACCAAGCATAAGCAATGCTTGTCGAGATCGGTTCTTCGATGGGTACCCATATTAATATATCGAGATTCCTCCATGCCTTGAAAAGCACACTAAGCCGTTAGGCTATCATTTGTACGTCTACATCCTTGACGCCAGAAAATTTATCACTAGTCTTGCTAACGGGTATCGTATTACCCAGCTCAATTGGGGTTGTGGAGGTCGCATGGGTAGTGGCTCCATGTAAAATACCGATACCTATTCTGCTGCATGCAGTTAGACTGTAAGTCGGCAAAAATCCTAAGCAGTTCCTGAATCTTATGTTACTTCTTTCTTACTAATATTATAAATCCGAAAGTTTGTGAGGATGGGTGTATGGATTTCTGCGAGATTTCTCGGGTTACGATCGGCTGTTTTCAGCTTCGCAAGCATTTCGTTCGTAGCCGCTTGACCTTCAGTGCATTCACGTATCGCGTCTACTACATTTACGTTATGTCACATTTTTGCTTTCTACTTTGTAAACAATGGTAAGCCTCAAATTGGTACCGAACGTACGAACGTAACGTACACGAAATATTAGTTATTTAATGATATTCTGTCTCAGTGTGAATTCCAAATTAAACCTAACTTATGCACTATTTTTATTCAGTTATATTTAAACCTTGTCCTACTTCCTTCCTAGTTACTAATACATATTATAAATGCGAAATTTTGTGAGAATGGGTGGATGGGTGCAAAAACGACTGAACGTATTTTGATGAAACCTTACAGTAATATAGTTTATATATAGGAGACATAGGCGACAATTAATAAAGATTTTGAGTCATTTGGCATTATATATAAAGCAAGTCGGAGAAAATCCTGTCCTCTGAGAGCTATCTTGGCGTGTTACACGAATATAATGTACCTACAGTGGAATTGTTTGTCGTTAATTATTAAAAAAGAAGTCCGCAACAGCATATGTTTATCTTTTATGATTGACTGACTATGACCTTATTTACGGTAACCAAACCGCTGGGTGAAAATTGGTGATCGCGATATTTAGTCATGAAGGGTCCGCCACAGAAAGAGAAGTCTTTGACTAGTTAGTTTTTTTTAATATATCGTCGCTGCGCCTGCCAAATTCCATTTGTGCATTTTTTCATCTTTATGTGCACTTTTTTGCTTAAAAAAATTCTAGCCCTTTAAATGACTGATAGTTTTGGCAACTTTTGTATTTTTTTAATATATTAAATAAACGTCTGTGCTGTGGTATCAATAATTTTGCCGAGTTTTTAATTTTCAATTCAATAACATGTTTTTTGTTGTTTCCCAAAAACTTACAAAAATCACTTATGGAACTTGGCAGGCGCAACGACGATATATAGGCTCAAGTTTGACCTCCATCTCATCTTATGGTAAGCGATAATGTGGTCGAAGACGAAGAACGCTTGCCTAAAAATAACCTATTCAGCCTTGACTTAAAGAACTCTAGGTTATCAGGAAACACACGACTCCGGTAGAGAATTCCAGTACTCACAAAAAGTAGGCAGAATGAAAGTACTCACAAAACGTTTTGTACGTATGGGTGGGATGTCTACCATGTAACGATAGTAGTCCGATGATGATGAAACGGGCTTGGTAGAATTAGATTGTGCAATTCAATCGCACACTCTCCGAAATGTAACCCTTAAAAAACCGACAGACTTGCTACTCATCACCGATGTTCAAGCTTTGGCGGAACTTTGGCTCTTGGGTGGTTTCTCGATAGACTCGAGCATTTGAAGTTGGTATTTCATAGAACCCGTCCCAGAGATGAGAGCAGCATTCCATATACGATCAAACTTGCTATTGTAACTTGTACCTGAGAGTTATAAAGACGTTAACTGTTTTATTTTGGTCAAAATAATAATGATAAGATAAATAGACATGGTGAGATTACTTTAGTTTCTGTGTGAAATTGTAAGACTGTAGAGTTTTAAAGTTTTTTTTTGTACGGATAAGCCCGCTTTTGACTCCAATCACACCTGATGATCAGCACAAGATGAAGTCTTGATAGAACGAACGAGCCCAGAAGATGCTTGTTCACTTATTTTAAAGACTGATCGGTCGTATGAGGTACACATAAACCGGCAGAAAGCTCCACACAAGCTGTGCGCATAATAATTAATGTAGAAGAGAAGCGCCCGACGAGACGGTATATCGACCAAGTGTGGATGGTAGCTTGCAGTACGTCTGGCCAGGGGCGTGCATAGGATTATGACAGGGCATGCGGCGGAGTAAAAACACACAAAAACTTCTTCTTTTATAGATTTTTAGCATAGCCACTGCCACGCATCGTAGCATGGTGGCGATGCGTGGCTGTGGCTATGCTAAAAATCTATAAAAGAAGAAGTTTTTGTGAGTAATCGGTCACAAAAACTTCTTCTTTTATAGATTTTTAGCATAGCCACAGCCACGCATCGTAGCATGGTGGCGATGCGTGGCTGTGGCTATGCTAAAAATCTATAAAAGAAGAAGTTTTTGTGTGTTTTTACTCCGCCGCATGCCCTGTCATAATCCTATGCACGCGCCTGCGTCTGGTAGACCTTTAATGAAAGGGAGATGGAGGGATTAGGTCTTGCAGCTCCTGCACACACACTCCGAATCTACAATCTGTGGAAGACCGACAGCCAAGCAATGTTTCGCCGGTGAGCCAGGCTGTGAAGAACAATAGATAAACGAGTACCTTACTCACTCAATACATTGCCTGCAGATATCTTAAATCAGAATAAAAAGAGTAGATTTGCAAAAGCACTCAAGAAGTGGTATATTAGTTATTTATAATTTTTAAATTTGTTTTTATTCGATATTTTGAAGTATTTTCTTTTATTTTCTACAGTTATTTTTTCCTCGCCAGTCTTTACAGTTTGGCGAGGATACATAATTATGTACTTACCTATATACCTTTTGTGAAATATAATTAATGATGTGATGTCATTCTCTCTTTTACTTTTGTTATTTAACTAACGTTACATAACATGAAGTAAAAGAAAGGAGTGTGCTGATGTATGTTTCTGTAATGCTAATGTATGTCATAAGAAATTTATATCTACTTCTTTAAATATCTGTACTCACAGACAAACCGTGTAAACGGTTTTGTGGGGCATTGGCTTATTTTTAAGATGTTAATGTAACATGTTTTTAATAACAAATAAACAAATAAAAGATTGCCTGCTCACTTGTTTGCCTTGTATCACTTGTTGCAAGTTGACATTTTAGTTACCTTTTTTATTATGATTAAGGCTGTACAAAAGTATTAAGGCATCTGCCATTATATATATTTTTTAAACTTAGCGTTGTTACGTAATTGCTTAGTACCTACATACTACTGATAATTTTCTAACAAATAAGATTTGGTTTTATTAAGATACTCAATAAAATACTGTTAATGAGATTAAAACTTGAACAAAACAAGTATTATTAAACTAGTTTAGTGCTAATATGTATTTCGCAAATCAATTATAGCATAAATTGTAACAGCAGCTAAAATAAGTCAATAAACTTGGAATCGTGCGAATCGACTTATATTTTTAAAGTTTCGGTTTTGGTTTGGGATTTGGCCGGAACTGAGACTGAGGTCGAAGGTTCGGTTTCGGTTAAAATCGATTTCGGCTGAACATCTAGTTTCGGTCGGACACTAATATTATTTTAATACTCGTTGCGGAGAGTCTTACGCCAGAAACCGGCATCTGATATGGTCTGGCCAGTGTTGGGATGTTCTCATGGTCTTAACCTTCGCGCATCCAAAAACTTACTTCTTCATATTCCTTACTTCCGCACTGGGGTTGTCTTTGTTCCTACGCTATTTCTACAATTAAAGTCTGGAATATGGTACCCCTTGACATTAAGTAGGCTGAGTTAAAATTTTCTTTAAAGCGTAAAATTAGAAACCACTACCTACTTAAGGCTGCTCTCTCGAAAAAAGCTTGAAAAAAGCATTCAGATGAAGCAACTTTTCGTTGGCAATTACAGAGAAATTACATCTGAAAAAAATTGTTAGTAATCTACATGATATGAACCGTAATTTGGTTTAGCCACAATTTTTCTATCGGTATCACATAATAAGAAAAAAAAAATGCCAAATCACCTCCAAATCATTGAGATGAAACCATTTTACTCCTTAATTTCTTATCAAAAGAGTATAAAAAATATACTACTGCTTTGCAATACAAATGAAGATAATTTGGTTTTGTTACTTTTTACAAATATGTATTATTTTTATTACAATAAATTAAAAATGCGTCCAATTAAAGACTGCGTTTACATCACCCCCGCACTCGTCCACAAATTCAGTGCGGGGCGCATCGTGTTGCTAGGTGGACGTACGTCGCGTTGCGAGAGCTCAAGCACTACGAAATAATATCGTAAAATATTACTGCAAAAATTAATTTTGTAAATAGTGGAATAGCTTTTTAACCGACTTTAGAAAAAGGAGGAGGTTCTCAATTCGTCTTGAACTTTTTTTTATGATGTTACTTCATTAGTCGCTGATGGCTTGACCGATTTGGAAAATTCTTTTTTTGTTTGAAAGAATATACATTCTAGTTAGTCACGTTTGGATCTGATGATGAAATCATGGAGAAATCGAGGGAACTCTTAAATATTTTAGGCATAACTATAGCGTTTTGGGAATTTCTTATAGTACCTTGTTTAGTTTCTCTCGAAAAGCACCATTTGAGGAAGTGGAACTGATGACGAAGACCCCAGATGGCCATCGAAACTACTCAATAATAAGTATTTCGTGGATTGCGATTAGATTACTTGAATATAGATGTTAAGCACTTTATGCTCGTCACAATGCATATGGTGAAGTAGAGCTGATAGTGATGTGCCAGGAGAACTCCTCAAAAATTAACGGCTCTGCACCGGGAAAAGCAATATTTTGTAAAAGGTGATAAGTAGTTGACATTTTGGCTTTTGTAACTAGATAAATTACAAACCGACCCACTAAAAAGCGTGAAATAAAACTTATTATCAAAAAATAGAACCGACTTTCGATTCGTCAAAAAGTTTTATTTCTGATTCTTGTTTATAAGTTAAAGAGTATTCTATGTATCTATAAGTAGTGTTAGTGTTATAAACTCATAGTATTTTACAGTTTTAGTAGTGTTTAAATTTAGTTTGTAAAACATGGGAATAAGCAGAAACGAATGAAGAGAGGTTTAAAAAAATATTACAAACAAAAGGGTTTTATTAGGGCATTTATTATCAAGGTAAGTTTAAAGTTTTATCTACATATTTCATTATAAACTATCGCTTTACTTACCTCGCATAAAAGTAGATAGCACAGAGTAAACGGACAGAGGGTAAGCTTCATACAACTGCGCTATGATAGGTACACTACTACAAGCAAGGCGCGTGTGTGCGCTTCGTCTGAGCGAGGCCTGGCTTGAGCCGCCAGTTGAGATAGAGAGATAGAGTTAAGATAATGTACAAGAGAAAGAAGAAAACGACAAAGAGAAGGAAATAGAACTAAGGAAAGAAAAATAGATTGATGAGAAAAATGAAGAAAACGAGAACGAAGAAGGACGAAAAGAAAACATAGAACAAGATTTTATATGGCTATCAAAATTTCTAAGAATAAATATATGTGAACACGGAGAAATAAATGAGGATGAAGAAGTTCAACCAACCAAAAGAATAAAAATACCTGGTGAAAGAAAGTTAAATTTCAGTGAATTTTAGTTATAATCTATTTGTTTATAAAAAATGTAACAAATAATATGACATACACTAGTAATAATTATACTACCTATCTACCTTACTCTAAGTTCCTACCTACATACCTACCTTACCTACCTACCTACCATTTTTCTCTTAATAGAAACCTTCCTCAGACTATAACGAATATTCGAAAAAAAATCCGTACTGGTCCAGCCATTCCTGAGTTTTGCGCTTAGCAACACATTTAGCCATTAATTTTTATTTATATATAATTAAGTTAAAAAGATACATCAAGTTGTTTACCTCATGATTCGAGCCAGGCTGATCTATAATAGAGGTATAGTTTCTACAGTACATACTCAAAGTGCATCTATATCAATAGATAATAAATAAAAACAAAATTTGACCACTTTTGATGCAGTACAAATAAAAATGAATTCAACTTTCACGATGACTTGACCTTCTGTGATTTCGATACTCTGTGCCGAGACTAGGCGAAGCGACGACGCATGCTGGCGGCGCAAGCGCGGGCCGAGCGCGCCTCTCTTTTCTGTTGCATGCGGGTAGCGGAGAGCTTCGCGGAGTGACGCGCGGAGAGGGGTCGTTAGCTCCGCCCAAATAGTCAAGGTTATTGGCATGAATACAAGCCTTAAAAGCTTGACATTCTTAGTTTGGTCTTCGTCATCATTATTATGAGTTCTCGTTCGAAAAAATTTAAAAAGTATTTATTAGTTTGTTATTTAAGCATTATGTATTTTATAAATAGATATTATGTTTTTTATTAGTTGGCTTGCGTTTGACCGCCTTCTCACCTGATGGTAAGCGATGATGTGGTAGAATATAAACCACATTTACCTAGAAGAAACCTATTCATACTTGATTTAGACCCCCAGGTTATAGCTATCAGGAAACACAGACTCCGGTACGGAATTCCACTGTTTAGCTCAAGAGTGGAATGCTAAATGCTACCTATATATATAATTAGATAAAGAAAGGATTGGTTATAATTACTTTTATATGTTCGTAGGTAGAAATATTACTGGCAAAGGAAGCGTCTGGAAAGTACGAGTTGATGTTTACCCACGAGATTTGCGACCTCTGCGCAGAGGTGGCAAAAGGCCCGGAAAGCGACTATTACTCGTATATGAAATACTTTGGAATTCCGGACGCGTGCCCTTTCGAAGCGGTAAGTACCATCAAAGTTAAAATCAATTTATTTATTTCAATGACTTTTAAACGACAATATTTACTTTTAAAAGCCTATTTGTAGGTGTCGTTGGTCTATTGCCCAACAGTTGAAGAATAATTTGGTATTACCTACATACTGCGGACTATAGGTGTAGATTAATTCGGAAACCACTAGATATATACGGTTAATTCGACACGGTTGAAGTCTTATTCGACTTTTAATTGATTCGTGTGGTTGATGCTAGGCTACGTCTCAATATCGCAGGATCAATTCCTGCATCATCTGTTTAGCTTTTTCCCAACTATCTTTGAGGTCGGCTTCCATTGTAATCGGCTTCAGCTAAGTATTAGTGTTTTACCATGAATCGAATGCTTATCTTACCTCCACAACCCAGTAGCTGGGTAATACAAATAAATAATACTTCATGGAACAAATATTCTTATTGCATATAGATAGTTGTTTCGGGACTGGCTGTATGTATATGTACATCAGGAGTAATTCTATGTGTGAGGCAAAGTGTGTAGCATAAAAAAGTGGCTTGGCGAACATACAGTACGCCGATGCGTTATTGTTCTGGCGTTCAACAGGTTAAAATACCCTATTACTGTCACTTTTGGATTAATCTTGTAACTTTGTACCTATCACTGTAAGGACAGAGAGACAGGAAGACAGACAGGACAGATTCAGTACCTACTTCTAAAGATAACCACTTTCCCAATTCTTATTCAAACATTTGAACTAAACTTACCTACCTCTATCCGTTTCTCTTTTCTTTTTGACCTCTTATTAACGTCACCTCTTATTTCCGCAGGGCGACTACCCCATCAAAGAATTGATAGTGGATACTGACGATTTACCATTGAACAGCAACACAATGGGAAGGTACCAAGCCTATTTAAACCTTTACAAGAACCCAGAAAGAGATTGTAAGAAAAACAAAGAATTTATGTTTTGCCTAACCCTTAAGTTACTCATTGAACTGGACGAGTAAGTTAAAGGCTATAAAGATGTAATTTGAATTTGTAATAAGGAATAAAGATTTTCGTCCTTGAAAAATATATAATCAGTCTGATACTCCCTTTCTCTCTACCCAGAGCGGGAAAATTAAGATTAGTAAAACCCAGTTTTTATTTTTATGTATTCAGTCGTGTTTCATAATTGTTCTTATCCTCTTATACGAATGCCACGAGGTAAAGAAGTACCTTGTTCCCTTCCGACATTCAAATCATTCTCTTCTTTTGTTTTTCACAATGATGATGAGTTTTTTAGTAAGGTGATTCTGAATTCACAATTCAGTGATCTATGAATTCATTACCTATTATTGCTATCTGTTTCTAACTTCTAAAAATTCTATAACTGACTAAAAACAAACAACTTCTTCGTTTTTGTAGTTCTAGTCCTCAGACCGTTGGGCTACAATCGGTGGATCCATTATTTAGGAACTAAGCCATAGATATCTTGATCAGACGTTCAACATTGAATTACAACGAGCTGATGCCACCATGCTTCAGTATCTTTCGGCGCTTTATTTGAATTTATTTAAGTTTTTAAGTATACCTACCTATCCGTAAAACTATTAGATTTACCACAGTCGTCTTTTTCAGTAGTTTCTGCGATAGGTAATATGAGACGTGAAATCATGTAGATACGTATGTTGTTGTAGGGGTGTGTATTTTCCAAAATGAAACACATGTAATTTAATTTTTCTTATATGATATATTAACCCAGGATCTATTCGTTGTCTGGTTCATTTACATTTTCTTCTTTGCTTGAATCGTATGAAGCAGGGTCTTTTTTCTCTTTGTCCACAGATTCTTTAGCTTTCTGACTAGTGCTGTCTGCTTTGTCTTTTTTTGCTTTATGTTTCTTAGACCTAGAATTTTTCTTGTGTTTTTCTTCTTTCTTTGGTTTCTCAGTGGTTGTTTTCTCATCTTCTGATTCTGAACTTGATTCCTTTTCTTCTTTATTCTCCCTTTCTGGCTTTTTCGCTTGGTCCTCACTGGAATAAATATAACCATTTATAAAATGTGTATTTGACAGCAAAACCAAATTGTTCTACGAAATTATTTTCAAAGTAAGTTATGTATACTCAAGTTGCCTTAGTGCTGCTTTAGCCTCCTTTATGTCACTGTAAGTGAAAAAAAATTGCTTATTCATAAGTTAAATATTTTAATAACTGCCTCGTTGGTCTAGCAAGAGGTCTAAGGTTCGTTTACTGGGTCGAGCAAAAAGTGCTATTGGGTTTTTTTGTTAGCTCAGGTAGTAGCCTGGAATTTGGAAGATGGCGGCGTGATAACCCCGTGGCTAAGCACGTTAAGCCGTTGGTAGCCTGCGCCTGATCTCTCTACAGTCGTACCGGATTGCCGTCCCATCGGACTATGACAGTTAAAGGGACAGAGTGTGCACCTGTCCTATGCACATACTTGTATACTAAATGATAAATGATCTTTATTTTGCAAATTGGTTATTAAATAACACTTTTACACGTCATTTTTTTCGTAAATATTAACTAGATGACGCCGGTGTTTCCTAACTGACTACCCTGAGAAGAAACACCGAAACAAACTCAGGGGTCCGTCTCTTTTAAAGTCCATACAATCTATACTGGTTTAATTATATGGGAACCTTGTAGGTTTCAGTCTGAGGCGGTCTTTTGAAGAAAGATGCTCACAGAATTGAGTAGGCCTGTCCATACAGTGCAAGCATTTGTCAAATGACGTATAGCTCAACTTAGAATAAGGAGGTTAACGATTTGACGAACAATACCAAGGTACCTTTGGGTAGGCCGCAAAAAGCACTCAAACTGCCAGACAATTTATTATGTTTAACTCGAATAAAATAACCTACATAGTGCACATATTCACAATCGTTTATGAGGATTATGTAGATTAGTCTGAAATGGCCTTTTCAGATTTGAGTAGACCCGTCCCGTCAGTGCAAGCTTTTGTCAGTTAGTCTGTAAACTCAACTTTGGACTACTATAATAATATCTCTTGCGTAGATGGCTAATCTTCGCTTATATTGGCCGCTGTGGTACAAATCGGTCAGGAGGCCTATTATTATTACAGTTAATTTATGTTATTCTGTTAAGTACCATCACTTACCTTTCATCTGATGATTTATCGTCATCACTGCAAACGAAAAACATAATTATGTCATAAAAAAGTTTTTAGAAAAATACATTAACCATAACAATTATATATATGTATAAACCTTTCCGCTGCTTGTGCTGCTTGAGCTACTTCTGGTTTCTCGTCTCTGAAAAAAAATGCTCAAATCATTTTTTTAATAGTAAATTAAGCCGGAGAAAACTAAAAGTAGAGAATCGGGGTGACATGTATTGTTGAGACCATTCCCCGTCTTTACGTAGGTATGCTACCTACTTGCTATTATCTAATATACTTCTAGTCTGTTTTTTAAATCTATGCTATGTACATCACAAATTTTTAAAATAAATAAAATATATGTAAAATGTATTACTTAGTGTCCGTTTTGGTTTCACCGCTGTCGCTGGAAAAATATTACAATATTTATTTATTAAAAAAAGAGCAATAGCTAATCTACATTGATATAATAACTATATTACATTGATTTAATACATTGACATTAAGACATTGATATAATAACTATTTATATTAGATTAACTATATTCTGATTATCTTATAAACAACGCTATAATAAAAACTAAAATACTTACTCAACATTATCCCAAGAAACAGACCATTCTTCGTGTGTTATGCCTGACCTGAAGACTCTTCTGCAGTTCTCCCTAAAAGCAATATCAAAGTAAATCAATGTATTGACCTAACAAAAATTAAATACATGTAATTTAAAAACTTAAATATCTTAATTATTTGCAAGAAAATGCAAAATCGTTCTTGCGTTGCGTGGAACACACTGTACACAATGTGAAAAGTGGCAATCTTGTTGCCAAAACTTTTTTCCTGTTGGGAAAATCATCAAATGATTCCTCCCGCTCTACGTGGAGCGGAAGGGAGTGTCAGACTTCTACTGACTAAAAACCCACCCTGTTTCTTTAGTTACCCTTGTGGTCCTTGACCGCAGTACCTCGTTAGAACATTCCCAGTGCTGCCAACACTTTCGTTCAATTATCTGGTATTTACCTAACAATTTTTTGGACAACTGATGCTCTTGGGCATGGAGTTGACGTCTGACCTCAACTTCGGCTCAACCATTGAGTCTAAAGCTCAGACTGCAGCCAAAAAGCTGGGCATCCTACAGAAAGTGAGGCGATACTTCACGCCTGGACAGCTTTTGAATTTATATAAAGCACAGGTCCGTTCCTTTATGGAGTATTGCAGTCACTTGTGGGATGGCTCAGCCAAATACCAGCTAGCTGCACTTGACTCGATCGAACGCAGAGCTAAAAGGCTCATAGGTGACGAGGTTCTGGCAGGCAAGTTTCACAGCCTGGCTACCGGCGAAACGTTACTTGCCTGTCTATCTTCTACAGATTGTACTTCGGAGAGTGTGCGCAGGAGCTCCACGACCTAATCCCTTCATCCCCCTTCTACTACTGGTCTACCAGACGTACCGCAGGATACCATCCTCACTTAGTCGATATACCGTCTTGTCGTACTATGCGCTTCTCGTCTACATTTATTGTGCGCACAGCCAAGATGTGGAACTCTCTGCCGGCTTCTGTGTTCCCTGCCACATATGACCCGTCAGCCTTTAAAGCAAGAGTGAATAGGCATTTTCTGGGCTCGCTCGTTCGATCGTAGACCTCATCTTACATTTAACATCAGGTGTGATCGAGGTGAAAAACGAGCTCATTCGTAAATTAAAAAAAACAACTAGAATTATGAGAATAAAAAAGATAAAAACTCCATATTACTCACTCAACGTCCTTATGAATAGCACAAGATATAAACTGCCGGTTCCTGTAGACTGAAGTATACAAGAAGGGTCCATGACAACTGTGAGTTTTGGGGTCAATTTTACAGGCTGAAATAACTCCAATCACCTTCTCCTTGCCCTGGTATCGTACTATTAAGGGTCCGCCGTGGTCATTCTGAAAAGTACGTTAGATAATATTGGACTTTATGTGTAAGTATTGGATGTCTTCAAACGGATAATTATTCTCTTCCACATTATTTAAATGCAAAACTCTCATCTCAAATCATGATCCTATTTCTCTTCAAACGAACAGAATAAGTACCTTATTTTGTTATCTGGGAACCCTTCAAAAAATCGCCTGAACTGTTGAGGAAAGAGAACAGGGAATGCGGGTTTCCTACCTCACTAAAAGCACCCCGGAGATTACCATCAACACATAGAAGGGGCCACGTTACCTCTTAAAAGACCACGCTCGTTAGGACTCAGCCCTTAGGAAAATAAGTACCTAGCAACGAAAATGTTCTGCTATACATACTTAATATTAGAAAGTGTATTTGTTTGTCCTTCTTTTACGTTAAAACAGAGCAACTGACTGATGTGATTTTAGTGTGGAGATAATTGAAGGGCTGGAGAGTGAGAAAGGCTAAAAGGGTTTACACACATGAGTAGCCACACTGTTGGAAGCTATTACAAAATCTATCTATATTATGAAGCGGAAAAGTTTGTTTGTTTGTTTAAACGCACTAATCTTCAAAAGTACTGCTTAGATTTGGACGAAATTTGGTATGGAAGTAGATTGAAGCTTGAGAGGGTAACTTTTTACCCGACTGGAAAAAAGGAGGGTTAATCGTTATAAAGTCCACGGGAACTGCTAGTAAATAATGAAATTATTGGGTACTAACCTCACAGAAACCTCCTTGCATCGAAGATCTTCTCGCGGTGTAGTCATCGGGATCCTTCAAATGTCTACCTAAGTCAACGTTTAGTGTCTTCGTTGGAACTTCAACATGTCTCTGCCGTCTGCCGTCCACATCCGTGCAGTTTGCGTATTTTTTCTATAAAACAATAATGTATTGATCCAGTTAAGTCAGCGGGAACATAATAAACAATTTATATAGAAGTCCTTGGGCCTGTTAGATTACTATGAATGTACAGATCTGATGAATGACTTCGTAAACTTGCGCGCGCGTTTTTGTCGTCTGTAAATATAATCTAAGGTGGATCTACAGTCCTTGTGAGTGGGATTGGGCTTTCATCCAGCACGCGGGCCTTGTAGTAATGGCTACGAATATTGATTTACTTAGTAAAAATTATACATTTGAAGTAATAAATTTTAGCTTGAGTTGACGTTCCTTCCGTTCCTCACAGCCTAATTATAAACCTCATGAAATTGCACATTTAATCGCAGATAAATTACTTTAATAGTTCAAATATTGATTGCTCGACACCGTAAAACAAACAGTGAACACGGTTACTTAATTACAATGTCAAATAAAGGTACATGAGGCCAATTACATACATATACTTATTGTATTACACAACCTAGGCTGCCGATTGTGACACAAATGTTTGATTAAGTATGTATGATTTTTTTTTTTCAAAAACCTGTATTATTTCTTATAGTTATCTTAGTAATATATTTTGGAAGCTTATAACCTATTTTTTCTGATGCGTTCTACTTCATAGTCTTACCTCGCAAAGCTCACTAAGTCTCTTCATGACATCTTTGGTGCAGATCATATACTGTGTGATGATATCCCTGAACCTCTGAGCCCATTTCTTAGCACACTGCTCGTTGTCCATAATGCACACTTTGGCTTCTTGAAGGCATTTGCTGTTTTTGGGTATGTGTGGGCCTTGACGGCGGTATACTCCCTGGGAAGAGGAATTGTATTGAAAACGTTAATCAAGCTGCCTTTTATTTTATTTTCCGGGTGGGAAAATCATCGAATGACTTCTTCCGCTCTGGGTTACGAGTGTCAGACTTCTACTGACTAAAAACCCACCCTGTTCCTTCAGCTGCCCTTTAGTTCCGTGGCCGCGGTATCTCGTTAGAACATTCCCGCAACCTCGGTAATCAATCTGCTCTCTTCTATTTATTTTTTATTTCGGATGAGCCCGCTGTTGACCTCAATCTCGCCTGATGGTAAGCGATAGATGAGGTCTACGATGTGACGAGCGAGCCCAGAAGATGCCTATTTACTCGTGCTTTAAAGGCTAAAAGGTCGTAAGTGGCAGGGAACACAGAAGCCGGCAGAGAATTCCACAACTTGGCCGTGCGCACAATAAATGTGGAGGAGAACGACAAGACGGTATATCAACCAAGTGTGGATGGTACCCAGCCGTGCGTCTGGTAGACCGGTAGTGAAATGGAGATGGAGGAATCAGGTCATGGAGCTCCTGCACACACTCCCCGAAGTACAATCTATGGAAAACCGACAGGTAAGCAACGGTTCGCCGATGAGCCAGGCTTGTCCACCAGCATCTCGTCACCTATAAGCCTTTTAGCTCTGCGCTCGATCGAGTCCAATGCAGCAAATTGGTATTTTGCAGAGCCATCCCACAAGTGGCTGCAATACTCCACGCAGGATATATCTAGCCTTTATCTGATTAAGCCGGGAGCTTTTTTCGAGTTGGAAATCCTTATGGATGTCGTACGTTTAAATGTAGTGTGCTGTTGAGACTACCATAACCACGAAGATCGATGGGTGCAGTGATAGACCCGTATATTTATTTCATGAAGTCCTAAGTTAAAAAAGCCTTTTTTGTTGCCGGCGGGATATCTTCAAAGGGCCTGAACTTTTGGGGAAGAAGAACAGGGAGTGTGGGAACTCGGTAAAACCACCCCGGTGATCACCATCAACAAATAGAAGGGCATGGATACCTTTTAACTGATTTCGATAAATTCAGAACTTAGCGAGGGAATTTTAAAACCCACGTCAAACGTGTCCTTATCAAAAAGCGTATTATAAAATTCGGGACCACGTTGAAGACATGACTGCTTGGCGATGATTTCTTCCTTCTGCACATGTGGCTTCCCTGGCATAATGTAATTGCGTCACCGACTAGTGTAGTAACAACTCCAGTTGCGTGAGTGTGTCTTTTTATTTTTCCCTACGATAATCTATCCGATTTGACAGACTTTTTTTTGTTTAATTTATATTATTCATTTTCGAAGTCTAATGTCCAGTTTAATTTAATATAATTTCTGAAGCTTTTTTGTGAATGAGAGAACACTGTAGACTCTTAGATTTGTTTTACAATGTTTTATTTGTATTTCCATTGTGCTGTATTAATCGGTCTATACTGTCCTCTCATACCTAATTAACATGTATTATAGAAACATTTTGCTGACACTCTTGCGGCGCGCGTGGAACACGACGCGCCGTCTACACGGGCCTTGTTTCAGTCGGGCGGCGAGCTAAAGGGCCCTAAAGGCTACCCTGAGAAGTTAATAAAACTTACCTCTCTAAAGTTATTACCACTTCCCCACCCCGCGATCCATCCTTTGGTTCCTGGCTTCTCCAAGTCCCTACTAATGTTGTTATATTGAATACATTCAGCCGCGAATTCACACCCCTTCTCCTGAACTCCCAGTTTGAAAGCTTTATCCACTTTGACTATTGCGATGTCATTCGATGACCATTTGATGCTGTCTTGGAAGTCGAATTTGTAGTCTAGAAAATTATAGAAAATAGGTTTAAGAATGTTTATCGGTACTTCTCTTCAATCTTTTCTATCAAATGCTTAATTAACACCCGACGAAAAAGAGGGGTGTGATAAGTTTGATGTGTCCAAGTGTCTGTCTGTGGCATCGCGGCTCCTTATCGAATGTACCATTATGATGAAGTTTGTTTGTTTAAAAGCTGATGATCGAGATAGCTTTTATCTACAACTACTGAAGATTTGTAGAGGCGCTTCAAGGTAATCAGTTCCTTTCTTTTGCTAGCTGTTGTGTGGATCTTAAACACATAATGGGTAAACAAACGTTTGTTTGTGTCATAACATATGCAGAGGGATGTTATAAAAACATTTGCAGGCGTGAGGGTGGTGCTGCATACTGCATGCAAGATTGATCATCTAGTTTTTGGCAGAATTAACACTAGATATTCTTCAGTCTGGTATGGATTTCCACAAAGTAACGCATGATTCCATTCTGTTTAAAAATAATTTGTGTGCCGCGATAAGTGGCGGGTTACATCTTTTTTATGACGTGTAAAAATGTTATTTATAACCAATTTACAAAATAAATATTTAATTTCATTACATTATTGTTTTGGAAAATTCGAAAAATCAGAAAAACTTACTCTTTGGGATACATTTCCATACAACTTTACGGCGATGTTTGCAGACACACTCGTCGTTTTTGTAATCGAAGCTGTCTATGAATTTGGTAGTGCCAGAGACAATGTAGAACCTGTCAGCGTCTTCGACACACGCTGCTGACGTCAATACGTAATAGGGGTCTACTATGACGCCACCGCATAACCAGCCGCGGTACTTATGGGCTTTGGCAGATTCTTTCGTCAGTTGGAGGTATACCTGCGTGGTTGAAACAGTGTCAGTCGGAATTTACTTTGAGTTTTTGCTAGTGACACATTTAGATGCATACATAGGGTCATTCTAGCATAAGCGTCATGAATGTCTTTTTAATCTTTTTTATTGATAATAGGCTCGCGTTTGACCACCACCTTACCTGATGGCAACTGATGATGTGGTCGAAGATGAAGCACGCTTACCTAGAAGTAACCTATTCACCCTTGACTTAAAGACCCCCAGGTTATAACAGCTATCAGGAAACACAGACTCCGGCAGGGAATTCCACTCTTTAGCCGTACGCACAATCAAAGTATTCCCAAAAAGTTTAAGTGTATGGGTGAGATATTCACCATGGCTATAACGATGGTGCATCGCCGTTTGTCTTGTAGTTCGATGATGGAACGAGCTAGGTGGAATTAAATTGTGCAATTCCATCGAACACTCCTCGAAATTTGTCTGTAATTGTACTATAATCAAGTGACACCTGTAATGTGCACTTTTTCCATATAAAAAATATTTTTACTGATTCTTGGATAGTCCAGCATAAACGAAGAAAGCCTCAGAGTCAACAAATATGTACATGTTGATTCTTACGAGCTACGAAATAAAAGTACATTTAAATTAACATAATTATCAGCGATCGATGCTGATTGTACGTGAATGTCTGAAAAGCAAAAGCCGTGATGTGGTCCGTGTCATATAAATATTACTGAACTATATTATTAATATATATATTGTCAACTTGTTTTTTTTTTAAACTTAGTTCAATATAAAACAAAAACAACAACCGTTGCTTTTCAAATAAAAATATTGTTAATATGTGTTAAAAACATTAACTTCAGAATCATTATATGTGTTTGAGAAAGCAATAGTTTGATTTTATTTATCTTATAAATAGTCTGTAAGATTTTTTTTAACTCAATGGGCCATGGTCAATATGGCAACCGATGTGGACACGTATCATCATATCGGTACCTACCAAACTGGCCTATCGTAATACCTACCTACTGTATGGTGACGTCATTGATGTGAAATATGAAATTTCCACAGTCTGTTTCCGGTATTCATTTGATAACGAAATTAACTTTTGCGATAATCTTTAAAAGTCCTACCCGTTATAAATCCAGTAGGGATTTTTTTTTTCGCACGTTTGTGCGACACCCTGAGATCTATAAAAAGGTTTTTTGCACCATTTTTCATTTTAAGCAACCGTTTAGGAAATATAACGTTTCAAAACGGAATTAAATACTAAAAAGCTGAAAATAAAAAAAACTTACTTAAAAAATCTAAAAAAAAACCCACTGGTCAGCTGAAATGCAAGAAACAAGCACATTTTTATTTTAAAAAGTGACAAGCAGGCGGGACCCAATTGAAAATAATATAATTTTAATTAAAAAAATGGGATGGGTCATTGGATGATTTTCCCAACCAGAAAAAAAGATCTAGGTTCAATATGCGTGCGTTAAAAGTCCTACCCCTTACAAATCCAGTAGGGATTTGTATTATTTTCAATTGGGTCCCGCCTGTTTGTCACTTTTTAAAATAAAAATGTGCTTGTTTCTTCCATTTCAGCTGAGCAGACGGTTTTTTTTTTTTAGATTTTTTTTTATGTATAGTATGTTTTAGTATTTAATTCCGTTTTGAAACGTTATATTTCCTAAACGGTTCTAATCTTTTTATAGATCTCAGGGTGTCGCACAAACGTGCATTCGAACTATGGTGAGTCGCAGTACAGTTTTGTCGCATAAGCGTTAAGCGCACATCCATTTGTCGAGCTGGCGTAGTACACTCTCTATTTAATGATACCCCAGATGACATAGTTTGTCGATTTTAGATTTTTAATTTTTGAAAATATGGCGCCTGGTTGTCGTTGTGATGATTTATTTTTGTTTTAATGTACTTAGTAATACTTGCGCCATCAAGACAAATCTAATGACGTATCATTTATCAAAATCCGTTCACTGGTTTAATAGCTACGAGGGAACAAAGGAACGGACATACATACATACATACGCGCTAAAATATAACCCTCCTCCTTGCTTCGCCGCAGTAGGGTAAAAACCCACCCTACTCCTTCAGTTACCCTTGCGTTCCAGGGCTGCGATATCTCGTTAGAACATTCTTGCAACCCTGGCAGGATCGTACCTAGACCTACATTACCATCTGATTAGCCTTTCCTGAATTATGTTGGCGTTAGCTTCCAGTCTAACCGAATGATGATGATGATGTATGATGTTTTACATTGAGCGACTGAATATCTGACCTCCACAGCCCACAGCTGGGTTGGACTGGTGCATAGAACTATTATTACTAGTACTTTATCTCTATGGACTGGTGTCAGATTTTCTGACCGCCCGTAACGACTGACAAAAATTTACAAATGACAGCCGGGATCTACTGCTTTTTTATTTTATTTTAAGGATGGGAAATCATCCAATGACTGCCTCCCAATCTGGGCGAAGTGGGAGGGTGTGTCAGACTTCTACTGACTACAACCCATCCGTGTTCCATCAAATGCCCTTCGTGTTCCGAGGCCGCGGTAACTCTTTCGAACAATCCGCCACCCCGGCAGGCAACGGCTCCCTTATGGGCTCCGACAATTTGCTAACTTTTTGAGGCGCGCGTGGAACACAACGCGCCGTCTACACAGGCCTGGTTTCAGTCGGACGGCGAGCTACCCATTGCTCGCAGCCCGCAGGCCCGCGCCTACAGTGGCTAGAAGTCACCCTGTGACTCCCGACGCCCGGAGCAACTACTGCGGCGGCTGGGGTGCGAGGGCTGTGAGGGCCTTGAGACCTGCCTCTCCCTTGCGCGTCCCGCCACCTCCTTCGCTTGCATAACTGCTTCGCAGAAAGAGGTGACTGCTTCCCATGCCTTCTCGCTTCAGACCATGGATTAAACCGGGGCCGGGAGCGAGAGGTCACCGCCTATCGCCCCTACGAGGACACGGCGGAGCTCTGATATCTCTACTGTGTGTTCGACCGTGTCCTCAGGGCGAGTCTCACAGTGGTGACACCCGGGCGTTTCCTCCCGCCGAATCCGACACAAGTAACTCCCGAAACAACCGTGTCCGGTGAGCACCTGCGTCAGGCAGAAGATGAGGACGCCATGACGTCTCTTTAGCCGTTCCTCAAAGAGGGGACTTACCGCTCCTATTGTGGCGTGCCCAAGGATCTACTGCCTAAAGTGCTTTCCGAGGCACGAAGGTATCTCGATAGATACCTCAGTAACATATCGATGTTAAGATGGTCACGGATGCATGGTAAGCGTTTTACCTAGATGAGCGACCCGTGTAGCTGTTACATACTCACCATATATGGCCTTTTCCCCTTCTCGGTTTTCTTGCTGAACAGGATTCTCCTGGTATCTACGACGCTTGTATTCTCAAAGTTCCAACTATCGTCTGCTATTTCTTCCACCTCATTCTGAGCGGTGTCGTTGCTTTTGGGGTGATGTTTTGAATGGTGGTGTGCCTTCGTAGTGGAATGTTCATGTTTCTCTTTTTCTTTTTTTGATGAATGTGCTAATGCTGGACCTAGATCAGGAAACAAAGATGACAATTATTTGAATAACCATCAGATTATGCAACGAATGAAGTATATTGTTAAGATACTTGCCTAAAATTAGAAAAGTAGTCGCCAGGAGCAAGCAAAGATTCGTCATTTTCAGTCACGGCCCGATCCAAGAAGGATCTATAAAATTATTTGTGCAATCTCAAATTGTAATTGAAGATGTTAATTTTTTGGTCAATTTCCCGAAAGTTACGCTTTCTTGAAGCCAATTATTAAACGGAAATCATAAGTTACGTACAATGTAATTATATTTTTTCAAGTTAATTGAATGCGCAAATTAATTGGTTCAGATTTATGAGTAAGCTTTTTAATAATTACTTTGTGTTTTTAATTTATTTGTATTTGGAACAAATAAATTAAAAACACAAAGTAATTAGCAAATAAGCTCATGTACCACTTTTAAACAAACAGGATACGATACGCCGAATCGCTTTTTAGTCGAAATAGAATCACTTATCCCAATATATATATTGACTTTTATTGATCCTAATATTATGAAGTCTATCTTCTAATAAATAAAAGTCGTGTGTCATAGTGTTTATTATCAGTCCTGCGAAACGGCTGGAACGATTTTTATGAAACTTTTTGTGTAGGTATATTTAGTAGGTCTGAGAATAGGTAGTAGGCTATTTCTTATTCCAAAAAGTGAACAAATCTATTAACGCAGGCGAAGCCATAGGCAGAAGCCAGTATATACGACTCCAAAATTTTTGTATCAGATTCATATTTGGTTTGCGCAAATATGATCATGTTTCTGAGTTTCGCATTAAACTCAAGTGGCTGCCGATCCGCGTTCGCCGGAATGCACATATTTTATCATTACTTTACAGTATTCTCTTCAATCCCACAACCCCGTTTTATCTCAAAGAACGCTTTAAGTTCCTTCATGACACACATGTAAGAGATTTGAGATCATCGGAGAATTTGAGACTTTCAATGCCTGCACATTTTACTAAATTCTATGGCTCATCGTTTACGGTGCAAGCTATTCGTTTGTGGATTGCATTGCCGGTGTCAGTAAGACAAGCTCAGTCACTGGCTACTAGTCTGGTCATAAGTTTTGTCACATATGGAAAGTTAAATAAATGACACAATGAGTTACGAATTACAACTATTTATATATCAAATGAAAGGGTATAGAATACAGATTTAAACCACATTAAAATTATACGAAATGTCCTCCTTTTGCTTCGATACAAGCCTTCAATCTGAAAGGCCAGTCATCAATCGAAGCACGCACGACGTTCATGTCAATATCGGCGACTGCTTTAATCAGGGATGCTTTAAGTGACTCCAAGTTGCGATGAGGTTTAGCGCAGACCTTCTCCTCTATGTGCTGCCATAGTTTGTAGTCCAAGGGATTCAAGTCTGGACTGGATGAGGGCCAATCCTCGTGCCTGATAAAGTCGATTCAACGGGTCTTGAACCAGTTTTGTTTACTTTTCGCCTTATGAGCCGGCGCAGAATCCTGCTGGAATACCCAGTGCCTGTTTTCGAACATTGTTTGTGAAAGAGGTTCCACAATGTTTGTTAGGACTGTGTTTTGATATACGAGGGCACTGGTTTTCACTCCTTTTTCACAAAAAAATACCACCGTTGGACCCAAATAGCACACCCCAAGCCAAACCATGAATGCCAAAGGATGATGACAACGCTGAACACGTGGCACACGTCTGCTCGCTTCTTCACTAGAGTGTGCATACACTTTATCATTTTGTTTGTTGAAAGTCTCCTCAACATTAAAAATTTTTTCGTCCGAAAAAAGTATTTCGCGGTATTTTTTTCCCGCGTACCGCCTTAACAAAACCCGGCTTCTTTCGAGTTTGATTTTCTTCAGCCGTACGTTAAGAAGATGTGCTTTTTTTTTCTATAAGCACGCAGTCCTAGGTCTTCATTTAACACCCTTTTAATAGTAGTTCTGCTTAGTCCCATCTGCAGAGCCAACATTTTTTGCTTGCGGACAGGATTTTGTTGGATTCGCGCCTTTACTGCTTTGATGACCGCTGGAGTCCGAACAGTACGAGGTCGACCGCTCCTTTGTTTATCTTCTAATCTTGAATCTTCCCTGAATCGTTTGATAGTACGATAAATAAATCTCGGTGGAATTTTCAAATTTTTCAGCAGTTTAAAAATCTCAGTTGGCGCGTAACCGCAACGATGCAATGCAATTACTGCGACTCTGTCTTCTTTGCGCGTCCACTCCATTTTAGAAAATGAACAAAATTCGAGACACTCTTTGCTTTTATTTTCTTTAAATATTCAAATTTCGAATGCCCATAATATTTTCCTTGGCTTGCATTCTAAATTCGAAATTTTACCTATGTGACAGAACTTATGGCCCGACTGAGTATATATTTGGTATATATATAAATATTAAAAAAAAAAATAGCTGTTCGTTAGTCTCACTAAAACTCAATAACGGCTGGATTAATTTAATTCGTTCTTTTTATATTATGTTCCCTCTCATACAGGAAAGGTTTAGAAAGGCAACATCTGTCGGGTCAGCTAGTATTCATATAACATTGAAAAGTTTAGAGATATGTATGGATGGATATTTGTTATTCATTCTTGCCAAAACAGATGAACAGATCTAGATGAAATTTGGCACATATATAGTTTCGAACAGCTCAGACTAACTTTTTATCCAAGTAAAGAGAAATTACGAAAAAATGTAGGTAGGTATTTACTGACAGCCATATCATATCAAGTCCATACCATCTATTAAACTTGATGTCCCGTAGATATGTTGAATAGTTTATGCAAGCACAAACTATTCTTTGTAATACATTAGAATACGTTTTTGAACCCATTTTTAGATGGGAAACTCATATTATGTTCTTTGCTGTTTACAGCGCTCAAACTCAAACTCAAAATGTTTTATTTCACATAGGACATGGGTACTTACAAAACGTCAGAAGTTGTGAAGTGCACGGTTCGAAATTGGTCGTTTTCTATGGAGAAAAACTGGCAAGAAACTCCACAGTTACTCTTTTAAAAATATATTTCTTTTTACAATGTATCCATGATATACCTATGTTAATTATGTATGAGAGGACAGTGTAAACCAATGAATATAGCTCAATGGAATTACAAATAAAAAATTGTAAAACAAATCTAAGAGTCTACAGTGTTCTCCCATTTACAAAAAAGCTTAAGAATATATTAAATTAAACTGGACATTAGACTTCAAAAATGAAGGAAAAATGCATCAAAGAAAAGTGTCAAATCGGATAGATTATCGTAGGGAAAAATAAAAAGACACACTCACGCAAGTGGAGTTGTTAATACACTAGTCGGTAACGCAATTACAATAAGCCAGGGAAGCCACATGTGCAGAAGGAAGGAATCATCGCCAGCAGTCATGTCTTCAACGTAGTCCCGAATCTTATAATACGCTTTTTTGATAAGGACACGTTTGACGTGGGTTTTAAATTTTCCCTCGCTAAGCTGTGTAACCAACTGGCAACTTGTTATAAAACGTATGCTATTTATGAGGAATGACTTGCGTGTCTTGGCTAATCTCCATTTAGGTATAACAATTTCATGTTTATTGAGAAGAGTCAGTACATCGACCTCTTTAAAAACATTTCGAAGGGACTCGCGAGGACCCATTTTATATATTGCCCGGATTGCCCTCTTTTGCAGTATAAAAAGTGAATCAACGTCAGCTGCGGATCCCCACAGTAATATACTATAAGACATGATACTGTGGAAATAAGCAAAATAAACTAACCGAGCTGTCGCTACATCAGTTAGTTGTCTAATTTTTCTTACTGCATATGCAGCTGAGCTTAATCTACTAGAAAGAGTCCGAATGACGTGACGCCCCACTTTAACTGTGAATCGATAGTTATACCCAAAAATACAGTTTCCATAATAACGAGTCGAGTTTTTTTTTGCCATCAAGGATTAAATTTACACTAGCTTGTGGTACATTAGGCAATAAAAACTTGAGACATTTCGTTAAGTTCGCATTAAGTGCGAGATTACTAGCAGCAAACCATTGTGCAAGAAGTGCCAGACTTTCATTTACATGCAAGACATCCGCAACTTTTCTATTTTAAAAATGAGAGAAGTGTCATCAGCGAATAGAATTATATCCGATAAGTTGGTTATTGATGTACACTAGAAAAAGGAAAGGGCCAGGAATTGAACCTTACGGAACGCCCATCTTGACTAGGTATCCTGCAGATGTCGCTCCATTAACAATAACTTTTTGTTGCCTGTTTGATAAATATGAAAAAACAAGGTCAGCAGCTTGTCCACGAATTTTGTAATGGTGTAATTTACAGATCAGTGTTTTGTGGTCAAAGCAATCAAAAGCTTTGGAGAGGTCACAAAATATGCCAATTGCATCCTGAGATTTCTCCCAAGATTCCAGAATGTGACGGATGAGTGCTACTCCTGCGTCTGTTGTTGAAACTACCTTTCGTGAAACCAAACTGCCGACTATGCAGTATTCCATTTGAGTTAAAATGTGACAGCATCTGGTCCAGCATGATTTTTTCGTAGATTTTGCTTAATGTTGGAAGCACAGATATCGGTCTATAGTTAGAGGTATCTCTTACAACCCAACTTAAAAATTGGTACTACTTTACTATGTTTCATTAAATCGGGAAAAGTACCGCTGTCTATACATTGATTAAATATGCCAGTTAGGATAGGAGCAATTGAGTCAATAATATTACCAAGAACTCTAACAGATACATCCCATAAGTCTTCAGTGTTTTTTATGTTAAGACTTTAGAATGTTTTTTAATTACATCAATAGAAATGGGCTTAAATAAAAGTGTTGGTACCTATATCCTTATTGAAGTCTTCCTATAAAAAAGATTCTGCTAATGATGGCGAAGAATACAGAGATTTAGTAATCGTTGTCGTTGGTTGTGATGCAGGAAATATTAGAATATTAATATATTACTTGTATTATATTATATTTATAGGCCAAGATAGGCAATAATCAACCTATAACGTTTCCACTGCTGAGACATAGGAATCCTCTCTATGAGACATAATTGTGCCGTTATCCACCAGTGTCGGTTGATGGAATTCGTATGTCTTCGGATTTTTTTATCCTAGTAGGTACATGCCCGTTCCCTCACGATGTTCCCCTTTCACTGTTTTGTGAAAATTACACAAATTAACGTGCTGGCATGGGTTCGAACCCACGATCTTAGAGTTATCAGTGTTTAGAAGCACGACTAACTAGTTATAACTGGCTCCCACTGCTCTAACAGGATCCTCAATGCTTATTGCGCATCATCATGATATGTAGTTGGTAGGGACATAATTATTATAAGTCACAATTATGGATGCTGTCGCGTACAGCATAGAACAATGTGATCCGTCAATAGCCTAATGGCTAAGGAGTCGATCGAAAGGTCGCAGGTTCAAATGCACATGGGATCTGGATTGAGGGTCCGTTTTTGAACCCTTGTGAAAGGAAAAAAGACTTATAGGGAAATTGGTTAAAAATAGTAAATACTTAAAGCTGAGATAGATAGATAGACATATTCTTTTTGTACACCATAACAGTAAAACAAAATTATGGACTTGACAACGAAAAATGGTGGTACAATGGGCGGTCTTACTTATAAGACATACATAATAACAACAATTTAAGGAGAGAGATAAAGATCTTTTACTAAGATTTTGAAAGAAGATAGGGTTTGTGCTTGTCTTACTGACACGGGTAGAGCATTCCACAGCCGTACTGCTTGAGCTGCGAACGCCTTACCATAGAAATTGGTGACGTGACTCGGTACTGCAAGCCTTAAGTTTTCTGATGACCTCAAATATTTTTCATGTGTGTCATGAAGGAACTTAAATCGTTCTTTAAGATAAGTGGGGGTTTTAGGATTAAACAGCACACTGTAAAGCTGAGACAAAATGTGTAAGTTCCGGCGAAGACGTATTGGAAGCCACTTGAGTTTGGTACGAAATTCGGATACGTGATCATATTTGCGCAAACCAAATATAAATCTAATGCAAGCATTTTGGAGTCGCTCAAGTTTATCAAATTCTTAAACACCATGAATTTCTTAAACGTGAATTAAAACTGTTATGATTAAATAACTTGGGCCCTCAATCCAGACGCGTGCATTAGGGTGTCCCGAAAAATTTTTATTTCGCTTTTCGCTACTCAAGCCCCCTCAAAAGTAGCATTATTAGTTATAGATTTCCGTAAAAATAATAAAAAAAAACATAAAAAAATATCTAGAGGGTTCTACCGGCATTTTTTTAAATTTTTTTATCACTTAAATAACCCTCCAGTCAATGTCGTCTATTCTATTTTATGTAAATTATTCCCATTTTATTTTTTATTTCATTGATAGTGAAATCCTAAGTTATGATTTGCAGGCAACGACAGGATATTTTCTCTTAGGAATTGGTTTGGAACAAACTCGCAAAATTCATGTTTTGACTTGTTTTTCTTAAATTCTCTACTTCTACTGTGAGGCAGTTCGTCTCATTTCTATTGCGGTTTTATTGCTGTAAGGTGTCGCTCTGCACTTCCTTGTGATAAAATACGTGTTTTTGTTATATATAATAATGGGTTCAAGACGAAGTGAGACTACTTGTGCTATTTTGGGATCATATAAAGAACTTGACGATCGCCAGTTACCAGTGATAAGTGACGTTATCAAATTCATTTTGTTTACTAAAAATGAACTAAAACTACAGAAGAATGGGAAAGATCCTTCTAACACAGAAGTTTTTTCAATCGTTTCTTGAAAACTTGATACGATTTGGACCAAAGCTTCGATTCCTATCGTTTCCAACGTACGAGTTACCCAATTGCTGAAATCATATTTCGACAAATACCTGTCATTGATAAGATATCCCAAAAATAAAAGAAATGATAGTTACGAAAGCAAAGTGAAGTGCTTTTTGGAATCGTCGAACAAGCTCTTCGATATTGCTGCTTCGTTTGACATTTGTTCCTGCATAAAACCTAAGAAAGTTCCTATTTCTGAAAGAGACTTTTTACTGGATCAAAGAAGTGATAGAAAAATGGCAGTAAGCGGTATAGACACAAAAGAAACAGCAAGACTTTTAAAGAAACATCAGAGACAAGAAAATTTGAATCGGAAAGAGTCAGAGCACGCATGTTTTCCCAGTGCATCACTAAAAACCAATCCTGTTCTGGTGCGCGAGTTGCCGCCTCGACCGCAGTCGCCTGTAACAGAGCTTTCTGCGAATAGTGACGTGCCTGTAAATGAGACTCCATCTACTTCGTTGAATCGGAACACTCTGGCGCTGCCAACAGTAGCTAAGGTATGTGATCGGTATGGACTATCAACGCGATCTGCGGCTGCGGTCGCTTTGGCGGTCTTAGCTCACGTAGGATTGGTATCTTTCGAAGATCTAAGTCTTGTTATTGATAAGAATAAAATTCATAGAGCTGTTCTGTTCAAAAGCACGGACCAAGGCCAGCAAAGACATTGATACGATTGTAATAAAAAGTATCTACTTTGATGGACGAAAGGACAAAACACTCATAAACGAGAAAATAGGCGATCGGTACCACCGCAGAGAAGTCTTGCAAGAACACATTTCAGTTCTCACAGAGCCGGGATCTATTTATTTGGGACATATGACGCCAAGTCGTGGCACTGCCAAACGGATCGTCTCTTCTATCATATCTTTGTTAGAAAATCAAGGGTTGAACTTGGAAGAGGTGATCTGTGTGGGGTGCGATGGTACTGCTACGAATACAGGTTGGAAGGGGGGTATTGAATGACACCTGTCATTCAATACCTGGAAAACTATTTAAAGAGACCGTTGCAATTGTGTGTTTATATGCTTCACGCGAATGAATTACCGCTTCGTCATTTGTTCATGTCTCTGGATGGTAGCACATCTGGGCCAAAAGAATATTCAGGACCTATTGGAAAACAGCTAGCTGCTTGTGAAAGTAAACCTCTAGCGTCTTTTTGTGCAGTGTCTGGCAATTTGCTAGTATTACCTGATAATATTGTGAAGGAACTAAGCACGGATCAAAATTATCTGTACGAAATGTGTCATGCTGTGATGGCTGGTTCCTGTTCCCTTGAGCTAGCGAACCGCCAACCTGGAAAAATGGCGCATTCGAGATGGCTCACTACTGCCAATCGCATACTCAGACTTTACGTAAGTGCTGTTTCGTCGTCAAATAATTTGCAGCTGCTTGTGAACTACGTGGTCAAAGTTTACGCTCCTGTTTGGTTCCTAATCAAGCAAAACTCATCATTTAAAGATGGAGCCAAGCATATTTTTCAAATGGTTATATACTCTCGATTTTTGCCTGATAGTCAGAGATCTATTGTAAATTCGGTGATCGAAAGAAACGCTTTTTTTGCGCACCCAGAAAACTTGCTTATTGCCATGTTATTTGACGATAGAGAGCATATTCGAGAGCTTGCATCTCGCAAAATATTAAAGGCCAGAGAAGCAGAAAAGAGCAACTCTCGCAGGGTATTTAAAGCACCAAAGCTTAACTTCTGTGCGCGAGAGTACACCGATATAATATTTTGGCAAGAGTGTGAAATATCAGCTCCACCAATTTTGCGACACGTCTCCAACGATGAACTTAGAATTAAGGCTAAAGAACACATCCTCGACATTATTGACTTTCCCAGCCACACACAGTCAGTGGAAAGATGTGTAAAACTAGTGATGGAGGCTTCTCAAAGCGTCACGGACGCTACAGCTCGGGATGGTTTTATTAGGAACAGATTAAAATCTTGCTCAGAAATGCCTAATTTTGGTCACAAAAACCAGTTCCGTTTTTACAGTTGCCATTGATTATTTTGTCTTTCAACTATTTTAAACCTTGCTTTAACTCATTGTTGTACCCTTAAATTTAATAAAAACCATTTAAATGTTATTTTTGTATGATTTATAGTTTATATTAGGAACCCCTAAAATAGCAAATTTGAAAAACTTCAAGGACAGGTAGAGGCCTCAAGTTGCCGGATATCTAATTAAATTTTATAATAATCGTAATATATGTGTCAAAACGCAACTTTTGATACCTCTTACGTAGCCGTAGCTCATTTTTTTTCCCCCCATACATGAACGGGACACCCTAGCGTGCATAAAGTAGCATAGCCTAAATCTCAGTAAGTACTATCTCTGCGTTATAACAATTTTTATTTAAGAATTTTGTTAAAGCTCATAGTCTTAACAAAATTCTTAAATAGAAATTATTACATTACAGATTTATGGCGGTATATCTAGGGCCGTCGCTTCATTATTGTCTGTACTGAGGAATCTGCGAAATATGGATTTATCTGAAGAAATACGAGGCATGCCTTTTAAGTTTTGTCGTTTGAAGAAAAAAAACACAACTAGAACCTTATAGTACTTTTTATTGTTTTTCAAAGTATTCACCACGTAGCTTAATACAGTTTTCCATTCGCTTCACCAGACTGGAACCTTTGACCACGAAGACTTCTTAATTTTAGGAAATGTAAAGAAATCGTTAGGGCTTAGGTCAGGACTGTATGGAGGATGGTCAAGAATTTCTACTTTTTCCTGCTTCAAATACTCAATCGTTTGACGAGCGCTGTGTGAGCTTGCGTTGTCGTGGTGCAGGATGATACGTCGCTTTGAGTTAGATATTCGAAGTCCAGCGATAACTTGTGGTAAATAAACTGTGGTATACCACTCTGCGTTAACCGTTCTACGATCTTCAAGTGCAATAGTCGCAACATGGCCAGTTTTTCCAACGAACGAGGCCACCATCTTCTTTGAAGTGCTTCGAGAACGAACAACTTTAGTCGGCTTTGGCTCGTCTTGAAAGACCCAGATTGCAGATTTATGTTTGGAATCAGGATCGTATGCATAGATCCAAGATTCGTCACCACTGATGATGTCGTAGACGTGATTTGACTCTCCTCGGTTGAACCTTTGCAGAGTTTTCTTACACCATCTGACGCGGGCCGCCTTGTGATCGTCGGAAAGCAGATGCGGTATCCAACGGCAAACTAGCTTTCTCACACCAAGCGCTTCATGCAAGATCTTCTGAATGGTTGTCCCTGAGATGCCTAATAGAGCCTCTATATCTCGATACGTCACATGACGATCTTCCAGAAATAGTTGTCACACAGCAATGATGTTATCTTCAGTGAAGGCGGTTTTTGGGCCTCCTTCGCGAGATTTGTCACTAACACTAGTATGTCCACGCTGGAATTCTAAATACCAGCGTTCGACAGTCCGCAGACATGGAGCTTCATCACTGAACACAGATGTTAGCTCTTCAAAACACTGAAGCCGTGTCAGGCCTCTTCTACAGTTGTAGAAAATTATTGCACGAACATTTTTCTTAGAAAGATTCAATTTCGTACGTAACCTGACAGATTCCAATCGACGCTGTGACTAAACAATAGCATTAATACTTTCAACTGCTTTGAGATTCAAAATTTAAACACATTCGAATATAGAACAGTTCCAAATTCAAAATTGCCGGGAAATATGGAAACGACAGAACTTAAAAGGCATGCCTCGTACATAAATGCGACTTTAACATGTTTTACTTCGATACCTGTGTGAATTAGTTAAAAAGAAACAATGACACAAAAGTTACTTGTTAAGAAGTAAATTAAAGTAGTATTTGACTAAAACGTCTGAACTGAGAGCCCAATATTTTCGGCTTTATTGACTAGACTCAACCTCATAGATCAACGCAAATTAGAATAAGATTTTTAAATATTTCTTAATTAAATTTTAACATATCGTCCGTTCTTCTTAATGTCAAGAGAAAATTGATTTTCAACTTTTTATAAGAGAAAATTTGGTAGGGTGACCATAATGTTCATAGTAAGTACCTGTACATTTTGTAAAGCGCAGTCGAAAAGTTATAATATTGGTAGCTAAAAGTATTATACAGGGTTAATTGTAAAACACCAAAAACCTATCAGGACTATGTTACTAACATCATAATCAACAGCTTTTGTTCTATGACTTTTAAAAATTCGTCATATTTTAGTTCACCAGATTTTCATATAAAAATAATAATGTTTAAATTAAACGCCCTAAACGCATGTAGCGTCTATGAAAAGCAAAAGAAAGCGGTAGTATAAATTGCTTTCTTTTGCTTCGCATAGAGTTCGTAACATTTAGGGCGTTCAATTTAAATATTTTTATTTTTGTATGAAAATCTGGTGAACTAAAATATGACGAATTCTTAAAAGTCATAGAACAAAAGTTGTTGATTATGATGTTAGTAACATAGTCCCGAGAGGTTTTCAGTGTTTTACATTTAACTCTGTATATGTACGTACTGTTTACAATTTTGTTTTCTTTATTTTTAATATCATTTTTAATTATGTGATGTTAGTCCTTATGGTAGTACTATGGGCCTAGTTGCCTAAAGCAAATAAAAAAGAACATTTATTTAGCTTTAACAGTGTTTGCATAAAATGAAAGGCAAACTAACCTACTAGTAGTATGTTATACATATAAGTAGTCATCGTGTATAGATACGATAACTACTTATATGACAATGATCCATAGGGATCACTGTAGCACCAGAGACGTCGCAATACGCAAAGAAAAGAATAACCTATTTCTTTTTTAATAAGATTGTTAGCAATATGAATTCTACCATATTCTAATACTTAGAAAGATGCAGGAATGTAGGAGGAGGAAGAATATTGAGTGTATAATATTATACTTTTTGTTTATTATTGTATACTTTATTGTACATCTTACAATATTTTTATGATTACTCATACTTTCTTATTAATAAAAAATTGAATGGGAGGATAGTCAGAGTGTATAGAAGAGATAAAATAGATATTCAAAAGTCAAAACTTGTTTATTGTGAGATTTTTTTTTTATTTTTTTTTTATTTGCTCAAAACAATGCATTAAAGTACACGTTACAATACAGTTTCACATAATAAGTACTATATCTACAACGTGTGGGTGAGCACTGCTCTCCTAACTAGGTCATGAAAGACCTGTGATAAGGAAAAGCAGTCCGGTCCCCTGAGATATTATATGATTACAATGTGCTTGTCATGTTACTGTCACAAAATCAGATAATTGAGCATAAATACAATTATACACACATATCTCATGACAGACATGAGATGATGTTTTATTTTACATTGAAAAAAAAAAAAAAAAAAAAAAAAAATATATTAGATCATCAACATCTGCTTAGCCTTATTTTACTATATTGGGTCGGCTTCCAGTCTAACCGGATGCAGCTGAGTACTAGTGTTTTATATGGAGCGACTGCCTGTCTGACCTCCGACAGGATACGTATATCGTATATATATATGTAGTATCGTAACTAACCGATTTCAGCCACGGCGGACAATCTCAGCAGAACTTAAAACGGGATATTTACCATGTGTATTTATTGATTTGAGTTTTACACCGCCCTAGTGGCGGTGAAAAATAATGATGTTCATAAATCGGCAATAGCACAACATATTTTAAACGCAGGATCGAACCATTGGATTGAGTTACATAACCCTCAAGTCATCTCGACAGAACGCCACTATATACCAAGAATGGTAAGGGAAGCGATTGAGATTACCAAATACGACAATTTCAATCCGGAGGATGGGTTTCAACTGTCGAGGGCCTGGAATCCAGTGGCACAAAAGTGTAAAAACCGAAAAAGTTCCGTAGAAAGTTCGAGAGTTGACACGGTGAGTTTTGTGTGTCGGGAACAGAATCGAGTATTTAGTGATACATGTGACAGTGGTAGCGCTGTCGCTAACAGAAAACGAACGAGAAAGAGGGTAGACCGATTTGTCTGCTCATAAACTTCCACCCGCAATTACTTCAGTTCATCCGTGATCATGGCGCTTGCAACAGTGCCGAAATATCGGAAACTCGAAACAATAAATACACATGGTAAATATCCCGTTTTAAGTTCTAATGATACTGTTACTGACCATATTAGCTTAAAAACTTAAATCTCAGCAGAGATTAGGCATCTGCGCAGGAGATATTATAGTGCACAAGTTTGTGCGCAGGTACAGGTGTACTCTCTTTTCTTTTACTCTCATAGCCCAATGGGACGGTAATCCGACACGACCGGAGAGAGATCAGGCGCAGCCTTAACGTGCTTTTCTAGGCACAGG
This sequence comes from Tholera decimalis, assembly GCA_943138885.2. Lineage (NCBI taxonomy): Eukaryota > Metazoa > Arthropoda > Insecta > Lepidoptera > Noctuidae > Tholera > Tholera decimalis. Next base: position 19,468,057 of record OW964572.2, on the reverse strand, counting down.
GGTATCACGCCGCCAACTACTGAGAAGTATCTATTAGAAAAACTCATAGCAAATTTTGCCCAACCTGAGAATCGATCCCGAGGCCTCCTGCTCAGCAGTTGCGCTTGCGACCACTATGTCACCGAGGCAATTAAAGACACAAAAAAATTAATCACGTCAGTGTTATCTTTTATTTAAGTTCTAATCAAATTTAATTTATTTTTATCCGTTTCATCGTGTAATTGAAGCTTCCTTTCCGCAGAAACTGAAGTATCTCTTCTTTATTTTGTTGGTTGAGTTGACTTATGCATAAAATTTGTAAGGCTTCGTTGTTACTGATACATTCTTTATATTCCCATCAAACACTATCATTTCTTCGTTTAGTGTTTTTTGTATATCATGTCTTGCTCGAGTTGTGTGTGCTTTTTTCTTGGTTCCTTTCTTCTCGGTCCTATAACGAAAGAAATTAAATTAGTTGACATAAGTTTAATAATATTTTCCCATTTGCTATCGACACGCTAAGAAGATTACTTTTATTAGTGGTACGTATTAAAATCCCGAAATTGACTGAAATACCGACGTCCAAAACAACGAAATTCAAAATACCGAAAGTTTTAAATGTCGATAGCCGTTATATCGAAACACTAGCTTCCGCCCGCGACTTCGTCCCCGTGGAAAAAAAAATCCCCCGATTTTGAAACATTCTTCATTACTGCTCCGCTCCTATTGGTGTTAGCGTGATGATATATAGCCTATAGCCTTCCTCGATAAATGGGCTATCTAACACTGAAAGAATTTTTCAAATCAGAACGGTAGTTCCTGAGATTAGCGCGTTCAAGCAAACAAACAAACAAACAAACTCTTCAGCTTTATAATATTAGTATAGATAAAATACCGATGTCCAAATGCCCAAAAGGATGAAATCTCGAATGGACGAAATACCTCAAAAGTGATATCGAAAGATCTAAATATCAAAGCAGAGAGTATCGAATGCCCTAGGTTAGGTTCAGTTAAATTATTTCAAGAATTTAAAGGAATCTAACCAAACCGAACCTCGGAAAAATAAGAATAGTGTGCGCCTTGTTGAACATTTTGTATGTAAGTAGAGCATTCAGGTTTCCGAATCTGAATTCCTGATCAGGAAACCGAACGTCTGCGGCCGGCCTTAGTCGTCAAGAATTTAGTTCCAATTTAGATAAAATAAATACCTATTCTTTACAATTAAATCCTGATCATAAAATTGATTATAACAGTCTTACATCTTTCGACGGTGTTTACACGCCCATGGAACGAGTGGGTTCTCTTATTGCCACGCAAAATTCAAGGTCATCGACCGAGTCAGCGTCTCATGATAACGTAAAACAATATAAAGGCGCGGTCAAACTCCCACCGATTCAAATTCCGCTTAATTTTTAAATTAATAACTGGCCTGTTTTCTATGAATCATTTAAATCAAATATCCATAGTAATTTAAACCTTACAGATTCTCAACGTGTGCAGTATCTGATCGGTAATTTAAAGGGAAATGCATTGCAAATTACCGCCGGAATTATTCCGTCAGTTGATAATTATACCGCTATCTGGGACAGTTTAGTTAAAAAGTAGGTATCAGGATAAACGAGCACTAGGCTCACATTGCATGTCTAACATATTAAATATTAAACCCGCAATTAATAATTCAGCATCTTTAAATAGTTTCATTGAAAGTTTTCACGCGTCTGTTTCTGCTTTAGAACAATTACAAATTAACGATTTAAAGGATTTCATTTTTTTAAATTTAGCTTTGAGAAAGTTGGACCCCGCTACCGTACATTTATTCGAAATGCATAAAAGAGATGAGGAAATTCCTACTTATACGGATTTCATTGAATTTATAAAATCGCAAGTTAAGATATTAGATCGAACTGTATCATCTCGAACCGCGTTAGTGAGTAACAACCCTAATAAAAATAATAATTCTTCTCGCAATCAGTCACGTGATAGCACAGTACATACTTTTGTTGCTTATGATAATAACGAAACTTGTTTGTATTGCAATAAAGGTGATCATTGTAAACTTTACACTTGTCCAACCTTTCAATCACTCTCAGCAAATTCGCGTTTGGACTTTATTAAAAACAAACGTGGATGTGGTAACTGCCTTAGTTTAACGCACACTGCTTCACAGTGTATTCATACTTGTAGGACGTGTAACAAAAGGCATCATTCTCTTTTACTTCTAGAAAACAGCTCTCAGCCGCCTCGATCGGTCTTAAATGACGCTGTCACTAGCTCCGCGAATTCGCAACAGGTGGCGCTGTGTGCGTGCTCTCGCGCAGGTACCAACACGCCGCGTACTACAGTACTTCTATCAACTGCGAAAGTCTACGTTGATAACAAATATTGTAAACACGTTTCTGTGAGATGTTTAATAGATAACGCTTCGCAAAATAATATAATTACTTCCGCCTGTTGTAAAAAACTACAATTAAATATTATACCACTTTCAAACTCGTTTATAAAGGGTGTCGGAACTTCTTCGCGGCCTATCATAGGTTACGTTGAGATTACAGTTACTGCTAACAATAAAATTAATTCTTTTAAAATTACCGCTCTTGTGGTCGATTGTATCACAAAACTGTTCCCCTATTTATTACTAATCATCATATAATAATGATTTATTATTAATAATGATAATTGTTCAGGACTACAATTGGCCAGTGCAACGGTAACTGGATGGTCTGAACTGTCCACGGTACGTGGAGCTATAAACGTTGCTTACAATCAACAATAAACAAAAGGCCTATAGCCTCTGAGGCTTTATGAATACATTATTACCACTAACCTTCTGTGCTGGGTTCACCAAGCTTCGACCTTCCAAGGTCACGCCCCAAGTGTGGTTTGTATGTAATATGAGGTGAGTAATTGAAAGGTGTGATGTAAGTCAAGTTTGTGGACGTTCACAAGGCGCCAGTCTCCAGATGGCGCGGTTCCAACAGCATCACAGCCTAACTCGTTTCCAGCAAGCGCGTGCTACGCGGATGAGGCAATAAGGCGATGTGTTCCGAGAAATATCCCTGGATTCTCGTCAATCAGGGATTACAAAGTTCAATTAAACACTGTGGTAGCTATTTATCACTACCTTTTTCCAACTCGAGCGCGTGCCACGCGGATGGCCACAACCGGCGATAGATCTAAAAATATCCCGGGGTTTTCGTCAAATGGGGATTACAATTTCAAACAATTGATAATCGCGACCCAATTATCGGTTGCAACAGGCGATTCCAAACGATATTTATCAATTACAATTAAATCAAAGTCCCAAGAACGGACATTTTCCAACAAGGGAACCAAAGTCTATCTGTCAAGTCAAAGTAATGTCAAGATCAAATTTCTTTATGTCAAAAGGGTGCGTTCGGAAACGCTCGGTACTAAACAATCATTAATGATCATACAAAACAATGAAAAAATAGTTCGAAGAAAGCGTAATTAAGTTATTGCTTAATATTTTTTTCTAAGTGTTATTGAAAATATTTCTTAATTTTGTTAATGTGGTAGTGTTTCACTACCTTTCTGCAAAATTTCTAGTTTATAAACTCATTGGTTCGTATGTAACTTCAATTTTTATTAAAACTTTTAAAAAAAATTAAAAAAAAAAACCGCACCTGTTACCGTTATATGAAGTACACCAAAAAATCACAAATAAATTGTAGAACAACCATCTGTAAGGATATAACGGTTAAAGCAGCGGTTTTGAAGATGTTTTGATTTATTACTTTGGCTCTATACAAAATTTTCTTCATTTGTTTTACATAATTTTTTTAACATACGAAATGATATTTCTTGTATATATTCATGACTGCTGAAGTCATTAGAAGCCTTTCACAATAAAAAATAAATGAAAATGAGAAAATGTTTTAAATGACTATGAAGATCAATTTTCAGCCCGCACTCCCGCAGTGCGCCGCCTCGGCAGACCCCGCGCATATGGGCCTGGCCAATCCGACCGTGGAGCCGGATACATGTTGACTACATGGGACCTATAGGCGGTAGAACATACCTCGTTGTAGTGGATGCCACATCTAAATGGTTGGAGGTTTTCAACGTGTCAAGTACTTCAGCTTTTAGTTTCATAGATAGATTGACTGAGTTATTTAGTAGATGGGGTTTACCTAAACAAATAGTGAGTGATAACGATGCACAGTTCGCATCAAAAGAATTTCATGAATTCACAAAGACTAACGGTATAGAACATATATTTACGGCTCCTTACCACCCCGCTTCAAATGGATTAGCAGAAACTGTGGTTAGATTACTAAAACGTGTTATTAAAAAGGCTATATCAGAGAAACACAATATAGATAGGGCATTGTGGACATATTTACTGCATCAGGAATGTCGAACATTCGACGACCGGAGAAAGCCCCGCAATGATTTTATTAGGCAGGCGTATACGTACTCGACTAGATACCATAAAACCGGACAGGGAAAACAAGGTACATCGAGCACAAAAACGACAGGCTGAATTGGCGGAGTGGGCGAACAGGTGCATTGGGGGTGAAGGGGAAGAGGTATGGTACCGAGAGTACTTAAAAGGGGAGCGATGGATTCCCGGTCGAGGAGTAGATAGGGTCCTAGCGACTACCGAGTCCAGGGTCAAAATGGAGAAATAGTCCATAAACATATTGACCAGATACGTAGGAGAACAGGCAATAGATTATCCTTAGTTTCTAGTGGTCCTAGTATTACGGAGCGATCAGACACAGATTCACAGTCGGCTGGTAACCAGGAAGAATGCAGTGGAAGTGATGAGCGGGCTCAGTCGGAGAGGTCGGTGGATCGTTTGGTATTTGGTTTATATGGCTTAGTGTCGTCACCAGCTCAGCCAATTAATGATGCACCTGTAGATACTCAGGCTTCAGCGGAGTCAGGTTTCCTTGCCTCAAGTGCCACAGACTCTACAGTGTGCCCTTAGACAGTGTAGGTTTAAGGTTCATAATATTAAGGTTTAGACTAAGTGTTAAGGTTTAGTTAAGGCAGTAAGTTAGATATTAAGTTGTTAATTATTGATAATTAGTATTATGTTTTAAATTAGTAGGGAGGAGTGTAATGTAGGTAGTTTATATTAGTTAGTTTGTAAGTATGTAGGTGGATCTAAGTTGGACAGTTGTCAGTCAGTTATAGCTCTGCTACGGAACGCTTGACTTTTATTTAACTACTCCCGAATATCCGAATATCAATACTATATTATTATATTATATTATACTTAATATTATAAAGCGGAAAAGTTTGTTTGTTTGCTTGAACGCGCTAATTTTCGAAAGTACTGGGTGGATTTGGATGCAATTTGGTATGGAAGTAGCTTGAAGCTTGAGGAGGGTTATAGGCTACTTTTTACGCGACTGCAAAAAAGGAGAGTTATGTTTTTACCGTGATAGAATCCACGGGAGCGAAGCCCCGCGTGAGTACTAGTAGTATTATATAAAGCTAAATTACCACTGACTGACTGACTCATTGACATAATTGTTCTCCCAGATGGTGGATGGGGAGGTGGGTATATTTTGACAGATTCGTAAACAAGTAACTCTCAAACCTACGGGAAAAGTGCCAAACCCCCCCTTTTCACCCCCCTTCTCCCCCCTCCCTATCGTATCTCGGAAACTACGACACCCATATTTTTTGTTTTTTACGGATTCGTATAGAGGAGGCTTGGTAAAGTAAAAACCATTTTTCAAAGTCACCCCCTTGCCCCCTTTCTCACCCCCTTTAGGCGGATCTCGAAAATTAAGAGACATGGAAAAATTTTTTTTTCAGATTCCTTTAGACGGGCAATGCTTTAGTCGAAATAATTGTGCAAGCCCCCCCCCCAATTTTTTTTTCTTTTTTTTTCACATACACGCGAGGTGCTTGCACCTCGCGCAACACGCAAATACTAACACCCCCCCCCCATCTCCCCCCATCACCCCTCCCCCCCCCTTTTTTTTTTTTTTCACAAGCACGCGAGGTGCTTGCACCTCGCGCAACACGCAAATACTAGTTAATATTATAAAAGCGAAAGTAACTGTCTGTCTGTCTGTTACCTATTCACGGCTTAACCGCAGAACCGATTTAGATGAAATCTGGCATGGAAATAGTTTAGGGCCCTAGGAAGGACATAGGATTTTATACCGAAATTCCCATGGGATCGGGATTTACACGGAAAAATCATCGCACACGAAGTCGCGGACAGAAGCTAGATATGCCGCCACAGGCAAGTCCGCCACAAAAGTCCGGCAAACAGCCGACAACCTCATAGGTAACCTGAGGGTAACCTGAGGGTCTTTAAGTCAACGAGTGAATAGTTTACTTATAGGTAAGCGAGCTTCACCTTCGACCACATCATCGCTTACCATCAGGTGATATAACGGTCTTATGCGAACACAACACAATAAAAAAACCTGGCAATACACAAATCTTACATCCCGCAAGCAAAGTGAAATTATTATGTCTCAATAGAATACTGGCTAAGTTGTCGGACTTGTGATCGAGACGTCGTGGGTTGGAACTCCACTGTTGCAATAAACCCACTCCAGACACAAGCATATTTAGCTTAGTTGGAGGGGTTAACAGGATTGCTAGTAATGTGGATTCTAACCATATTGCTACTTCTCTTTAAAAAAAAGTTTTTTGTTATAATATACAACAGATTTTCAAGGGGTCCTGGGTTTATTGGAAGCTGTGGGACCTGGCGTTTAGGTCCTCTATCGATGCATTGTTATTAAATTGTTTTATCAAAATAACGTACCCGTTCGAACGTAGGAATGTATGTCCAGACCAATCGAAGAACGTTTCGGTCATTGGAGTCTTGGATGACCTTAATAACATCCTACACGTAGCCCTGTAATTAATGAATTAAATAAAAATTAATCAAACTTATATAGCAGAAATGTATTTTGTATCAATTCCGCCAAATACCAGTTTTTCATGCTTGCATGCAGCATGCAGCACCGCACCGTCCTTCCGAACACAAAGATATACAACGTGTAACGGAAACCCCATATCTATCCAAAAAGACTGAAGACAACATCTGGTATGGAGTCTCTATGCAGTTTCAGCTCAAAATAAGTGACTCACAGAGTTGACCCCAAATTATTGGTTTCATATGTTTCTTGAATACCAGTAATGACAAACGTGTCACAGCACTATGAGGGTCATCACTTTCCACGTCACTTGCCAATAAAACGATAATTCTCTTCGTTCTTCTTAATTTGAAAAATTCGGTCTCTGGTATCAATGTATTGTAATTTCTAATAAGCTCTACACATGTAGACATAGGATTACAAAACCCTTGCTATATCGTTTGTTATCATCCAAAGAAGCCGTGCACTCGGTATGTATATACCCTTTAAATTACACGTATAAATATTAATAAAAACATTGTTTCTCATGTATCGTGAGTACATTTTTACAAACACCTAACCAACAACAACACACTATCAAACTACAGGTACACCTATCTGTATACCATACAATGTGATGTTACGGAGCAGGAATCGAACCTGCGATACGATTATCACTCAACCACTGCGCAAACCGTGTTGTCAAACTTATGTGTGACTTTGTGTAAATCAGTGTACTTGTGTGTGACTGTGTAAGTCAGTGTACTTGTGTGTGACTTTGTGTAAGTCAGTGTACTTATGTGTGACTTTGTGTAAGTCAATGTAAGTAGGCAAGTGTTTTGTTTTCAATTATGATGCAGACAAATCAATTTAGCGAAGGCTTTCATAATAACGCTGTATTAAACGCACCCTAGTTCCTTGTCGATGGCGCAGGTGATCAGGTTCCTGTAGCGAAACACGCTGGTGAAGAGGAAGGGTCCGTAGCATTTCATGGAGATGTCTTTGGTGAGGCAAGCTGACATCACTCCTATAACCACCGCGGTCTTGCCTTGACCAACGATGAGAGGCCCGCCGTGGTCGTTCTTTATGAAATATTAAAGATAAACTAAAAATGGTGCCATAGGCCGGCGCAAATACAGATGTGGGAGAGGGGTAAATGGGTGCAATTCTGAAACTTCGAATTTGGCGGAGTCTGTAGTGTTTTGTGCATTATTACTAAGATATTGATTAATACTTTGTTTTATTGTTTATGTGAAGTTTGTAGCAAAGATCTGTGTAATATATTTCGATAGGTATAATTGACCACTTGGGGCACTAAGCAAGTGACAAACTTATGAATGAACTTTAAGACCTTCCTACGAGTACTAAGTATACCTTAAGTATCATATAAACCTATTCTATTGAGATATAATGTTTTTTTTAGTCTAATAATTATATTATGATTAACAAATAGTCTGCCTGACAACGTAAAAGCAGGCGAATACGGTTGTAATATCCAAATGAGTTTGGTTTATCTTTTCGAAGAATACCTATGTAACTTTTTTTTTAATATAAACTATTTATTTCGTGCAAACTTTTTGTAGAAATTATTTAACTTAAACTACAAAAAAAACCTTTTTAATAAAAAAAAAAAACTTCTAAACAACCAAAAAAGTTATTTAAAAAGTCTAAAAAACCCGATTGCTCAACTGAAATGCAAGAAAGAGACAAGCAAGCGTAACCATCCCATTAAAAAAATATTATGTTCAATTGGGTTCCGCCTGCATGTCACTTTTTAAAATAAAAATGTGCTTGTTTCTTGCATTTCAGCTGAGCAGTCGGGTTTTTATAGACTTTTTAAATAACTTTTTTTCAGCTTTTTAGTTTAAATATTAATTAACAATTTTTAGTTTTCCCGGTCGTGTCACATTGGCACCCCGCCGGATTCACAAAGTGAAAGAGCTAAGTCCATATTTATTTTAATAGTCCAAAGTTTAAAACTTTGTCATTGTATTACTTTTGCTAGTATTACACTAATGATAAACACGATATATACGTATCTTTTTGAAATCCTTGTGTTGAGCCCTTTAATTTGATACCCATATTGCACTATTCAGGAAAAAATTTTTTTGTTTCTATATAGAAACAAAAAAATTTATACATATGTATTAATGGCTTCGCACAGCCACCATGTTTGTTATTTTCTAATGTCACCTATTTAAGAACACTTGGGCTGCTAAGACAAATCTAATGATACCTCAATTATGTGAATCCGTTCAGCGGTTCTGGAGATACGAGGTAATAAAGAATATTACATACATACAAGATACGCGCGAAAAACATAACCCTTCCTTTGCAGTCGGGTAAAAACACTACTGCACTACAAAGCGCAAATTCTAATCTAAAAGATTGTTTTATTGGATGTTTAATTTCGTTAAAAATAAGGGCTAGGTACACATGGCTAAAGAGCCATGTGTACCTAGCCCTTATTTTTCTGTCTGTGTGTGAGATAAATGAATAGGCTTGATCACCTCGGGCTTCCACCGAGTGCGGCACATTTAGCTTATCAAAACTTTTGCTTGGCACCGACTTCAGTCATGTGAGTAGGTACATATTTTCTTTGTTTGAAAGCATATTTTACTGCTTTCAAATAACTAAAAAGTGATCGAATCACATCAGTAGTTTTGAGAAAATCGCAGACATACAAACATAAACAAATATACAAACATACATACTGATCGAATACAAAACCTCTTTTTTTTAGTCGGTTAAAAATACCTACAGCATCAAAACATTCGTCTGTGTGCTTGTAATTTGTGGGCACATTACGCTAGTTGAAGAACGTTGTATGTTGTATATTTTGGTTCACAGTAAGTGACCACCATCTTTCATAATTTCTATGAATAGGCTACGAGAACAGTTAGTGATTGTGACTTTAGTAATATCTACCTGACAAAACCCGCCCGTTGGAACAGCATTCTTTCTTCTAGCTTCAAAGAAGTGGCCAGCAGTGTGAACTTGCAGCTGTCCAGGTTCCACCATCATTCTCCTTACAGGATCATCTCCTGGATCTTTATCCTTAGCGTCATCATCACCACCATCGTCGTAATCATCCGCGTTATCATTATCACTGTATTCTAACTCCTTGCAATTGACTTCACGGGCCTGTGGGTAAAGGACAAAAATTATATTTTTTTACCTAATTATTTCAATTCAATTCAATTCAATCCTACTAATATTATAAATGCGAAAGTTTGTGAGGATGGATGGATGTTTGTTACTCTTTCACGCAAAAACTACTGAACGGATCTGAATGAAATTTGGTAAGTAGATAGTTGACATTCTGGAATAACACATAGGCTACTTTTTATCCCGAAATTCCCACGGGATCGGGATTTGCGCGGGAAAACCTTCCCACGCGTACGAAGTCGTGGGTAGAAGCTAGTTCATTATATTTATTTCAGATGATTCCATATTTGTTTGTTAGTAACATGTGAACTTATAACCTAGTGTTAGCCAGTCCGGGGTCGTGGGACTCATCCCGTTACCGTGGCCCCGGTATGTAAAGGGTTATTGAAGGAACACCGTGGATTTTAGTCAGTAAAAGTCTGACAGTCCCTCCCACCCTGCCCGGAGTGGGAGGACTTATTTGATAATTTTACCACGTTAAAAAAAAAAAAAAAAAAAAGTGTTAGCCAGTAGGTTGTACTATCTCGCAAATTAGCTACTTGGTAATCCGACAAATACACAACCTGCCGTTTTATGCTTGTTTGGTTAGTTTGGCCTTCTATGCTAGCGTGTCTTATTTAATAATAAAAATAAATTTAAGTTAAACAGATAGATAGAATATACTTTATTGTACACCAAAATTTAAAGACAGTTATTTAACAATATTGCTTATTCTATGGTAACAATGACAGTCTCATCAGACAACCTTTGGAAGGACTTTAAAAACTCTAATTAAAGTGGGGAGGACTAAATTAGTGTGTGTAATTAGTGTGTATTTAAATAAAATAAAATAAATTATTTAAAAATTACTGACCAGGCAGAGACTACTCATAGCCTCATCATCGGTGACATCTTTCGTGCAGACCATTTGTTCATCTATAACGAAATGGTAGCGAGGATCCCAGCGCTGCTTGCAATTCTTTCCCGAAATCAACTGAACATCTGCTTCCATCAGTTGTGGTGAGTTCTTTGTTGTTCTTAACATCTACGATCATAGGAAATGCGGCGTAAAAATTAATAAGTACCAGCAGTCGCGCGGGGCTTCATTCCCGTGGACTTTATTAGGATAAAAACATAAGCAGTCGAGTAAAAAGCCTAAAAACGGTAAAAACATTTCTCAAGCTACTTCCATAACAAATTGCATACAAATCCATCCTGTACTTTCGCAGATTAACGCGTTTAACAAACAAACAAACTTTTCCGCTTTATAATATTAGTTCCTATAGATAATATGTATATCGACGGTTAAAAGGAAATAGAGTATAAGCGACAAAAAAAGAAATGTTCAGGAGAGCTGTTCAAAGTGTAGAATTTTAGAAAAACTGATGTATTTTTTTATTAAAACATCGTGAAAACTAAAACAGTTTTTAATTTTCCAATCGGGAAATACGACAAAATAAAAGATAATGAAACACAAGAAACAGTCGGCCTTCAAAACAATACCAGTCCAAAATGTCGCTTATACCCTATTACCTTTTAACCGTCGATATCTTTGATTCAGACATACACATACACATTTAAAAAATAGCACTTTCGTAGGGCATAGCCTTACGTGTAAGTGCAGTTGTAAAAAATAACAAGATTTTAGTCCGTGCGCGCACTGCCTTGCGGTGGTCGCAATTCCGGTAGATCTACCGCACCGGTAGACTCACCGCAGTACGCGCACTTCTATGGCACTCCATACTTCACAAATTTTGCGGTGCGGTAGAACTACCGGAATTGCGGTACCGCAAAATTTGTGAAGTATGGAGTGCCATAGAAGTGCGCGCACTGCGGTGAGTCTACCGGTGCGGTAGAACTACCGGAATTGCGGCCACCGCAAGGCAGTGCGCGCACGGCCTTAGTAATTTGTTAGTAAACAAAAACGTTAATAAAATAAGTTCCTATTTCTCAGCAGGTCTACACTTGCTCAGTACACAGTAAAGGAAGTTCTGTTTATTTTGTAAGCTAACGTTCTGTAGACAGGTTTGGTGCTACTAAAGACCCTGCTTATCATCTATGCAGTTTTTTTCCTAAAGTCCTTTTACCCTTTATTTTATTTTTGACAGAAATATTGACAAGCGATCCATGGACACTTTATCCTTTGAAACGTTAGACACGATCATCCACTGGGACGTATGTATGTACGTAGTATGGAAAATTATATGCTGCCAAAAAGGGATGCATTTACTCTTTTATGCTTATGATACCATGTTATTGAAGGTAAGGCTAATGCAATGATTTTTAGGGTGGGGTTAGAACCCGCCGCGACTCTCGATTACAAGTCGGACAATTTAACCTATTGACGCTTTTTGTTATATAATTGTATACATAGATTGTCCTACAATATAATACGTTATGATATAATTTTTTGGAAAGGCTTTCTTTGTAATTACAAAGTGGGTACGCCTTGCAAAAAAAATTCATGCCTACCGGTTATAATCGGTTTGGCTGACAAACAAATGATGCAGCTAACTTACCAGCAAACGTCAATCCACGCATTACTTTTTAGTAGGAGACATCTGGCCCGTTCCACCAAATTGGTCCAGGCGAATCTCCCCATGCACATTTTAAAAACTTTACATCCAGGCCATGCAGACCAGTTTTTGCGCGGGCTAGATGCCCCTTAACCCGATTTATCATGTTAATTATTTTTTTTATTAATTATAAGTACAATACTTACGGCTTCTTCCTTTTCATCTTGAACTATCTAGAATTAAGATGCAAATTAGGTTGTTTAGAAACTAAAGTACCTATATATAGTGCGTTTCAACTACTAACAGGAATTACTGAGTGCCATATTGTGACATCATAGCTGTCAAATCGAACAAATTAGGTAAGGTGAGCAAAACTAGAATTCATTAAAATAAAATTTATTAACGCAGATTTACGAATAAAAATAATTAATCAGACTCAAGGTTTTAATTCCTTAAATATTTCTTTAATTTTTAGAATGGCTCTGAGCTATTGTTAACATTGAAAACAAGAGAGAAAAAGGTATGGTTTAAAAGACGAATTATGACTTTAAATAATTAAATATTATGTTCAGTTAATTTTGGTTTATTAATAACGTTTTATTTAAATCGTTTAATTAGACTCGATTAAAAAATCAAAATAAACAAAATAAGATTTCTTTGCAAATAAGATTTCTTTGTTAGCCATTCTTTCCAAGTGACATTTGACAGATAGAGGTCATTGACGTTCCTATTAGCATTTGAAACGCATAGTATATTCAATATATACCTACCGGTTATAACCATTTGGCTGGCATCCAAATGACGCAACTAACTTACTAGCAAACCTCAATCCATGCATTACTTTTTAATAGGAAACATCTGGCCCGTTCCACTAAACTGGCCCGGGCGAATGTCCTCATGCACATTTTAAAAAGTTTACATCCAGGCCAGGCAGACCAGTTTTTACGCGGGCTAGATGCCCGCTAACCCGATTTATCATATTAAGTAATTTTGTTTATTAATTATACGTAAAGTACTTACGGGTATTTCTTTTTCATCTTCTTGTATCTAGAATTAAGATTCAAATTAGGGTGTTAGAAAACTAAGGTATGTACATTCAATTCATACCTAGCTACCGGTTATAACCAGTTTGTGTGGCAAACAAATTATGCAGCTAACTTACCTACCAGCAAACCTCAATCTATGCATTACTTTTTAGTAGGAGATAATATCTAACCCATTCCACTGAACTGGTCCGGGCGAATCTTCCCATGCCCATTTCAAAAAGTTAGCAACCAGGCCATGCAGACCAGTTATTGCGCGGGCTAGATGCCCCTTAATACGATTTATCTTATTAATTAATTTTGCTTATTAATTATACGTGAAGTACTTACGGGTATTTCTTTTTCATCTTGAAGTATCTAGAATTAAGATTCAAATTAGAGTGTTTATAAACTAAAGTATATAGATTTAATTCATAACTACACACTATTATAAAAAAAGCTTTGGCGTTGTGTGACAATCCTCTCTCAGATCGAAAAATGCTTGGTTAATGTAGGAACAAACATACTGAATTATTGCTTATTTTTAATGGAGTAGTAGGGACCGTGCTACCCAATACTGGGTACACGCAAACAAAAACAGCCGCAAAATACTGGTGACAACTGCATCGCGTAACAGACACTGATCCGAACATTATTGGGAAAAGGCTAGGCTTGGAGACAATAGACCTCCTTTTACATGGAATTAATTGATAGTGACCTAGTCAAATATTATGTATTAAGGAATAGGAGCGGTAAATAGGTATATTATGATATCATACTGAACTCATACGCCTAAACTAGGTACAAGGGCGGATCCAGCTTTGGTGCCGGGGGGGGTCACATAATCGTGGTCAAGTCACAAGAAGTTATAATTTGTATTTCCTGACTCCGCTGCCACTTGGCCATCCACTGCCGATATTCGTTTACAACGACAGAAACTATATCTATTAACTACTATCTAGTAACAATGTTTAAAAATTGTAATTAGTTGTCAACCTATCCCTATTCATCTGGGCTTGAGAGAAAGTGTAAACAAAGAAAACAAGGTTTCTCAAACTTTTATTTCACTGTTTTTATTTATATTTAATTTAATGTAAAGTTTCCCATTTGTGTATCTAGCAGCTAGCTATACTGTTCTTATGTTGTATTGTCTGAAAGCCTGACTCCATAATCAAAAACTATGCATTTAATTTCTGTACTTTATCTTACATAGTTCACCCGTACAAATAAATGCACAAGTTTTGTTAGAAGGTACTTAACTATGAGGATAATAAAACCAAAGATCTCTCTTATTTAATTATTTATTCAGAGAATTCTGAAGAACTGACACCAACATGAATAACGAAATGGTCAACTACATTACTACTTTCTTTGCTTCAAATATCAATTCTCCTTCTTCCAGAAAGCCTGAGTTTGAGCCTGTAAACAAATTATGATTGAATTATAAATATCTGGAAACTTGATTTATGTATGTATCAAAATTTCCTCGCCCCCTATTCTATGGGATTTCAACATAAACTGATGAAATGTGGGTGTGTACTATACACCACTGCCCACCCCGGGGGAATCCAGGTATGTTAGGTATTGTCAGGAATGCTATGTTTGTGTTGTATTAAAATTAAACTTTACCAATGTGAACTACAGTGAGTTGTTTTCCTTTTCCACTTAGATTTTTTAAATCACTGGATAAACCTTGATGATGAGCTTCTTTAATTGACTTTATTGACTCGTCCTGCCAAACTTTGTTCATAGTGTGTCCTGTAACAGATTTGATGTTAATTTAGAGTATTAATTACAAAATAAATTCTTTGATTCATAATTATAAAACATTAAGTACTTTAAAATCATTTTATACTTTTAAATGAACTATTATCCAGGTCTCCAGTAATTAAATACAGGCATATGTAATAATTGAAGTCTTAAACTATGTTTAAACTAACCTTCATTGAGCCAAGTTTCATCAAGTTTAATAAATGTTATGCCTTCACTCCTTAATTTTGTTATGGTGTTTAAATATTTGATACGCCATAATACTATATCATCTCTGTCAATGAGTGCACTCTTGCGGCTGGCTACATTTCACATATTTAAATTGGAGTTTGATTAATAATTTATAAAGTTGTTCTTTTAAAGTAGTTCTTTTAAAACTGGGCCATGTATCATCTGAATTTACAGCCTCCAGCACCTTATCAATGGTAGGCAGTTCATTGTTAAAGTAAAACATGTGTACTTTACGGTGTATTCCACCCAAATCTATATTGGTTAAAGTGTTAATCTTCGATAGTCTCGGTGATGGTGGTGGAGGTGATCTCAGGCAGCCTGTGGTTTTTTTCCTTTATAAACCTGTTTACAGTGGCTCGTGATATTCCCATAATTTCAGCGGCTTTATTGATAATATCGGTTTTGTACGAATACAACGATAAGAATCCTTCGGCCACGTTTCTTCTACGTGTTTAAACACATTAATAACAGCCACCGTTTCCGTTGAATGCATTGGAGTTTTCTTTGATCGCTTTTTCTTCGGCGAAGAAAATCTGCAAGCGCTGTTTAGTCCAGGTTCACTCATGTTTTAAGCACGAAAATGTCAATATAACAAAAACAAAACAATCAACAAATAACTTTATACTGAACAAAATAAGAAACTTAATGAAAACAACAAAAGTAACAACGGAATAACAAGAATTCAACGAAAATATTTGGAAGCGTATCAACAAGTTGATCGATAGTAAAGATGGCGGATATAACCCGACCGATGACAAAACGTCACATTTGTATGTAAAATGTTCGCAGTACCTGTGGTATATAATTTAGTAGTATTAAAATGCGTTCGAAGTTTGGGAATCAAGTCTGTTTTGGGTGTTTTTACATGTAAACGATTTAATAAATAATTAATTAAAATTAAGAAAATAATTTAAGGCATTTATTTATTTATTTGATATTCGAATTCAAATAAGTCTGAAAGAATTTCATAAGTTCTATAGACATCATTCTAAAATATCATTTACAGTCTTGTCAGCGTTTTATTCCGTAGTTATTTTTATAAAATATATTCACTTCATCAATCGTGACCTTTAAAGTACCCTTTTTATGGTTTGTTTACCTTTTATCTCACGGCTTCCTGAATACGGTATAGGTCCTGGACCCAGCCCAGGGGGCGTCATGACACCATGACCCCCCCTCTGGATCCGCCCTTGACTAGGTAGCTACCTCTATATGTAATTCAGAACACGTTTAGCCAAGTAAAAGCTATTTCATATAACTGATTCTAATGACACTTGAGTAATGATTTTAGGGTAATTTTTTAACAATAAACTTAATCTCAGTAGTTACTAATTTAACCGCATACATAATTGGATTGGAACCTAAACAAGCAATTACCTTAGAGTGCATTATTTCATCACTACAGCTTTGAAAGCTATGAAGGAAAACATCGTGAAGAAACAAGCATGTCCTTGAAGCATGTGTGGTATCTACCACACCATGTGTTTATGTCTTCTTCGAAGAGTAGAGGCCTATGTCATGAGGGTAATTATAAACACGCATGTCATTTTATGTGCTATGTAATATCCCTTAAGGTCTTGCTAACAATTATATAATATTTTTAAAGTATAAAGCTATGCAAGATCCGAAGACGTCCAAAGGTATTCGATATTAGAAATTGCATTATGGAACTCAAGTGGAATTGTGCTGCAGGACACCTAGGAAGGCACGGTGATAGCAGGTGGAGTATAGCTCTGACCGAGCGGCGTCCAAGGTCTGGTAAGAGGAGCGTTGGTCGTCTACCAGTATGATGGGCAGACGACATTGTTGCCAACGCGGGTATAACCTCGATGAGACTGGCACATGAACGTGGAGCTTGGCACAAGCGAAGGAAGGCCTATACACAGCAGTGGGTGAAAAGTCAGGCTGTGGATGATGATAAAGCTACATCTATAGTTAAGAATAAATAAAACGTGGTCTCTGACGTCAAAAGCCAAGCTTCTAAAGCTGACATGACAAACGGCATTTTTTCGAAAGAGACAAATTATTATTTTTATTATTATTATTTATTTATTTATTTTCCCTTCACAAAGTTTCCTTATGCTAGCTTTTAACAATGCTTACAATTTAGAGCTAACTTTGTGAGGGACTGGTGCCTGATGTAGGTATGTACAACAACCTGTATTACAGGTCACCAGGACCCTCCCGCGGCTAGTATGCTACAACAAAGAGTTTAACATTTCGCAGCGAGCAAAAGTGGAAGCTAAGTTTAAACAAAAACAAAGTTTAAAAACTAAATCTTAAACAAAC
The DNA here is from genome assembly GCA_943138885.2 of Tholera decimalis. NCBI lineage: Eukaryota > Metazoa > Arthropoda > Insecta > Lepidoptera > Noctuidae > Tholera > Tholera decimalis. The sequence goes on along the minus strand of OW964572.2, from coordinate 19,450,246 downwards.
TATTTTAAATAATATACAAAAAAGACAATTTATGTTTTATATTAATTCCAGGATGTGAGTGTGAATGCTTAGTTAATGTGTGCTTAACTGAAAATGTAAGTGTTTGGGTGCGCGTGTATGTGTGTGTGTCAGAGTAAAAGTTTAAAATGTATGCAAGTTTATAACAGTAATGAGGAATGGAGCAATTAAGGTTAACGACTATCTGAGCGGGACCAGGAGATTTTCCGTTTGACAGTAGTCAAGGGTTTTGAGGTATTTAGAGACGGTAGCTTTACACTTAGATTTCAATTGTGGGTAAATGAGTAGTTTACTATTTAACTTGTTATAGAGGTATGGACCAAGAAAACAGAAGAAATTATGTGACAGAGCTGAACGCAAGGGTTTTGTTGCACATACATTACCTTTACGACGCTTGTCTTTTTGTATTTCCGGGTTGTATTGTATCATTTTGTGTGTTTTAAGCACTGTTTGAAGGATGAAAGATTGCCTGACTGTAAGAATATCCCAATCTTTGTAGAGGTCTACAGTCGAGTAACGGAAAGGGAGACCAGCGCCCACCTTGAGAATTGCACGTTGGGCCCGTTCAACCTCGATGATGTGGGTTTTCGCAGCACCACCCCAAGATATTATGCAATAGTCAATTAGGGATTGACCTAAAGCAAAATACACCATTTTAATCGTCTGTCTGTCTGCTGAGTATCTTAAGGTTCTAAAAATATAGATTAACTTTCGCAAACGAGACACTAAGTCCTTAATATGCAATTTGAAAGTGAGACATTGATCAATATTAACTCCGAGGTATTTAAGATTATCAGTACTTTGTAGCGTGGGACAGGTGCAGCCATCAATGGATATCTCGGATCCACAGGCATGAGCTTTAATGCTTAGTGACTCGGGAGGCAGAAGGTTCGCTCTGAAAGCAAAAGTTATATATTTTGTTTTGCTAACATTTAAAGTTAACATATTCCTTTTGAGCCATGCGTTGACTTAAACCCCTTCTGTGCAACACCAAATACCTCTTCCCAACTATCACCACTAAACAGTAGAGCAGTGTCATCAGCAAACGTTATAATTTTGCCCTTTAGTAGGTTGATTTCACATAGATTATTTATATAAATAAGGAACAGGGTAGGCCCAAGTATGCTGCCCTGCGGCACACCAAATTTTATACAGCGCTCGTCGCTTATCCTGTTGTCAATTTTAGTTCTTTGTTTTCTATTAGTTAGGTAGTCCTCCAGTAGTTTTAGGGGTACACCTCTTACGCCAATCGCCTCCAACTTCTTCAGTAAGTGTGGAATAGAGACTGTGTCGAAGGCTTTAGCCAGATCCAAAAACACCGCCAAGCATTTTTTTCTATCGTCTAAGCTGGAAATGATGTTATTCAATAGTTCATGCACAGCATCATTGGTAGATTTGTGACTTCGAAAGCCAAACTGAGCCGATGAAAGGAGGCCGTTAGTTTCGAGGAATTTAGTAAGGCGACGATTGATCAACCGCTCCAAGATTTTAGACATAGATTGCAGAATGGAGATAGGACGGTAGTTATCAACACAGTCTCTATCCCCACCTTTGTGTATTGGCTTAATTAAAGCTACTTTAAAGGCCCTAGGAAAGACTCCCGTTGATATAGCAAGGTTACAAATATGGGTAAAAGACGGAGCAAGGAGGTTCACGTATCTCTTAATTATTCTGCCAGATATATGGTCAATTCCCACGGCACAATTATCCCTTAGGCCCAGGATAAGCTGTACAATTTCCTCTTTATCGGTAGGGAAAGTGCAAATGAATTTAGTGGGGGAGTGGAAGACTGCTCATTCATAATTTCTGAAGGGGTAATTTGTTCAGCAAGCTTTTTACCGACATCAGCAAAGAAACTGTTGACATCGTTGATGTTAGTTTCAGTGTTGTCAGATGTTATGAGACAGGGTGAATGGTCGGAAACAGTATTAGTGCCATTTATTTTCTTAATAATCTCCCATAGTTGTTTCTTATTTCCTCTTGCATTCTCAATTTCTTTCTTCTCGTATGCTCTTTTGACTTTTTTTATTAGATCGTTGCAGAAATTTCGATAACGTTTATGTTATCTTAAGAATTTCATTATCTCTATCCCTTTTCAGTTTCTTATATAGGTTGTCTCTATTTCTCATGCAATTTAACAATCCTTTAGTAATCCAGGGTTTGCTAATGCGTTTCCTTTTTGGAATTTTAACCAAGCGAGTGTTATTTTTAATAGCTAAGGATAAACACTTAACAACCATGTCCGTTGCTAAATTGGCATCATTACATTCTAGGATAGGCTGAAAATTTATATTTATTAGGGAAGCATCGAGGGAATCAAAGTCTACAGATTGCGATGTTACATTGCGATATTCTAAGCGAGCACCTTGACTAAAACTAACAGCTACACTCTCGTGATCAGTTATTGATGACTCAAAGGTGAGGCAAGTAGCATCCATGCTGGTTTTAATTATAATATGGTCTAGGCACGTGCGTCCATGTGTGGGTGAATTGTGACCAGGGAGCATGCCATGACTTGCCCGAACATTAAGATATTCATTGGCACGTCTATCCACGGTGTTCGGCCCTATATCGATATTTATATCACCACAGAGGATTATGGTTTTAAAGCTGGTTAATTTAGATAGTAAAGTGTCTAATGAATTTATAAAATTGGTGGTATTGGATTGACTCGGAGGGCGATATATTCCAATTATACAAATATCTGTTTCGAGTTTCAGGAGAAGGCAGTTGGCGTCATCTATCAAAGGTTCTTCGATTTTTATTGGAAGGTGTTTATTATAATAAATGACAACTCCCTCATTTTGTGTTTTGTGAGTGGTTGTATATGAATGCTTATAGTTATCAAGTGTCGGTACATTCTTAGCTGAGGGAAGCCAAGATTCTGTAAGGACAAGAATATCCCAAGAGATACCCGATCTCTGAAGAAGCGTTAATAGATTGGGCATGTTACAAGTGATGCTCCGAATATTCTGAGAAAAAAGATTGAGTGTGCAATGAAAAGAAATATGTTTCTTTACATCTGTTATGTCACAGGAGATCGATTTAGCTACCTGTAGAGAGTCCAAGTCCAAGTTTAATGCCTCAATATCTTGCATCATGAATACCATCATGAAAATAAAAAGCTAGACAGAGTCACGAAATGATCGTGACGACTGAGGTTATAATAAATAGTGAGTAAACCCGGACTTGGTATACATGCAGCTAAGCGAGTGAACCTATGACAATATGTGACCATTCGAGAGGGGGCACTGTTATTATTAAAAGTGATAATAGATAAAACTCGCATTGATAAGGTGTACTGTGTGTTGTGGATGTGGTGTAGGATATGTGATTGTGTTAAGATGTATGTAATTCTGGAATTCAAATAGGTGTAATTATCCCAAGTTGAGGGTAAGCTAAAGCTATTACATAAGTAAGGTAAAATATGCTTAATAGTAGTTTCGTAATAGATGCAATTAACCCTACTTGAGTGTAGGCTAAAATAATATAAATATGGTGTAAAGTGCTTAAAAGTAGTTTCGTAATAGATGGAAGTAACCCTAGCTGAGGGTAAACTAAATTTAATACATAAATAAGGTAAAAAGTGCATAAAAGTATTTTCATAAGTGCAATAAAGTTTTAGTACATCTAGTCACATAGTAATTTTGTTTAATTCAGACTCCGATTCAATACGAACACGCGAAGAACCCTCTTCTTTCCTCACGTAGATCTTCCCGTAGGATGCCCAAGCAGCGACAAGTGTTTTATTTTTCACGCTTTGGCGAGCTAAGTAAAATAATTTTCTTGCTTTATCCGTCAAGTACTCAGATATAAATACCGAACGTAAATCACCAGGAAGCTTGAGTTGTTCTGTGTTTAGTTGCGGTTCATTTTTTTCCCGTCGAGACTTGTTATATAATATAACTTTGGAAATAATTGATTCCTTCCGTAGAGTGGTAGTAAAGTCTACTATAATAGCCTCAGACCTAGTGCGAAAGATGTCACGTATCTCAGACTCCTGAATAGGAGTTTCCAGTCCCAAGGTCAAGCCAAGCTTCTGTATTAAATTAGACAATCCTTTCTTGTTCTCACTTTCTAATTTAGGTAGGTTACGTACTTCAATAGTTGTACTACGCATGTTTTTCTCATAAATATCCACTTGATTTTCAAGGTGGTTTATTCGGTCTTCGTATTGGCTATTTATTTTTTCCAAGCTATCCACTTTTAGCAGAAGTTCTTGATGCTGGGTTGTGATAGTTTCAACGGATTTTTGAATTTCTTGATTTTGCGTAATTATCGTACTTAACGTGGCATTTAATAATTCAAACTTTTGGTCTTGCTGAGCTTTAAGCTCAGCAAACATACTTTTTATTTCGGATATGGGTGACGAAGGTTGCTCTGCAAGGTCACCAAAACCTCTCTTTAGACGCTTTGTGACAAAATAGCGATCTTCGAAATCTTGATTGCCTTTTGTATTGAGGGCTGTATCCGAATTATAATAATTCACCGGTGTAGGAGTAGAAAACTGCAGCTCGGAGGTAGGTGGAGAACGCTGCACAGACATCGTAGCGTCGTAGTAGTATTTGGTCCTCAATGAATATACAGTGTAACGTGAACAGCAAGCCTCAGAAAGCAGGACTTGCGCACGCACAGCGGAAAATAATGAATTATTTTGTTAAAAATAAACAAAAGAGTTAACAAAAATCAAAAAGTGTTCGCCATCCGCAGGATTTGAACTTGGTCCTTCTAGGTAACATGCCTGTTGTGAGCGGTGTTCCAGCCACTCAGCCAGACGTACCCTGAATATGCAAGGTGAAATACGCGTACTAGTGATACCAACTAGGGACATGCGAAGTTTGTAACCTTGACTAAGTAATCACAGATACCTTCACTTTTGTAAGTCACTGTTCGTTCGACATAACACAACACTTTTGTTTTAAAACTATTTTTTACACTTAAGATCTTATTGTACAGATTTGTCTTTACACAGGTTTATTGTTTACACAGTTGTCCATGCGATCTTATAAGTTTTAGCTTCAGAAATTTGTTTTAGAATCGTTTCAAAATAAAACTTTAAGGAGCACACAAAAACACGACTGCTCGCTGCGACGGTCGGGACGGGGGGGACAAACAAAACACAAATATAAATTAATTAGACGATTAATTATTATTAGTGATCTAGTGACTATTGTACTGAATTGATTTTTTTATTGATTATGTCTTACTGATTTTTTTTTGTTGATTTTTTTTGTCCATTGATAATATCTTAATTCTGATTATATTTTTGTAGACCTTGATTTTCATGATGAAATTGTACTGAATATGTTTTTCTTTCCTACACTATCACATTGCAAATTCCTGAAGTTAAGATAGTTGTATGTATATAATAATAAATGAATAAAAATAATAAATAAAATAGATTATAGTAGATAGTGTCTTTCTTACATCTTCAAATGATTCGGAGGTGCCCCAACCAGCAATGGATCCAAAAGTACGTGCTTTCTCCAGATCTTCGGAGCGGTTGTTAAAGTCCACCTTCTTCGGCACGAAGTCACAGCCTCGGACTCGCTTCTCGAAGTTAAAAGCATCTTCAACCTTCACGACAGCTATGTCCCCCACCATCCAGCGAATGTTGTCGAATTCTTCACCGTCGTAAACGTATGCTTGTTTGAAAGAAGGCTTTATTAGTGTTGAATTTAGGGTAATTTTTCCGTGATAAATGTCAATTATATTATAATAATAAATTAAAGAGATCCGTATATTATGCACTCGCTCAGTCCCTACTTAACTACTGCATCACCTCCTGGGGTGGTGCCCCGAAGACTACTCTGCTTCAACTGGAGAGAGCGCAGAGAGCAATATATGTATATATGTGGTATCCTTGTTCCTGCCATTCAGATATCCCACAACTCTTCTTTACAAAAAGACAAAAGTCCTGACTGTACGCCAGATATTCATCCAGCAGACTATTCTGATGCAGCACAGTCTTCTTGAGTATACTCCTTCTCTGTCCTGTGACAAAAGGCGCTACAATCCTGTAGGCAGAAGCCAATTAAAACTTACCACCATGCATTCCAGACGCTACTTCTGTTACCTAGGCCCTTTTCTATATAATAAAATTAAAAAAATCCTATCGATATTACAACTAAAAAAAACAAAGTGTAAAATGAAAGTAACTACCTGGCTACAGGAGTTAAGTTACGACGATACCGAAGAACTGTTTGCTGTACTAGTGTAGGCCTCTGACTCTCGCTCAAACATTCACACACACACACACACACATTCACTCACACCCACTTACGCATACACAATCTCACCCACGCACACTTTCACTCACAAACCTCTTTATATTTTTATTTCTTATCTAGTTTTATTTTATATTTTGTTTTTTGTTTTCCTGTGTACATAGTTTTCGACATAATCTACTGTAAATTATTCTGTGCACAAATTGTAAATTTCAAATAATTAAGGAGGAGGCCTGGTGTCCTGAAATACAGGCTATGAGTCTAGCTTAGGCACCAGTCTCCCACAATATGTTTGTATATTTCAATGTATAAAATGTGTAAATCTATTGTATTGTGGCGAGAAATAAACCATTTACTTACTTAATTAGGTCAGTAGTCAGGTTTAGGTTAGTTGTATTACTAAATGCGTCTGATTCACGACTGCGTGAATCAGACGCATTTAGTAATAATAAAAAATATCTAGTCACTACCGGCGGCGTGTCAAGGACTGCCCTGACGACCCCGCCGGCAGTGCCAAGATATTTTTTTAAATTTTATTTATTTATTTATTTCAGGCTACACTAAGGCCCATAGAAAAAATATACATACATAATAACTAACTATAAACTAATACATATTTTTATATTTACACAATAAATTAAATACATTATATTGAATTACAAAAAATTAAAGATAAACTAATTACTAATACATATCTTAACCGAAAAAAATTGGCCAAGTGCGAGTCGGACTCGCACATGAAGGGTTCCGTAGTAACTATAATATATATAATATACTTAATATATTTATTTGAAAAAAAAAAAAAACCTTACAAATTTTTTAAAACTAGATTATTTACAATTTTTACAACTACGCCAAATAACTTTGTTTTTCATAGTATTTGTATGAATTACAAAGTTATATTTGCGGTTTTAGAAAATATACTGTATCTCAAAAACTGCTGACTCGATCTCGTTCAAACCAATTTTGGTTGAAAGTTTACATTAAGATCTACAACATATGGTTTTTTAGATTTTCACTTCATTATTATAGAAGTTAGAGGGGGACACACATTTTACCACTTTGGAAGCGTATATCTTTTAAACGATTAACTTTATGAAAAAGTCATTTTAGAAACCTTAATGTAATTTTTAAAGACCTGTCTATAGATACCACACACGTATAGGTTTCATGAAAGAAAATATTTTCAGTTTCAGTTATATGGGGAGCCCCCTTTATTTTAAATATTTTTTTAATTTTCTCTTAAAATCGGAAAGCGGTTCACAGAATACATCTACCTACCAAGTTTTACATGTATAGTCCTAATAGTTTCGGAATAAAATGGCTGTGACATACGGACGGACGGACAGACAGACAGACGGAGACATGTCGAAACTATAAGCATCGGTATGCAATTTCCAAATAAATGCTTCTTAGAGTTCTATAAACAAATGGCAGTAAATGGAACCCTTATAGATTCGCCATGTCTGTCTATCTGTCTCTCCATCCGTAGGTATGTCACAGCCACTTTATTCCGAAACTGTTAAAATTACACAGTTGAAACTTGGTTGGTAGATCTATTCTGTGAACCGCTTAACGATATTTATTTAAATCTTTATTTATTTAAAAAAAAAATTGGTTAAACCTAAGTAATATGAGCGGGGTGTCTATATTATAATGTCTTGTCTTTAAAAATTAAATTGAGGTTCTTAAACCATTTTTCTCAAAGTTAATAGTTTGAAAAATAGACACTAGTTTATAATAGATTATAATTAATATATTTTTTGCTCACTCTACCTAAATGGTTTGATTTAAAAGCTATGGCGTCATAATATGGCTCTAAGTCGATTCTATTCTAAGTTTTATTACACTATAGCTGTACACTGTACAGGGTATCCAAACCTGTTTAGTCATTTTAAGATAATTAAGTAACAAACATCATAACATGCAAAAATTTCAAGATAAAGTAGTCTAAGGTAGGGACTTACATTTTGGCACACATTTCCATATGGCTTTCTTAGCACCGTTGACAATACACTCATTGTCTGTTTCTGAATATGGAATCCATCTGTAAGTTTAAGATCGAATGAAACTGTTGACGGTCAAAAGTATCTATTATATTATGTCTTGGTCCGGGTACATTTTTTAAGCATTGCCCCATTTCTCCTGTATATTGAATGCATTTTTACAAATACCAAGAAAAGAAAAAGATGGGCACTTATAAAACGTCAGAAGCTAGTGTACGGTTCGTAATTGGTCGTTCGTTACCTATGGAGAAGAACCGAAAAATTGACTCCACCGTTACTCTTTTCAACACATCATTCATTTTCACGATGTATCCATAATACAAGTTTAATAGGTATGAGAGGACAGTATAGGCCAATTAATATAGCATAATGTAAACACAAACAAAAAATTTAAAAACGAATCTAAAAATCTAGTGTTTTCCCATTCACCGGAACAATTATTTGTGGCCTACAAATATTTGATCAGGTGCGGGAATCGAACCCGCGGTATGTAGTAGCCGATCGCTCAACCACTGCGCCAACCGTGTCGTCGAAACTACTCAACTATGGGCCGCACTCGGTGCGAGTCGGATTACTTGACCGAGAGTTCCGTACCATGTTTATAAAAAAACAAACCAATTTGTTTTACACGAATAAGAGATTGATCTAATTATTTTTCAATGGAAATTGTCCGAAAGCGAGTAGAGTACAGTTAGTCGATTATTACTCGTAAATTTGTGAAGCCAATTTAGGTCTGATAGTTCATCTAGGGGGGCCATCGTGCGGTCGTGCGGTCCATGGCCCCTGTGTGGGCGCTGAATCTTCTGTGCTTTATACAAATTCAAAAGGTGTCCAGGTGTGAAGTATCGCCTCACTTGCTGTAGGATTCCCAGCTTTTTGGCTGCAGTCTGAGTTTTAAACTCAATAGTTGAGCCGAAGTTGAGGTCAGACGTCAACTCCATGTCCAAGAGCTCCAGGCGGTCGGTAACAAGTACAGATGCACCTTTGAAAGTAGGCGACCTTACAAATTGGCTCCTTTTAGCAGAGAAAAGACAAGCCTGTGTTTTAAAGCGTTGAATTTGACCTAATTGTCATCGCCCATTGGGTAACGAGATTTAAGATCAAATTCGTTTGCTATACCATGGCCTTTCTAAGAGTGGATATTTCGTCCCTACGAGCTCACAAGTATCTCTCTGAGACTGTGCTGTCATCCGCGTACCCAATAGCTCCCAGCTGAAGCAGGTCATTGATATGAAGCAAAAATAGAGTCGCAGAGAGAACAGACCCCTGAGGAACACCGGCACTAATAACCATAAGATCCGATGCGCAGGCATCGATGAGCACTCGGATGGACTGGCCACTCAAAAAGTCAGAAATCCAGATGCATAAGCCACCTTATCTAGGAAGATTTCGTGCCAGACCCTGTCTAAGGCCTTTGAGATGTCGAGGGATACCGCAATGACTTCACCGCGTTTTTCAATGGCCTCGCCCTAGCATTGCGTAACATACACAAGAAGATCTCCGGTCGACCGACCACGGCGGAAGCCATACTGGTGGTCACTGAGGAGCTCATTGTTTTCAAGGTGTCCCAGCAACTTACTGTTGAGTACCCAATTCAACAATCAGAAGACTATTAAAATATAAAACAATTGGTGGGTATTAGCTAATAAATCACACATCATCATCACACAGAATTAGTGGACACTTGATAAGAAGCGCCATGTTCGTCATTACACTGAGCGTAGGTAGTTGATATTTATATTATGGTTTATTGTTTTTGTTGTGTGATAACATGTTCTTTGAGTAGTAGTAGTAGTTTTTTTAATGATTTTTGTAATGGTTTACAGTGTTTTATATTTTGGTAAATTATTGAATATTTGTGCCCCTTCCTGTGTTAATTTCCTTTTCCGTATTTAAATCGCGTAAAAGGCAGGTGAATATCTTGGGCATTTCTAAGGCAGTGTTTATGAATGCTAGTTTTTGGTAAATTTTATTTGCGAATGAATAATGTTATTAATAATTTTAAATATATATATGTTTAATATTTGTAGTTTTGTGATATGTTAAGTAATTTAATTTACATATATAGGGTGGCAGGGACATCGACGCGCAACCGCTTACCATGGATGGCACGAAAAATTTCGACGCAGGCGGTCTAGAATCATGTACTGAATCCATGGTAAGCGGTTGCACGTCGATGTCCCTGCCACCCTGTATATGTAAATTAAATTACTTAACATAATTATCACAAAACTACAAATTTACAATCTTGTCCACCAGCTCGTACTGGGCGCGAGGCCCATGTCCCAGTAGTGGGTACGATAGTCACCAACGAGCGCTCGGTCGTTGAGCTGAACATCCAAGCTCGCATGATAAAATTAATGAACTGACCAAGAAACTCGCTGTAGCGGAAATCGGCTACGAAGAATATAATGATTTTCAATAATAAAGAAAGATTTAAAAAATCGTATTTTTCTATTACGTAGGTATATTGAAATGTTTAGTTTGCAAATTGTTTATAAATAACACTTTTACTCGTTATTTTTTTTTTCGTAGGTAAATGTAAACTAGATAAACCGGTGTTTCCTGACCAGAGAGTATTTAACCTAGAGAGCTTATAGGCCGATTTCTTTGAAGAACACAACTCACCAATACGGGTTGGGAGGTGAGGAAAAAATGCGCTACTGCAATTGGTCAGTTCAAAGTCAAGCTTCATAGATATGCCGAGTTAGGGATTGCTCTACTTGATTGAGGGAAGTTATCGATATCGATAAAATGAACTTTAACATTATAAAATTACTCAATAAAATCACATAATAATATTTAATCATTATCAGTCTCAATTACAAAAAGAAAAACAAGTATGCTGTTCCCATGCTGAACCCTTATAGTTTCGATATGTCTGTCCGTCTGTCCGTCTGTCTGTCTGTCTGTCTGTCTGTCTGTCTGTCTGTCTGTCTGTCTGTCTGTCTATCTGTCTGTCTGTTTGTCTGTCTGTCCGTCTGTCTGTCTGTCTGTCTGTCTATCTGTCTGTCCGTCCGTCCGTATGTCACAGCCATTTTATTCCGAAACTATTAAAACTATACATGTGAAACTTGGTAGATAGATGTATTCTGTAAACCGCTTTTCTATTTTAAAGAAAAAAATTAAAAAATATTTAAAATAAAGGGGGTCCCCATACATGGAACTAGAACTGAAAATATTTTTTTACATGAAACCTATGCGTGTGTGGTATTTATAGATAGGTCTTTAAAAATGATATAAGGGTTTCTAGAACCACTTTTTTATAAAGTCAATCGTTTAAAAGATATAAGCTTCCAAAGTGGTAAAATTTGTGTCCCCCCCCTCTAACTTCTATAATAATGGAGTGAAAAATCTAAAAAAAATATATGTCTGTAGATCTTAATGTAAACTTTCAACCAAAATTGGTTTGAACGAAATCGGCTCAGCAGTTTTTGAGATACAGCATATTTTTTAAAACCACAAATATAACTTTGTAATTCATACAAACACTATGAAAAACAAAGTTATTTAGCGTAGTTGTAAAAATGTAAATAAATAAGCTAGTTTTAAGAAATTTTAAGTTTATTTTTATTCGTCAAATAAATATACATAATTATTATATTATATTATTATAGTTACTACGGAACCCTTCATGGGCGAGTCTGACTCGCACTTGGCCAATTTTTTTAAAAGTCGGTTAATGTAGATAGGTATTTTATGACAACTATCTGAATTGAATTACAAAAAAATAAGTTTAATTTTATAATTATCGATATCGTATCCAGCCGTTATAGGTAACAGCACAGATTTTTACGATAAAAATACAGATGAAAAGACAGGGATAAAAGAATTAGAATTTCTTCATGTAAGAAAGAGACATTTCCAAAAGACATCAACGCGCGAAACAATTTTGTCCTTGACCACCCAAACCACCACTTTAAATGGACCTCTGCGGTAGCTTATAATCGGATTCAATGATAAATAATTTTCATATTATTTCATTACTGATGAATAGTTATGTCATCCATTTGGTATCTAGATGTCTAGGAATGTTTTTCACACCACTTCAACGTGCATGAAAGCATTATTATGCGTTATAAATTGGATACAAAAATTTAATTATTGTAATTGTTTAGCATGCACACAGGCCTAATACTTGGTCACAACTAAAATGGTTCGTGTATCGTAGCCAATATATAGGAGCAAAAACTCGCATAGTTTTCGTGCGTTGGGGCAATGTATGTGCGATCAAGTGGTTTTCAAATCAGTGTTCCTGACCGATTACTCTGAAACAGCGAAACAAACTCAGAGTTCAATATCAAGAGATATTGAACTCTGAGTTTGTTTCGCCGTATGGTACTATTGAATCCTCGAGCAACAAAAATAATGTATCACTTCACCACTCCCTACCATTTTGGAACACGAGAGCAGTTTTGATCGCCATACCTGTTCGTCCCGGACACGACGTAGAAATGTTTTGCTTCTTCGATGCACGCTGCTGACGTGAGAACATATCTCTCGTGGATGATCACTCCGCCACAAACCCAGTCCGATCCCAAGAGCTTTGAGCCAGGGTATTGAGCTGCCCTTAGATATACCTGCACAAAACATCAACTGTCTTAGAACTTATTTGAGCAACACAGGTCATTATAACTACAACTTTCATTCCCTAAAATCATTATCATAATGTCCATGGCTTGATTACGGAATATACCCATACTATCATTAGAGCTTAAAATGAGATATTTACTATGTATATTTTTTTTTCGAGTTTCCGATATTTCGGCACTGTTGCAAGCGCCATGATCACGGATGAACAGAAGTAATTGCGGGTCTACCCTCTTTCTCGTTCGTTTTTTGTGATCAACACCGCTACCACTGTCACATGTATCACAAAAAACTCGATTCTGATCCCGACACACGAAACTAAATTCTAATGATAATTTTAGTAAACTTACATACCCATACTAAGTGACTCGTTCAAGAGGCAGTAAGAGGGCTTCAAAACAACTCGCAAATTCCATCACAAGCCACGTTTTCTTTAGAACCATTCAAATGCAAATGGTCTCGTAAAAATCAACTTTCAATGTGGGTAGAATCCACATTACTAGCAATCTTGTTAACCCCTCCGACTAAGCTAAATATGTTTGAGTCTGGAGTGGGTACATGGCAATAGTGATTGGGCGGGATTCGAACCCGCGACATCTCGATTCCGACACCTTAGCCATTAGGCTATTGACGCTTACAATACCTTTTTTTTGTTATCAGGGGGAAAAAACCTGCAAAAGGCACCTGAACTTTTGGGGAAGAAGAACCGGGAGTGTGGGATTTCACCCCGGTGATCACCATCAACACATAGAAGGGGCCCCGTTACCTCTTAAAAGACCACTCTGGAACCCCTTCTGTGCAACGCCGGGCTCATCCCTGAGACTGTAAAGGGGTCTCCCCTGAGCCTTGCTGTGCACGGCACACGCACGGCGGTGGTAGCACGTGACTACTGAGCCACCTTCTTCCCTGGGATAACTTAATTGGGCCACTGAGACATTTATTTTGTATAGAACGTTTTGACAGTGGCTTCTCTTGCGTTGATTGCTGAGATGTATTTTTGTTCGAATGAAAGAATAAATAAAATGTAATCGTCAGTTTGAGATTTCAAAATAACTGGAGTAGGAAGGGGCCACTTTTATTCCGAAATTTAATTACACGTTACTTACACAGTTATTTTAAATAAAAAAGCGATTCGAAAGGTATTAGAAAATATTTCTTTTATAGGGTAATAACATGTATGGTTCGAGTTCATAACAAACTTACTTAACCCACCTTTACTGGCTTGCAAAATGTGGGATACGTCAGAGACTACAGGACTGCTCTTTTATTAAAAAATCACGAGCAAAGTGTACTATCGGCCAAAGATACGGAAAATATTTCTGCGGAAGCGCAGCTAGTGACAACCCACATCCCTTCCTGGTTTCGCCCAATTAGAGACAATATACATACATTTTGTGAGTACAGGGCGTGTAACATTATATTAATACTTACTATTACGAACACTACTAAAATACGCTTCGTGCATCCCATTGGTCAAAATACATGCATTGGGCGATCGAATTGTGAGCCGTGCTATGCGATTATAGCATTAAAGGTGATCATGCGGAAGATTGGTCGATAGTACATATTTATGTAGTTTTGCTCACTTTATACCTTAACAATACTCAATAGTCATCAGTAGTAATGAGTAGTTTCATATTTAGCTAAATAATGTTGAGAACTACTGTGGTCGCATTATATTACATCCAACTAGCTTTTGTCCGCAACTTCGTTCGCGTGGGAGGTTTCTGCCGCGTAAATCCTGATCCCGTGGGAATTCCGGGATAGATAGATAGATAAAAAAGTATTTACTGCACACGAATAATTTAAACACACCTGATTCACAATATTGCTCAATATGGTTACAATGCCGGTCTTATCGCTGATAGCGATATCTTCCAGTCAACGTTTGGATGGACTTTAAGAACATAAAATAAAGAAGGGAGGGGAAAGTAAGTTAAGTAAAGTATCTTACCAAATTTCAATGAGATCCGTTCAGTAGTTTTAGTGTGAAAGAGCAACAAACATTCATACATGCTCCCAAACTTTCGCATTTATAATATTAGTAGGAAATAGGATACATTAGATATCCTCGTCTTGTGGAGCTAGGCTAAGCCTAACTTAATAGAATACTGGATATACCAAAATGTTAATAAAATGAAACATACCATGTATGGTCTTGTATCACCGACCGGGTGTCCTTTTAATATCCTTCTTGTTGGCTTTAAGGTCTTATTCACATGACCAGCAGTCGTATCTGATCCATTCATTGGTGCTGAAAATGAAGACAGAATTTTGAAAAATATACTCCAAGGGAATCATACCTTTTTTCAGGATAAAAGTAGCCTGTGTGCTATTTATTACATATTACAATTAATTCCCGTTTTAATTTGAGGCCACCAGAACAAGAGAGCTCTAAACTCCAAAACCATTGTGTGTATAAGAAGCCAAAATAGTAATGGACAAAAAGTAAATACAAAAAATTTGATAAAAAAATCAGATGAATATTTGCAAATAATATAAAGATTTTATTTACATTAATTATAATATTTTATTGTAGGCATTTTGGTTTTTTTTTCACATGGGCCATTATGGTATACATAATTCTTTTTAAATGTTGATAGGCTTGCGTTTGACCACCATCTCACCTGATGTTAAGCAATGATGTGGTCGAAGATGAAGCACGCTTGCCTAGAAGTAACCTATTCACTCTTGACTTAAAGACTCCCAGGTTATAGCTATCAGGAAACACATTTAAATTGTTACCTTTGAAAATTAATTAAAAATGGGCCAATTTGAAAGAATCACCAGTGATATTAGGGAAATAAATAAAATATACACAAATTTTTAATATTTTTTTTATTAAAAATAAGCTTAAAACGGCTACTTTGCCTTAAAAATAGATAAATGAGATAACTTTACAAGTGATGGCTAATGATAACTTTACTAAAACCCACCAGCCTTTGACTTTGATTGCACATGGAAATATTGCCATTCTGTGATCATGTTGCTTCCAATAGGGCTGAGTGAAATTTATTTTTATTCTATTTATTTGGGAAACAAATAATTGTACAATAACTATTACAAAAAAGTTGGCCATGAGCGAGTCGGACTCGCCCATGAAGGGTTCCGTAGTAACTATAATAAATATAACATACTTAATATATTTATTAGAAAAAAAAAAAAAAAACAAAAACTTTACAAATTTCTTAAAACTAGCTTATTTACAATTTTTACAACTACGCCAAATAACTTTGTTTTTCATAGTATTTGTATGAATTACAAAGTTATATTTGCGGTTTTTGAAAACATACTGTATCTCAAAAACTGCTGACTCGATCTCGTTCAAACCAATTTTGGTTGAAAGTTTACATTAAGATCTACAACATATGGTTTTTTTTAGATTTTTCACTTCATTATTATAGAAGTTAGAGGCCTCGGGGACACACATTTTACCACTTTGGAAGCGTATATCTTTTAAACGAATAACTTTATGAAAAAATCATTTTAGAAACCATAATGTCATTTTTAAAGACCTGTCTATAAATACCACACACGCATAGGTTTCATGAAAAAATTATTTTCAGTTTCAGTTCCATGTATGGGGAGCCCCCTTTATTTTAAATATTTTTTAAATTTTCTCTTAAAATCGGAAAGCGGTTCACAGAATACATATACCTACCAAGTTTAACATGTATAGTCCTAATAGTTTAGGAATAAAATGGCTGTGACATACGGACAGACAGACAGACAGACAGACATACAGACGGACAGACATGTCGAAACTATAAGGGTTCCGTTTTTTGCCATTCGGCTACGGAACCCTAAAAATGGTACTACAAAGTATCACCAGTACAATCCACAGTACAGTACAGTGAAGTAGTGCAATCCACAACATTTCCACAGTATATATACTTGTGTACATTATTAATTAAGTAGGTAAGTATTAAAAAAATCTAATTCCACGGGAGTTTCACGACCTTCAGCATTGAGGAACTCGACGCGAGGAGGGAGTAAGTATAAGTATAATTCCGGGGTGCAGGAATGTTCTAACGAGATACCGCGGCCCCGGAACTTAAGGGCAGGTGAAGGAACAGGGTGGGTTTTTAGTCAGCAACCCAGAGCAGGAGAAGTCATTTGATGAATTTCCCACCAAGAAAAAAAAAAAGTATATATATAATTAGTTGGAAGCTTCGGATGGCCCACTCCACAGGCACACCCCATAGTTTCTCCAGCGTGATCATCTTGCGAACGTATTGCCAAGGGGTTACGTCCAATTGGGTTACGTCCGTCCATTCGGTTACCTGTGCGAGGACGCTACCTGCGAAGTGTGTTTCGATTAGGATGCGCCTGGTTTCTTCCGGTGATGTGGACAGTGTGTTGTCGGGTTTACGAAGTAAATCTGGCCCCTAGAGGTGGTCAGCTGTGCCAGTATCTTCCTTACCCTGTTTGCTTGTTGGCATGATTCAATGTCACCACAGAATTTCCGCAACCCAGTGGTTCATCCGAATCTGATGCTTTTTGTAGGCGGATTTGGCGGCATAGTAAACCTCCCAGTCATCCTCCCTACATGTATTCATGGCTCTATTAAATGCCTTTCTTACCTTCCTGCGTTTACGCTTCAGATCCGCGCCCCACCAGGGCTGTTTACCCGGTGTGTCGCGCGGTAAGGTTTCTGGGCATGCAGAATGGTAGCTGCTGATCAGTGATTCGATGAGCTGGCTTACATGAGCGTCTATTTGAGTCGTGTCCACTAGTGTCACCAAGTCATAAGCCTTGTGTCAAGGCTGCGTGTGTATGCCACTCTATCCGTAATTCGCGGGTTACGTCGTGCAAGTTTAGGAGTAACATAGACCTTTTTTTAAGGATGGGAAATCATCCAATGACTGCCTCCCAATCTGGGCGAAGCGGGAGGGTGTGTCAGACTTTTACTGACTAAAACCCATCCGTGTTCCATCATATGCCCTTCGTGTTCCGAGACCGCGGTAACTCTTTCGAACAATTCCGCAACCCCAGCAGGGAGGAGTAACACAGACCTGGATGTCGAAACGAATCCACCTATGGTCAGAGCAAGAAGCCTCGTCAGATACCTGCCACCCATTGATGAGTTTCGCTGCACCCTCCGTTGTCAGTGTTAGGTCGATGATTGTTTGACTGTGTTTGGTCGCGAAAGTTGGTTTGGAGCCTGTATTCAGAAGGGGTAGGTTAGTTGTGATCAAGAATTCCACCAAAACCTTAACCCGTTCGTTTTATATATCCATGCCCCATAAGGGGTGGTGTACATTAGCGTCGGTCCCGATGACGAGTTCATCCCCCCTGTCACGAGGTCATAAGGAAGAGGGTGTGTGGGTCACGAGGTGGGCAAGTTCCCAGGGGATGGTGTCTCCGCCTCAGACATGTAAGCCGAGCCGAAGACGATCACTTTCTTCACTTGCGCATGCTGTATGGTCATCTTTGCTGCAGAGACATCTCTGCAACAGAAGTTGTATAAGAACTGTGTTTTAACATTACCTGTAATGTAGGTGGACCCTCTCAGTTTGTCATGGTTTGTGTTAACAAAAACTTATCTCCGAGATTGGAGAGTCCTTGTACATAGCCTCCAGATCCTCGAGATCCAGTATTTCCAGATACTTGACAGTGTTTAAATGACCTTCGTACACATGGACTAACACAACCATATTTCTCGTAATTCCGCACCAAACTTTGAAAGAAAATCTTAATTGATTGTTAGTTTGTATATTAAAAATTTATCATCTACTCAACGGAGGCGTCCCTTATTTCACCATCCAGATCATTTCTTTCATTGGCAGGGACTGAAAGTTGGTGATAGAAAGAGTGATTAGCAGGTAGTACATACTCCAAGAGGCATAGAAGTTTTTCACAACAGATTTTTTGATGACCAACTTTTTCATGGCATTTTTCCAAACATTGATAATTTACATTCATTATCTTAGCTGGTATGAGGACACTTTTAGTATTAGTATATGCCTTACCTTTGGCCCGTTTAGTATTCCTTAATTTTTTTTATCATGTAGGTATTTTCCATTTGTATACGTTTCCTTGTTTAGTGGATACAAAAGTCGCATCCTCTTCATTAAACAAACCTTCAATAATGTTTTGCAAATCTAACAACGCGCTTCTACTACGACATTTTGGAATATTCGGATCCGGAATCTTCATAGGGCTCCACGGGGCGTCTATCTGCAAAATATAATAATACAACTGTTACGACTATGTTTTCCGATCAAATAGTTTTTTAACGAAAAACATTTAGAAAAACGTACCCCGTAGGTTTTGTTCACTTCCATCAGTCCCAGTTACTTCCTCCCTATTCCTATTTGCGTTTCTAGCTGAATATCTGTAAAAATAAAAATGTATTATCAGTTAAATATAATTATGAAGTTTCGAAGAAAGATACTGTGTCACTATTACTGTATAACTTACCTTGCACGTTATTTACATTTACCGTAGATTCCGCTTTACGCTCACTCGTTTGTTTATCCACTTTATCTATATCACGTCCAAAACAGAGTTTTGTTGCATTTGAATTTTGAAATGCTTAATGCAAGTTTTTGGCGGAAAGAAATTTTTTTATTTTTTTTTTCCTTCGCCCTTCTCGGGCAGGCTAAGGTCTTGGACCATACCGCCTCGTCTTCAGTGCTTATTATCCTTCTTGTCTAAAAGTAAGGCCTAAGTCTCGTCTTCAGTTTCATCCTTCTTGTCCAAAAATAAGTAAGGCTGAAGCCACGTCTTTAGTAGTTTAAATTTGGCGGAAAGAAAACCAATTTGAAATTGACATTGCTAGGGACGGTGAACTAAAATCGACTAATTTAACAATGGAAAAAAATCGATTTTTAAAACGATATGTAGTACTGAATCGATTCAGTGATTAGTGATTCAGTGAATTGATATTTTACCGCACAAAATTGACTTCCGATTTTTTTCCGTTTAGGTAAGTACCATCAAATTATTTACAATTAGTTGAATGTACCCGTAATATCACAGTGTTGACAGTTAAAGGGTTATTTACTTAAACACTCGCAAGACGGCTGCAGCGTGCTTTCCTTCGCCTCTTAAATGTAAATAAATTAATAGTTTAAAAACACTAGAAAAACACGCTTTTATAAATGCACGTAAAAACAAAATTTTTTTAAGAAAACCGATAACGGATTTTCTTTAGGTTTGTTGTAACCTTGAAACCTGATCATGTTCAAAGACCTTTACGTGGCCTTTCTAACAAGTGCAAACACGACAATGATACGATATTCCATCATGGAATGCCAGTGCCTATCTTCCGGCTTTATCATCAGATTTTGAAACCTAATCATGGTCAAAGTTCATTACAAGACTTTTCTAAGAAATCCAAAACAGCTATGATACGATTTTCCATGATGAAGTTCCAGTTCATATCTTCCGGCTCCATCATCAGATCAGTTCGAAAGTACCATATTATTGTATTGTCATCAGAACTACATACAGTTGCCAAGAGAAGATGGTTAAATTAGTTACCTTAGATTCCATTACATAGTTAGTTACATACAGGGTGACCTAATAAAAGCGTGTTAAAAAAGAAGTTACGATCCCGGTACATCTCTCATGCATATAACTTTCAAAATATTTGTAATATTTTTTTTAAATAAATATTCTCTTAGATAATAAATTCTTCTTTTATACTTTAAAAAAATCCTGTTATTACTGATAAGAGATCGTTTACCATGGTATTTTTGTTGTTTTTCATAAAAGGGATTTAGACTTACATTGTGAATGTAGACTTGAAAAATCGATTTTTAAGAAATATATCTTAAAGACCACGATATTTTTGTGAATGATTCTTTATCATATGGTCACGGACGATTTGAGTGATAATTCTGATGTTGAACGGTGAGAATTAGTGGTGAGGAGTAACGTGCTTGTTCGGATGTTTTCACAATGTAATAGTGCAGTCAAAATATGCTTTTTAAGGCCTATAATTGCCAAGTGTTTTACACGTGTAGTCTGTGGACCAGCAGTACTCTCAAAGCCATCAATGCTCTTCGTATCCAGTACAACAATGCGTTTAGGACGCTGTTGGAGCTTCCACGCTTCTGTAGCGCACCGGGTATGTTCGCTGATGCGTACACCGTACACTGATGGTTTCGCTGCCATCAGATGCAAGCGCGCCGCGTCCATGATGCACAGAGTGCGTGCCAGCACCAACAGTCTCCTAAACGTAATTGCTTGCAAACAGGATTGTACCGTAATGTATTTTCTAAGTCAGTTGCATTTACTAACACATCGTTCTAACAACTATTATGGAATGTTCTGAAATAAATTATTTTAATTATTATTTATTTATTTATGTTACGATTCGAATCGATTCAAGGATCAAGAAAGAAAGAATCGGAAAGAATCAGCATCCCTAATTAAAGCCAAAGTGACACAAATGACATGAGCCACAGACTAAACAAAAAGAAAATAACGGGCATGGGACCAAGTGATTTAAGCCACTGTTACATCATGGTTACATCTATTTTAAAACAAAAAAGTATTAAGCTAAAAAATTACAAATACTCCCATCTACAATATTTTGTGAAAATTAATTTTGGGCCATCGCTATAAAACTAAAAATCGAAGATATGTCACCTGGGCTAATTTGGTTCTGGTGGCCTCATTTTAGAGCCGTTTGGCTATTTTCGAGGAAAACGTTGAGGAATAAACATACATTCAGTAAAACATACGAATTATGATGGAGTTTACATATCCTAATTGGAAAAAATATTCTAAATAAAAAAAAAACTGACGTATATTCGTAATGGCGGTAGATTAATTTAATGTTGAGAACTTTTCATTTAACCTCAATCTATTCTTCATAATTGAAAAAGCTAATCGTAGATGATAATGAAGAAATTCAAAATAATTTACATATATAGTGACAAAATAATAAAACGTAGGTACCTATAGGTTAAATTCTAAAAGCTACCTGCACAGATCTTAACAAACTCGAAAGGTTAAATTGAAATTCTAGATCGCACGCTAGTATTTCTGTGTGGAAAGGCAAACAAAACAGTACCTGCAGTGGAAAAAAAGTAAGTCTCTTCAGGTAACTCCACAATAAAATAAATAAGTAGTCAACACATTTTGTTGATTCCTGCGACATTTATAAATTTTTGCCGAGTCGATAGGAACCTCTTTATATAAAAATTTGGGCTCAGTAGGTGGCCACGTTAATATTAAAGTCAGACGCATTCATAGTGTTCCATCTTCTGGTGGCAACCTACCCATACTATGCTTTGTTGGATAGTGGCAGCCGGCTTTGAGGCTAGTCAATTACTGTTTGTTTGACAAACATAAGGAGAGTTAAGCAAAGTAATTAGAATGAACCTTGACCAAAGATAAACAGCTTAAAGCCGGGTCCGCTGCGCCAATTTTCTAACAAAACATGTTATCAAAACATGTTAGTAAAACCACCCGTCCGCTGCGCCTATCATTGTAATGTTTTTGTTTAATTTTAAAAATGAGTTCCGACGAAGAAGACGTGCAAGCTGTTATAGCAATAGTAGATTTAGTTGACATTTGAATGTGGCAATTCTGTCTCTGAGATTAAAAAATAGGGATAGTGAGCGCGAACACAAAATGCGTCACTTTCCCCCTCCCCGCAGGCGAACGCGGGGGATGTTATCCATTCGTCTCGGCAAACATGTTATTGTGTTTTTGCTAACAAAACTGTTAGACCACGCCTATATTCTGTTAGCAAACAATGTTATACTGTTTGCAAACACGAAAACACGTCGCAGCGGACCCGGCTTAACAGAAAGATGTTTTAAGGCAGATGTTAGTTGGGTTGCGGGAATGTTCAAACGAGATACCGCGGCCCCGGAATGCAAGGGCAACTGAAAGAGCAGGGTGGGTTTTTAGTCAGTAGAAATCTGACACCATCTTCCCTTCCACCCACAGCGGGATTTGATGATTTTCCCACCCAGGAAAAGAAGGCAGATGTTAGTCATTATCTGTTGAGCTTTGTTTCCTGACTATGTCACGGTCTCTCGGTCTAACCAGATGTAGCTGAGTACTAGTGTTGTGCAAGGAGCAACTGCCTTCTTACCTTCACTTTAGCTAGGTAACACGATACCCAAAGCAGGCAAGGCATCTGGTTCCATGGCAGATATTAGTGGTTTAAAAAAGATTAGATGAGATAGATATGAGATCATTCATAATTGATAAGACTTACCTGCTACAGTCATGGTCATGACGCACATAATTAAGTTAGTTAAAAACAACATTTTATAGCCAAAATATTTCTCTGCGTTACATAATATTGATTTGTTAACTTCGTCTTTTTTAGTGACAACCACGTGTACCTACTTTGGCTTACATAAGGATCGTCGCAAACTAAGTAAAATAACGTTGGACGTTGTTTCAGTCGCCACTAATAGTGATTGTCACATTATTTATTTACTTTTTTGGTGTAGGTACCAACAATTGTACAAAAAATTGTACAATCAATGTTACAACCACTTAGCTATAAGTAAACACCGCATGCATAAAAATTTTGCACAAAGAAAATCCTATCCTATCCTATCCTACTTCCTATCCTACTAATATCCTATTTCCTACTATCCTACTATCCTATCCTAATTCCTACTATCCTACTTCCTATTCTATCCTACTATCCTACTTCCTACTTCCTACTATCCTACTTCCTACTTCCTACTATAATATATAATGTAATATAATATAATATCCTACTTCCTATCCTACTAATATCCTATCCTACTCCTACTAATATTATAAATGCGAAAGTTTGTGAGGATGGATGGATGTTTGTTACTCTTTCACGCAAAAACTACTGAACGGATCTGAATGAAATTTAGTCAGTAGATAATTGACATTCTGGAATAACACATAGGCTACTTTTTATCCCGAAATTCCCACGGGATTGGGATTTGCGCGGGAAAACCTTCCCACGCGAACGAAGTCGTGGGCAGAAGCTAGTAGTAATACTTCGTTTAGTCTTATTGTAAAAATGTTGAACAAACGCGTCAGCCTCAGCAGTCACACCAAATACGTTGGTACATTCCTTGCCTTAAGTCCAAGTCAAGATGCGCCGAATCTTCTTTTCTCTCAATAGCAAAAATCTAACTTTAGGAATAATAATACAAATATTGCCAATCAGTTGGGTGAAGTTCTGCTCTCCGTGCTAAGTTATTTTAATAACCTATACCTACTGTAAAATTGAACATGAGTAACTGCCCCTTCGTTTGCACTAGAATCAAATTACATTTTTTAAATATCCCTTTGAACATAATTAAAAAAAAAAAAAAATTGACTATGACATTAACATTATTTGAGCTTCCTTTGCCATCCTTTTATGTCTTACAGTCAATTTGATAGCAAGGAATTGATTTAAGAAAAGTCTGGTTGACTGAAGACTACACGATAGGCAACATTTTGCTCCAATTGTTAACCTCAATAGTCGCCCGGTATGTAGCTCGACTAAAATGCAATTCAATTACATGCTTGATTGTTTTTATGTGCAGAATTGAAATTAATAGAAACGTTACGCGATCGGCTTTGCTTTGCTCCTTCTAGACTTTTGTACTTACTATGGACATAAGCCGCTACTTAATTTATAACACTCAATTTAACTAATTAGTTCTTTATTATTTCTTTGTAGCTTTAATAGTTATAAATACCAATGTGAATGAAATAAATTTTCAGGCGTCTCTACTACTCGTCACTAGATGGCGTTGTGCTTAAAAGTGATTTTGTAATTTACTGGATTCACTACTCACCGCTAGATGGCGCTGCAAATGAAATAATGTGGAAGTTTCATTATGCCTTAGAGGTAAATGGTAGGTAGAAGCATATTTATATTTTACACTAGCTTATGCCAGCGGCTTCGCCCGCGTGGGAAGTTTTTCCCGTGTAAATCCCGATCCCGTGGGAATTACGCAAAATCCTTTCTTAGCGGATGCCTACGTCATAACATCTAACTGCATGCCAAATTTCAGCCCGATCCGTCTAGTGGTTTGGGCTGTGCGTTGATAGATCACTATGTCAGTCAGTCAGTCAGTCACCTTTGAGTTATATATATATAGATTTGAGGAACATTACCAGTATTATGCAGCAAAAAGTTAGTCTATGCTTATCAATCTTGGCCGTGCCACAGAACCGAACCCAGAACTTTAGTACACTTTAGCTAGCCCGACAAAGCAACTTTAATTGCCTTTGCGAAGTAATAATTTTAACCACGTAGGAATTTATCGTTTACATAATATATTATAGAATCATAGCCTGTCGTCTGAAATCTGTGATTCAAAGGTCACACATTAAATGGAGAATAAACGTCGAATTGAACGTTTAGGTAGATTTATAGCTCTAAATCTAAAAATACATTTGCCTAACCTTTACCAAACTATATTTACATATAATACAGTCTATCCTGTAGCTATCTATTTAAAATGGAGCTACTTCACCCATCTGATCCCAAGTTACAGTAATGAACAGCGTAACGTGTTTTACGAGGCGTTTACGACGCTCGGCAATTAATCTTAACGAAGTTTTATATATGCGAAAAGTCCCAATAGGATGGATCATTGCCATCTTAGGAACGTTGTAACACAGGGACATCAGGTAGCAGTGAAGGAACAGGGAGGGTTTTTAGTCAGTAGAAGTCTGACACTAGATGGAGGAGTCATTAGATGATTTTCCCACCGAAAAAGAGAAAAAGACTGTAAATATTCGGTTTGTATCATGTGATGTAGAGATGAGAGCCTGGTTTCTGGAGCAATTACCTATTGGATTTCCACAGCCCAATATCTTTATAGCAGAAACTACCGTCACGACTCACGACACAAATGAAATACAAGAAAAGTGTGTATTTTAATAATTTTTAAATCTGCTGATACACAGAGCGTTTCAAAATTTCACATCGAGGGTCACTGCGGTCAATCAGGCGCAATTCGATAGATACAGAATTAGAGCATGCAATTCCATCACACACTCCCCGAAATGTAACCGATAGGCTTGCAACACATCACCGATGTTCAAGGCTTTGGAGCTTTGTTTCGATCAGTCTCTCGTTACCAATGAGCCTCTTGGTGAGTTTTACGATAGAAACGTCATACGAAATATCAAGTGCATCAAGCTGGTATTTGGCAGATCAGTCCCAGAGATGGGAGCAGTACTAGGTAGGCTAGGTACGGTACGAGCCCGTTAATTTAAAGAATACTTGTAATATACCTTGCCATATTAATTTCTCGATATTTTTTTGTTTCAGAACAAGGCGAAGAAAATGTAGATATAGTAAGAGTAAGACTATGAAAAATCAAGAAAAGACACTTATACCTAGGTGAGTACTATCTAAGTACCTTTTTTTGTGTGTGAGTGTATAGAATCACCAGTGCCTACTCCAACGAGAAATAGGTACAGGCGTGATGTTGTGCTTTTGTTTGTTTATGTATTCGTTTATGTTCACACTAGCTGTTGCCTGCGACTTCGTTTGCGTGGGAGGTTTTTTCCGTGTAAATTCCGATCCCGTTGGAATTTCAGGATAAAAGCTCATGTATTATTCCAAGGTTTTAGCTTTCTACATACAAAATTTCATTCGATGCCAAACAAACATCCATTGGATGAATGGATGTTTGTTACTCCTTAAATACCCACATAAACTTTAAAATGATAATCATAATTTGCCAGATTGCTTTGGATTGAAAGGGTATACTTTTCATATGTTCCTATATTTTTTTATTAAAATCAGTTAAACAGTTACCTAGTTTTAAAAAAAAAAATCTTAGAGAAATTAATTGAACTCACTTCCTTTTTTAGTTCTGGTGGGAAATCGTCAAATTACTCGTACTCTGGGTGGAGCGGAGATTACTTATTTTTTGCTTTTTAGTACCTGGGTGTTGTAGGTATTTGGAAGGCGGTTTTTTAATTGAAACACTTGTTTGTTTTATTATTAGTTGCCAGCATAAACAGGTTAGAGAGGAGTTGACTCGTGAGCAAATCGTTGTTGTCCAACTTCATTCAAATTCAGACTCCCTTTTTGTCATGTTTCCAAATATCCTAATTTTTCGGTGGGAAAATTATCTAATACCTTCTCCCGCTCTCGGTGGAGCGGAACGGAGTGTCAGACTTCTTCTGACTAAAAACCCACATTGTTCCTTCTATTGCCCTTACGTTCTGGGGCTGCGATCTCGTTAGAACATTCAAACAACCCGTTAGTAACCTAAGTAGAAAGTTTCAAGTGAATCCATTGAAGAAATAAAAAGATTCACATAATGTAGTACCTCCTTTTTACTCCCTTTCGGGGTAATTTTCAAAAATCTTTTCATGCTGCACATTCACGTCACTTAAGGAACCTACGTACCAAGTTTAAAAAAAATCTGTTGAAAAACTAAATTGTTTCATATTAACTCGTATCCCTTTTTACCCTTTTAGGGAGGGGGGATTTCCAAAAGTCTTTTTTGAGTGCTTGTTTACATCACTTGAGGAACCTATGTACTAAATTTTAAATTAATCTGTTGAAAAATAAAAAGTTTCGTACAAACTCAGGCGTCCTTTTTTATCCCCTTAGGGGGGGAATTTCCACAAGTCCTCTATTCAGTCACTCGAGAAACCTATTATATAAAGTTTCAAGAGAATCCATCGAAGAAATAAAAAGTTTAATATAAACTATGACCCCTTGTCCCCTTAGGGGGGAGATTTCTAAGAGTCCTTTCTTTGTGCTCATTTATGTCATTTAAGGAACCTATATCCAAAGTTTCAAGGGAATCCATTGAAGAAATAAAAAGTTTCATATAAACTTTTGACTTTTTAAACCACTTAGGGGGGAATTTCCTAAAATCTTCTCTTAGACCTCCCCTGCACTCCCTAAGGAACATACGTGTCAAATTTCAGCTTCTTGCGTCCAGTAGTTTCGGCTGTGCGTTGTCTGTCAATCAGTCAGTAACGGAAGCATTTTATATATGTATATTGATTGGAACACCTTGCAGCAATTACACCAATGGAAAACGTTAGAATCTACTGCATTCCGACATCCTATACGCGATGGAGTGGTAGACATTGAATGGATTGAGGATGGTTCACGTACACTCATTTATGAAGTGGGGACCTGATGTCACCTTTTCTCCAGTGCTTCATACCTGAATCCATGTCGAACATAATGATAACACCATTTTTACTTTTTTTTTATTGACAATAGGCACGCGTTTGATCACCATCTCACCTGATGATAAGTGATGATGTGGTTGAATAAAGGATAGGTTGATAGGTTTTTCATCAAGAAATGATCAAATTTGAAAAAATATGTAAAATTTTGTAATGCCATTCTAACGGTTGACCATAAACTTCGTGTTATTGTAGTCTTCACGTTGCAAATGTCATGTCGTTTATAATGTCGAGTAATTATTCACATATCATCATTATCAATGGTTTCGGAAATATAGCCGAGAACCAAAATAGATAATTAGCTATTATAATGTATTTATAATATCTTATACACTAACAGTTTTCTCAAAGAATAGAACATCAGGTATGTACTTAATGGGCGTTTAAGATAACTTACCTTTAAGTAGGTAGATATATTAACCGAAAAGTATGTAAGCAACATACAAATGACATACTAATCTGACTTCTACAATCCAGAAACTGGATAACATAAAACCTATTTGCAAAACTTGAGTCAGATTTTCTGGCTTATGAATACCTATAACAACCGTCAAAGATGTGCAAATGGCAGCTGGAAGTAATGGCTTAATGCATAGTTTACACGAAGCCAACACTGGCTGCCAATAAGACTGGCAGCCAGCGCTGGCTTGATATTTGCCTTATGTAAATAGTTTTTTAAGCCAAGCCAGCGTTGGCTGCCATTGCTGGCGAGAATAGAGCGCCCGTCTATTTTTCTAGCCAGTGACCTCCGCCCGCATACACCTCGACCTCGGACCTTCTAATCTTAGTTGTTTCAGCAACAAGGCAGAAGCTCCCGTTATAGGTCTATCGCTTAACCATTTTCTTATCCAAAGTAGTTTCGCTTTCTTTTTTTCTAATATATCAATCAATTCTTCTCTTAATAGTGCAGAGATGTTCATTATTTTTTAACTTCAAACGACACGCACACCCGAAGAAACCTCGTCTAAACAACAGGGGCCAGGCCGACGCTGGCTTGTCTGCAGGACTGGCGCCAGCATTATTCACACACACACACACAGCATTATTATAAACTCTGCTTAACCTGCTGTTTGTCGATATGTTAAGATGGTTACCATCTACGTATCGATACCGACTACTATTACTTTACCTTGACCATCGAGCGGTGCCGCTATTAATTTGGAAGCTTCCCCAGAGTTGATAAAAAATAATCTAACGATAAGACATCAAATTAATACTTTTAGATATTTTAATTTATTATTTTTTGTTGAGAATGAATGAAACCATACTTTAATCCCAAATTTTGACAGGTTTCTAGTTTAGAGTTTGATTTGATTGAGTGTTTGGTGGAAATAAATTGTGAAGCTTTTATTTAAAACTGAAACAACCTACCTAGTCATGACATTGAGATATTCAGAGTCGCGCATGACATCTTCCTCCATACATATCAATTTGTCCTCATAACGATAGTCGCTTTTTTATGATAGTGAACCTGATCGTTACTTTTTTCCGTTTGCCAGTCGCAAGCGCATCGACACCAATAACAGTGTCAACAAATAGTCGGTCCCAGATAGCCATGCTGTACTTATCGCGATATTAGCGATGCAAATGGTAGTGAGGTACATGGGTGAAGGTTTAAGATCAGCGACAGCCATGTTACTGTATTTCAATCTCTTTGTAATTTGTCTCTGTATAAACTTGCTGTGGTCGACCTTCCTCATATCTTACACAATTCATCCACTCTTTTTGACTTTGCTTTAGTATTACTGAATTAATTATAATCCACATTCATAATATGTATATTAAAAGTTTATTAACCCAAAGGGACAGAACCAAGTTTATTTATTCCATGTAACATTTTATACAAACTATATAATCTAAATTCAAACTATAGTATGGTATGAAAAAAGTATGCTCATTGCTGTCGGTAATGAGCACAAGACACTGGTAGCATTGCCACGTTATATGGCAATGCTGAGCCTCTGTCGTAAGTTAAAACTAGGCCTTGGGTCACAGGAAGTGTCAACCAGCCCTTTGAAAAAGCTGTAAACACAAGTGCGACTTGGTCCGAGAGTTTTTACCTGAAACTGTTGGAAAATATAGAACTACCAATGAGGACACTATATTTACGGCCCTCAGATACTACTAAGATTTTCTTTACGATATGATGCCCATTTTTCCACATCACGGATCCTTAAGGAGCTGGTTTTCATTGAACCTGTGGATTGGTAGGAGACCAAATGTGATTGGTGTTCACATAAAAAAAACATTCATATGTTTTGTATGTTTGACCTTTGCTTGGATTAGGTATGGAAAAATACATTTCTGTTACTTTGATAGTATTAATTAGTAACTAACTTAGAGTAGTGTTTAACTGAGAGTAATTACTGAACAAGATGAATTACATAAAATAGCAAAACGATTTCAAAAAATTTTTGCGTCATAGCAGTTTGAAACATTTTTTTTTTAAATGCTTTAATTTTGTTAATCCCTTAACTTAGCTAAATATGCATGTGCCTGGAATGGGTTCACGGCAATAGTGTAATGGGTGGGGTTCGAACCTTCGACCTTCTGATCACAAAGCCGACACCTTAACCATTAGTCTATTATCACTTATTGGTGTCTATTTATTTATATTTAGGTACTGAATATTATGTACCTACAGATAATTATAAAGAGTGAAGTTCCACAAGGGCATATCACAGGAATGGTGCAAAACAATAAACGGTACGAGCTCTGGCATTGGGTAATTTTTATTTGTAGGGATATTAAGAAAATTATTTCTCTATTTGGTTTTTACGTTAGATGTAAGATAAGTTAGACCTATGTTTTTTTAAATGTGTAAATTTAAGATATCTCAGGGAATCGATAGCTCAGTCCTATTATATGATTAGACCTTAGAATAGATCTTTAAAGTTCTCAGTGTTATCAGTTATTTCGATTATATATAATCTGAATAAGATTATATGGCCATCAATTGTCTAAACTACTTAGAATTACTATGCCAAATCACAATCACATTTTATTCAAAACAATCCCAGAAACCGTCCATCCCACAAACAGGAATAACTCAAATATTTATGAAATTGCGAATTCAATACACATTCCATTACGTCATCCCTTTTACCGTGATCAACCATAACAGCAAAAGGAATAAGCATTCCCGTATCATAGAAAACCATAATCTAACACCCTTTACCACTCCGACTGTCGGATACAATACTATAAAGTAGCTATCTTCAGCAATACATTATCCTTACTTATCTGTGGCCATAACATGAAACTTGGGATCTATTTTATTATAAAGTGCATTGTCTACTATGGAGGAGGTCGGTCGACCGCCGAACGTAAATAATTTAACTGTCTTAAAAGATTCAAAAATAGTTTCCTAACATTGCCCCCCTTAATATGTACACCATTTGTCAGGCCATAACTGGATTTAAACGACGCGTTACAAGAAAAAGGCCACGCCCTCTGATAGACATATAGCCCGCCCACTCTATCACACTGAAAGGCTTTGCTGAAGTTTCTATCTGTCTCTATCGCACAAATATTCTTGGTGGTATTTACCTTGTTACAAGACCGGTAAAAATGTGCTAAACACCAGTACTTACCGCACGATAATAAACTTTATTTACATATCTCTAAGGTTGAAAATGCCTTGCTAATAGTATCATGGGGGGACTCAATTGAAGCGAGACGATCCACGAAAGGGACGCAGCGAATCGTTCTGTTTAAGTTAGTGAGTCCAAACGAGTTTTTATGTTTGGAAATCGTATTAAGCTTTTGTTGGAAACTGTTCCACTCAACGGGCATAGTTGAGGCGTTTGTGCGGTCAAACTATCGCGTTTGAATTCCGAAAAGCGGTGGGGATACTGCTGATTGGTTCGTTTTGGCCGATACACTGTGTAACGATTCGGTCGCGTGCGGTCGAGCGTAGCGCGCCAACTAAGCTTTTTTCAAATAAGAAACTCGAGTTCGTATGTTCCATTCTTATTTCGGATTTCAAATAGAATTGGTCTAATTTAAAATTGGTGTTTTCAAAAAATGTTTAATTGTCAAAAGTATCGGTGAAGACTAAAAACTAGTGCCAGTGTTTTGATAAACAGTTAAAAAAATTAGCAAAATGTCGTCGGTGCACTCAGATGATGACCAAGAAGAGATCAATGTGGACTCTGACAGCAGATTGTCGGGCCATTGCGACAGAAGCATAGTATCAGAAGACAGAGACTCAGAACACAGTTACCATGACAGATATCATGATTCACCCAACTCGCATATGACTGACACCCAACCGAGGGTGAACCTACCTTTCAGCATATCTCGGCTTTTAGGGAAACAATTCGAGGATATAGATAAGCGTCGAAATTCCGGGGAAAGTGATGACAGAAGTGATCAGGACACTGAATCAGAGAGTGCTAAAGATGAAGGGAAGGACAATTCTGGTTTACCTTTGAACTTTTCACATACGCCCGGTCTATATCCAAATTCGGGACTGTTGTTGAGACCTGGGCTGGGTATCGGTGGTGGGTATGGGTTCTCGAGTAACCCTGGGGTTGTTAGAGTGCCAGCTCATAGGGCTTTGGGTGCTTTGGGTGCCTGGGGGGTCACCATGGACCCCATGCGGCAAGCTGCAGCGGCGGCGTTTGCACACCAAATTGTAAAGGATAGATTGAATGGTAAGAACTTTGCAATATATATTTTTTTTTACAAAAGGAACGTTTTTAGAGATAAATATTTGCTGTGATGCTTTGAGATCCACTTAAATTCGTAAGATGCAAAAAACATAGGACCGAGTGTTATAGCCGTGTTGTGATTGTTTCTGTATGTGATTTTATATGTTTGTAAACATGGTTTTTCTTCTTATCAAAGAAGAAGAAACTTTTGACATTTTTTATTTATTAGGTATTCACAGAAATTATTTTCTAAAAATATTTAAATAAGATAGATAGATATGGTCTTTATTGTACACCGAACAGAATTAAAAATAAGGACTTAACAACTAAAAAGGATGTTAAAATGGGCGGTTTTATCGCTAAAAGCGAAGGAATAAGGTCAGGTATAGTGCGAAAACTGATAGAATAATCTCGTCTATTTAAAGTCCCAAGATATTTGATTGACGTAAAATTAGTGTTAATTAATTTTAATCTATGATAGACAAAATGTCAGATGTCAGATCAGTTATACGGGTTAATGAGTCCGATAATGAATAAATTGAAGTGTCGCATATATTCCCTGCGATGTACTACTTGTAATAAATTTTAGAATCTTAGTTAATTAATATGCCAGTGTTTATCAATAATATTGACCTGGATAGATTAATTACTGCCATTTGTTATGAACCTACTACATAGTTATTTTATTTTTTATTATTTAATTAGGGAAGCGAGCTGGAATGCTAGAGTACAAGTTAATTTATTGGTCGCTCATTAGTAACCTATGCCATAGCCTAGTGTTAAGACTGGATGAGCACTATAGTTTTATTATGTCTTGTTTTCTTTTTCATTTATTTATCAACTAGGTTTTGCTCACATAAAAATTTTGATGCAGCAAAAAAGCTAGCCTATGTCCTTCCTTAAGGTGTACACCTGTACTAATTTTTTTCGAAATCAGTGGAGTTATTTAGACGTCAAAGTGTTACAGACAGACAGATTTACATTCACTAGTTCATTTATAGTATTAGTAGTGAGAAAAAAACCAAACAACTCACTGCAAAAAAAGAACCACCGTTTCCTTCGACCAAATAAAATATAAAATTCCCAAAAAAAAGAAACAAATACGCATCGAGAATTGTAATATTTGAGACACGGCTTTTTCCTTCTTTGTTTTATAAAAAAGGGTCCAAATCGGGTGCCAACGTCCTCTGAGCCAATTACCCTCGCGTGCGAACCGATGACACACCTAGAGAACTATTTCTTTTGGCCCTTTTTTTGATCCTTCGAGGCGAGATTGAAGGCGCCCCGTTCTGTAATTTGTCGCGTCGGCCGCCGCCGGTCAGGTTGGGGACACTGGTTTTTTTCGTTAAGTTACTCATCCTTGACAGAGAATTGGTTGTTAAGTTGCACGTTTGGTGTCGCTGTAATTGAAGTGAACTGTTTCTTATTGAGCCGGATGCTTCGGTGGGTGATGTGTATTTTTTTTTGGTGCGGACATAAAATTTTATACTAATATTATAAAAAGGTAAAATTTGTTTGTAAGTTTGTATATAGAGGGTAGGCTTCGGAACTAATGATCCAATTCTAAAAAGTATTTCATGGGTAGTGACTGCATTATTTGTAAGTGCTATAGGCTATTTCGTGCTGTTTCTTGTATTGTTTTTATTTTTGTAATTATTGAAGAATATTATTTTTTATAAATTATTTTGAAATCCACGCGGACGAAGTCGTGAGCGAAGTGCTAGTTGTGAATAAAGAAATTTTGCTAATGTATAACAGCGCAGAAGAGCAAAGATTTTATAATCTATCTAGTTAATAATAATGAACCATTTATTTTTAGATTACAAAGTCTACGTGACTTCGTCCACAAGGATTTCGAAGTACCTAATTTACAGCAACTTTTGAATTATTTTTTTTTGGAATTTGATCGTTACTTCTGGACACAGAACCTTCCGGAGATTTCTTCATACAAACTTACCTCTTTATAATATTAGTATCGAAATAACAACCTTTAAATCAAAATTGTTCCTTTGAGAAAAAAATATTAATTACTGTTTTTAAACGCAGAATCAGCTACACGATCTCCAATAACTGATGAAACCATTGCAAAGAACACCACTTTCTTTTTTTACCCAACTTGGTCAATTCGCTCAAAGCAAATTCATAAAAAAAACGACCTACAATCAGACGCGTGCAGACCCTTGGCTTTTTGCGACCACCGAGAAAGAGGAAGTGGTTGTAGCTCTATTCACTATAATTAACACAATAGCTACCCAGAATCCTCAGGTCCGTACGTGCATCGGAAATACTTAAGAGGTGACAGAAGATAAAAAACTAAAAATAAACGTCGGCGCCAATCACTTTTAAGGGATCCGTACCCAAAGGGTAAAAACGGGACTAAGACTCCACTGTCCATTTGTCTGTCTGTCACCGGGCTGTATCTCATGAACCGTGATAGCTAGACAGTTGAAATTTGTGTTTGATGTATTTTGTTGCCGCTACGCTATAACAACAAATACTAAAAACAGAGTAAAATAAATATTTAAGTGGGGCTCCCATACCACAAACGTGTTGTATTTTGCCTGTATTTTTATAGATAATGGTACGGAACCCTTCGTGCGCGAGTCCGACTCGCACTTGGTCGGTTTTTTTATTACACTAATAAAGTTTTTATGGTTTTTTAAAACACTGAAACACTTTTGTCGTTACATCACTTCAAATATTGTTCCGTCGTTAAATGTAGCTTTACTTAATCTCAGATTAACTGCATAGGTAAATAGTTTGCTATTTTTTAATTGGAGTAAATTTAAATTTGAACATTTTAAGCTGAAGGTAAAATGGTAATTTAAACAATAAAAATGTACTTTATTCCGTTTGTTCAAAGTTTTATTTGCAATCATCAACGTTTTCTCCAGGAATAAAACTATTTCTATAGGTATTTGAAACCTATAGACATAAAAACAGTTTTAACAGCCACTCGAGTCTATCTTCAAAGTTAAGCTTGTCAAGGTTGGTTCATGGATGGGTGTCCCAGTCAAAGATTCCTCTGTGCCTTGAAAAGCTCGATAAACCGTTGGTTTCAGCTCTCATTTGTACTTACTTCTTGTCATCATCGTTACGGGTAGTCAGAAGTCAAAACGTCTAACACGAGTCTTTTCAATAAGAGCTAATTTTAACTGAATTAAAGAACATAAACTGAAAGAAATAGACCTTATTTAAAATATGAGTCAACTAGTACTCACGCGGGGCTTCGCTCCCGTGGATTCTATCACGGTAAAATCATAACTCTCCTTTTTTGCAATCGCATAAAAAGTAGCCTATAACCTTCTTCAAGTTTCAAGCTACTTCCATACCAAATTGCATCCAAATCCACCCAATACTTTCGAAGATTAGCGCGTTCAAGCAAGCAAACAAACAAACAAACTTTTTCGCTTTATAATATTGGTATAGATTATGTGGTATTGCATTATCACTGACGATATCTTGTTAAGTAGTTACCGGGTTTTAGGGTGATAGGCAGTCGTTATATATCAAATATTGGTACCTACTCAGCTGCTTCGGGTTAGGCTGAAAATTAAAAAAGATTTACTATACTTAACTGAATAGATATGACATGTAAGGTACAATCATCATAACAGAAACAAATAAGGACTGAACAACTAAAAAGGATGATACAATGGGCGGTCTTATGATCTTTACAGACAGCTGAAAAAAGAGTATAAAACATTTTACTTTATAATTTATTGGAATTTCCTTGTAATGCACTAGTGACTTTATTTGTGATTTTGAAATACTTAGACTTTATTACCATGACGATTAAACTTTAAAAGAAGTTATCTCTGTGTAAATGTGACGTTTATATTCTGCAAGTTCTCCACACAAGTCGTCAATATTTCCCCCATAAATACTTATAACTGTTGGCCCGATTATGACGTGGTTATGTGCTGAAAAACTAAGCTGAATAACAGTTGTATAACCGGGCCATTTGAAGCGTGTCGTCTGAAGCAGTTTCCGTCGATTTGCGGTTATTACACTTTGCTTACCGGCGGAGCGGGGATTAGGTGTAGACTTTTTCTTGAACATCTTTAACATAATTAGTAGGTAGACATCTTTCTATTTACTACAAGCTGTGTCCGCGACTTCACGTCTGAGGATATCTGTTCATAATCCCGATTTTGTGGGAATTTCGGGATAAAGGGTCTATATGGTCTTATTAACAAAAGTACAAGGATCGAAAGCTGTTACTTTTGCATTGTTTGGTTGTAGTTCTTAAATATAAAAGTTGACTACATTATCGCATTAGGTGATAAACCTGTAAGGATAATTGTAGGTACAATGATAAATAAATAAATATGTTCCCCTATAAACTCCTCTATCTCATCTCCATTACAATCTGTCCTGCCTTTAGCCAGGACAAATATACACAAAATTTTCTCGTTTGTGACTTGTAGGTACCTACATATTAGTAAAAAATTTATGAAAATCCGTTGCGAAGTAAAGTGAGTGGAGATTCAAAAAGAGGCTGAATGTGACCAAAAAATTTATATTATTTAGAGATTTTTACTATATGCTTTAATAATCTTTATCTGCTTAGCGTTTACCAACCTATGTTGGAGCAGCTTCCAGTCTAACCAGATATGAGATATGAGAGAGTATGCGCAGGAGCTCCATGACCTGATTCCTCCATCTCCCTTTCACTACCGGTCTACCAGACGCACGGCTGGGTACCATCCACACTTGGTTGATATACCGTCTTGTCGTACCAAGCGCTTCTCCTCCACATTTATTGTGCGCACAGCCAAGTTGTGGAATTCTCTGCCGGCTTCTGTGTTCCCTGCAACTTATGACCTTTCAGCCTTTAAAGCAAGAGTAAATAGGCATCTTCTGGGCTCGCTCGTCACATCGTAGACCTCATCTATCGCTTACCATCAGGCGAGATCGAGGTCAACAGCGGGCTCATCCGTAATTAAAAAATATATAAAAAAATGTTGCTATTAATATTTTAAACGAAATATTTAATTGATTTTGTTGCTATCAATTAATCTAATTGGTGTGATAAGCATTTCCTAGCAAAGTTTATTCTTTAATCGCTTAACCATCAATATAGCTACACTAGCTTCTACCCGCGACTTCGTACGCGTGGGAAGGTTTTCCCGGGCAAATCCCGATCCCGTGGGAATTTCGGGATAAAAAGTAACCTATGTGTTATTCCAGGCTGCCAACTATATACTTACCAAATTTCATTCAGATCCGTTCAGTAGTTTTTGCGTGAAAGAGTAACAAACATCCATCCATCCTCACAAACTTTCGCATTTATAATATTAGTAGGATAGTAGGATATTAGTAGGAAGTAGGAAGTTACCTTCAGAAACCTTTTCAAACATCTCTTGAACCCTAACCAACGGGTTCCGCAGCTTCTCATTACTTACAAGCAACGCTGATTATACGCACTATCAGTAGATTGATATTTAAGAGTAAGCTCACCGTGATATCTTACTTTAAGATAAGTTGAACTTGTTCTATCTACGATTAACTTTGTCTAGTATAGATGTTTAATTTATTTTATACATCTTCCATGTTGGCTATATTATGAGCTTTCTATGTCAGTTGGCTTTGGGTCCTAGTTATAAAGTCATATGGGACTACAAGGTTTAACATAAAGACGTAATTAATAACAAAGATTTGTATATTTAAAACTTAAAGCGTTCACTTAAATATCAGGAAACATCCTAAGCGAATGTAATCTCGGGATAAGAAGTACTTTCTGATAAGTTTAATTTAAATCTGCTTAACCTTTGGCTGACTGAACTTACTTGAAATTTTTATTAATGAAAATGTTAAATAAGATATATAGATACGTAGATAGGAACAGTGGTGGTCTAGGGGTAACGGTACTGACTTACGAGTTGTATTTGTTATGAATTCGAACCCAGGAAGGAACAATAACATTATTTAATCTATGTAACATTTAAAAATACTCATAAAAAAGTAGCTCACCGGTATCGGGAACAGGGTCCAAGCTACCGGTGGTCAGGGCTCTTGAGAGAGGAACCTCCTCACAATACGCGTCGTTTCCAAGAGTACTGCTTTCTGGATCAAGCCCTTGATCCAGCTGCCCAACGAGAGCCTCCTTAGATGTTGGTCGAGGCTCTTGGCTATTATACCATTGGCTGTGATGACTATCGGTACACTGTTTGCTATCTCCACATCCCACATGTCAACAACCTCGCGCGCCAGGTCAAGATACTTATTTTTTCATGTATCTCAGCTTTCACGAGGTTCTCGTCATGGGGGACTGCTATATCAACAATCATTGTGCGACGCTCTAATCGGTCTATCACCACTATGTCAGGCTTATTGGCAACATATCATAGTCCTGTCAGTGATGATAAACCGATCCCAGTACAGTGTAATATTGCCATTTTCGAAAACTGGGTCGGGCACATACCTATAGTAAGGTACTTCTGATTACACAAGATTGTGTTTAAGAGCAAGTTGCTGGTGAATAATCCTGGCTACGAGGTTGTGTCTATGCAAATATTCTCCGTTAGCCAGACGAGAACAATCGGAGATAATGTGACGAATGGATTCTTCCGGTTTGTGACATGCCCGACATGTGTCTACCGTACCATCCTTCACAATATATATCCGATAGTTATCCGTCATCATAACTTCGTCCATGATCGCACAGACAAAACCTTCGGTTTCCCCGATGAGGTCACCAAAACGTAGCCAAGCTACGGACGCTAATAAATCTACTTCAGACCCATGAAGGATCTGGTAATAGCGTCCGTGAAGCTCCTTGCTCTGCCATACTTCTCTGCGGTCATTAGTATCTAATACTACAGTTTCGCGCCAATTCTCGTTACCTAAGGAAAGCGGGGTGAGGCCTTTGTCCACCGCTACGACATCCCGATGCATACCCACGTCAGCTTTTAGGAAAGATTCCCTAAGGCTGCATACCTCGCAGTTGTGCAGGATCTTTCCATTTAAAAAGCCACGACCCCCGCACTTCCGCGGGATATACAGCCTCATCACCGATGAACGTGGGTGATGCATCCAATTTGCAGTCAGCGTTGTGTAGACCCGCCTGTCCAAGGCATCAAGTTCAGTCCGAGTCCATTTGAGTATGCCAAAAGAATACATCAATACACATCATTATTATTATTAATATTGCTTGCCATTTTGTGTGATTACGCTCTTGATCTAATCAGATCGATGCGTATTGTTTTTTCAAGGGTCATATTAATTTGTCATAATAATAAGTAACACAAACATAAGTAACAATAACAGAAGGTTACAAAACCATCTGTTATTGTAGTAAATAAATAAACAGGATAAAACAGTTCGGTAAAAGCCAAAAGGTAAAAAAAAAACAGCTCAACGGCCACTAATAGATGCAAAAACGTGGATTAGGTAAAATTGTGCGGTGAAATAATGAGAACTGCAGCGGAAATCAGTAAAAACCATTGGGTTGGTAAGAGTGCGGGGTAGGAGGGGTGCGATTACACTCTCTATTGATTTCGCAAACCGACCACCGTTTTTGTTAAAGTAACTGGTTCGCCTTTCTAATCGCTTCACAATCAACTAAGGTTGTCAAAGAAAAACAAGGATTTTTTGTTGGTGTAATGATGCCATTAAATAACCGTTGTTATACTGTTTTTGGGCGGTTATATGACGTCGTGGATTTGGTGATTGTTGTCAATTATTTTTTTACTAACAGTCGCGCTCCTATAGACTTTATCAGGGTAAAAGCATAACTCTCCTTTTTTGCGGTCGGGTAATATATAAAACCTAACGTTTATCAAGCTTCAAGCTACTTCCATATTAA
Organism: Tholera decimalis; assembly: GCA_943138885.2. Lineage (NCBI taxonomy): Eukaryota > Metazoa > Arthropoda > Insecta > Lepidoptera > Noctuidae > Tholera > Tholera decimalis. Next base: position 19,409,811 of record OW964572.2, on the reverse strand, counting down.
ATTTCATCCAAATCTACCTAGTACTTTAGAAGATTAGCGCGTTCAAACAAACAAACTAACTTTAAATATGACGGCCCATTCTGAGATAAGAGCCTTTTTAACCTTTTTAAAAGTATATTTATATTGTTCGATTTTAATCACTTAATTTTATGTTATTCGTTTCTATGAGTGTGCGAAATATTTCTTATTTTTTCTTTTCTCAAATTGTTTGGCTTTGCGTCTGAAAGGAATATTTTGTTAAAGTTTCATTGGATTTATGAACCGCTAAACAGACGATTACGAAGAAAATAAAATTCTCTGTAAAATTCCACAGTTGAGTATATCAAGTATCTACTAAATAGAATTGAACTTATTTGAATCTACATAATTACCTTGACTGTACCAAAAATATTTAAACGTGACGCACTTTTTCCGAACTAAAGACATCAACGACAATTATCTCTTTAGGCCTATAGCCCGCATTTTCACAGCACATCTATTTGAAATGAATTTATTCGTTTATCCAATCTATTGTTTTGAATTCTATAATAAGACGTCCCCGATTAATTACTCGTACATGACCACCTTTTGTGACATTATACCTAAAACGTTTCGGGAATACTTTCATTGTGCGTACGGCTAAGGAGTAGAATTTCCTGCCGGAGTTTGTGTTTCCTGACCGCTATAACCTGGGGCTCTTTAAGTCAAGAGTGAATAGGTTACTTCTAGGCAAACGTGCTCCATCTTCGACCACATCATCACTTACCATCAGGTGAGATGGTGGCCAAACGCGAGCCTATATATAAAAAAAAACCCTTAAATTAACGGTAGCAGAATAGTTCCACTTGAAAAAAAGAATAGTAATTTTCCTTATACCTATGGGTTTGCAATACCACTGCCTTTGTCATATACAGTCAAACCTGGTTAAACGTGCCCTGGAAAAGCGAGAAAATCGCTTACTGATAGTTACAATAGCTCTCGATACTTTTGCCACGGTTACTGGGATTTTTTGTGATATATTTGTTAGACTGGTCCACGTTTAGGTACCTCTGTAATTGGGATTAGCTATATAAGAAAGAAAATATATCAGGTTTAAACATTCAATTTCTTTTTCCTTATTGGAAAACTGGGCAAATCGAGACCCCAGTTACACAGATTCCACTGTATAAAAAAATCCAGCCAAGTGCGAGTAGGACTCGCGAACGAAAGGTTCCGTAACATTATTATAGGCAAAAATCATGTTTTTGTATGGGAGCAGTTAAATATTTACTTTATTCTGTTTTTAGTATTTGTTATTATAGCAGCAACAGAAATATGTCATCTGTGAATTTTTCAACTATCTATAGCTATGACGATTCATGAGATACAGCCTGGTGACAGACAGACAGCGGAGCCTTAGTATTAGGGTCCCATTTTTGCCCTTTGGGTGCGGAACCCTAAAAATTATAGAATAAAGATGACTCAGATCTTAGTTTAGCCGACGGAAACTAAAACCACAGAGCAACCTTCTAAAAGTCTAAAACATTAATTCACGGTAATTTTGCCCAGTTCTACGCCAGCACGAATTTGCTTGATTCCATTATTTTGTTTAATGAACGCTGAGTCTTAAATTGGGCCAAGGCACCCAAAGTGATTGCTACGAAGATGGTATAATGATTCGTGATTATTTTATAAGATTATGTAAGTTACTTGTTACTTGGGTCGTGAGAATGAGGACTTTTCTGTGTTTTTCTTATTTTTTAAGTAAAAGTCTTATGGTTTTTTTTTCTAAGTTTTTTGAGTAGTATTGCATAGTGCATTGAATTATGTTATAAATCAATTGATAAATTATAATAAAACAGTATAAAAAAATGTGTTTGTACATAGAATATATTTACAAAAATAATTGAGGGGGGTTGACAAACATTAATAAAACAAGAATTAAAAAGACAAGAGATGGTTCTCTGTTTATCTGAAATTTGTGTTTTTGTACACCAAAATAGACAAGAGTTTGACTTGCATAATGATGTTGTATCCAGACCTAGTCGAAAAGTACATATGCTTAATGTTCCTAGGCGTAGAATTAAACTGTATTCAAATAATGTATACTGCATGTCCATTACTGTTTATAACAAATTACCTGATGACTTCAAAACTCTTAACCTCAGAACATTTAAACTTAAATTATTTAACTTTCTTTTGAGTAAATGTTATTACTCGACTGACGACTATATGAATGAAAAATTTACCAAAATATTTGACATTGATGCCTATTAAATCTGACTTATATAATTTTATTATCATTAACAGTTGCACCATTAATTTCATGTATTTGTAAACTCCATTCTAATTTTATTTAATTTGATTGTAATTTAAAGATTTGAACCGTAAGTTTACATATTTGTACACCGGAAACGGTAGAATATTCTGATCGTAATTAATAACTTAACAACTTTGTACAATATTCTGACAAATCAATGTTATTCTATTCTGTTTGTACACGCAACTACTTGACGGATTTGAATGAAATTTTTTTTGTTATATATATATTAAGTACCTATGGGCAACATAGAGGCAATAATTGATTTCAGATGTTGGAACATCTGACGCAAAACTTCCCCTCATTATTATTTACATAATATGTATGTATCTGGAAAAATAGGTACCCCGTCGGCAAAAATAGACAACCTGGTTCTACGTTATTTCTTTAAGAAATTTTTGAAAACGGATTGTGTTATTATTTGCAAATAATTTAATGTGTTTCTGATTAATTATAATTGTTGTTGGTTTTTGGATATTACACATATTAAATAAATAATATTATAAAGCTGAAGAGTTTGTTTGTTTGTTTGTTTGCTTGAACGCGCTAATCTCAGGAACTACAGTTCTGATTTGAAAAATTCTTTCAGTGTTAGATAGCCCATTTATCGAGGAAGGCTATAGGCTATATATCATCACGCTAAGACCAATAGGAGCGGAGCACTAATGAAGAATGTTTCAAAATCGGGGGATTTTTTTTCCACGCGGACGAAGTCGTGGGCGGAAGCTAGTATTAAATAAATATGTTACGTCGAGCGTGATACCATAATAGAATTGTAACCTTTATCTGTACTAGTCTATCTATACTAATATTATAAAGCGGAAAAGTTTGTTTGTTTGTTTGCTTGAACGCGCTAATCTTCGAAATTACTGGGTGGATTTGGATGCAATTTGGTATGGAAGTAGCTTGAAGCTTGAGGAAGGTTATAGGCTACTTATACGCGACTGCAAAAAAGGAGAGTTATTTTTTTACCGTGATAGAATTCACGGGACCGAAGTCCCGCGTGAGCACTAGTATAATATAATAGTAAGTATAAAGCGGAAAAGTTTGTTGGTTTGTTTGAACGCGCTAATCTTTGAAAGTTCTGAGTAGATTCGGATGAAATTTGGTGTGGAAGTAGCTTAAAGCTTAAGAAAAGTTTTTAATTGCAAAAAGTAGAGTTATATTTATATCGTAAATTCCACGGGAGCAAAGACCCGCCCGACTACTAGTGAAATATTTTATTTTCCCAATTAACTAACAGTCTGTAGTCCATTTTACATCTTACGTACCGTTCTGTTGAGAGGAAACGCAAAGATAACGGCTTTTTAAACACATATTAATCTTGATATCAAAGAAATAAAGATAAGATTGTACTTATAGAGCAATAAAAACCTATAAAATTGGTGGTAAATTAATGTTGTGAGTGTTTGTCAGTGTATTTAGCTTTATAGCTGTGTTTATTACTTTATTTTAATCGGGGATTGGGTAATATTTCAATAGCTTAATTCGAGAAAACCTGTGCCTGTTTTTTAAATGCCATTTAAGACTGTGTAAATTGAGTATCATTGGTTAATAAATAAAAACATTAATCATCATCTGGGAACCTTCCCAACTGCACACAGATGTGTTAGTGTTTTATATACCGTGTTATTTTAGTCGTCTTACAACGGCAGTCCACTTCATGTATCCAATGACTAGTAAACATTCATTTAATAAAATAAAATATTTATGAACATTTGAATAATTTAAAATAATACTTATTATTATGACGTTGTTGTGCACTAGGGTGAGTAAACTCTGATAAAAATGTCACCGCTCTTCCATACCAGCCTTGGAAATCAAGGCTCGATCCCCGCCTGCAACAGGATGTTTCAAACTACGTCATAATAATAAATAATATTTTCAATTTTAAATTATTCAAATGTTCATAAATATGTTTTTTTTTTCAAATGAATATATACTAGTCATTGGATGCATGAAGTGGGCTGCCGTTGTAAGACGACTAAAATAACATGGTGTATAGGGCGACACAACCCAGTAGCTGGGTAACATGATACCCTTTGGCCGAATCAGTGTCAGATTTTTGGCATCTACTACCCGTACCGACTTTCAAAGATTTCTAAATGACAGTCAGGGTTCTTGAGCTTAACGTGCTTGCAGGCACGGAGGAATCTCCATGTATCAAGATGATCACCCCTCCACAGACCGCCTCGGCAACCGTTGCTTAACTTTGAAGGTCCCGTGGACCCGTGCTGCTATTATTATTTAGCCTCGAGAATTACGAATGTAGTAACATTAAATACAGTTACCCACTAACATAAACAAGACCACATCACCGCTGCACTTCAATTTACCAAAAATATAAAATTTGACGACATGTCACCACAATTTTATTTCATCGTCACTCCGAATTTTATCGCACAATTCTTACCTTTCAAACGTGCCACAAAATCATCGATACACTATAATACACATGTCTAATATCCCCCAACCTCCCCTCTTCGCCCACATTTCCCTAGGGGAGACGCGGCATCGTTGGCGTTATGAAAATTTGACGTCAACCAATATGCGATGATACGTTCAGGGGTTATGTTTCGTATATTATTTTACATGTGTGAAAATGCCCGGCCTCCCCTAGTGGGTGAGATGGGGCTTTCTTAATCGGTTGGCTTTAGTTTAGTAATTGTTCATGGTACGCTGAAATTATTGCGGTTGGTAAGGGTTTCATATCGCTTTACATATTAATTTGGGTTAAAGTTTTTGATACCTGGTGTAATAAATAAGCTGTAGAGATTATTATTAATGTGGTCAGCAAATGAAACTATTTATGTGATAGAAACTAAAGTTTTCGTTGCTATAAAAAGTGCATAATACCTCAACTACAGTTCGGTAATTTTTCAGATAACTTGCCTAGTATAGTAGACAGTATGAATTAAATATGAAGCCAGCTTATGAAAAATATGATACCTGTGACGTTTGACATAACGTGCAAAAAGTTAAGTGCAATACAATATTCATTAAACTTTATAGAAAATCAGTTAGCCTAAACCTGGTACGCTAGACATTGACAAGTTTTAGATACTAAGGATGATAAATAGGTAGAATATACTGTATTGTATAACAAAATTGAAATACACCTAATTAACAATATTGCTTTAAATATGGTTACAATGGCGGTCTTATCGTTGAGAAATATCTTCCAGACAACTTTTGGAAGGACTTTACAAGCTTAAATCAAAGCGGATAGAGCTATATGCTGAGTTTCATTGTGCTGATTATTTTTCAAAAAGCTTCCTACCCAAAAATTTACTGACGGAACCCTATCATTAGGTCAGCAGGCTGTATGGAACCGTAACAGTAAGATAGTTGAAAGTGTCACATAGTGTGTATTACTATTACCGTTTTGATAACAAATTAAATGGATCCCAATCAAATGTGATTTATTATGTAGGTACATAATTCCAAACCCTTAGTGTTTGATCTATATTTACATTTTAACCAACACAAAAAAAATTCTAACACAGAAAATCGTCAAAGGAGGCTGTTCAGGATCCATAAGCTTAAGTATACCTAAGTAAGCCGCAAGTTGATATGTTTTATCGGCAATCCATAACGCGCGATGCTATAAAGCCGGCCATATTTCAAATGTGTAAATATATGTGAGCGAACTCCCCGCGCCTCCCCTCAAGACGACCCAAGAAGAACATAAAATATTATATTGCAATTTATATGTTTCGCTTCGGAAAGATTAGAAGAATCCCCGTTTATGTTAAGTGGTATTGCATGTATGTTTATGTGTTTTTGCGTGTGTTTTATGTTAGTTTTATCAATCATCAGCGTGAAGAATCAGCCTGAAGAGTATTTTATTACAATTATAAAGCAATAAATTAAATTGTAGCTACTATTGCGATCTGTTTTAGTTGATGACTGTAATTGCCTTATGTTAGTTGTAATTTACGAACAACCTAAATATCATTCATTCATTTACCTATAGTTCTCTTTGAAAAGATAAAAAACCTTTACATATCAATTCGTTCATAGATAGGCACCGAATATGACACACAGAGAGTAAACAGGGTGGCGATTAGCTTATCACATTAATTGAAACCACGTACTATTATAGTATTAGGTATTTTATCATATAAAATTAAAATAATCTAATAATAAACAATATTATAGCCCTGGGAGCTTTTCTCCCATTTTAATATTTCACATCATGTATTGCATAAACGTAATCAGCTGACCCATCGCTCAGTGCGTGCTCCGCCGGCGCCGGCGCCGCGCCGCGCCGCGGCGTTACCGCTTTAACATTTCAGTAAACTAATATTATAAAGGATTATTTATTTTTTACCAATAACGCCATTTATTTTGTTTGAAAAATGCATTTTCTTAATTTTAGTAAAATTTATTTATTTTATTATTTTAACGGACTGATAACAACTTGTAATACCTGCTGTACAATTTAATGTGATAACCTAATCACCAACCTGTATAGTATAGACTATACAGGGTAGCGAACAGGTTCACATCACACACCCTATTGTCACGAGTCTACTCCACTAATACATGCCTATATTTTTAATTTGCCCCATCAAACTACATTAATTAGGCACGTAATGTTATGCACTAGTATTTTAATTATTTAACAATTAATGTAAGTGCACACATATAGGAAAAGACAAATTGAACACTATTTGTATTTTTATATATTGTACGATATGGTTTATATTAAGATTATACATTAAGTGTTCAGAGTAAGACTTTCCTGCCTCTAAACGTAAGGATTTGTAATTGGCTCACTGTTTACCATACTATACAACGTGTAATTTAAAGGGTATATACATACCAAGTGCATGGCTTCTTTGGATGATAACAAACGATATGGCAAGGGTTTTGTAATCCTAAGTCTACGTGTGTAGAACTTATTACAAATTCCAATACACTGATACCAGAGACCGAATTTTTCAAATTAAGAAGAACGAAAAGAATTATCGTGTTATTGGCAAGTGACGTGGAAAGTTATTGACCCTCGTAGTGCTGTGACACGTTTGTTATGATTGGTATTCAAGAAATATATGAAACCAATAATTTGATATCAATTCTATGAGTCACTTATTTTGAGCTGAAACTGTGCATAGAGACTCCATACCAGATGTTGTCTTCAGCCCTTTTGGATAGATATGGGATTTTCTTTACACGTTGTATATTTCCTGTATTTAATAGCTGTTAGTCCTCCATACTTCTTAAATAATTTTGTAGTGTAAATAAGATATTTAGGTCTTTTTGATATCTTTGAAAAAGACCGAATATACTTTATAGTACACCAAAATTTTTACACACCTGTTTAACAATATTGCTGAACCTTCTTATCGCTTACATAAAGAGCTTCCTTATTTCTAATGTTCTCATATTCGCCGCAACCCAGCCAACTACCAGATAACACTGTAGAATTTGAAAAACCCATGAGGTTTAGCTATGGAGTGTGAAAGTAACATTAAACAAACTTTCTAATCATACTTTAACCAACCTATATCGTTTGTACTGCATCTCTCTAAGAGAAGGTTTAGGCCAAAATCCACTACGTGGTCCTTGTATTGGTTGGTGGTTGCACATGTCTTCGAAGTCATTGTCCTAAAACATACCGATGTCCGATGTTTTCGAAGCAGTGAGGACGAATTTTTTTTTTATATAAGGTTACTAGCAATGGTGGATTCTGTGTGTGGTAATTTGCGTAGATTTCACATTACTAGCAGTAATGTGCGGTCTTGTTAACCCCTCTAACTAAGCTAAATATGCTTGTGAAAAGTAAAGTTCCTGTCTGGATTCGAGCCCGCGACTTGTAAATAGAGAGTATTATTATATTTATATAAGTGGCAAATATTCTTAAAAACCTAGACAACCAGCAACTGAAACCCTTACTCTGTTTAAATTATAAAACTATATTTGAAACAGTCTTATTTTACGTCATGCTCTGCCGATCAAACAATGTCTTTCATAACATAAACTGTAGTTAAAGTAACTGTTATCCGCTTGAACCACTCGTAATAACTTCTTCAACAGCCTAGAAAATTATGTCGTGCAAACATTCACAGGCTTTTAATGTGTTTACGGCAACGAATCATAAAACACTTTATACTTACCGGAAAACATACTTTGCAATTACTCTACGTACATAGTAATACTAGGAAGTGCCAGTTTCTCATTTTTTGACGAATAATCTTTTGAGATACAGAAAGTTTTGTAATATTAAACCGTCATTTGGTTTCGGCCTGTATTAATTTATTGCAATCCAATGACCTGTTATTTTTTAGGGTTCCGTAGCCGAATGGAAAAAAACGGAACCCTTATAGTTTCGATATGTCTGTCCGTCTGTCTGTCTGTCTGTCTGTCCGTCCGTCCATATGTCACAGCCATTTAATTCCGAAACTATTAAGACTATACATTTGAAACTTAGTATTCTGTAAACCGCTTTCCGATTTTAAGAAAAAAATAAAAAAATATTTAAAATAAAGGGGGGTCCCCATACATGGATCTAGAACTGAAAATATATTTTTTCATGAAACCTATGCGTGTGTGGTATCTATAGACAGGTCTTTAAAAATGATATAAGGGTTTTTAAAACCACTTTTTCATTAAGTCAATCGTTTAAAAGATATATTAGCTTCCAAACTGATAAAATGTGTCCCCCCCCCTCTAACTTCTATAATAATAGAGTGAAAAATCTAAAAAAATATGTGTCTGTAGATCTTAATATAAAATTTTAACCAAAATTGGTTTGAACGAAATCGGGTCAGCAGTTTTTGAGATACAGCATATTTTATAAAACCGCAAATATAACTTTGTAATTCATACAATCACTATGAAAAACAAAGTTATTTGGCGTAGTTGTAAATAAATGTAAATAAGCTAGTTTTAAGAAATTTGTAAGGTTTTTTTTGTCACATAAATATACATATTATATTATATTATAATAATTACTTCGGAACCCTTCATGGGCGAGTCTGACTCGCACTTGGCCAATTTTTTCTTATTTACAGCAGGTTAGGAAATTCAAATACTTAGTTCTGTTATTTTTTTCTCTATGGTTATACAGACTACAGAGTATTCAAGATGTGTGTATACTTATAATTTTTAATGAAAATTTCAAAACTATTTAAATTACAATAAAAATAGACAAACTATAACTAAACATAATTTAAACTGAGGCGTCGAAAAATTCATACACAGCACTGTCCCCTGGTCCCCAGCCGAAAAGACTGACGGAAATACCTGGATGCATTACAATGCATAACTTCTATTCAAGGTAAAATCAGCCCTTGGAACCAGCAATAAATACCAAATAACCGACGTTTAAAACATCAGTGATGTCAAACAAAATTTTCTCTCACAAAATATAAGTCCAAAATTCCCATACACTGAAAAGTGGACACTAGATTATCCGCAATTAAGAAAACATGAAACCCCAGTGGTCCGTCCGACGACAGTAGTAGACAAAATTTTAATGAGCTCATTGAGCGAGCGTGCGTGTAATCACTCTGAGGGCCTTGTGACGCCAAGCTACTGTCCCACGAACGTGGGAGCGAGCGAGGCATTTCCTTGTGTTACCAATCATAGTGAGGTTCGTGGAAAAAATAAGACCGCTAAGAAAATGCTGTGACGTGCTCCTGTTTTTGTAAAGGTATGCGTAAGAGATTAGATAATACTTGAGCTTGAGACAAGTGGCTGTGGTAAAGTGTTGGGTTCTGCCGTTCATTTTAATTGCAATTTTCTTGTTTTCTCTTAGTAAACTATGGTCTTCCTTGACCATGTTTGATTCTTGTTTGTATGCGTGTTTGACACTTTATATTTGTCCAGCTTCTCTTAATTACAGTTAGAAGTTAAAATAAAGATGCAGTGTTTGTGCAGGTAAATAAATTAACTACTAGACAAGTTTAAATCTTGAATATGAAGAAAGAAATACCTGTTCGTTCAGCAAGAAAAGTTACTGAAAAAACGAAACTTAATTTAAAAAATACTTAACAAAATAGAGACAAATACTGTCTTAACTATATAACTAAAACAACTGGAACACACAATGGTAATGGTGAATAGAAACTATGTACTTTAGTTCTACTTTGCAATGAAGACACATGTGTATGAGACATGTGTTGGGATCGGATTTTGGTCTTGCTGGATACAGCTGAATATTACCAATATTTTAAAGGGATTGTAAGGTAAATAAGAGAAGTAATTCTGACAAGATTATCAGATTCAGATTTTACCCTATAAAAGTCCTGTACTAACCTGCAATTTATAATACCACCGTACCTAGGCACCTAAAGATAATGTGAAGTCAACTTAGCATATCTTAGTGCATGTAAGATGATAATATTATGATTAAATAAGATATGATTTGCATTGAAATCGTAATGTACTTTGAGCAATAATAATATAACATTACAGTAAAACCAGTTTACTTTAATAACATAGAGGGATTTTCCGCAAATATATATTTAAAATTAGTTAAATTATACCAATCATTTTTGTTATATTGTGATAATATACAACGTGTAACTTAAAGGGTATATACATATTAAGTGCACAGCTTCTTTGGATGATAACAAATGATATGGCAAGGGTTTTGTGATCCTATGTCTACATGTGTGGAACTTATTAGAAATTTCAATACATTGATACCAGAGACCGAATCTTTCTAATTAAGAAGAACGAAGAGAATTATCGTGTTATTGCCAAGTCACGTGGAAAGTTATTAACCCTCGTAGTGCTGTGACAGGTCTGTTATGATTGGCATTCAAGAAACATATGAAACCGATAATTTGGTATCAATTTTTTGAGTCACTTATTTTGAGCTGAAACTGTGCATAGAGTCTCCATACCAGATGTTGTTTTCAGCCCTTGTGGATAGATATAGGGTTTCCGTTACACGTTGTATAAATTCATACAATATGTTGGATGATTTTATACATACAATGTTCAGAAATAGCTATTTGCTGTAAAATAACGATTAAAAGTAATTATTTAATTGATAAATGGCCCTAGTTAACGTAAAGAGCTATACATTTATAAATTACTAGCTTATTTTTTACAGTAAAAATTTAGTTTTTATTTTTTCCAAGGTCTAATATCTGTACTAAATTCCATCAAAGTCGGACGAGTGGTTTATACGTGAAAATAAAAAAAATAGACAGAGTAGCTTTCACATTGATTATATTAAAGTATCAGAGAAGTTTTTATCAGCAGATTTGCCCTACAAGAACTAGCTGTTTTCAAGATTTGAAAGGTTATGTGTTTCCCTACCAATATATATAAAGTGATCAAATATAATTACAAATTAAAAAAATGTGAAAAAATGCCCTTGCATAATTTAAATTTAGGATTACTATCTTCTTAGTCTTTTAACATAATAATTACTACTTCTAATATATTAAAAAGCATTTTCACTACATAAAAATAAAAGCTACACAAAAACAATGTTCTAAACACAGCGAACACGTATCGTACACGGATTACGGTACACGAACAAAGGTACTAAAAGCACAACATCATAAAGCTAGCCTTCTGTTCGCCGAACGAGTGCAACGTTTGAAAATGCAACCTAAACCCGTTTCCCGATTGCATTTCAACCCATGAATTCTCCATGAGGTCGTACCTCCCCGATTCCCGTTCGTTTGGCAACGTTACTAGTGGGAATTGGTATTTGCTTGTTGCGTGCAATATGTATGAGATTTTGTCCGCTTATTTTTTCGCTCCGCACCACTGTCCGGTGTAATTGAGAAATGTTTACTCTCGGTGCACATTGTCGATGCTGCAGTGGACTGTATAATTGCATATTTATGATCGCAGCGCAAATTGATTTGCAAAAAATTGCCGAAAAATTTGCGTTTTTATTCTGTTTGGTTCGCTAGTTACATTTGATATGCAGATGGCGGGAACATTTCAATCAGTAAATAATGAATGAATGTTAAATTTTTGAGTGTCTACTTGAATTTTTGGTGCGTTTTGCTTACAAGTGTCGGAGGCGCGGACAAATGTGAGTGTAGGAGTGATGGAACGACTCCGCGTAATCCCTAGTGACGGCTGCGTCCAATTAGGCGTCAGGCATTCGTCTTCCCGTCCTTACTTTTTCACTTCCCTCACTCGGGGGCGGATTTGTAGGAAAATATGAGCGGGAATTTGTCTCACTTTAAGTGAAAGCAAGGCTCTGAGGTATAGTATGTGTCTGTGTGTATTTACATACATCTTAGAAGTTGCAAAATATTATAAATAACTTATTTTACAATGAACCGCTGATTCTCTATCTCTGAGCTTGTGTAATATCTGACTTTTCTTAATTTATGAACTTGATTACTTATGAAGTTGATGGGTAAGTCCTCAAAAAGTAAGGAGCAGTTCAATACAAGGTCATAGATTACTACGCAAATATTTTCTTCTGACTGACTCTTGACTGGACACAGCATCTTAAGAGATAGATCTATTTTAAGAGATAGTATTTGTGTTTAATGATTGTCAGACTGAGCTGGCCAAAGAGAATCGTGTTATCCATCTACAGGGTGGTGGAGGTCAGAAAGGCAGTGGCTCCATTTAAAACACTAATACTCACCTGCATCCGGTTAGACGGGAAGATGACCCCAAAAGTATTATTTTTATTTTATTTTATTTTATTTTTATTTTTAATATAGTAAGGAAAAGTCCAAGAAGATGATGACAATGTTATTTATACTTTTTGTAACCTTGTAACCTTGTAGCTGCTGAACCATGTATCCAGGCTTAGATATAATGAAACCTAAATTATAAAGCCTAAAATGCCTTTTTCACTTAACATCCGTTACAAAACTGTAGGATTCAATAAAATGGCATAAATAAATGTGATTCACGGTGAGTGGGCTGCCCGGAGGGTAGGGTTGGGTTACTCTGTTATATCATAAAGGGTTCGTCCCAGACGGTTAAACCCTTCAATGTTAATTTGTTTGTTAATTTTTCTCTGCCCTTATAACTGACGTAATTAGGTTTTTCGTTTTATAATTAAAGGGTATGATTTTTTATTTGTTTTGTGTTGATGAGGAAAATTATGGTGAAAATCTTTATTGTTGTGAAATTGTTTTTTACTTGCCGTTTAAGATTGGGAAAGGGACGGAGACGAAACATTCTTTTTTTTTTTTGCAAAACAGACATGCTTCTACACTGAAATGAACTTAGTTTTCTAGTGGCTCACCGGCAAGAATAGTGTTTTGTTTAGAGAATCGATAGTGGAGTGGGGTTATGATTTAGATGATTAGAAGAAATGAGTGGCGCTCGCGTAACATCTTATTTTCACTGTCCAATTCCGCGGTACATGACGCCATCGTACGAGCTGTGGGGGAAGTCCATCATATATTTTTGTATTGTCGCCAATAAACCTTTTCAATATTATGACTCCACTTTTTAAAGCTTTGTACTCGAGTACAAAGCTTTAAAAAATGCATGTTTATCGTGATATGATCTTTCTGGGATGCCAGTTGGGTCGACTAGGAAGATGTTGATCGAATTCATGTTAAAAGTAATCTACGACTCAGTGATACTGTAGTTTTTTATCGTTAAAGAATTGCCGTATTCTGAACAGAGATTACTATTACAAATATATGTGTAGATTACCACTTAAAACATAAATTTACCATTTTTCAGCCCGTCTTACCGTCTATCCCTTTAGGTGACAGACGGGTTAGGTTGGTGGTAAAACTTAAGGTCAATAAAAAATATTTTCTCTCGCGGGGAAAAGCCACCGTAACATAACTGGTATCATACAACTTTGTATATAGTTACGTAAACGCACACATTGGTAGATGCGCGTATACGCTTGCTATGCGAATATGTCTGGTACAACAAAAGGGGCCATCTGTGCATGGTAGCTTGTACAAGGTAAAATAAAACTAGCGTCTTATCGAGAGCAGGACAATATGGTGGCGAAGTAATTCACTTATCTTGTCCTAGCAGTCGCGCAGGGCTTGGCTCTTGTGGGCTTTATCATGATAAAAACATAACCCTCCTTATTTGCAGTTGGATAAAAAGCCTATAACCTTCATCAAACTTCAAGCTACTTCCATACCAAATTTCATCCAAATCCAGCTGAAACTTTCGAAGATTAGCGCGTTCAAACAAACAAACAAACAAACTTCCGCTTTTGAATATTATGTAGTACTAGTACTCACGCGGGGCTTCGCTCCCGTGGTTTCTATCACGGTAAAAACATAACTCTCCTTTTTTGCAGTCGGGTAAAAAGTAGCCTATAACCTTCCTCAAGCTTCAAGCTACTTCCATACCAAAATTTCATCCAAATCCACCCAGGACTTTCGAAGATTAGCGCGTTCAAGCAAACAAACAAACAAACAAACAAACAAACAAACAAACTTTTCCGCTTTATAATATTAGTATAGATTATAGAACTGAAACAGTCCTTTTACAGGCAAAGCGAGAACCTCCTTGGTTTAGAGATATGTGAAGACGAATGAATGGGGTTTTCTACAAAAAATATATTATTATACATACCTATGCGCCCTCTAGCCATTCACCGAGCTCCACACTAAAAATCTCATCTTCATTTCTACTGTATTTCGAAGGCATTTTTTTACAAACACTCAGACCCAGAACTACTTCTAGTAGATCATACAACTAATTGGTTCCTCAAACCTTTAAGGCCTTTGACAGGATCTGGCACGATAGCCTTATTGCTAAGTTTCCTTCCTTCGGTTTACCCACTCAACTTTGCGTTTGGATTGAAGACTTCCTGAGAGATCGGTCCATTCGAGTGGTCATTGATGGCTGCTCGTCTGACCAATTGGCAATTAATGCCGGGGTCCCTCAGGGGTCAGTTCTCTTAGCAACTTTATTCTTGCTGCACATTAATGATCTGCTCATGCTCATGGCCGGTACCTTTGAGTACGCAGACGACAGCACAGTTGCTGAGAGATATGTATCCAGCACGCGTGCTGATGGGTCACAGATCCAGTCTCTTCGTGAGGACATGGTTGGGTGCTTGAACTTGTCCTTGAAGCTGCTTCTGCTTCTGAATGGGGCGATGCCAACTTGGTCAAGTTTAATGCAGCTAAAACCCAGGCTTGTTTCTTCTCCGCAAAAAGGAGCCAATTCCAACCGGCTACTACTTTCCATGATGTAACCGTGCCGATAACCGCGAATTAATAAATTAAAAGATTAGCTGTTTTGAAGTAATTTTGTGTCGTGTATGGAGTACTCCTCTTATCTTTGGGATGGATCTGCCAAGTACCAACTGGAAGCGCTTGAGTCGATCGAGAAACGGGCCAAAAGACTCATTGGCAACGATGCACTGGTCGAGTCAAAACTCCAGAGCCTTGAACATCGACGGCGAGTTACTAGTCTATCGGTTACATTTCGAGGAGTGTGCGATGGAATTACACAATCTAATCCCGCCAAGCCCGTTCCATCATCGCTTACCATCAGGTGAGATGGTGGTCAAATGCGAGCCTATTCTGAATTAAAAAAGAAAACTTATCTCACGAAATACGGGTGTACTAAACACTACACCACTGCTTAATTATCTTTTTTTAGGAATACAGGCCTTTTTTCTGCGGAGGGAAAATCACGATGACTCCTTCCCCTCTGGAGTGGAAAGGAGTGTTAGACTTCTACTGACTAAAAGGGTGGGTACCCTGTTCCTTCAGTTGCTCTTGTATTTACATGGCCTCGATATCTTGTTGGAAAATTCCCGCTTGGCGGTCAGAACTCACGCCGAGAGAGCAACCAGGTGATAGCCCAACCCAGCGATTTTTTTTTTGTGTGTGGCATCTCTCAGGTCAACCTCTGAGGTTGTCGGCTGGTTAACCGGGCTTGCCTGTAGTTGCCTTAATTCATAAATTAATTTCCTCCAGCCAGGGCTTATTAATAGCCCAGTGACAAAACTATCTGAACTACATACATACTCGCTGCTCTCCAAATCTTTTTCAGATGCTAGCTCTAATCGCTATTCGATAATCGCTGGCATTGGGACAACTGGCATAGGCTGACATTATAATACTAACAAAATGGTGTCCTATAAGTAATGTATAATATTATTGATTAAATTGACAGTTGACACGGCAATGCATTAGCCATTTCTAGTGCGTAGGATTTGCCAGCTATAATAATTTTGAGTTTATTGATATAAGTTGTCATAACGACAATTATGACCCTGGGAACGTGATGAAATTATACTAAAACCTAGATATTATATTAATGCTTAATATAATGCCACTTAGGGCGCAACAAAATTGGTTATATGTAGTTATGAATCACCTTTCTAATGAATAAAAGATTAGTTAACCGTAATATATGTATAAACTCGTGTATAATAGTGGTTATATACGTTAAAAATTGTTAAAAAGAAGACTTACAACAACAAAGAAGTGCCTTCTTGAATTGCAAGCACTAACACCTTTTTAAACGCAGCCTAAAAAAAGGTGTTGAGATGTGCGAGGATGCGTAGCGAGGGATGTGTTTGTAAAGAACCAATAGAATCGCTTCATTTACCTCGCCTCGGTCAGCACAGCTCTGGTGGAAACGGCTCAGCGGAGCTAGATTTTTGCGCATACAAAACAAGCGAGGGATGGGTGCGAGGGATGTGTGCGAGAGATGTGTTGCGAGGAATGTGCTGCGAGGAATGTGGGTAGGGAAGGATGTGTTGCGAGGTTTGCGCATCCTCGCACCACACATTAATGCGCATTTTCACAGCTCCGCTACACATCCTCGTAGGCACATTTTCATCGCACAGCTTTGGTGGAAACCCCCACACATTTTCACTGCACAGCTAGACATCCTCGCACGACACATTTCCATCGCACATCTCTGGTGGAAACGCAGCCTTAAGATTCAAACTCGACCCATTACATTATTGCCGGGAACCCATTTCAGACACAAGCATATTAAGCTTAGTGGGAGGGGTTAACAGGATTGCTAGTAATGTGAATTATACCCACATTGCTAGATCTCTTAAAAAAGTATAACATGAAACTTTGAATAACCTAATAATGTGTATTCCTTCAAGAAATATGTAGGTATTTTAATTCTAAAGTCAAAAACAGGTTTCATACAAAGAATGCAAAGAACATTACATTACAATCATAAAGAAGCACAATTTAAAATAAAGGCAACGTTCTAAAAATAAAGCCATGTGTACACTTTTGTTATCGCTACGAATGTACCTACATATACATCCAACTCCAAACGTCCTTATACCGTAGCACACGTAAACCACGCCGGTCCGGACGCACGCATGAATCATATCGCCCTTAACCGGATTACGACCCGCGGAATCTTGTTACCGCACCCTTTTCCACCCTGATACCGTCGGACGGGAAATTCGTTTTACTATGTAGCTAATCGTTTTTATATAGTTCTGTGGCGTCTGTGGGTCATGCTGTTAGGTCTTGTTGAATATTGACGGCGGTTCTCAAGATTGATGATACATTTGGTATAAGATTAGCTGTTTTGAAGTTGTTTTGTGTCGTAGGTAAATTATAACTTGATGTTAAGTATTTATTGAAATACTTATCATTACCAACTTTATCTTATCGTTGACACTTAAATCTGTGTTTAAAATTCTACATAACCATGCAAAATGTTTGAAATTATATCTACTGGTGAGTGTCTAAAATGCTTATATTTTTACAAATTACTTAAAAAATACGGCACTTAAGTACTTACTCAAGCCCAAAACCCGAGCCCAAGTACTTCGTGCACTGGGAAATGAATAAACCGAAAGCTGTACCTTTAAACTTAAATTACATGGGGAACAAAAGTCACTAACAATCTTAAACTACGACCAAGTTACTCCCCAGCAATTGCTACATAATTTGCGGTCACGTGAGGCGGCCATTACGCTGTCGGCCGACCAATGAGAGCGCGCCGTTTAATACGATTCCATATTTGAAAAGAATTTATGCATGTATTTTTAATTCAGGATAGGGCAGTAGTGTTATAGTACTTTCTTCAAGGAATTTATAGAAAGGAGTACAGTCGCGAGGTGCTTAATTGCCACAAAAAAGTGTTAAAGCCTGACAGGAGTGAATTTAATAGCCAATTAATTAAAGGTCAGTAAAAGGTAAATAATTCTTAGAAAAGAAAGTTTCGATAACTTAAAATAGATGGCCACTAATACGTTATATGATGTCGCAATACTTTATCAAGCACACTCGTGTATTTTTTGTACGAATAGTTTAACATCAACTCAATTTCAACTAATGCTCGAAATTAAACTTGTTTTTTTTTACGATAAATGTTCAGCTTATTTACGGTCTAGTAAATAGAGCGACGGATAGATTGCTACGAAATTATAGAAGTAAATGGTCATAAATATGTTATTACGCTGATTGTACTATAATATGGACATGACATTGAAAACAATATAGTTATAAACAACATAGTCTCTCATCTCACGGATCATTTAATGCAAATCGATCTATTACGGAAAACACCGACGATTACCGACCGCCCAACCAATAGCAGCGCGTCATTTAAATGGTAATTTATTGGGTTTCGAATTTTTAAAACGTTATTACGTCCGCCATCTTGGATGTAATTTTGAAAAGAGAACGTGCAACAGCTACTTTGAAACGATTTATAACGATTACCGCTTCCTTTTTTAAAAGACGGATAACTTGCGGTTTGTGTATGGCCAGTCTTTTCCATGAATGATCATGAACGTGTAATTTTACTTTGATTATGCGATGTAATCAAAACTTAATACATACTTCATAGACGTACAAATGCGTATTTTAATGAGATTTTTATTTATTCATGGCATTTTTTTCCTAATTCTCGATCTGTGTTGTTCATAAGGGTTAAATCGTGATTTCAATTACCTACAAAGATAAGATGTAAATGGACGTTAAGAGTCGTAATCGTTGTAATTGCTTGATTGTTTCAGTCTGATATCAACGTTACGTAGCAGAATTTGAATAAAACCTATTACGAAGGAGGTTTAACCTAGTTCTTGAGATTTTGTTCTTAATAAACATTGAGTCATAAAATTGAGTGAATGGAAGTAATAATACGCTTCTGAAATTACTTTTCATTCATTTTGATGTTTTTGTTTCATTATAAAAAAGATTCATTGTACAGTTCGCTCGCTACGTTTGGGTTTTGATTGCTATTTTTTTGGATAAAGTATATGCTACTTTCAGGGTTGAATCAAAATGATACACAATGATCTAACTAGTTAGTACTAGTACTAGTAACTAGTAGTTCTTGAGGAGTTATTGTACCCATGGCATCATCAGCCATTTCTCCATTTTTATAAACATTACTAGCAACCCGGCCTGGCTTCGCACGGTCTCATTCCGTTAATTCTCGCAAAATATTTATAAATTATACACTAAAATAGGGGAGGGGTGGCATGAAAGGGACATTTTTGATTTTGAGGTTCTAGTAAGTGATTGAGAAAATATTTGGAACAGCTTGGAGTCGAATAGAAAGCGTTAATTATTAAACTATTGAAATGAAATACAATAATTGCCATTAATCAATTCTTAGTTGTTTATTTTCTAATCTTAAAGAAATGTGTATTTTGTCCCTTTCTTAAATGAACTGTATTGAAAGGGACGCAGTAATTTATGAAAAGGACAGTCCCTTTCAATACGTGTCCCTTTCATGCCTCTCCTCCCCTACTCCTCATTTATTACTCTTTCCGTTAGTGAAAACTGCATCAAACTATGTTCAGTAGTTTTTGAGTTTATCGCGAACACAGAGACAGACAGACCCGACAGGAGGCTTAGTTTTGTAATCGTATGTCAGGATTTCTATTTAATACTTTTACTCTAAGTTGTTTTAATAACAATACAGGTCATCCGTGAGTCCATTAGATTTGTCAAAAATTCCATAATTGCTATTTTATTAGCATATTTTAAAAATTTAAAAAACCAATATTTCCATTCGTCCAA
This sequence comes from Tholera decimalis, assembly GCA_943138885.2. Taxonomy (NCBI): domain Eukaryota; kingdom Metazoa; phylum Arthropoda; class Insecta; order Lepidoptera; family Noctuidae; genus Tholera; species Tholera decimalis. The sequence continues at coordinate 19,389,627 of OW964572.2, read as the reverse complement.
ATACGTATATTTTTTCATATGGATGAATTACTTGTCCGGTTGAGATTCTACAACAACTATTTTACAACCAAAGCGTAGTCCTAAAAAGTAAACTTGAAAGAAACAGCTATTCAGCTTGCTTTACCATCACATATTTGAATACATGAAACTATCTTAGTACCCCGCATCATTTCACTGTTCTTTTTTATTCTATCCTACTGTTGATCAACGGCCTTCCCCGTATCTTTCCAATCGTCTCTATACTTTACTATCTTTAGTATGAGTTTAAAACGAGAAAAGTATTTCACACTCATACTAAGCTCACAGCTCTACTAACTAAGAAACCTCTGTTTCCAGCATCGTTCCCCATCACGAGGCGGATCGGCCACCCCTACCAGAATCGAACACCTCCGAAGCGTAAGAAGCCCCGAACTTCCTTCACTCGGCTGCAGATCGCCGAGCTGGAGAAACGGTTCCACAAACAGAAGTATTTGGCGTCTGCTGAACGAGCTAGCCTGGCGAAGACTTTGAAGATGACAGACGCGCAAGTGAAGACGTGGTTCCAGAATAGACGGACGAAGTGGAGGTGAGTTCACAGATGCTGTTTTGTTTTTGATAGTCGGTGCCAGACTATTCTGGTAAAATGTTATCTTTATAACTGTAATTTCATCTGAAGACGGATTAACAACGATCAGTAGTATCCTTTCGAGGGGACAATCAGCAAATGACTTCTCTCGCTTTGGGTGAAGCAGAAGGGAGTGTAGTAGTGAACTTGGTGTGATTTGAGTCAGTAGGATTCTAATACTGACTCAAATCACACCATCTTCCTTCAGTTGCCTTTGCATTCTGGGGCAGCAGTATCTTGTCATACTATTCCGGATCAACCCCGGATTCTTACAGTCTAAAGCCGCGTTTCCACTAGGCAACAATTGACGCGCAACATGTTGCACAACAAGTTGCACAACATGTTGAAAGTCAGCGCGGAACTTTTGTTGAACAACGTTGTCTGTCTACGCATCTACTACTTTACGTCAGTCGTCGACAACATGTCGCCAGAGGAACATTACGAATTTTACCCGAATCAACAAAACAGACTGTAACAGTACAAAAAATTGAACTCATCACTGCTCTGTGAGCAGTATCCCATAAACATTCTTAGTTTTGGTACAGTTCGATTAATTTAAGCACTTGTTCGTTACATTACACTACGGACATTGTTGCGCGTCACGTCTTCACTCGACAACAATTGATGCTCAACTCTCTAAACAACTCTTTAAATAAACAACAAGCCGCGCGTCGCGCGCTGTTGTGCAGCGTTGCTGTACATGTTGAGCGTCACGTGTCGCACGCCAAATGTTGCCAAGTGGAAACGCGTCTTTAGCCTTGCGGTTGAATCTTGTTCGGGCAATCCACCTACGGATATGATCCGAGTGTACGCCTGCAGATTATATCCACTAGATCTCTCTGCTCTAGGAGTGTGTTACTTAGATGGTCATACACTGGACATCGATTGGAAAGATACACAGAAGATAAGTCCGATGGTTACTGCCCTAAAGATGCAGCCCCTGTGTTAAAATAAAGTAAATATGTATAGCCTTTTTTCCGGGTGGGAAAATCATCGAATGACTACTCCCGTTCTGGGTAGAGAGGAACGGAGTGTCAGACTTCTTCTGACTAAAAACCCACCCTGTTCCTTAAGCTGCCCTTAAGTTCCGGGGCTGCGATATCTCGTTAGAAAATTCCCGCAACCCCGGAATATGTATAAGTCTGGACTGGCTTATAATTAGATTTTGCAATTCAATCCACCAAGTCCGTTCCATCATCGGACTACAAGACGAACGGCGATGCGCTATCGTTACATGGTGGATATCCACCCATACTCACGAGACGTTTTGGGTATATTTTCATTGTACGTACCTACAGCTAAAGAGTGGAATTCCCTGTCGGAGTCTGTGTGTATAGCTATAACCGTTCTCTTTAAGTCAAGAATGAATACGTTACTTCTAGGTAAGCCTTCGTTATCTTTGAGCACATCATCACTTACGATCAGGTGAAATGGTGGTCAAACGTAAGCCCAAATGGTGCAAGTCCATCAAAAATCAGTATTTTCAGAATTAACAAAAATCTCGTACTCTCCTTCCATTTTCTAACGAAAATTTTCCATGGAGTAAAATTTTCGTTAGCTTAAAATGGTTTTTAGTTCTGTAAGTATATAAAATCGTACCAAAAAACAAAAAAGCTCCTTTTTCAAATATCACGTTTTAGCCTACTTTCTAGTACGCCTCTTTTGGTAATGACAGATTTAATTACGTTTTAGAGCATGTATCAACACATTTTATAAAACTTTGTAAGTAATTTACATGAAAATGGCTTCATTTACCTCAAAATGCATGTTCCCAACAATTATTCAAACGACTTTGTTGATAAGGATTACAAAACGTGTCATCACTTAAAATACATACTTGTAATTATTTTAGAAGAGGCGTCAACATTCTTGGCTCGCTTGTCCCTATTAAGATAACTGAAGGCACATCTCTAGCGTCCAAATAACTTGAACCCCCATTACTACCAAGCCCTTAACATTTAAGGGTTCTTGAAAATTGTCTTTCCTTACATCTCAAAGACAAGTTTCAAACGTCCAGTTAATTTGGCCTGTCCTTTCAACTTTTGTAGGGTCTTAAAAACTGTTGCGTTATTGGTAATGTTGTTTAAGTCCAAATAATTTGACCCCTCGTTTCGTATATCTGTTTAACTTTTAAGGGTCTTAAACTGTGGTATAATTATGTACTTAAGGTAGTTATTGTGTTGGGCAGTAAAACGTTACTTTGTAGAATATCAGTTGATTATTTGTTTTAATTACGTATCGTAAAACTGAATGGCATGTTTAACGTCTAGTATTACTTAGGTACTTGAGAATCGTGTAGTAGGTACGTGTTGGGTTATAAAAGTAAAGTGGTTTAAACTAAAGGCATTCAGCAAATTCACTGTTGGGCTACAAATTCTCTGTGCAATAGAGATAGCTGTCTAGAGCAAGATTGTTTTAACTATTACTAGTTAAAACTATCTAAGCTTAGACAGCAATCTCTCAATATACAAAAATCGTTACCAAAAGTACACTTGACAATGAATGAAAAGTGCAATTATGAAAGTCTCTTTAATGGATGGGCAATCATCCAATGACTGTCTTCCGATCTGGGCAAAAAGGGAGGGTGTGTCAGACTTTTCCTGACTAAAACCCATCCGTGTTCCATCATTTGCCCTTCGTGTTCCGAGGCCGCGGTAACTATTTCGAACAATTCCGCAAGTGTTTTAAGTCTAAGTCGCATTTAATTTTGGAAATAATCATATTTTCTATCATATTAGTATCTATTACAAAAACGACTATAGGTACTCATCGGCTGAATGCATTTCGAGCTCCACGTTAAACAAATATCTGTACTTGACACAGATCTATACAGGATGTCCCAAAACTCAACTTCAAGCGGGTACGGAGCGATAGGCTAGGTTGTACCAGTTCTAGCAAAAATAATAAAAACTTGGTTAAGTAATAAAAGATATAATTTTGAAAATGTTGAAAACCCTAGATTACATATTTAAGTACTATGATCACAAATCGCTAAAATTGCTTGTCGGGGTTACGGAAATATTCTAACGAGATATCGCGGCCCCGGAACTTAAGGGTAGCTGAAGTAACAGGTTGAATTTTTTCTACTGAGAAGTCCCACTTGATCCAGAGCGGGAGAAGTCATTCGATGATTTTCCCACCCAGTTAAAAAAAGTCACGGATTTTTTAAATTATTTTTGTTAGAACTCGTACAACCTAGCCTATCGCCTCATACCCGCTTGACGTTGAGTTTCGGGACACCATGTATACAACGTGTAATTTAAAGGGTATATACATACCAAGTGCACGGCTTCTTTGGATGATAATAAACGATATGGCAAGGGTTTTCTAATCCTATGTGTACATGTGTGGAACTTATTAGAAATTTCAATACATTAATACCAGAGACCGAATTTTTCAAATTAAGAAGAATGAAGAGAATTATCGTTTTATTAGCAAGTGACGTGGAAATTGATGACCCTCATAGTGATGTGACACGATTTTTATTATTGGTATTCAAGAAACATACGAAATCAACAATTTGGGGTCAATTCTGTGAGTCAGTTATTTTGAGCTGAAACTTTGCATAGAGACTCCATACCAGATGTTGTCTTCAGTCCTTTTGGATAGATATGGGGTTTCCGTTACACGTTGTATATACATGAAATTCATTTTTTTTATGTGTAATCCCACAGTCATCTTGTGCTTAGCCTTTCCCCAATATATTGGGCTTAGTTTCCAGTCTCACCGGATGCAGCTGAGTATTAGTGTTTAACACGGAGCGACTGCCTATCTGTCTTCCACAACCCATTAGCAGGGTAACACAATACCCCTTGGCTAGACCAGTGTCAGATTTATTGGCTTCTGACTACCCGTAACGACTGTCACAAATGCCAAAAGTGTAGTCTTAAGCTTTGGTTTCCTAGGAAAGCGGTGCCGTCATATTGCGGCCGTAATATTACGGACGCAAAAAGGCGGCCGTCTTTACGGTGACGACATGTGGAAAGTTCCACGGCTGTTTTAACACAGTCTGCTTCATCGCTATCAATGAAACGTTCACGAAACCATCTGTCACCGACAAGACGGCCGTCATGCAAATGGCGGCACCGCTTTTTGACGTTACGGTGTCAGTTACCGCTCTCTAGGAAACCGCGCCATTTTGTTTACATAGACAACGTTCTAGTGACATCATTCACCGCTGTATTACGGCCGCTATATGACGGCACCGCTATCCTAGGAAAACCAAGCTTTACAGTATTCCTAGGAGTCGCGCGGAGCTGTGCTCCCATTTACTTGATCACGATAAAAATATAACATTTCTTCTTTTGCAGTCGAGTAAAAAGTAGTCTATTATAACCTTCCCCAAGCTTTCAAGCTGCTTTCATACATTTCCAAACATTCCGTTCCATAAATATCATCCAAATCCACCCAGTATTTTTGAAGATTAGCGCGTTTAAATAAACACGCTAATATTTCCGCTTTATAATATTAGTAGGTATATATACATAATTTCGAGTGACAAACGAAATAACTATGCTGCCTCGCAATTTTCAAGTCGTTCCTAGAAAATACTTAACTTATACTTGGTTTGAAATACGTGTGCTATTTAGAAGTGACACAATATCTGTCTGGAAATTTATTATAATCTAAGCGTTTAGTCAAAGATGGCTTCACAATTTATGGTCAATCTAATATTACCATAAATAAAATGATGATGTTGCCAACTAAAAGCATTTACAGAACACGTGTATTTATTGATTGAATGGTTCAAATTAGTCGTTGATTTCAATATAAGATGGCATGGGAATTGATTAAAATTATCTAATGAGACTTGTTTTCCGATTGTAATCAGATTATAGGTAGTATTAAGTGAAGGTTATAGGTTACTAGTACTCACGCGGGGCTTCGCTCCCGTGGATTCTATCACGGAAAAAACATAACTCTCCTTTTTTGCAGTCGGGTAAAAAGTAGCCTATAACCTTCCTCAAGCTTCAAGCTACTTCCATACCAAATTGCATCTAAATCCACCCAGTACTTTCGAAGATTAGCGCGTTCAAGCAAACAAACAAACAAACTAACTAACAAACTTTTCCGCTTTATAATATTAGTATAGATTAGAGAAAAAAATTGTTCTCATATATTACTAGCTTAGCTTCAATTGCGTGAGTATCGACATTTATGTTCTGTTGACATACATAATCATAATAATATTAGTGCTATAGGAGAGGAAACCCACGTCTCATTACAGGTGTAGAGTTGCTTCTCATTACCCACTACGGATCAGAGCAGCAGTTGGGGTTGCCATTACCATTATCATTACAAATATCAATGGGTAAATTGTAGAAGAATAGAAAAACCTTTTACGAATTCAAGACGATTTCATTCGTAGGCAAGGCATTGCCTGCTGGGGTTGCGGAAATGTTCTAATGAGATACTGTGGCCCTGGGCAAAAAGGGCAACTGAAGGAACAGGGTGGATTTTAGCCACAGCGGGAGGTCATTTGATTTTCTCACCGGAAAAAAAAAAAACACAAGGCATGACAACCGCGATGAAATTTATTTATCCGTTTTCAATTATAACGACTACATCCATCATGGGTTTTCTTCTCACCCTGTTTCTTTAGTTGTCCGTGCGTACCGTGGCCGCTGTTAAAATACTCACACAACTGCGGCAGACCATCGAAATCACATCGAAATTTAAGTAAGAAGGTTTTTAGATGACGCACGGCCCTAGAATAAGCGTAATATTTTTAAGTTTAGCAATATAAAAGTATCATACTGATGACTATTGCGGGGTATCGTGTTACCCAGCTACTGGGTTTTGGAGGTCATATAGGTAGTCTCTCCTTGTAAAACTCTTAATACTTAGTGCATTCGGTTAGTCTGGAAGCCGAACCCAACATAGTTGGGAAAAATACTAAGCAGATGACTATTAAGGAGGAGGCGGGCCGCGTGAGGGAGAGGATAGCGCCCTCCCTCCAGCCCAGTCGCAGTGGTAGTCGCCCACGGCGTCAGACGTCGGCCGACGATCTCCGGCCACCGTAGGCGCGGGCATGCGGACAGCGAGTAAAGGGCAACTCGCTGTCCGACCATGGACCATGCCCGGGTCGACGGCGCGTTGTGTTCCACGCGAGCCTCAAAGAGCGTCAGCAAGATGACGAGGCCCCCCCTGTAGAGGGCCGAAGCCTGCCGGGGCCGCGGGACTTATCTCATCACCGTGACCCCGGAACGTAAAGAGCTATTGAAGGAATACCGTGGATTTTAGTCAGTACAAGTCTGACAGTCCCTCCGGCCCTTCACGGGGGGTGAGAGGACTCATTTGATGATTTTAACACGTTAAAAAAAAAAGCAGATGACTATTGCGTTCCAATAACTTAATTCTATCAACACTTTTACAAGTAATTCCATACACGTATTTACGAAGTCATTCATGCTTGACATTATTCCTACCACAAATATGAACACAACTTTATTCTATTAGTGCTCTAATATAGTCTAAGAAAATAGTTTCGTATTTGACCACAAATTATCTACCTCATACCGCAATAGACTTAAATAAATTTCTTAATGAAATGAATATAAATTTCTTAATAATGAATGAACTAAACAAAATGTAGAACTATATTATTTTGAGATTTCAAAATGTCAAATCAAATAATCCTACTATCCTATCCTACTAATATTATAAATGCGAAAGTTTGTGAGGATGGATGGATGTTTGTTACTCTTTCACGCAAAAACTACTGAACGGATCTGAATGAAATTTGGTCAGTAGATAATTGACATTCTGGAATAACACATAGGCTACTTTTTATCCCGAAATTCCTACGGGATCGGGATTTGCGCGGGAAAACCTTCCTACGCGAACGAAGTCGCGGGCAGAAGCTAGTAATATATATAATTACAGTTATGACACACCAGGGTATTTTTTTTAAATCGTCGATAATTGTATATTTTTTAAAATTGTCGTGAAAATAAAAATAGTGAAAAGCAAATTCAATAAGTGACAATACTTCGTTTTTTAGCTCATTAGCTTTTTAAATACCCTTCGAAGAAAATATAAATTATTTTACATTTATTTTTACAGTCTCGCAGCTGTGACGTTGCAACGCTTATTCGAAATCCAATTGTGGTTAAAAAAAATCCTATCTCATTCCATTGATTTTATTAGAACTTATAATTATGAGGTTTTAAGACAGTTCCTGGCAGCCTTAGAAATTCGAACACGCTCAGAAGATGGCGCCAAAAAAAGGTCAAATTAATCCGTTCCTATTTTGAAATCTGTCGTACAAAGGGCATTAGTATTCGGATTCGGTCGATTTAGCCGACGTCTCTTTGTATTAACCGGCTAAGTTAATGGTCTCTTATCGCTAGCTCCTTGTTTTTGTCCTGTTGTGTATTATTAAAAGTCGGGTTATCTGCTAACGAGGGGCGACGTGACTAGGACCAATGGTGATAGGATTTGTTTCCAGTTTACTTGATTAATTTACCGTCTAATGTTTTTGACAAGGTAAATAACCGACGGATTTTGTAAAAGCGATTTGAAACATAAATAACGATAAAGTTTAAAGAGCTACGTTTTAAGTTAATTTATGGCGTCCGCTTTACATAATTATTTAAAAGATTTCGTGAACTAGTTTTGCAGCTGAATTAAATTAATTAAAAAAGCTTTTTAGTTAAAAACGTGGTCCTTTTAATGATACATTTTAAGACGTGTTTAAATAATGTAAAACATTTTACAATCGATAAGTACGACATGTATTCAAATAAATCTTATTTGATGTCACTCTAAATTCGAAAAAAGAATTTAATGTTCGAAAATATTTGAAACAATACTACGATATCGTTTTAAAATACCAATATAATAATGCGATGTAAATTGGGCTAAGGAATTTTGGGTTCAGCCGCACTTTACCGTATTTTTAAGCGGACATTTGAAATAAAAGACTCATTTAAAAGATTAGAATAAAGTACGATCGATTTATTATGTGGGTCTCGATATATTTTCAAACTGGGTTAGGGTTAAGTTGTGGTTTGATAGCAATGTATACGTACCTAATGAGCCTGAAAAAAAAAAATTACGTGCAGGACATTATTTATTCAAAAGCGTATGTTGTAGGTATCACGTTAATGAGATTTAAATTTTATTAATCCAATGGTTAATTTATGTACTTATTAATCAACACCCTGTAACACATGATTTTCCTAGCATGGGTTCATTAAACTTGTTGTTAAATATTTTTAAGTGCTCTGTTTGTATTTTTAAATTTCTTACATTTCTGTTAGGTACTGGCAAATAAATTTATTATCTACTTATCTTATTACTTAAAAAAAAAGACTTAATAAATTGCATGATGATGACGTACCTACTTACTAATTTATTGCAATGATAGGTACCTTGATAGGGTAACAAACATTCACGCGCATAAGTACATATTACATATTTACCAAACCCCTTTGTTTACTACATTCACGTTCATTTCTATCTTTCTTGATAGCCTTTATTCCACAGAGTACATTCATATTTCGGAATACATACCAACAATACTAACGTTACCAACTTAACAAACGTACTTTCCGAAATACAATCAGAGTACGATTACAAAGGCGAAATAAAATCCTGTATCAGACAGTAGATCACGAACATCGCCGTGAGTGCCTGGCCAATAGTCTTTTTAGTTTTATTATAATAAAATCAGTGGCATGGCGCCGCGCGTATCGAGCAAGCGTTATCAGTATCGAACACAAACACCGCTTGTCCATTAGAACGTAATCGGTTGTGATGCCACCAACACAACTTCGGAACGCACCTCGTGCATTGTCTCGCAGTTTTGAATTTAGAAATTCTTGTTGTGTGCCTGTATTTGTGTTTATTGTTTTAAAAAGGATTGTTTTAAAAACGACAATTGGAATGAATTTAGATGCGTTTAAAATTTAATTCTTGAAAAAATAAAACGCAATATTACCTAAATGAGGATTAATGTCAGAAATTTATCAAAATGTTCAGAAAAAGTATTTTTGACAGATAGCGATGCGTATGCGAGTAGTTAGTTATCTTAAAAATGCGGGAATCGCGACTCAGATATTGCAGTAGCATTATTATCTTCAATTGTTGTCTGTGTCGGGTTAAGAATGCGATTTAGCTTGTAAAGCCCGATTTACACTTCAACAAGTACAGTAGCCAGTTAAGAACTCAGACAGTTAAGTAATAAGTAGTAAGTTGTAACTAGCGTCCAAACGTAGGCGAGTGAGTAGTCATAAGTTGCCCGAGAAGAAAAAAAGAAAATAAAAAAACTTGAGAGGTGACAAGGGACACCCGGATGAAACGAAGTTCCTTTCGATTAATTAGTGAAGGAATTGTAAAAAAAAAACATGTGTGCAATTCACACGTGGTAGAAGTGAAACCTTCAAAAATTTACGAAATTTCAAAGGTATACCGTTGCCCTCTCTCTCTCTCTTTACCTCAACTCCCCACGAGACGCCCCTCAACTCATGCCTCAACTCATCCCGCAACTCGACCCGCAACTCGACCCGCAACTCGACCCGCAACTCAACCCGCAACTCGACACGCAACTCGACCCGCAACTGGACCCGCAACTGGACCCGCAACTGGACCCGCAACTCGACCCGCAACTCGACCCGCAACTGGACCCGCAACTCGACCCGCAACTGGACCCGCAACTGGACCCGCAACTCGACCCGCAACTCGACCCGCAACTGGACCCGCAACTCGACCCGCAACTCGACCCGCAACTCGACCCGCAACTCCCCCCTCAACTCCCCCCTCAACCTACCTGTAACCTACAAATTTATGGACTGTACTAAACTCGCCCGTCTACATGCCAGCCAGTTAAGTTGGAGGGGGCGGGAGACGCGAGAGAGGGGGCTACTTCGCACTGGACTCGCCGAAAAATAGGATCGCGATCTATTTAACTCAACTTAATCAACAACTTACTACTTAACTCGCTTTTGCCGTTCAAACTACAATAACAACTTAACTCGCCGATGACGCAAGTTAACTCGCTACTGTACTTGTTGAAGTGTAAATCGGGCTTAAGTTTGTTCTGTACAATCTTTATCGTAAGGGGAATAGTTATTATATGTTATATAGGTATTATATGTTACATGAGACTATTTATAGATTTTAGTACATACTATGTAGTTACTTTTTATCTGGGCTTTATACTGTGAAGCAATAAGATAAGGCTACATTTAAACTTGCATTGTAACGATTTGTATGAAGAAACATTTATTTGCAGTAACGAGTTGTCCTCAAAAAGACCTGTTTCTATTTTCTATACTTTTCACTTTCTATGTTTAGTGTGTTAACAGCAAAGTTTCAATTAGACCATTAAAAGCACTTTGAACGTCAAGATTGACGGTAAAAAGTAATGAGAGATTCTAGTTATGAGAGTTAACTATACTATTAAATCATCCGAATCACAATGATTTTAAACTAATATCCTTATAACTGATACAGTGGACATAAATTAAATGAAGTGGCATTTTATCTATGACAAATGGGTTTGTATTATCTGTGGCTCCGACGGAGGATGCTGATCGTTAATACAAATATTGGGCTACCGTAGAGTATTCTATGTTTTTATTTGACAGTGATTAAAGATTAATCCTGTAAAAAGTTACTTAATTGAGCTCTATCTTATATGATGATGATAATAAGTTTAAATTTCACCTAGTTTATGTAACAGATTATATAGCCAATAAGCAAGTTCTGTAAGCAGCTATAGAATTATAATTTTTTGGGTGTCGTATTAAAACGAATTACCTTTACAGTTTCGCCATGTCCGTCAGTCCGTCGGTTTGTGTGGATTAACTCAGAGAGTATTGGTGCTGCGAAGCTCTTTAGCATGTTTCTTAAGATCAATCTACTACTTATAAATAAATATAAATTCTGTAAAATATCTTTTGTCTAAACAACATGTAAAGGGTCCTTTAATTTATTTTTAGGTCACCGTTTCAAGACGTGGTTCAACTCGTATTTTCTTTAAATACTGAAAGATTTCACTCTATCTATAATAATCTATCCTATCCTACTAATATTATAAATGCGAAAGTTTGTGAGGATGGATGGATGTTTGTTACTCTTTCACGCAAAAACTACTAAATGGATCTGAATGAAATTTGGTAAGTAGATAGTTGGCAGCCTGGAATAACACATAGGCTACTTTTTATCCCGAAATTCCCACGGGATCGGGATTTGCGCGGGAAAACCTTCCTACGCGTACGAAGTCGCGGGTAGAAGCTAGTCTATAATAAAATTATGAAGTGAGAAAAGTTTGTTTTTTTTATATAAAGGCTCTATTTTTCGAAAGTACAGGGTGGATTTGGATGAAATTTGGTATGCAAGTAGCTCGAGCAAGGTTTTAAGGCTTAGGCTACTTTTTACCCGACTGCAAAAGAAAGGGTTATTTATGATTTTATCGTGATAAAGTCCACGGGACCGAAGCCCCACGTGACTGCGAGGATTTAATAACAGTTTCGAAATTAAAAATATTTCATCATTTGACATCAAGAAAATGTCCAGTAATTCCCCGCTTCCTCGTAAGCTCGAAACATTAAGAGGGTGTCGAGGGTACGAGACGCGCGGAAAATAGGTATTTACTGCAGCGGGCTAGTCGTGTGCGTTGTCACACACACAACGACAAGTTCGCTCGAGGCCCGCTTGCCGTTGCACGACGAAGTTTGCTAACTTTGCATTTTTTAATTTTTTGTCGTTATGTTGAATAAACTTGAAAAACGAATATTAATTATTTAGATGGTTTTATTTATCACACTAATATTATAAAGGCGAAAGTTTGTGAATGAATGTGTCTGTTTGCATGTTTGTTACTTCTTCACGCTCAAACGGCTGGATGGATCTAAATGAAGCAAGTAGGTACGTAAATAAATCACAAAAATAAATTTAATAAATTATACCTATTATATAAAAATTAACGTTTGTTTTTACTGAAGTAATACATTATCCGTTCCCTCACTATTAATCCTATTGCAATAAAACTTTGATTTTATATATTAAACTCCTCAAATTTTTTTTAAAGAATACTGGCTATGTGGGTACATTTCACATTACTAGCAATCTTGTTAACCCCTCCAACTAAGCTAAATATGCTTGTGTCTGGAGTGGGTTCACGTCAATAGTGTAATGGGTGGGGTTCGAACCTGCGACCTCTCGATCACAAGTCCGACACCTTTCCATGAGGCTATTGACGCTTCGAAACTGGGTAAGTAGCAAGTTAGGGTAGATGGGTATGCAGTACTTATTTGAATAATAAAACCAGTATGAAATAAAAAAAAATATAATTATGTAATGTCATAATAAAACCAGACTGAAATAAGTTTTGTTTATTAAAATTTCATTTAGTGCTCGTTTAAATTCTGATGTACTGTCATATTTTTAATAACATTCGGTACTTTATTATATATACGTGGGGCCATACCAAAAAAACATTTTTTCATTAATGCTGTCTAACGAACTTACTTCGCAGAAAATATAAGCGTAATTTATTTCATAACAATATATGTATCAAGTGTAACTTAATTTAAAAGAAAAAAAAATAAAAGAAATCTATAAATCTAATGTTATATTGCTTTTTTCGTCAGATAGTCAGACTCGCGCATGAAGGGTTCCGTGTGTAACTATAATAATATAATATAATATGTATATTTATTTGACGAAAAAAACCTTACAAATTTCTTAAAACTAGCTTATTTACATTTTTTACAACTACGCTAGATAACTTTGTTTTTCATAGTGTTTGTATGAATTACAAAGTTATATTTGCGGTTTTAGAAAATATGCCGTATCTCAAAAACTGTTAACTCGATATCATTCAAACCAATTTTGGTTGAAAGTTTACATTAAGATCTATAGACACATATTTTTTTAGATTTTTCACTCCACTATTATAGAAGTTAGAGGGAGGGATACACATTTGACCAATTTGGAAGCTTATATCTTTTAAACGATTGACTTTATGAAAAAGTGGTTTCAGAAACCCCCCTGTCATTTTTAAAGACCTGTCTATAAATACCACACACGCATAGGTTTCATGAAAAAAAAAATATATTTTCAGTTTTAGTTCCATGTATGGGGTAGTAGTATGTTCCTTTATTTTAAATGATTTTTAATTTTTTTCTCAATATCGGAAAGCGTTTCATAGAATACATCTACTTACCAAGTATCACATGTATAGTCTTAATAGTTTTGTAATAAAATAGCTGTGACATACGGACGGACGGACAGACAGACAGACAGACGGACAGACATGACGAAACTATAAGGGTTCCGTTTTTTGCCATTCGGCAACTGAACTCTAAAAAACGAGTAATTTCTTAAAATATATATTTTTAATTTTGGTACACTACACATATCACAGTATAGTAAGAAAAGAAAAAATGACAAAAAGATACTATACTTTGTAAGAAATAAAAAGACAATAAAACTTATTTCGAATTTTGAAAATACAATCGTAGAAATATCAATGCATCCAAGGTTTGACTTCCAAGCCTGCTTCGTTTATTACCAACATAAGCAGCAGCTGAAAACGCTCGTTTAGGTTTTACACTGGTTGGAGGAATAGACAATAGATACTTATATGCTGTTTCTAAGTGATATCCACTAATTCCTCCATTTTCAAACAGGCTTATTTCACGTCTAATACTATATTTTGCCAACCCCGATTAATTTTGTATTTGTACTTCACGATCTGGGGATTTCATACTCTTATCAATTTCCAGCTATAACTTTTCCTTTAGTGTCAATTGGGGTTGGGATTGGGAGGTTTGTGGCCTTAACTCATCATCTGTTTGTGATCCTGATCTTCCTTCTTCTTCCGTGTCATCTCGACTTTTAAGTTTTTTAACAATACTTTTTATTTGCTTCCAAACTAAAGCCTGTGTAGAAACTGGAAATAAGTCATGCCATTCCAAATCCGATAATAACTGATTTTCATCATCTTTTCATGGATTTTGTAATTAATTCAACACACCAGTCAAATCATCACTTCGTCGTTGCTTCATACGTTCCACTAAGGATGTTTTCATTTTTTGGCAAGTGTCAGCACTTGCCAAAAAATGATTATGCTATATAGCTGTTTTATAAGAAATTTCAAAGCGGAATCAGCTGTGTATAAATTAGCATCTCGACGACAGATTGCTTCTACTGTCAATTTAATTTGGGTCAGCACATCAACAATTTTATTTACCAATTCAAAACCAACTTCTTCCAAACGAATTGGATGATTGAGATCTATAAGAGCTTTTTGAATGAAGGTTTTTAAAAGATAAAATCGCTCCAGCATTGTTAAAAGACTATTCCACCTGGTTTTACAGTCCAAAAGAAGTGACAGCTCTTTTCCATGTTCAATTTTCATTTATTTTTGAAGTACTGTTTCTTTTTTCAATGGTGATCTTTTGAAATACACTCTACAACTTTGCGGATTTTCTTTATCAGCTCATTAATGTTTTCATCTTGTGCTAACTCTGGTATGTGTTATAGCGCAAGGTCATTTTGTGATATTAAGATTAAGTCTGATTCTGGACTGTCTAAGTCTTCTAAATGTTCATCATCATGGATGTCGTCCATATGATCAACAGCCACAGGTGGTTCATTTATAGTATCATCTGAGGTAGAGCTGTCTTGCAAATAATTATGTTTTTCATAAAGCCAGTATCCAGGGAAATATCAAATATACTTAGACGCTCTTTCAATATACGAAGACAATTTTCAGCCATACTTTCATACTTCCATAAATAGGAACAAGTCCTAAATTCCAATTTTTTTTATATGAATGAACGTTGACAGCCATGTATGGTTTATTGGATGTTGAAGTCCACTTGTCGAAAGAAAGACTAAATCTTTCACCTGCACTTTTCAAATGTTTCAATTCTGCAGTTACTTGCTTTCTGATTTTTTCACTGTAATTCATGACACCTTTTTGAATGGTGACGGCTGACTTTGGTAAATCCGTGTATTTTAAAAAGACAAATTTTCTCGAATCATCTGAAGTTATGAATATACTGAATGGAAATCCATCTAATGCAATCATTCTTGCCAAAACATCATCGAGGCTATCGTCGGCACTTTTAGTAAAATAATCATTTAACTTTCGCTTGGCTGGCGGCGGTGCTGTGTTCGGATTATCAGAATCTAGACTTGTTGAAGCTGATATAAGCTTGATGTTATGTTTTGATGACAAATATGTATGTAATCCCTTAGTCGATCCATCCAAAGTCTTGAGAATGGCTGAGCATCGGTTACATTTGGCACTATTCCTATCCTTCGCAACTAAAAAATAGCTCCACATTGACGTCGTATCACTGTGTTTTTATGTTTAACAAAGTCTCCCGCCATTTGAAATACTTAATTTCAGATAATTGACTTTTAAATTTAAATAACGTAGGTCGTGGGTTTAAATTTAGAAAATATCTTGTAATTACCAAAGTTTATTTATTTATTTATTTATTTATTTATAACAAAATCCACAGCTCTTAAAACAATGTTTTATAGTAACTTAAATCTAATCTTACAGCCAATTACGGATTTACAATTTATTCACTAGTAACAAACATGTAGGAAATATTTTTTTTATAAGATTAACATTATTATACAGTATTAAGAAGTGTGCATGGGGAGTATTAAATGACTGTGTCTTGGTGCGTGCGCGCGTGTGTGTGTGTATGTGTGTGTGTAGGTATATGGTGTATGATGAATGCCTGTAGTGTACCATACTAATAATATAATTTCAATATAATTAAGCATATCTTAAAACTGGAAATATATCTTACAACTATACAATAATATAGGTTATCCATCAGAATTCAGACAGGCTTTAATGTCCTCTCATACCTAATTAACCTGTATTATAGATACATTGTAAGAATGATATTTTAAAAGAGTAACTGTGGAGTTTCTTGCCGGATCTTCTCCATAGAAAAGCACCAATTTCGAACCGTGCCCTGCGCCAAACTGCTGACGTTTTATAAGTGCCCATGTAGGCCTATGTGAAATAAAACATTTTGGGTTTGAATTAATTTTTTTCTTAATATTCAAACGCGAGCCAAAAATAAAAAAAAATACAAAAAAGAAACAGTAGTAGGTATCTCTACTACTATTTTTAAGAGATAACATAGAGCAATCATGCCAGTAGCGTGCAACCAGCGCACCACGCACCATGAGACCATAAGTCTAGTTTAAGCATATACTAACGGGAACCCGTGTGAAATTAGTACTTCCCACAATATGATTATAAATTAAAGCCTGTCTGAATTCTGATGGATAACCTATATTATTATATAGTTGTAAGATATGTTTCCAGTTCTAAGATATGCTTAATTATATTTAAAACTTTGGTCTATACTGTCGTATAGACCAATTAATACAGCACAATGGAATTACAAATAAAAAATATCCGATAAGTTGGTCATCATGTATGTCATTGATATACACTATAAAAAGGAAAGGGCCAAGAATTGAACCTTGCGGAGCACTCATCTTGGCTATGGATCCTGCAGATGTCGCTCCATTAACAATAACTTTTTGTTGCCTGTTTGATAAATATGAAAGAACAAGGTCAGCAGAACACGAATCCACGAACTCCGTAATGGTGTAATTTACAGATCAGTGTTTTGTGGTCAACGCAATCAAAAGCTTTGGACAGGTCACAAAATATGCCAATTGCATCCTGAGATTTCTCCCAAGATTCCAGAATGTGACGGATGAGCGCTACTCCTGCGTCTGTTGTTGACCTACCTTTCGTGAAACCAAACTGCCGACTATGCAGAATTCCATTTGAGTTAAAATATGATAGCATCTGGTCCAGCATGTTTTTTTCGTATATTTTGCTTAATGCTGGAAGCACATATATCGGTCTATAGTTAGAGCGATCACTCTTACAACCCGACTTAAAAATTAGTACTACTTTACTATGTTTCATTAAATGGGAAAAATTACCGCTGTCTATACATCAATTAAATGTGCCTGTTAGGATAGCAGCAATTGAGTCAATAATATTACCAAGAACCCTAACAGATGCACTCCATAAGTCATCAGTGTTTGTTATGTTATGACTTTGGAATGCTTTTTAATTACATCAATAGAAATGGGCTTAAATGAAAATGTTGGTATATCCTTATTGAAGTTTTCCTTTAAAAAAGATTCTGCTAATAATGGCGAAGAATGTAGAGATTTAGTAACCCCTACTGGAATATTGGTAAAGTAATTTTCCAACTTCTCAGCCACTTTTGACTTATCTGAGATGACCTGATCATCGATGTTCAAAGTCAAATCATTCTAACCCTGTTGGTTTGTGTTTCCAGTTTCTTTGTCTATCACCTTCAACACAGTTTTTATTTTATTGTTAGAAATGCTAATTTTATTATTTTCTGATTTAGATTTAGCTTAGGGCGCATACTCTTTTAAATATCTTTGAGTAGTTTTTTACATAATTATGGAAGGCTTCATCGGAAGTCAATGATTTTTCATGGTATAAGTTGTATAAATTGTCTCAGCTTATTCTTATTCCAGCAGTGGCCCATTCATTAAATTTAGATTTATTACTCATTTGAAATTTTTTAACTGGACATGCCTTACTAAATTCGTGGCATAGTGAAGAAAATAATATCCTGTAATTTTCATTGGGGTCATGGGAGTCAAAATTGGCCATTGAAAGATTACTTAACATGTTATCATTAAAAACAATAATTTCTTTTTAGTTAGTGGTCTAAACTTAATAGTCTTATTTAATTGCCGCTTTTTAACCAACTCAAAGGATACTAGTTGACCTGTATGGTCAGACCTAACTCCACTAATTTGAGACGAGTATTTTATGGCACAATTAGTATAAATATTATGTATGCATTGAGCTGATGTTGCTGTTATTCTTGTTGCTTCCTTGTATATGCATTTTAAGTTAAATGAATCAAACAATGAAGTAAGCTTGCAGTGTTCAGGTGAATTTACTAACAAATCAATATTTAGATGACCACAAACGAAAACTAATTTATTATCTCTTATAAGCTTAGGTACTTAGAATTTCTCCCATTATCATTAAGAATGATGACAAGTTTAATGCTGGTGGTCTATAAACACTTAAGAAAGTTTGGCCTTCAACTTCTGTACATGCTACCTCACATAAGCAATCAACAGAGCAAGCGGTGATATATTTTTGTTCCTTATATCTAAGAGAATTACTACGTAATATTAAAGTACCACTTCCTACTGAGGATCTGTTGTATGCACTAGTAACAGAAAAATATTAATTTTAAACAACATTCTATCTGGTTTTAGCCAGGTTTCACAAAAACATAAGATATCTATATCATATTTATCTATTAACATTTCCTCATCTAATATTTTGCCGGAGAAACGATTTATATTCTGATGATATAGTAAAATTGTGTTATTATAACTCTCCTTTGTCACATCTAAGGGTTTAAACAATTAATTTCAGTATTAATAGATACCCTAGATAATATTGAATAATCCCTTAACCAAGGATCAGTTAAATTGTCAATAACCCAGTGTAAATTGTAAGCTAACCAAGTAGCCAATGAACTTTCATCGTAAATTCTAAAATGAATGTCAGGATTGCAATCGGTATGCCCAAAAACCTATTACACGATGTTTGATGCAATATTTTGCAATCGACCACGTTTGTTGAGCAAGCGATATAATGCGGTCGCACTAAGTTCGCCGCGAGCTTAGTGTATTTCGAACAGCAACCGGGTGCACTCATTTTCATCATTTAGCGATAATTTTAGCCCTTACGTTACTTTGTTAATTATACTTAGCAATAAACCCTTGAAGGTTATCAGTGTATTTAACTTAGTAGACACACACGATATCCATATTGAATGTTTGTTTGAATTCTCCAACATTCAATATGGATATCGTATGTGTTTTAAATTGGATTTCAAAATGAAAGCCAGATTTGCAATCACTACCCCCAAAAACCCATTACACGATACCCATATCGAATGTGTGAGAAAAAGTTGCATCCGCCATCTTGGATTTTAAAATGAATGCCAGATTTGCAATCACCACCCCCAAAAACCCATTACACGGTACCCATATCAAATGTTTGAGAAAAAGTTGCATCCGCCATCTTGGATTTTAAAATGAATGCCAGATTTGCAACCGCCACCCCCAAAAACCCATTACACGATACCCATATCGAATGTTTGAGAAAAAGTTGCATCCGCCATCTTGGATTTTAAAATGAATGTCAGATTTGCAATCGCCACCCCCAAAAACCCATTACACAATACCCATATCGAATGTTTGAGAAAAAGTTGCATCCGCCATCTTGGATTTTAAAATCAATGCCAGATTTGCAATCACCACCCCCAAAAACCCATTACACGATACCTATATCGAATGTTTGAGAAAAAGTTGCATCCGCCATCTTGGATTTTAAAATGAATGCCAGATTTGCAATCACCACCCCCAAAAACCCATTACACGATACCCATATCGAATGTTTGAGAAAAAGTTGCATCCGCCATCTTGGATTTTAAAATGAATGTCAGATTTGCAATCACCACCCCCAAAAACCCATTACACGGTACCCATGTCGAATTTGTGAGAAAAAGTTGCATACGCCATCTTGAATTTAAAAATAAATTCCAGATTTGCAATCACCACCCCTAAAACCCATTACACGATACCCATATCGAATGTTTGAAAAAAGTCTTCATCATCACTTTCACTTCCTCAAATGGTGCTTTTCGGGAGCAACTGCACAAGGTACTATTAGAAACACCCAAAACGCTATAGGTGTGCCTATAATATTTAAAGAGTTCCCTCGCTTTCTCCAGGATCCCATCATCAGATCCTGATTTCATAACAATGGAACCAACTAGAAAGTATACCCTTTCAAACGAAAAAAAAAATCCAAATCGGTCCAGCCGTCTTCGAGTTTGAGGTTACATACATAAAAAAAAGTTTAAGACGAACTGAGAACCTTCTCCTTTTTTTTGAAGTCGGGTAAAAAGCAATAATAACATCACAAAATAGAAATACGTACTTTTTATGAGAATGGCTTTTTTTTCGAAAATTTGCGCTAACTTTCTTCTAATAATATTTTTTTTTACATTTTCCCATAATAAAACAAATATGGAAAAAAAAATGTTAAAGAAATATATATTGAACAATAAAAAGTAATTGTTGGGTATGCATAATAAATCATACTCAAAAAAACAAAAAATATGACTTATGTTATTCAACGGATTGCTGCAATACATACGTACACAATAGATCGCGAATTATCGTTACCGGCGAAACGCTCCACGATGAGACGTGACCCCTGTCTGAGCTCCCGTGGACGACTGAATTTTCGACCGGTGTACGTTGCGTATGGTTCAAAATAGCGCGCAAATTAGAAGAAAAAATTAAAATTAAAACAACCAAGCGACATTTTTGAAATGTTAAAGCTGTAAATGATAGTATGATAATTAGAGAATAATATGAATTGAAGTTTATGAAAAAATTCAACAGTTTACTATCAAAATTCAGCGACGCACGAGCATGTTTTGTAAGGATTTTTGTCCAATTTTATGTATTTTTGTTTAATAAACTATAAAATATTTTTAAATTTTGCCAACTATGTTTACTAACACATTTATTCTAGTGTTCATTACATATTTTTGTATGGTAATTAAAGTACTATTATAGGTTATATTCCTTTAGTTGTGAAGACCGTTTTGAGTTATTTTACTCGGCGCAGGCTTAAGAAATATTGCTGACATTACACATTTTAATATCATCAATTCATAAACTAGACGTGCGCTAAATAAAACATACAATCATTCATATGCATGCAATCAACGCTCATCTGTCAACAATGAAAACAATACACGAACGAACACAATAAATTACACCTCTCGCGTAAGTAATAGTTTAAACTCATCCATAAACAATGGCTCCATGCATTATGATCTGTGCCTTCATTGATTATCTGTGTACTCAGATAAGGATGTGACAAACTCGTATATTTAAACTATCGATTTTATTGACAGTCGATTCTTGTGCAACGATTTCTATATATGAAATTAATTGTAGTTGTACAGTCGTGTAGGTTTTTTTTATTACATGAACAATGGATCTGTTTGAATTATCGATACCTAATAGATATTTGAAAATGTAATTTAACATTCTTTAAAAGTGTAGAAAGTGTTGTCCATTTGTACCCATAGGAACAACTTATCACTTGTTATTAATTTTAAATTCGAAGAATTTCTTATGGTTTCTATCATGTAAAATGTAAAAACCCATTTATATTAAAATTTATCGATTATTAATCGAATTAAAATCTAATAAAATACTCCATACTCAATCATTTATTTCCATTTGTAAGTAAATAATTCATCTACATATATCCTTACTTAACGTTACTAATATTATATATATGTTAATAAGATTGTTTGTCTCTACATTTGTTTTTCCTACATGGGTTTGTATTTAACACGGTAAGTACATGACTAGATACTGTCTTGGATTAGGTCATAGGATACATTTCATTCCGGGAGATTGTTCCAATGAACAGATTCCAATGAAGCTAGTACCTGTTAAGCACTCCAGAAACCATCATGAACACGCATTAATTAAGAATTGCTCTACATAAATAACCATCAAAATCACTATACCACACCCAAATCCACCTTATACAATAAATTACAAGCGGAACAATATATCCCCGCGTACACCCAATCAATTCGTTCCCCAAACCGATCCAAATTGCTATAACAAAGGTTAGAGAGAAGCAGTTAAGTGGACGTACTAACTATACATATGCTATGTACACAACATCAAGCAGGCGGTAACATGGGGTAGCTAGGGACATCCATTTTGTATGAGCTACAGAACTCGGCAGTTTGAGCCATCAATTATTAACTGCGGTGGAAAAGACGAACGCTCGAGTTTTTACATGTATTGTACCCGTTTGTTTGGTTTATAGCCTATTTTTGTGACTTTTACCGGCGTTTTAACGTTATTTTTATGCGCAACCCGTCTCGGATAAGCGGCCATACTAGTTATTTTCCAATTAATGATGCGGCGTAGCTTTTAAAATGGTTTTTTGATGATTATTGTCGTGTAAAGTAGTTCGATGGAGATGTAGTTGAATATCAACATATTTTGCAACAGTGTTCATGAATATTAATAGAGTCGTTATCAAGCGTTAAATTTTAAGTACATATTAAAATAAATTATTTCCCTGTTTTGTACTACTTTATAGCTACTTAACAAGCTATTTTACATATTAATCTATCTGTACCATTTCCATTTACTCGATATCGATATTACCTATAATTTGTGAGTAGGTACGGCACTAAACTTAATTTTAGATTACCACCTTTAAAAGTTGGTTGCAATTTGAACCTTATTCCGTACGGTCGTTACTATTAGACGCTAAGTAACGTAAGGCAATTTCCTCAAACTATTTACACATTCTAAAGGTCGATGGTCATTTCCCTGGAATCGTATCCGACCATCGACAAATCGAATTGGAATCGTTGCACGATCTAACACGTAATGTTACCCACGTAGCAACATGGCCGCCCTAGGCGTCTCGTTTTCTTTATTTATTTACTCTCCCTGTTTCATTTTCTTCCTGTAATTCTTTTCCCTTGTATAAGTGAATATTAAAACTCCCCGAATTAGGGCGCTTAGAGCTGTTTCTTGAAAAAATGTCTTGTCTCAACCACTAAGAGTATGTTTTCCTGTAAGGTTATTTCCTGCGATTTAATTTCGCGAATACATTATTTGCAAAGGATAATGAGATGTATTTTTCTTGGTGTAAGGTTCTAAATAGCTCGTTTTTGTTTTGTGTGCGTTTCTTCGAAGCTATGTCGGTTGTCTCTTGTATAATTGTTGCTTGTAGGTTGTCTCCTTAGGAATTAGGAAACAAATCCGTTTGCCGATTGATCCGAGGGTTCTAAGCAGGGGAGTGATGTGTTCTTCAGTCAGTCGTTAATTTTTATTGCACGTCGTCTTTTCCCGTGTTCTCATACGATTAGGGGAGCAAGATGTAGGTATTGATGCTGTCAAATTGTGCAAATGGCTGTAACCTATTAGACATGCACAACAAACTATAACTAAAATGAGCTTGTATTTTGTAACAATATTTCAATAAAGGACTGTTTCATCACCAACAATATAAATCTTGATAGATTACTTGTCCGAACCTTAGAAATTATGTTACATTTAAATGAATACATTCAGCAAGTCAAGCATTTCAGACATCTTAGAAAAGGGCCCTAACACAGACAAGTTATTTATTATGTGCGATATGCAGAAAGTGTACATAGGTAAGTAAAAATAATTATCCAGATATCTTACCTGTCCCAATAAAATATCAAAATACGAAAAAAACAGTAAAAGGATAAATTAATATATTATTAGGGCTTACCGTTTTCTGCTTTTCTGAGACATTTAATTTATAAAGCGGAAAAATTTATTTGTTTAAACGCTTTACCTAACCGCAAAAAAGGAGGTTATGTTTTATAGCGACTGCTAGTACCTAATAAGTAAAGATATCTGTAATTGTAAAACATAGTTTACTTCACAAAATTCTAAGACCGTTTAATAGCTGCAACATCTATTCCAAAGAAACCATAATAACGATCCAAAGAATTAAAGGCACGAAATAATAACAAATTCAAAGGCCTGTACATTATGCAAGGAGTTTTTACGAGAACATCTTGAAGTTTTAAAACGCTTCTCGGATTTATTTGACTGTTTTGATAACTGCTGAGGGCAACGTAGTAAAGTTTTATCGTTAGAACATTTTTTATTGTTCGTGTGCTTTGAGTTTAGGTACTTTTCTGATGCATATTTTGATGTAATGAAAATTTCAGTAAGTGGTTTTGTTAAAATTAAGTATGTTCTTGTAATAAATTCTTAGCGTATCTATGCTGAGCATAGATTAATACAAACACAATAAAGCGGAAAGTTTTTTGTTTGAACGAAAGTAATAAGTCAAAGTAAATCTTCGAAAGTATTGGGTGGAATTAGGGCTGCCATCCGTCTGGGTTTTCCCGGATTTGTCCTAGTTTGGAGAGCGTCCGGGGGCGTCCGGGGGGATTTTCCTAATAAGCGTCCAGGTAAAACCCGGACACACATTGGTCTTACGGGTACCAAAAAGCACGATCTCTACTATTATTTTCCTATGGTACTTCATCTCATTGTTTATGTTACGTTGATTAAATGAAAAGGAAGAGACTGTTATTAAAAAAGTTCTAAAGCTCTACAATGTTATAACTTTATCAGTAAATAAAAACCATAATTAAACATCGTTGATTTTAGTTTCAAGTTCAAAAATGTATTTTTTTACGGTGTCCGGGGAAAAACTGTGATTATACCCAAAGGTTTAATAAGTCTTTGTATAGGAACGGCAAATTTGGTGATGGCAGCCCTAGGTGGATTTAAATGAATTTTGATATTGGTATTTAGCTTGAAGCTTGAAGAAGGTTATGCCAAAGTTTTACCCAATTGCAAAAGAAGGAAGTTATGTTTTTATCGTGATAAAGTCAACGGGAGCAAAGCCCCGCCTGTGTGGTAGTTTATTAATAAATTGATTTTGTTATCTATACAAAAGATTCAGAAGGAATTATTATAAACAAAAAATGCGGGTAATGACTATTCCATTGGATGCTTGAGTGAATAATTTTAGTTTTAATTGGATTCACTTAATCAATTAATTTGAGAACCAATATCTACATAAAGTACTGAGGTACCTACAATGCGGTCGAGCAGAGCCTAACTTCACGTTCGCCAAGTTAGAACTTGGCGAACGTGAAGTTAGGCTCTGCGAACTTTAACGCTTGTGCACTCGTACAAAAATAAAGGTTTAAAAAAAATGCAATTTGCAGTTGTTATTCCTGTTAACAACTGTTATTGGCATTTATTTTTTTAAAACCTTTATTTTGTACAAGTGCACAAGCGCTAAAGTTCGCAGATCCTAACTTCACGCTCACCAAGTTAGAACGGCCGTACTGTAATTTCCATACAGTTCTGTACTATCCATACAGTTTTAACAATAGTTAAAATAATTGACTTTTAACTGCTTTTTTTCCACGTAATTTAAACAAACTCAAAAGATATACCTACCAAATTAGCACCCAAACCGCGAACACAAAATTACCCCATAAAATAATTCTCTACCGTAAAAAAAAGAGACCAAAAGTTTCGTCAAATCAGCTTATTTAACACCAAAAATTCATTGCCGCTAAACAGATTATTAGACGACTACGATTTTGGTACAAAAAAAAAAGAAAAACTGTAGAGAGTTGGCTAAAGTAATTAATAAAGCAGATCTTAATTAGCTAGCATAAATTTGTTAGGGCCGACCGCAGTAGCGGGATGAGCTCACACGGATGTTGAGGGAAACTGGAAGAGCATTTGGAACGTACAAAACATTCAATTTGAGCTTTTGGAGCAATCATAGCGTACATTATAAATTTATTTATTTAAACATACAAATACCACGCTAGTCGCGTTTCGCTATTCCTCTCAGGAAATATTATTGTGTAATAATATTTATTTATTTATTTATTCTACACCATACAATATTTCTATGGACACGAAAATTTAAACTAGTGTACAATGGGCGGATATGTACTTTATTATAAGATCTCTATTTCTTCACTATTGAATATTAATATTGAAGTTGACTTATTTATATTTGAAGTATTTTGTAAATGATACGATATTGAAATTATGCGTACTACCAAAATTTAAATAAATATAAATCATTGTTTAAATTATATAAATTCTTTCATCTGTCAGAGACACAATTATGTATTACACACGTTTAGTATTTTATAGATATTAAGTTATAGTATATAGTGGGATATACATCCTTAGTAAGTAATTTTTTTTTCTGTACACTAATGACATTGTATTGTATTTAAGTCTCAAGGTTTTAACTATAGCGGGTAATTCCACTAGTCATTAAATATAATCAGTAAAATATACTCATCAATCATATGAAAACAAATGCTGTTTAAGGTTGATTGCTAATATAACATAGCATAATCAGCCTATAACGTTCTCACTGCGTGCTGACTGGTAATATCCGTAAAAAGATGCGAGAATTTTATCAGTTTCCTGTGACAAACGTACCTACAGTCATGTCATTACCGTTGCCACATCCAGCAGATCCACCATCTTTGTTATACTTATAAAATAATCAGCCTGAAATGCTAATTGCTACCCTCCACGTTTGGCTTATTTAAGGGAAGTTTAATTGTTACCCGCTTTATCTAATTATAAAGACGCGAACTCAACTCGAAGCGCGGTAACTAGTGGTGTGCCGTGTCGATAAATTTTAACTCGATAATATTAATTGCTATATTGTGTCGTTTTAATTACTTTTTAATTGTTATATTTTATCTTTGAGATTAGTGCAGAATGGAAAAGGGTTGTTTTAATTAAAATAATTGGTTGTTTCTTTTTCAAATTAAAAGATAAATAGAAAAGAGTGTGCCAATTATATTCTGTTTTTGCAAAGCAATCACCAACATTTTTAATATTTACGCATTTTATTGATACATAAAACTAGAATTGTAAGGATTCTTAAAGTAATGAGTACAAGTTTTTGTAACGATGTTTACTGTCGCTTTATCAAAATTATTCATTAGATGTTTTTATAAAAACATCGACATCGTGGCACCTCCCTTCACCTCGTACATCAACCGTTCTAATAAAGTTCTTGCAACGTTATAATAGACTTAACGCTTTGTTCAATCATTCATTATCGTGCTACACACAGACCAGAATAGTAAGAGCCCTCTAAACAACCCAGATCTCCTCTTTTCTCATTAAAATCTTCATAACCGAAGGTGGTGGGGGAGATCTCGGAGAATTGGCTGTATGAGGTACCACTTCAGGGTGGTCATATATCAGTCTAAAGTTTGAATTCAACGAATGAATTAACTTTATATTCATTTGAACGTCAGTTTTAATGAAACGTGAACTATGGTGGAACTTTCTTCGCTTATAATTTTGTATGGTTTTGCGTGTGTTTATATGTAGTAAGCTCAAGTACCTTTTTAGACATTTTATTCATTCCCTTGCCTTAGATGTCTTTAGATATTTGACTCCTTCCTGCCTTCACTGACTGTCAACATTTTTGCACATAACGAATGAAAAAATTTTCGTATTTCGTATTTTTTTACACGTTCCTTTTCCTAACGTCTATTGAAAATGAATACTATGTAACGTTTTTTTCTTGACTTTATACGAAAATTCAGTTAAGCGATACGAAATAAACGAATAAAATGCATTTTTTTAAGACATTAGTATATTTTCACGTCAATACTGGACAAGATTCTTTGAGTGCTAGGTCAATTTCATACAACCGCCACCAATCACGGAAAGGTTATTGACAAACTAGCTCCTTCACGCTACGGTGTCTATCTCAAATTACAGAAATTGTATTACCAATATATTCTAGACAATACTATATTAAAATTTCTTGTTCCTTGTTACCAAGTTACTTGGTTTACCATATAAGTATGAGTAGTTAATATGTAAAACCATAGAAGTACAAACTGAATCTTTTACGTCTCAACTTCACCCAGTAGATATTAGAAAAGATATAAATTTGATACTGGCCACTACTAAATAAACACCAACCTCCTTGTATCGACTAATTAAGATACCATTAAACTTTTCCAATGCACCCAACATTAATTTGCATGTAAAGGAACCAAGCGACATGAACACGAAATACACACTTTAAATTCAAAGAAATAAAGTACATTTTCATTTGGGTACTTGAGCAGGGTATGTTTTATAGATGAATAAAGCTTTTAAGCGGAGTCCACATGATATCGCGAACACTGTTAAGTTAAGAGTCTCAATTATGTAAGGGCTTTATCGTAATTGAAAATTTTTCGTCCTGATACTCTTGTCTCCGTACTTAATAACGATTAAGTTTTAAGTGTTCATTAGTGTGCACCAGGGCTTATGTTATGGTTGAATGGTTAACCAGCGTTTTTAAATTATTTAATGTTATGCTTTGAAATAAAATGAAGATTAAAATAATCAGAATTGGAGTTTGCGAATCAGCTTGAAAGACTCATTATCGTAAAATCGTCTGCGAATATTAATAAAAATTTCAGAGGTATTTCTGGGCTTTATGTGTTGAAATAAATCCTACTTTCCGTACCTTGAAAGAAAAAAGCGAAACTTATAGGATCACTTCGTTGTTCATCTGCCTGTCAATACCCCTTTTCTGAGGAACACGTAGAGATGTCAAACTGAAATTTAAATAAAATGTTCGGGTAGTTGTAAAAAAACAAACCTCAAGTTCATTCAACGCGATCAAATGGAAATAAAAATCTAAAGGTTACTTTCCGTTGATACATCAATCTAAGAACTGCAGGAGTGGAATTTCCTGCCAGAGTCAGTGTTTCCTGATAGGTATAATCTGGGGGTCTTTAAGTCAAGAGTGAATAGGATAATACCTTCTAGGCAAGCGTGCTTCATCTTTGAATACATTATCGCTGACCATCAGGTGAGATGGTGATCAAATGCGAGCTTATCAAGAGGAAAAAAAATAACTGTAAATATTATGTAGTTAGCTCGGAACTATTAAACGTTTTACTTACTTAGAAAACTTTATATATATACCATATATAAAGTTTTCTAAGTAAGTCCTCTGTGCCGCCATTTTTTTCTAGACTCCTTAATAAATACTCATGATTAAAACCGCTAAGCTCTGAAGTTCAAGAAGTCTCATACTCAGGTTTATAAATATTTAAAAAGCGGAGTATCGTTAACGTTAAAGTGTGTTCACCCCTTTTAAGTAAGGGCCGCTAAGAGTTAAGTTGTGGCTGTATTATCTAAGTACGTACCTGCATATTAACACCGATGTAGTTTCATGGAATCGGCAGAGGCTGCCAGAGATCAGACAATATCGCACGGTCAATCTTCAAAAAATGGCATTATCTTTCCAAGAAAGTCTTTAGAACTTTATATTCTGCCCCATATACAACGTGTAATTTAAAGGGTATATACATACCGAGTGCACGGCTTCTTTGGATGATAACAAACGATATGACCAGGGTTTTCTAAACCTATGTCTACATGTGTGGAACTTATTAGAAATTTCAATACATTGATACTAGAGACCGAATTTTTCAAATTAAGAAGAACGAAGAGAATTATCATTTTATTGGCAGGTGACGTAGAAAGTGATGACCCTCATAGTGATGTGACATGTTTGTTATTATTGGTATTCAAGAAACCTACGAAATCAACAATTTGGGGTCAATTCTGTGAGTCACTTATTTTGAGCTGAAACTGTGCATAGAGACTCCATACCAGATGTTGTCTTCAGTCCTTTTGGATAGATATGGGGTTTCCGTTAAACGTTGTAGAATACTCATCATCATTTGCTTTGCCTTTTTCGAATTACGTTGGGGCCGGCTTCCAGTCTAACAGGATGCAGCAATAGTGTCAGATTTTATAGCCTCGGACTACTCGTAACGACTGCCAAAGATGTTCAAATGGCAACCGGGATCAATGGCTCAAAGTGCTTTCCGAGGCACGGGGGTATCACACCACCAACTTCTCCACTCCGGGCTACTGCTGAGAAATCTCCTTACAGAAAAACCCAATAGCTCTTTAATCCGACCTGCGGGCCTAGACAAAATCCATTTTCTGTAAGCGTTAACGCCAACGGAAAAATTAAATTGTATGGAGTTGACATTTGCTAACCACATGTCACGTGATTGTCACGTGTTAGTAAACGTCAACTCCATACAATTTAATTTTTCCATTGGCGTTAACGCTTACAGAAAATGGATTTTGTCTAGGCCCGCTGGTAATCGAACCCGAGACCGAGAAGTCCACGGAAAAACAAAGTTTGTTTTACGAAACTAAACAAATTATTTTCAAAGCATGTTTTCGAGGAGTATGGCAGATTATATAAGTAAAAATGCTAAAATAAAAACATAAAACAACAAAGTGCACCATATCACACAAGTCATAACAATAAAATCCATGTCATATCCAGCAAATCTTAATCTCTTACAAAGATGCTACGAAATGAAGACCGCGACGCGATCGGTTGCGCAACCCATCCATGTTTTTGTTGTGGTTGCAGACTGCGTCGTATCCATCGTAACTGGCTTATGGTAACTGTTTAATTGTTATTTTTTTTTAGAAAATGTATTTAATTATTTGTACACGGAGGAATTAGCATCTTCTGGCTGAGTTCACATTGGATGTGAAAGTATCGTGATAATGTAGCTTGCATATTAAATAACGTGAAGACTTCGAAGAAAAGAAAATTGAAATAAAAGATGGTCCAGTAGACCTACTGGACCATCTTTTATTTCAATTTTACTACTTACTACTACTTTATACTTACTCGTAAATATACTTGGGACGCAAATGACACAATAAAATAGATTTTATCCTATTCAAGTGCTTACAGAAATCTTTACGTAGACTTGTGTGCTGCTAACCGATTACTTTTAAAAAGACATCACTCTTAATTAATGTGAACACTCTCTGAAACATATTCATCTTGGCATTAATTTATGAAGCCAAATTTTTTAATGAAATTTTACGGTTTACTATGGTTTCAGGGCAGGTCAAGATTTTTTTACATTCTTATAATTATTTGTATTTATACTTGCAGTCATTACCCATGTCAATACATCGTTCTAAACAGAATTACATCAGTACTCATTTCAGATCTCAAGCCTGCCATAATCTTTAACCACTGCTTTAAAATTTCTACCTTCAAAATCTGCTTACAGCATAATCACAGTCAATAACAGTAGGATCCGACTAACCAACCGTCTAGTACCACCAACAGATCTTGCGACTAGTCGCATCCAAAATCTTCCAACTAGTCGCCCCAACAAGTCTAGCGAAAAGATGCCGAATAAATTATGCAAATGCATGCCTCCGTGTTAAGAGGGTTGGCTTGAAAGTTATCAGACGATGTACTTGACTCTGAAGATCAACTGCTCACTCAGCCTGCTCGGTGAAGCCGTTGGAACTGCTAATGAGATTGCATGCGACTTGCTAAAGATATGAGCTGAGTTATTTGAAGGAGACGGCGTAGGTGGTAAGCCCAGATGCAGAGTACTTCATTTCCTGTTCTGTCTTCTGTGTCTCGTGATTTTAATTAGATGTGAAATGGATGTTTGGGCATTATTTAGTTGATAGTCAGTTTGTTTATTGTGGTCTCAGGAGACCCACTGTACCTTCAAATGACAACGCTGTTGGTGCAGTGGTCGGGGAATTGGCTGTTATGCTGCTTCTTGCTGGTTCAAATCCCGCTCAAAACTGTTATTTATTTGGCCAAAAGATAGTTGTTCTGATTCTGGCTGTTTGTGCTTGTGACTTCATATATTTATGACCGCACCCACAATACAGGAGAATTCGTAAATGACACATTTTTGAAACAAAACAGTATGTAAAATTAATTATATGTTAATTTGGCACAAATAAAACAGGGCCATAGATGAAAATCAAGCCGTGATTAAAAGCTTTGCAAGCGGTTGTGTGATACCCAAACAAAGGCTTAACTTTGATCCAAGTTCTCATGATCTTTACGGTAACCGAAATCGAACGTGAAGGTACCTGATATCAAGAACAGGTCACATAGACAAGGGAGTTGGTATGCAAAGAAACATTTTGTCACGTATCGATTTCTAATGCTGTTTCTAATTATTTCCTCTGCTGTAATAAATGATCTAATAAATTATCAATTACCCAAAAATTGTAGCACTCAGTTCGTACTTACTAGTTAATGAATACTATTCTTTACTGTACTCTTATAATTTCATATTTTTATCGTATTTTGAAGGTACACAGTTGTGTGAAAATACAAATACCTACATCTCACGACAGTGGTAAAACTTCGCCGTAATTGGCCGTCATGCCGAAAATCCTCTTGATTGAATTACAGGCATGACTCATGCCTGTAATTCAATCAAGAGGATTTTGTTTAAATACTGAAACCAAACTACCACTAATACCAATTATTCAGTAAAACGAACGACCTTCAAAAACCTTTTCAACCTCCATCTATTAACTTGGTCAGTAGTCTAAGTAAAGACAATGTATCATATAGTCACCTAAGGGACCACTCATTACGATGATCCAAAGATTATTCATTATTTATTTTATACTTTATTGTAAATCTTACAATATGTATATGGATACAAATAATAAAACAATGAGCGGTCTTTAAGATAAATCCTAAGTAATGAAATTCATATTCTTGTTTAAACTTTTGTCAAAATGATAGTGGTTTGTTCGATTTTGAATTCTGGCGTCTATACCTTTTTTTCGATGGGAAAATAATCTAATGACTCCTCTCCCTCTGGGTAGAGCGGAAAGGAGACTACTTCTGACATAAAACCCACCCTGTTCCTATACTGCCTTTACTTTCCGGGGCCGCAAATATTCCCGCAACCCGGTTGGAGTCCATATACAAACAAGGATTTTGATGATCATGGACGATTTTCTGCAGTATCAGTAAAACATAACACGAAATCTGATCCACAGACCACTATTGTCAGTTATTACTAAGCCTACTAAAATCCCTTTCAACCTCCATCTATTAACTAGGTTCTCTAAGTAAAGCCGCCCACTAACTTACGCGTAAAACTAATTCGCCTGTCGTCATTTAGATAGTCGTATTTAATTGTCAATCTTGACGTCATGCCTAACCTAAGAAACCTAAGTTACCTAAGAAAAACACTACAATGAGTCATAGATTGATCCTACGTGACAAAATATTTATCATTTCGATGAGATTCTACAATCTCATCGAAATGATAATGATTTGTTTGATTGTGGATTCTGGTGTTAAGACGTACGAGAGATTTTTGATTATCATAGATGATTTTCTACAGTATCGGTAATACAGAACTAGAAATCCGACCCACATACCACTAATGTCAGTTACTCAGCCAAACCAACAGCTTACTAAAATCCCTTTCAACCTCCATCTATTAACTAGGTACTCTAAGTAAAGCCGTCCACTAACTTATGCGTAAAACTAATTCGCCTGTCGTCATTTAGATAGTCGTGTTTAATTGACAGTGTTGACATCAGGCCCTCGTCGTCAAATCTAAACTCATGTATTATTTAAGTGGGCGCTGAAAGTGGGCGGAGATCGTTATTAGTCTGTATCGGAGATATTTGTGTCTGTGTATTTAATTAGTTATGAGAATCGATGGTTTATATAAGGATTGATTTTATTGGATATAAATAAATATGTCATTTAACAAATCAAGAGTTTTTGAACGCCAAAATGTATATGAATACAATCCCCGACAGACAAATCCTTCGTTTTATAAGGTGACTTGTGTTGTTGCTTAATTTTATTAATATTGTTTAGTCAGTAATTAGCGACAGTGTAATTCTAAGCATATTTGGTACATAGAAAGTACCTAAGAAACCAGTTAGGCCACAGAGAATATAACCACTGTAGTCCAACTAAATAAATAAAATATCTAGACAAAGAATGAAGGAGTGAATAGTGCATTTTCTATAGTGTGGTAACGTTCTGCCTACGCTCCGACACTATACAAAGGGTCTTAATCCTCCGATCAATACGACATTATCATATCCAACAATAAATCATGCAAAACAATAGTAATAACTCCAACACCCAGTTCCCCATCAAACACTACAAAATACTTATTATATTACCTTGTCATATCTATGCGAATCTTTTAACAGACACCATATTTAATATTTGAATTCAGAATCCGAGAATATTATCAAATTCTGTAACAATAAACTTATCATTTAATACTAAGTTTAAATTTCATTTTATTTTAAGACTTTTTTAATACAAAAGGTCATTCAAAATTCTACCTAAAGCACACATGCTTTATTTCCATTTTTGATTAGGTGGCGATGTATTAAAATAATCTGAAATAATAAATTTAAGTAAACATGTATCTTATTACCGTCGCCATATTTAATATTTACCAGTGAACTGGGTTGGATCAGTTCGTGAATTATTCTACTTGCCCATTAGCGTGTGTCGATTGGTCGAGCTGGTCTGTTTACATGTGATACTGCTGTAATTAAAGTGACTTATTGATGTGTTGATAAAAATAGGTAATTGTATTGCCACTAGAGAGATTTATTGTAGGTTAAAATCTAGAGACATGATTAATCGTTTGGGCTCGGGTTATTTTGCTGCTAAAAGTTATGCAGACATATTTCTAGTGGTATTGTATCTCTCGGAAGATAATATTGTAGATAGGCTCACGTTTAACCACCATCTAACCTGATGGTAAGCGACGATGAGGTTGAAGATAAAACACGCTTGCCTAGAAGTAACCTATTCACTCTTGACTTACTTAGAGACTCCCAGGTTATAGCTATCAGGAAACATAAACTAAATATTAATTGAATAAGTTGCAATAGTCCTAGTCAAGGTATTTTTTTTTCTAGTGCGGGCTTCAGCCAAGGCCGTACTCAATGGAAAGCCCGTACCTACTTATTGAATTTTTTTATAGATACATAATTTAGGGTGTTGAATGATAGGAGTTTGACATAGTATTACACTTAAAACCTTGCATTGCCACCTTTATTGACCAGCAAATTAAACCTGCCTTACCTGTACACTTACCAACAAAATACCTTACCAAAAATCTTTTGTTTCAGACGCCAAACAGCAGAAGAACGTGAGGCCGAACGGCAAGCCGCAAACCGCTTGATGCTGTCCCTCCAAGCCGAAGCCCTAAGCAAGGGTTACATGCCCGAACCACCACCCGGTTCAGCGCAACTCTCCGCTTTACATTACCAGAACTCAAGTAACGCAGCGCAATCCCAGCCGTCAAACACCGCTTTAAGCGCTTTACAGAACCTCCAACCATGGGCCGGGAATCAAAGTAACTTTATGAATGCGCAAGCGGCGACAGCTCCGCCCCCTCACCCCCCACCAGTCGCCTCGCCTATATGTTGATCGACATTAGATTAGTTTTTTTTGTGATGGAACTTAGGAAGCAGTATAAAGTGCTTTTTGTACTGGAGATAGTGCAGTAAAAATTATGTAAGCTTCTCAAAATTTCTGCAGGCTTTTTAACTAAGGGAATTTATTTCCTTTGTTTGTTTTTTTATGTCAGACTATCCGATTTTATTCCCATATTGTAAAAAAAAAAACAACACCATATCAAAGCACCTATTGTAATAAAAGTACATGCGTTGACAAAAGTGCTATGGATACATTTAAATAAAATACGACTGTAGTTTGCCGCTGTATAATCGTAACGAAATTATTATCAACCTTGAAACTTCGTGACTGTTACATGCGACAAATCAATTATTATGATTTAATGAGCTTTGCTGTTCAATGTCTGTATTAGAACCAGTTTTCATGACGATAAACATCAAATGTAATAAAATTATCATACCAATAAATTCCTTCACTCGCAACCACTCAATTTCTAATTGAAATTCGCCTCTAGTCCATTTAACACACAATATAAAATACAAAACTGCCCATACTCAAAGCTCTTTTGCATTATATTAAAATAAGTAGCAATAAATAATTATATTAATTTGTAAATAAACTTTATCAGTATTATGATTATAGTTTTTAATTAATTAAGTGATAAAATGTGTAATAGAATATATTCTCTAAGTCTGCTTATTTTATATGTAGCAAAGAATTTGTAAAATAAGTACATTTTAAAACATTGTATTAAATAAAATAGTAAGTATACCGTCGGTAAGTTAACATACAGACTTATTTCACAATGATTGGACAAATTTTCGCTTCAAATTATGTTTTGGTAAAACGTAATTTTAAAAACAATTTAAACCTCTGTTATAATAACACTTGGTACTATAGTATATG
Source organism: Tholera decimalis (assembly GCA_943138885.2). Lineage (NCBI taxonomy): Eukaryota > Metazoa > Arthropoda > Insecta > Lepidoptera > Noctuidae > Tholera > Tholera decimalis. The sequence continues at coordinate 19,353,175 of OW964572.2, read as the reverse complement.
TGCCCGATTGTACTTAAACCAATATTATAAAAAATATCTTACAAAATGTTTTCGTCCACCTTATATGTATTATTATCTACTATTATTTTAGATTTTCAGTCAGCCTTCTATTGTGAAAAATGTCACTGTTTTAGTCAGTTATACTGTAAAAATATTGTAAATATAAAATAAGTTTATATAAACACTCTTCATATCTTATATTACATTTTCACACGGATCTCAATATGTAACCTTTGCAATAAATTTAGAAGGCAAGTCTTTAAAAAAAAATCATGCAATATTCTTGACGTGTTCTTCTATTCTAATCTTATTTTTCTTCTTTTATACAACCATTTTTAAATATAAATTAAGTAATGGCTTTTAAATGTAAGTGAAAAATACGCATTCCCAGTAAACATTAAACTGTAAATATTAAATGTAATATTATAAAAATAAGTGATAGTTTGTAAAGTAGCTCAATTCACTGTGAAATTTGTCTTAAATTGCGTTATTGTACTAGAAATGTAAATTATTGTATAATTGTCAAATTTTCATTTCGTTGGCTACATACACGAGGTGGACGTTTTAATAAAATATTGAGATATCCATACGGTATTTGTTTTTTTTTTAAATATATTCCCAGAAATTCTGCCACCAAAAAGCAAAAAGGGCACATGTAATCAAACTAATAAATTACCACTTTCTGAACAATTGAACTTGAACAATTTTATTCAGTGAAATGTATATAATACGTAAACCTATTGCTTGGTAAGCTTGGTTGGCTAAATTACGTAGAAAAATCTCTTCCTTTTCTTTCTTAAACTTGCAAAAATTGTCTAATGTCTAATGCGGGTTCGATTCCCGGTTAGGCTATGTGCTATATGCTTTCTATGTAGAACTTCTCAGTAACAGTTATAGTCTGAATTTATATGACGATAGATCCCCTCCCTTCTGCTCCCAATGGCTCACCCCAACGGCATTGGACCCGGAAACAATTATCACCATTTATCGACCTTTATGGGCCTTTTTTTATTTAGTAGTCGGATTTCAATCTACCCGTAACGAATGTCAAAGATGTCCAAATGACAGGGAGGACCAATGACAACGTGCTTACCGAAGCACGAGGGTGGGTATCACACCGCCAACTTCCAAACCCTGCGCTACCACTGAGATTTTTGTTACAGAATCGCTTTTGCGACCACTAGACCAACGCCTATTGATGAAGTATGTAAAGCCTGCAATACATGTTGCCCGAGCGTTGTCGAGTGAAGGCCAATACCAACATGTAGACCGTATATTTGCCTTGTCTTGCTATCGCTCGGCGTCACTTGCCTAGTTGGCCGAGTGAAGGCCAGCGCCAACGTGTATAGAGCTCCTTTGGTGCAACTTGTCTTCGCTCGCCGTTGCTCGTGATCACTTGCCTCACTTCGGATCGGTGTCGGTTTTTGGTCACAAATCAAAGGCGCTCGCCTGCGCTCGGCCAACGTGTGGGCACATCTACAGACTCTCTTCTACATTGGTCGTCTGCATTGGCGTTCGACGAACTTGTCGAACGTGTGGACATTATTTCTTGCCTTGTACCTATTTGCCAACGCTCACGTTGGCCTACGCTCGGCCAACATGTATTGCAGGCTTAATAGGTAGATGCGATAAGCCGAGACAACTCTGCGGGTAATATTATTCATACAATTCTAAACTCAAAAATAGTACGCTAATAAATAATAAAATAGCTCATCCTCATTGGCTTAGCCTTCTTCCCAATTATGACAGAGTCGCCTTCCAGTCAATTGAATGCAGCTTAGTACTAGCGTTATACACCGAGCGACTGTCTATCTGATCTACATAGCCCAACAGCTGGGTAACACGATACCCCAAGACTGTACTGTAACGACTGTCAAAGATGTACACATGACAGCCAGGACCAATGGCTTCCCGGGTTGCGGGAATGTTCTAACGAGATACCGCGGCCCTGGAACTTAAGGGCAGCTGAAGGAACAGGGTGGGTTTTTAGTCAGTAGAAGTCTGACACTCCCTTCCGCTCCACCCAGAGCGGGAGAAGTCATTCGGTGATTTTTCCACCAGGAGAAAAAAAAGGACCAAGTAGAACACAGATGGACCTCGGTAAGTGTTGTTTAACCTTGAAGATTGACCCGTGCGACTATTATTATTTAGCTATGAGCTTCTCCTCGAAGTCAAGAATATTATATCGTCGCCTTAGAGTGAAAACCTCGGGAGTAGGTACATTTTTGTCCAAATTGTTTTTATTACGTTTTCAGAAAGCAATCCTAGCAACGCACATCTTGATCTCACTAATATGTTCATTCGATACTCGAAACGCTATCTATGAAAGTAAGTGAGAACCTCGTAAACACTCGCATCGCGTCGTCAGTTTAGCGTAATCAGGCCATGGATTATGCATTTCTGAACTGTTCGATATTATGTATATTATTTTTCATATTATACATAATATCGAACAGTTCTGGATATAAAAACGGGTTAAATTTACATATCAATTTATAAAAAAAAAAACATAAAAGAAACCGTACAAAAATTTTATAGCACGCAGATTGTTCTTCCTCCTGAAAAGTTACTCCTTTTTCACTTACGAGGTTTTCACTCTAAGGCGTCGATATAGTGCATAAAAGAAATTATTTTCGCGACAGAAGTCAAGTTCGCAGAAGTTATTATAGTAGATACACTGCGTGCGCAAGTGCACTCTGAGTTCCGCTCAGTTTACTCTCATTGTCCGACGGAAGAGATGAAGCCCTGGACCAACGAATTTACGTGAATTTCAAGGCACATGGATGTTATTCCACTCATATCATAAGTCCTGCTTCTAAAAGCCAATATTACTTGTTACCTGACCTGTGGTCTGTGGATCGAAACCACTGATTTGAAAACCACTCTCTGATCGAAAGTAAGACCCTGTGATCGGCAGCCGGCATTGCGACTACGATATGTTTTGGGCCATTATTACTTGTAGTTATAGGTATCATCCACAAGCTACTCCAAGCCGACCTGGGCAGCTCTAGCAGTATACAGAGACAATTATATACAACAACACCTAAGACTGCTTTATCTTTATGAACTAGCTATACTAGCGAATTCATTCGCGTGGCATTTAAAGCAATATTGTGTCATAAATCAAATAAAAATTGGAAAAGGTGTAACCGTATAGTCAGACGGATTTTAATGTGGTTTAACAGCTCAACAGAGTACAAATCGATTATTGGAAACATTGTTTTCCTGATTACATCGTATTAAATGGTTTATTACTTAGGTAAGTTGTACATTAAGGCGCCTACATTAGCACGCGTAGAAAATGCATGTTACTTTATTATATTTGGAACATAGAAGTGACAAAATATCTGAAGCTATACATATAAATAAATTTTGAATTGTCTGTCTGTGATTGTAAAGCAACTGTTATTTGTCAAGTCCTTTCAATTATTTACACGATACTAAGATAGGAACAAACTTTTTTTTTTATTTCTATCTTTCTGTTTGTCCGGGCTAATATCTTGAATGGTAAAATTTAGATTTGGAACCGGGCTAATCTCTTGAATGGTAAAATTTGGATTTGGAACCGAAATGGGACTTTCAATAGAAGAAAGAGAAGGTTATAGGTCAACATAATAGGCTGCTTTTTAAACCGAAATTCCCACGGAATCGGGATTTACACGGAAAACCGCGTAGATTATATTGTCTACTCTTTCGGGAACGAAATCGCAGGCACAGCTAGTATTTATTATTTTTGAGATTTTCCAATCGATATAAGATTAAATAAAACAAAAGCTTGTGGAAATGAGGCTGAATCGAAAAATCATGGTCAGACTTAAAAGAAACCACCCAATCAAACAAAATACAGAAGGTAGATCCGTCATATTTGAAGTTGGTATAAAAAAGCGGCGCTCCACAAATTACATACTCCAAACGGAAAACAATTGTCCACAAAACAACTAAACGAAATCGATTTTAAACAAAAAATGCCCACATTTCCGTCCTCAAACGAACGTTTTAACGACAATTAGACCACCATTTTGAAAAATTTAATACAATTTTAATACCAAGAAGGTTTCATATAATAACGAAACATTATATGGAACGTGACTCCTGTGCTATTATTACTACGTTTTGTTTTATGAAGCGTAAAAAAACTAAACTGATTGTTTTTGTTAACCCTAATATTCGTGGACAACGAAACTCTCGGCTCTACTACTATTCTCATTCTTCTCAATCCATCGACGCTTTATACTCAATTAAAACTTCACTGTGCTGTACATAACCAGCAATGGTTCTTACGTAGTTCGGAACAGTAGATTAATTTGTTGAGTTAAAAAGTATTGGGTGCATATCAAGGTTAGTCCAAATGATATTTTAAAGGATGTCTCCACGTAATTGATGTTTAGCGATACAAATGATTTGACGGCGTCGCGCGTCGTTTATAAGTCACCGTATTGTAGATCTGATGTGTCATTATTTTCATTAAAGCTTGCACGATTATCTTCGTTTAACTGTTGAAGTAATAATGAGGACTGTTTTGTTCGGAATTGCAGATACTCAGCAGAAATTTATATCTACTATTCTTTCTACTGCGTTTGAAAGTCACGGTGGGAGGATGCCTTCCACGTGCAATACTTGTGTTCCCGCGTAAATCCCGATCCCGTCGGAATTCCAAGATAAAAAGTAGCGTATGTTATTCCAGGATCAACAGAACAATACAACTATCTACTTACCAAATTTCATTCAGATCCGCTTAGCAGTTTTTGCGTGAAAGAGTAACAAACATCCATATCTATTCATCTATCCTCACAAGCTATCGCATTTCTTGAAATCTCTATCACGCCTTGGATAGTGACTGATTACTGTGGCCTGTGATTACAGGACCAACTGAGCAAGAATATCTCTAAAACTATATACCTATTAGACAATTCAAAGATAATTTATGTCCTTTATTCCAAGTTTCTTTATAATATTCAAATAATAAAGTCACCCTCTAAAGACAGTTTCGAAATAGGATCTCAAGATAAGACGACAATCTCCTACAGGCATCATTGTATTAATAACATAAAATCCCTAACAGTAGACAACTCCTACAATTTTGTCTCCAAATTGCTCGTACAAAACAGCCAGTATTAAAATAATGGGCCCTCAAAAAAGCTTTAAAACTTTTTTCTTTATCGCGTGACGTTTGTCTCAAATTAGTTTACAAAAGTCGCAAGGGCACGTCGGATGGGAATCGAAGCAGGGATATTGTAATAGGTGTAGCGTGCTAACTGAGCTAGAGAATGTAGTGATAGCGGCTTGGATTGGCGTATATTTAAATTTCCTGTTATTTTTAAAATAAAGAATTAAACAAAAGAAGAGCGCGCCAGTGTTGCAAATCACTTGTGAAGTAGACATCTGTGTGTGTGTGGTTTTTTATCACCTTTGATCTGGCGGTCGGAGGCCAAATGCTGATATTAGAACTTTTTCTTGTCTGTTCTAATTAATATTATAAAGGGGCATCGAGTATTCGGGAGACAGTTCCGAAACAGTGGCGAAACTATAAATTTTATAAAATACTTTGCATCAATCTTTTCTACATTATCACTGAGTGTCATAGGCATATCGCTGAAGAAAATATTTTCCTTGCAATGCGACGGGAGCGAAGCTAGTAAGTAATAACAGTACAATTGCTGCCATTTTTATTTAAGACACAAATGTGTCCGAAACTTCTATAAAAAAAACAAGTGCAGTGTCTTTCTACCTCACTATTCTTAAAATTCCCACTCAGATATCACACAACTTCAATTATTACTTGTTAATTAAAATTACCTGACTATAGAAATATTAAAACCAAAACTTGAATGCTTGAATACTAAGCTATGCCATGAATTATTAAAGAGATAAAATGTTTCGTTGCCAGTAATATTTTCTTAAATCACTAATTCCATTTTAAAAGATTATGAAATTAATGGAACTAATTTCCAATTTCGTTATCACTAGTTCCACATTTTAGGCATCAATACGCTCGCCGCAATCCTGAACGCAAAAGCAATTGAAGGAGCAGGGTGGGTTTTTAGTCAGTAGAAGTCTGACACTCCCTTCCCATAGCACAAGTAATCTTATTTTAGGTGACAGTGTATTTATATTGTATTGTTCTATCATAGTGGAATAATAAACGTATTTGTATTGTATCCACATCAAATAAATGTCAATAGCCTAATAGCTAAAGTCGCGGGTTCGAACCCCACCCATTATACTATTGCCGTGAACCCACTCCAGACACAAGCATATTTGTCTTGGTTGGAGGGGTTAACAAGATTGCTAGTTATAAACAAATTATTTTGGGCGCCAATACGCTACACTCCTACTAAACAAATGATCACGACAGTTTGACATACGCTTCTTTGCGACTCGGCCCGACAGTCGCAGTTAATACCATGTCATATCGTAACACGACAACATAATTTGACTAGTTCCACTAACTACCGATCATTGCTTCTATTAAGGTTTAAATGGGGGTATAAGTAGTCGTGTGTAAGATGAGATTAGTACAAAGCAGCGTGTATTTGACAATCATTGTCGTATGGTACGTTAATTATGGTTAGATTTCAGAGTACCACCTTATTTGTATTAAAAGGTAGGTACTAAAATATCTTGAATTGTATTTTGAAAAATACGTATTTTTTGTGTTCAGTTTTAACTGATATATCCAAGGACCCAAAAATCCAAAAACATGCGATATCCACCAAACCTCACTTGGCCTACGTATTGGATTACGACTCATTCTCTCTCAGAGAGAGGTCTGTGTCCCAGCACTGTGCAGTGAGAACGTTGTAGGCTGATAATTTTATCTTATGAGATGTAAACTAAATAGAATCTGATCGATTCTAGACGACAAAAAGGGCCCGACTGTAAAACTTTATCAGCGAAAAACACGCGTTCCATGATGTATTTTACATTTCAGCATTTCGACCATCAATGGCTATGTTAGAACATCACATTCTCTAGCAAAGTGGATTTATTTTGACTGTCAGTGTTTTTTTAAACCATCAGGTAATCATACCAACGGTAAACTGTTATATCTCGTCGCTATAACTCTTCCTCAAAAAAAAAATTCTCCTAAGATCACTTATTTCTAAAAATATTATATGACTCCAAACTAAATAAATCATAAATCACTTTGAAAAGCTTACTTATTGCAGTCCTTAAGTAGGCGAGTGCTCGTTCTCACATATTTAGTAATTTAGCGCAATAGTGGAAAGCAATTAGCCAGTAAGTGAGACTGATTAGGACTGCATCAAATATAATCGCGGGCTGGCGTGCAATTTGAGGTGAGGGAGACGTGGAGCTAGGGATCGAAATGGAGGAGGTGATTTCAAATAATTAAACTCTACCAGCTGCAAGACAGCCTGAGAATAGTCAATGCCGCCTAGGCCGATAAAAGATGGCGAAATGACCTAGACGCACACTGCGTTGGCTGGTCCGAAGTAGTGCTCGAAAAGAAAACTTGCAAGGAATTGGGTGAGCATTATCAGCGGTGGGACATTAGAAGGAAATTAAAATAAATATAAAAAGCTACAAGACTGAGTTGGAACTGGGCATGCCATTTCTGCCTTATACCGTCAAAGCTACATCGTTAAACTGACAAGCCCGAACACAACAAGAACGGGGTCGAAGGGGACAGACTGAGGAAAAATAGTAGGTCACGTTGGATGTAATGGGGCCCTTTGCCCAGGGATAGTTGGGATAGTTGAGGCCAAACAAAAACAAACTTAACAGGAAGCTTTAAAGTTAACGTATAGATAAGACTATGCAAAATATGTTAGCTGCTTTTACTGTTAGCCGTTCAGTAGAATCAAATCAGTCAAGCAGTTCTTGAGTTTTAGCAAGACTAACGAACAGCAATTGATTTTGATATACATAATTATATATAAAAAGAAGATAGAAGAAGAACATAGTAGATTATGTTGTCATAGCTTAACTTAAAATCCTGGGACATGTTATGGGTTTTACTGATATTTATTTACATCAACTTAACAATACGTCGAACACAGTGATACTGTTATGTATCTACTTTATTATAAAACTTTTAACTAACAAAGAACTAACTTATTTTATGTCCCTGTTTTATTCATACAACACTACGGTACAATTGCTGTCTCGTTGGTCGAATGGCCGCAAGCACGACTGCTGTGCACGAGGTGCACTATTGGGTTTTTCTGTAAGGTATTTTTCAGTAGTAGCTCGGAGTTTAGAAGTTGGTGGATACTCCTGTGCCTCGGAAAACACGTGAAACTTTCGGCCACGGCTGTCATTTGAACATCTTTGACAGTAGTACGGGCTAAGGGGTATCGTGTTACCCAGCTACTGGGTTGTGGAGGTCAGACAGGCAGTCACTCCATGTAAAACACTAATACTCAGCTGTATCCGGTTAGACTAGAAGCCGATTCCAACATATTTGGGAAAAGGCCAAGCAGATGATAACTACGATTTTTTTTTTTTTAACGTGGTAAAATTATCGAATAAGTCCTCCCACTCCGGGCAGGGTGGGAGGGACTGTCAGACTTTTACTGACTAAAATCCACGGTGTTCCTTCAATAACCCTTTACATACCGGGGCCACGGTAACGGGATGAGTCCCACGACCCCGGCGGGCTTCGGCCCTCTGCAGAGGGGGCCTCGTCATGTTGCTGACGCTCTTTGAGGCGCGCGTGGAACACGACGCGCCATCGACCCGGCCATGGTACATGGTCGGACAGCGAGTTGCCCTTTACTCGCTGTCCGCATGCCCGCGCCTACGGTGGCCGGAGATCGTCGGCCGACGTCCGACGCCGTGGGCGTCTACCACTGCGGCTGGGCTGGAGGGAGGACGCCATCCTCTCCCTCACGCGGCCCGCCTCCTCCTTCGAAAGCATGACTGCTTCGCAGAAGGAGGCGACCGCTTCCCACTCCCTCTCGCCCCGCAGCATGGCCTCGACCAAGGCCGGGCGCGAGAGGTCTCCGCCTATCGCCGCCGTGAGGACACGTCGGTGCTCTGCCCAGGCGGGGCAGTCTTGCACCGTGTGCTCTACGGTGTCCTCAGGGCGATCCTCGCAGTGGTGACACCCAGGCGTTTCCTTCTTTCCCATCAGACACAGGTACCTCCCGAAACTTCCGTGTCCGGTGAGGACCTGCGTCATGCGGTAGGTCAGGACGCCGTGACGCCGATCTAGCCACTCCTCAAAGAGGGGTCTTACCGCCGCAATTGCGGCGTGCCCGGCCGTCGGTTGCGACAGTCGTTCCCTCCATACTGCCCTGAGATCCCGCCGGAGCTCTTCTCGCCGCGCCTCGACTTCTCGAGGCAGCGGGGATACGCCCCGGCGCTGCGCCTCCACGCGCCATTCATAGACGCGCTGGAGGGCAGTCGCCTCCAGATCCCAGGGCAGCAATCCGGCAAGGAGGTTGGCCGATTCGCCGGCGATCGTGCGGTATCCCCGGATCATTCGGATAGCCATGACCCTCTGGCATGCGACCAACTTTAGTGGTCGCGTCCGGATGCACAGGGCCCACACTGGGGACCCGTAGAGGGCCATGGACCGCACGACGCCGGCGTACAGCCTTCGGCAGGTGGCGTTTGGCCCGCTCAGATTAGGCAGGAGTCGCCTGAAGGCGGCTGCTGCCCGGTTCAGCTTTGGGGCCAAACTCAGGAAGTGCTCCCTGAAGTTCCACCGGCTGTCGAGGACGAGTCCCAGGTACTTCATCGTCCTCCCGACGCCGATGCGAACCCCCTCCACCGTTATGTGGGACTCGGACCGTGGCGCGTTCCGACCGCCATGGAAGCACATGGCCTCGGTCTTGTGCAGCGCCACGTCGAGTCCCAACTGCCGGATACTATGAACGACTGTCGCGACCGCTTGCGTCGCCAGGTCGGCCGCCGCCTGGTGCGACTCTCCCTGCGCCAGGACGAGCGTGTCGTCAGCGTAACATACTACGCTGACGCCGTCAGGGAGGTCGCCGCGCAGCACCCAGTCGTATCCGATGTTCCACAGGGGCGGCCCCAAGACCGATCCCTGTGGGACACCGCACGACATCTCTCGCCGGTTCCACTCTCCCCGGTGACCGGGGTAGATGACGGCTCTGTCCGTCAGGTAGTCCTCGACTATGCGACGGAGGTAGGCCGGCACCCGGTGATACCAAAGTGCCTCCCTGATGCAACTCCAGGGCAGGGTGTTAAAGGCGTTGGTGATGTCCAAAGACACCGCCAAGACGACCCTGCCCCGGGATACCGCGTCCCCCGTCGTGAGGGCTCTCACGCGCATGATGGCATCCACCGTCGAGCGCCCCCTGCGGAAGCCAAACTGGCACTCCGCAAGATCCGGGCCCACCCGATTCAGGTGCCCGAAGAGGCGGTCTGCAATTACTCTTTCCAAGAGCTTGCCCGCCTCGTCGAGCAGCACGATGGGCCGGAATGCGGACGGAGAGTCCGCAGGGCGCCCGGCTTTCTGGATCAGGACCAGCTTTCCCGTCTTCCAGCGAAGCGGAAACTGGCCCCTCTCCAGGCATGCGCTAAAGAGCCCCCCTAGTTGAGGCCCGAGAGTCTCCGAGGCCAGGACCCAGGCTTTCCCTGGCAAGCCGTCGGGTCCTGGGGCGGTATTTTTGGCCTTGAGCCGTTGTACCGCCACTCATGATAACTACGATACAATCAATTTAAAGCGAATGTAGGTAATAAACATAAACATAAAACATTCTTTATTTCCAAAAAGATTATACAACGTGTAACGGAAACCCCATATCTATCCAAAAGGGCTGAAGACAACATCTGGTATGGAGTCTCAATGCACAGTTTCAGCTCAAAATAACTGACTCAAAGAATAAATACCAAATTATTGGTTTCATATATTTCTTGAATACCAATCATAACAAACGTGTCACAGAACTACGAGGGTCAATAACTTTCCACGTCACTTGCCAATAACACGATAATTCTTTTCGTTATTCTTAATTTGAAAAATTCGGTCTCTGGTATTCTGTATTGGAATTTGTAATAAGTTCTACACACGTAGACTTAGGATTACAAAACCCTTGCCATATCGTTTGTTATCATCCAAAGAAGCCGTGCACTTGGTATGTATATACCCTTTAAATTACACGTTGTATACCCATTACCAGAGGCGGCCTTACCCATTGCGAGGCTCCGGGCGGCAGGTCTTTGCGAGGCCCCTTGTCCTTCGTGAAAAGTATGTGATGCGAAAGTAGGTCTGGTTGTTTGGTTTAGGTATTTGTCATGTTTGAGGAGAAATGCTAAAGTTATACAAATAAATAAAATTTGTGTTTTAAAATATTTTAAATTGAAAGATTTACAAAATTAACAAATACAGAAAATTGATGTTTGCGGCTTTTCCTAAGACTAAAGTCTTTAAAGCACAATAATCTAACGAATGAGCTACGTCATTTTTAACCGCCTTCAAAAAAAGGAGGACGTTCTCAATTCGTCTTGAACTTTTATTTTCTTTTTTTTATGTATTGTACATCATAACTCGATGATGGCTGGACCGATTTGGAAAATTCTTTTTTTTTTGTTTGAAATTAAAGTTATTTTTGGCTTTGTAGTGTTTTGATATGGAAATCGGTTCTATTTCTTGCTAAAAAGTTTTTTCGATTGAAATAATAGCAAGGGCAATTATGTTACAGTTAAAATTCCCTGACTCCTGAACTAGTTGTAAACTGGGTGACAGGAGCCAGAATGAAGACTGTGTTTTAGATAGGTAGATTTGTATAAAGGTCATTATAACAATGTTGATTTTAATACCTGCTTCTTCTATTTCCCTTAGTAGTGCGATACACAATTTGCCGCTTGACATGAGGCTCATTACTGAACCACAGTGCACAGCCTTGCTCTGTGTGACTGTGTGACCAACGCTGTTAATTCATACAACACGGCAATACAATCAATTTAGAGCAAATGTAGGTAATGAGGCCTGTGTGCCTATGGTTATGTGTGTTTAATATTTTATTTTATTTATTAGGGACAGAAAACAGTTACATGTTCTTAAGATGTATCTAAGGTAAACATATTACCCATTTTATCCACGGATTAATCAGTAAAACATGTGAGTGGAAAACGTAAACGGATTTATAAAATTTTAACTATTAGTTTATATTATTTTTATTGGAATTTAGAGGCTAATGCCTGATAGTGAGTTTTCTAATTTTTTTATTAGAAAGGGAGAAAATATCGATGTCTATGTAGTGTGTGTTATAGGTTTCCACAAGATGACGTAGATTTTTAAGATAATAAGGATTCCAGATTGATATCATATTCCAGTTGTGCTCGCACCAAACATTTGTAAAATATCAAAAAAGTAGAGGGCCACACAAAGACCTTAGAGGATCTCATGACGAAAGCATACATTTGAAAGGCATTGTTCACGATAGCATCAATGTCCATGTCAAAGTGTAAACTTGAATCCACAACAACACCGAGGTGTTGAACTATAGGGGACTAACACAAGGTCACAAAAAAGTTGAGAAGGATGCATCTTATGGGTATGTTACTCATAGCTGTATTTTACGTTCATACCTGTGAATGTAAACGAAGCTAAAGCAGTGTGTACACATTGGAGCTGGTAGGGATCTGTAGTAGCCTACCGCTTTGAAAAAATGTGTATAATCCTACGACAATTAAAAAAAATGGTTTCCCCTTAAATGCATATTGTTGCCATTTGTAATCATACCCTTTTTAATTTTTTATTTAAAAGAGTGAAAGTTTTGTGTTTCTGAACGAAACGTAACAACCGTCATGAAACCACAGATTATTGAATGAAATAAAAAAATACTCGGCTTTGGCGCGAATTTTTTGACAGTTTGTACCTATTTATTGTCAACAGAGGTGAAAAAGTTAGTAGATTACAATTTGTGACTGATTAATTTTTTTAATTCGGATTGCTGTTGGTGCTAATTTGATTACAAAAGTTGTTATCGACTTAGAAAAAGGTTAGTTATAGGTTGGTAAGGTTAGTTATATATAAGTAATTAGGTATTATATGCATATTGTAGCCAAATGGCAACATAGTGTTTTTTTTATTTTAATATATTAACAAGTTTGATTATGACCTTTTTTTATTATTTTTCCCGACATCTGTACATGATAACGCACCTAATACAAGAAACAAAAAAATAAAGAAATCATGCATGTAAGGGTAATAATTCAACATTATCTGCTAAGCCTTTTCCCAGTTATGTTGGGGTATAGGTCTAACTGGATGCAAGTGAGTATTAGTGTTTTACATGGAGCAACTGCCTGCCTGACCTCCAAAACCCAGTAGATGGGTAAAACGATACCCCTTGGTTAATACCAGTATCAGATTATCTGGCTTCTGATTATCCGTAACAAAGATGTCCAGATGACAGCCGAGACCAAAGTGTTTTCCTATCACACCGTCAACCCCCAAACTCCGGGCTTCTACTAATTAAAGTATTATATTATCTTTGCACATAAATGAATGTGCAATGAATTTTGATGCACAGTAAATTCCGATTCAAGAATAACCTTTCATTTGCAACACATTTACAAGATTTTCGTCATTTGCAGCAAAAATGACACATAAAACAAAACACACAGCAAATCTAGACTCACAGTAAAGTACAGTCAATACGAAAATCATTTAATATTTTATAAGGCAACTTTTCAATGTTAAAAATTCTACGTCCCCCCTATTATTTTCAACACCCTTACTCGATAACGCTTTTATGTTCCCCCTAAAAGACAAAAATGAAATAAAGAGTAAATTTTAAGTTAAAATGGACTTTGACGGATGACAGCTGACCCGCACCGTCTTGTGCTACAATATTCACGATGTGTCAACGGTGATAGAGTTCGGTACACTTGTGGTCGCGACTGCGTTGAGTTGTTAAGAAATAAGGGATCTGGTAGTCGATCGGTTTTTTGTGGAATCGATTTCGTCAACTGATGTCATGCCTAGATATTTTTTTTTATTGATAATAGTTTCGCGTTTGATCACCATCTCACCTGATGGTAAGTGATGATGTGGTCGAAGATGGAGCACGCTTACCTAAAAGTAAAATATTCACTCTTGACTTAAAGACCCCTTAGCCGTACGCACAATGAAAGTAGTTATTCCCAAAACGTTTTGTGCGTATGGGCGGGATGTCCACCATGTAATGATAGCGCATTGCCGGCCGTTTGTCTCGTAGTCCAATGATGGAACGGGCTTGGCGGAATTATGTAATTCCATCACACACTCCCCGAAATTGTGGTCAGTAAGACCACCATTATTATTACTATTATCATTTATTTTCAGGCACCAACCCCGTTCATAATACAATTCTTACACTATTGTAAATATTACGTTAACAATACACTAATACATAATTAATACACAAGAAAAAATAAGACAAAAAAAAAACAATTTACCTATGTTTAATACAAATTTCTGTGTTTTGTAGCAGGTGATGTTAGCTTTGCAAGCCATTTAGAAAAGGCTAAATCATGCAAAGTGTAAATCCCAGAATTTTCAACGTCATAGAGGCAGACCCAGGCAAAGATGAGGACCATGAGGCCTACCAACAGTATTGGTCCATACTTACCCATAGCCATGAGGAATGGAAACAAGAAAGGAAGACTTCATCCTGCCACGAAACGGAACATCCCTGGAACAGAACATGTAAAAAATTTTTTTTTGTTAATACAGGTATCATTTATAATAGATGTTAAAACCTTAATATATTTAATAAGTAACAGTAAGTACATCCTTCCCACAAAGCATACAAATTATTACGTTAGAAATTAAATATTCAGTCTGAAAAAAATGTGTAAGTCTGTCCGACGCGTTCACAGGTACACTATATTAATTAGATAACATTAGAATGAATGAAGGTGAAGAACTGAGGCCAAACCTAGGCTATTTTTTTTACAAAAATCAGTCCCTAAGGAATTGAAAACGGAGAATGAATATTTGTATAAAAATCGTGCTCACGCAAAAACGTCGCGAGCAAAAACTAATAGAATAACAGATAGCTCTTGTTTATATAATAGATAGAAGTGCTAATGGCTTAACAATAACAGCTGCATGGATCGACAACGCCTGCTGAGGTTGGTCTATGGACAAGTGACCATCGTAACATACACTATGTTAACTAACAGAGGGCGTTCCCGTTACCCGCAATAGTATAGCATCCATACATGCTAAAAATATATTACCATTCGAAAACAAAATGTTTTTATTTATTTTAATATTAAAATATTCACTAAAAATGTTAAATTAGTACGTAAAAGAAACACTCTGTACACGCGTACTTGAAGGACGGCAACGTCGCAATTTATTTATGAATGACGGGCCGCGTGTGCGGCGATCTAATTGATGTGCTTATACTATTGCGGATTAACGGGAACGCCCTCTATTAGTTAACATACTGTATATTAATTCCTCTGTGCCTCGGAAAGCACGTGAAACTTTCGGCCACGCCTGTCATTTGAACATCTTTTACAATCGTTACGGTTAGTCAGAAGTCAGAAAATCTGACACTGGTGTTTTCAAGAGGTATCATGTTTCCCAGGTACAGGGCTGTGGAGGACAGGAAGGCAGTCGCACCATGTAAAACACTAGTACTCAGCTGCATCCACAAAGAGCAAAGCAGATGCTGATATATATACGTGGGTGTCTAAACAGAAATTCTATAAACATTTCACGGTGAAACTTTATTAAGTGAGCGTGAAGTAAACTAACTTTTGTTCAAATCATTGCTGGCGTAATGCATCGTTATAATTCGGCTATACTCAAAATCAATATGATTTTCTTTCAAAAAGGTCTTCATGGGCACTTTTAAAACATCAGAAGCTGCATGGTTCAAATTAGTCGTTTCCTGTAGAAAAACTGCCAAAAATCTCCATGACTTCAAAACATAATTTTTACAATATATAATACAGTTTTAAAGGACCAATTAACATAGTATAATGTAATTAATAATCAAAATCGAATTTAAAATTCTACCGTTTCTCGTATTCATATTTGTAATACTTTTTCTAATAAACTTCACACAATACATATATTATATAATGTTTTGCCATACATGAAAGCTTCTTAGAGCTTATCTGTGTGCTGGCGAGCCGTTATTTATTTTTTATTAGATTACACTAAAACATAGAACAGGATTACTAAACATGACTTACTTGACTCAATGCCCTCAGTCCCCTAGGTGGGGCAAAGCGCGTCTACAGTCTACAGATTTTACAATTTACGAAATATATTTTTTTATGTTCAAACAACATGTATATTTGTAATTACTTACATCTTTTCGCATTCATTTCGTATAGCGTTAAAAACTGAAAAAAAAAAGACTAAATATTTCACTGTGAAATCTCATGTGAAGTGAAGTTAGCTAGAACTGTCGCACTATCTTATTTGTTTGGATTTATAGCTCACTTCTTTATCTTATAGAACAAAACTGCAGGTAAATGATAGCTCACTTCAGGCCATAGATATACTTAAAGCCTTCAGCCTCACTTCAGCTGTATTTCCAAAGTTACATATTATCAGAAAATGACCAACTGTATCAATGCCTACGTAATTATGTGTGTCATTAGAAAGTTGTATTTGTGGTTCTTGTAGACGGAAGGTGAAGAGGTTAATGTTGTTTACTATTTGTTTTACTGCCGTATAAGACATGTGACCTCACTGAACTCGGCTTACTTGTTATTTTTAATGTATTTTTAGTGACGCCTTTCTTAGCCCAGATAATAAATCCAAATAGAGGTAAAATATCTAACGCTAATATGAATTTAAGGAAGGTTAAATACAAGCAGTCAATATACACCACTATAACACACACATAAATTGGCACACTCATTTATCTCCTTAATACTATAATAATAAATTAATAATGTTTACTACTCATAGAAACATTTTGTTACTATCTAGTCAATTAATTGTCAATCCGTAATTTGCTGTAAAATAAGAAGTATTGAAAGTATTCGTTTTGAGCTGGGGATATTGTTATAAAAAAAATTAAATTACAACAAGATTATTAATACTACACTAACATCAAATAGATTATTTTCAAACAGAGAGATAAAACCAAAATAATATTTGACCCCGTCGAAACGCGCAAAATTTCCTCACACTTATTACATACTGTAATCGCAAACCCGTGCGAATTCGACTAGCCCGACCTAAATTGTCCTCTATAAGATGACCCTACCCTCTGGATTATTCAACCTTAAAAAGGCCTGTAATGCAGGAGAAGAGAGGGGCGGGGTATATCATATTATAAGGGACGAAACAGCCCCAACTAATGATATTCTCAGGAGAGAAGTTATAAATGTTTGGAGATCGTCACACGAATTTGATACAGTCCCACGCTTCGGTGATGAATGTGATGATAGTGATCTCATATTTGATGTACTTTATATTTAGTGACAGATTAATGAAACTTTAACTATGTAGGACGTGCTAAAAGGATTTGGGAAAGCTACTAAACATGTCATGAGTGTAAATAGACGTCAGACTCTGTCGATGTTCAATAATCACATTGACGTATTATGTATCTCTTCTTTGCATATTTATATATCATATCTACAATAATACATGTAGGATGAAGATTATTAGGAGTAGGGTATATCTTAACTAATCTTAACTAGACGCAGCTGATAAAATTTACCACAATTAATATTTTAACAAAATAAATGATAACTTTGAAAGCTGACAGTGTAGAGACATAGCCGTTTAAATCCCCTGTCGCATGACACCAAAACCAAGATTCTTTAAAAAAAAAAAAACAAATATCATCATTTACTTTGCCTTTTTTGAACTATGTCGGAGTTGTGTGCAATGCTAACCAGATGCAGAAGAATAGTACTGTTTAACATGGAGTGCATGCATCTACAACCCCTCGGCAAGATTGATATCAGCTTTTCTGGCTTCTAACTACCCGTAACGCCAACGGCTCAACTTGCTTTCCAAAGCATGAAGGTATCTTGATATGTTAAATTGTCACCCGTCCGTGGATCGACCTCGTCAAGCGTTGCTTAACGTTGAAGATCGAAACGTACAGCTGTTATTATTTAGCCACGAGCTCTTTAAACAATAAACCAATCTAATACCAATAAAATAATCTGGAAACATCAAACATAACACTCCCATTTATCACTCAAACATTAGATAAGAGAATCACAATTCAGACGCCAATTTCCATCCACTTTTTATTAACACATAAAATCTCCCAGCCCTCCATATAAAACAATAACACGGTTTTTGTAATTCCCCCGGCTAACAAGTGCGCCTTCATAAACTTTCCATCTGTACCCCGCAAAGCTTTGGGGTTTGTTTGTACCCCATGGGGATTAGCCGTGTTAACCGGCAATTGATATTAATACATCCTCTCACTCTAAAATAAACTCTAACACAGTTAATATAGAATTTGAAATTGTAGATGAAACAGATTTGATGTATGATGTTTGATATTTAGATGCAGTAATTGTTGTTATAGGTCTCCTGTTCAATGCAAATGCAACTTTAAATCTGTCTATAGAAAATTCCAATTTCAATACAGTAGTTGTGGGTATTAAAAACGTTTTGCTACGGAAACCTAGGCGTGATTCCCATAATATGTAGCGCGTTAGTGCAGTAGCGAATTTTGCACTTGACTGTACTGTACCTATGGGTAACATCTTGTTCACGATACAAAGGGTGATAGTGATGGTCCCATAGCGTCAAATTCTCTGATGACTATATAATAATATTTGTGAAATTCTCACGGTACGTTAAATTTATTAAGAAAAAGAGTGAATGAATATTAATTTGTTGGATTGTATGATGCATTATCTTTCAATTCGGACTTGACAACTGATGGAAAACATTTTTTTAATTAAAAACATAGACTGAAATATATTCAAACAGCGAGATATACGGTTCTAAGTTGCACCCTGTATTTTCTAATAAGGGCGATGTATTTTACTCTCAGACGCAATATAATAATAAACTCATTTTTTCACAACTGGTGACATTCCATAATAGTTGTTAGTAACATTATACCTTAAAACTATTGTTGAGAACAGTGTGGAGGTCTCGAAGGTGGTGATGAGAAATAAGTGGACTGTATGATTTGCTGGTACAAACTGAATATATTAACTAAAATCGACATATAAACAATGCGGTGGCCCGTGGAGAAGTTAGTAAATGCAACTGACTTAGAAAATATAAATACTTATAAATACAAAAAGCGTTTCATTCAAATTAAGCTAGTTTGTATAATGCATGACCGTGGTGTCATTCTCTATGAAAGACCACTTACAGCTGGCCTCCTTTATAACAGAAATATCCATAACGTGAATACTAGAAATAAACTTTGTAATTCAAAAACAAGGCTCAAGAAAATAGGTGGTTCTTTTAAATGCTAGAGCATACGTTTTTATAAGAAACTACCTTGCCATTTGCAAGAACTGAGCCTCAACAAATTTAAATTAGTCATAAAACGCAAGCTTTGCCAGAAAGCTTTTTACACAGTTAAAGACTTGTAGGATAAAAAGACTTGGGATTGAGCTGCTCCAATGATATACAGGGAGCATTAGTGTTGCTTACAATCACAATTTCTTGTATTTTATTTTTATACAAATTGACATTTTTTTTTATTTCTTTTGACATGGATATTTACTTTTTAAAGTATAATATTTTATTTTATTTTAACATGAATATTTACTTTGTAAAGTATTATATATATATATATATATATATTAATATTTACTTAATTATATACTTAGAAGCGAGGGTTACGTTTTGTATTTTCGGTTTTGGCACCGACTTCCGAAATTAAAGTTATTTTTCACTTTGCAGTGTTTTCTGGGAGTCGGTTTAATTTTTGGGTAAGAAGTTAATATTTCACTCTTTTTTGTTGGTCGGTTTTTAATTTACCTAGTTACAAAAGCCTAAATGTCAACTACTTATAATCATTTACAAAATATTGCTTTTCCAAATGTTGGGCCGTTAATTGTTGAGGAGTTCTCCTGGTACTTCACCATCAGCTTCAATTCACCATATGCATTGTGACGAGCATATTGTGCTTAATGACCACATTCAAGTAATCGAAGCGGAACCCATGAAATACTTATTATTCCTACTTGTAGTTCCAGTGGCCATCTGTAGTCTTCATCATCAAGTCCACTTCACAAATGGTGCTTTTCGAATGCAACTATACAAGTTACTATAAAAAATACTCAAATCACTATAGGTGTGCCTATAATATTTGAAGAGTTCCCTCAATTTCTCCAGGATCCCATTATCAGATCCTGACTTGGTGACAATGGGACCAATTTCGAAGTATACCCTTTCAAACAAAAAAAGAATTTTCCAAATCGGTTCAGCCGTCTTCGAGTACTCGATGAGCATACATAAAAAAAAAAAATGTACGTGTCGACTTGATAACCTCGTTATTTGTAAATTACATTATAAGTTATTCATTAAGATGTATCATTTATAACTTACTTGCTTATTATAAAGCAGAAAAGTGAAAGAATCATCGGGATGAAACTGTCTAAGTCATCGGACCAAAAATCCGTTTTTCAGCTGTGGGAACGTTATAGGCTTGTTATGTTATGTAGGTTAGTTTTCCAATGCGTGCCTTTTTTTTCTGAAAAATAAACGCAATGAAACACAGTAACAGATACTGTTATAAATATGCCTTCAGAGTGACAGAAATAGCAGAACTGCAAAAGGAGATATTATGAGTAAGAAATACAGGTGAAAATGTCTAACAACAAGGGCAGAAGAATACTAATCTATTTTTCTAAATGGCAGAATTGTCTTGCATTATTTTCTTATTCCAAAAATAAACTTATTGGTACCTACGTATGTACTAGTGGAAGGGTCTTCTTTTTTGCACTTTTAGTACCCTAGTGAAGAGGGTTTTTTTATTTATTTTCGGGCTCTATCAAGAGACAACAGCGGTAACGTGGCGAAGGTGATTGTAAAAACGTTTAAAATATATGAAATGGGCAAATGCTGTCGAATTCTGGCAATTGACTTCGTTCGATTAAAACAAAAAATTAAAAGTCCCCAATAAAATAAAATAAAACCTAAAAATATCTCATAGAACGCTAGCTTCTTCCCACGACTCCGTACGCGTGGTATTCCCGCGTAAGTCCATTAAGGTATTTCGGGATAAATAGTAGCTTACGTGTTATTCTAGGATGTCAACTATCAACTTACCAAATTTCATTCAGATCTGTTCAGTAGTTTTTGCGTGAAAGAGTAACAATTAAACATTCATGCACCCATCCTGACAAACTTTCGAATTTATAATATTAGTAGGAAAGATAAGAAGTAAGACAACACTATCGCTGTATTGTATAGGCTAGAAGTTTCTTCACGCGACTTCGGTCGCGGTTTTTTAGCGAAAATAGGATTCTATATCGTTTTCCAAGGTCTACTACCTCTGTATCAAATTTCATTAAAATCGGTTATCTAAATGGTAAAGATTTAAAGAAAAAAATAGACAGACACAGTTAATCTTGTATTTTAGAATATTATTTGGAAAACCTGAACCCTTCGTAAGACAAAAAATACTTTTCTTATAGAATATCAAGTCTCAAGAATATTAAAGAATACTATGCGTCAATTTAATACTGGAACCACACAAACATCATCAGAACAAACCAATCAATAACTCCATAATATAAATTAATAATAAAATTCTCGTCCTACCCTCACAATGATATCAGATGGTCTTGTATATCGCGCCTATTATATAATGGGATAATTTGATCAGTGCGTCCGTGGCATGCGCGGGCACAGGCCCCTTCGCAGTTTTTATTGTCCCGAGCTATGACTGGTGTAGGGCGATGCTAGGACTCAGGGCTGTACGGTGTGCAAAACTTTAATAATAAATTAATAAAATTTTGGCAATCTCTACTGTGTCGTTTACTAGTATGTAAATATTGTACATTCCAGTGTACTACTTAGTACATAGTATATTTAAAACACAGATACACATGAAACAAATAATATAAACGCTTATTATGAATAATGCAGAAAATTATTAAAGCGTTAAATATATATTCAAAATGTTGCACACAAAATCCAGCACAGACCAAGATTACTTCTCTTTATGTGTGTAATATTATGTATACTACATGTACAGTACACACTGTTGACATTATCGATTGCAATAAAGATTTGAGATTTACCTAGTTCAGGTAGAATATATTTATTATATACCTTTAGTTCTAAGGCCCTAATATAAATACTTTGTACATCAATTATTTCAATAAACAATTTCATACAATTTGAATTAAAAGAAAATAATTTGAGAATCATGTTAGAAACAGTACTAAGTTGCAAGAATCTATTTATATTATATTTACTTATAATGATTATCATTAATTACGAACTAGCCGTTGCTCGCGATTTAGTTCGCACTATTATTCATTCCACTAAGTAACAATAAAATATATAAAATAAATGCAATTATGTGTACCTGTCTCTTAAGATTGGTACACGTTATGTTATTTTTTTAATACATATTTATAAGTAAACGGCTGGTTAATTACTAAGCTACTTTGCCCTATTTATTTTATGCACTCAGGATAAAACAGGATGACATCTGCAATGACAGTAATAAGACAATCAAATAGTGTCAATTGCCTAACGGCTAAGCTATTGGACTTGTAATTGAGAGGTCGTGGGTTTGAACCCCACCTAATACACTATCGCCGTGAACCCACTCTAGACACAAGCATATTTAGCTTAACTTAAATTAACGTTAAATATTAAGTTTTTTGTAAATTGTAAAGTTTTATAAGGTGACATATGTTGGTGATAAAAATCCCCAAGATGAATAAAAAAGTCACCTTTGTTCACCTCGGAATTAATTCACCCAGGTGAATAAAGGCGACTGCGTATGTCGAATTATTTCACCTGGATGATATCATCTAGGTGAGATGAGGAGATTAAAAAGTGGAATAAATCACTTAAAAATTAAAACGTTTCAACTAGCGCTCGTGACAACCCTATTCACTTACTTTTTTAATTCATCACACAGCGACAGACAGGCAGTTACAGTTGTTTGTTTAGACAACAGATTGTTTTACAAGCAAGTGCTTCAACTACGAGTTGTGTTCACGTATCATTGATTCACAAATAAATAAAATATATTAGGTATTGTTATTTTGTTGTTATAATAAAAATTAAATATAAGTTGTTTGTGTAACATGTGTTGTTTTATTATGGTGGTTCGTATGAATAATTATGAAATGTAACTGACGTGGAAAAATCTTAATATATTGAGCCGTTTTAGTTTCTTTTTTTTTTTAAAGGGAAATTATAAGTCCAGCCACAGAATTTTTTATTGGTCACATGATAAAACTTCTCATTTCATTACTGGGCAATGGGAAAATGAGATAGCCCCTAATAAACTAATTAGGTAGTCTTTTTTACACCGCCAACTAAATATTCTACAGAAAGCGACAAGTAAAGATCAACAATTATCTAAACTTGTCCTTCTTATTTAAATATTACCACCTAATTTACTAATTCAGCCACGGATTTTATAGCTCATCACTATTTTACGGTTTACAGCATCAACACAAGTTCCT
Source organism: Tholera decimalis (assembly GCA_943138885.2). Taxonomy (NCBI): domain Eukaryota; kingdom Metazoa; phylum Arthropoda; class Insecta; order Lepidoptera; family Noctuidae; genus Tholera; species Tholera decimalis. The sequence goes on along the minus strand of OW964572.2, from coordinate 19,329,628 downwards.
CATAGGTTAGGTTAGGTTTTTTTTAAGTCACTAGCTCCTCCATCGTTCAACGGAGACCTTATCTATCTAAATCTCATGCATTCCAGTTCTTACAATTATTCCTCTCACACTTTTATACTTCATAAAAGCATAAAATAAGCGTTAGGTTAGGTTAGGTTTCTTTTTGATTACATATATTAATATTTTAGAAGTTTACTGCTTGAATGCGATAACAAATTTAGATGCTAAAAAATAACCACCATGCTGCGTTGTATTTACAGTGGCTTACTTAGAAGAGAACTAGTGGCTAAGATAGTGTCATTCAGACGCTCGTTAATTGTGGCTGACTTAGTAATTTAGAAGGCAATGTAGATTTTTAGAGGCGAATGATGCTATCAAAAAGAAGTCTTTTTAATTAGCACCCTTTTTTAAATAGCTTTGCCCCGCTCGAGGAATTTCTCCTGTATCGTACATTTTTACAAATAAATACTCAGACCCAGAATAATTGTAAGCTATAACTATTGTTCCGGTGCGGCAATCGAACATCCGACACGCAGCAAACACAATTTGCTAGAAAAGTGAAAAGTATCTATGCTTGTAAAGCGGACAATTTCTATGCTTGTAAAATATCTATGCTTGTAAAGCGGACAATTTGGGTAGAATGTTTAACAATACCGCCTAAGTGGCAAAACGCGTTTTAGCAACACAACAAACTAACTTAACCAAAAACTATTTCATAACATTACTTCATAAGACTCATTAATAAAATAATAAGTAAATCTAATTATAAGAAGTTTATTTTCCAGAGCAATCACTTTACAATAAACCGCAATCATTCCAACTAAGATGCTTATCTCTTGATCGATTATAATCCAATCACAAACAAATAAATTTTATCCCCATCTCCACTTTACTTTGACCCCGCACTGTTAAAGAAACTCAAAGGACAAGTTTGATTAAAACAGGTCTTGGTAAAGTGGGCACATTATTTAACCCTCAAAAGCGCGTTAAAACTCAATAGGGCGGTATCTGACAGTGTCTGTCTATAAACTTGCGATTAACTGGGAATTTAACAGAGGGTGCGGAATTGCGGATGGCATTAAACAGTTTGCGAAAAAATAGGTAACTTGAAATAATTCCTTGAATTTATCTGTCTGTTTTTATATATAACGCTCATTTGTATACAACACTCGCTACTGGCAGTACTATGTTCCCGTAAAATTATACATACTGAAGGAAAATACTCGAGGGATGAAAAGTATGTCACGTCCATCACGACTTGGTCTACCTGTTTAGTTTTTTATTTGTTATCATTTGATTTACTATATATAATCTAATTATATACAGTAAAAATAATTACGTAATTTTATAGTACTATTCTTAATCTAACGGAATAATTATATTCAATTAACAAATTTTATTCTATATGTTTCAATTAACTCTCCTATCGACTAGTTATATGTGGACGTTGTGGTCTTCCTCTCTGCCATATTTATTTTATTTATTATTAGTAAAGATTACATACATTAGAATCTTATAAATAAACCAATGCCCTACAAAACCATTTACATGGTTTTTCTGTAAGTACAGATACATATCCTTTCCTTGAGCTACCACAAAAGAGTCAGTCACACAGTCTTCACTCGTCAAAACACGTCATGCACTACACAATTCTCTTTTTTTCCATCTTCAGTATACAAATACTAGCTAACTTCATTGAGTCACAAGAACTGTCGCCTCTACCACTAAACTAGTCTACATTTAACCCCCCAAGTGTTGCAATAAGTTAATTGTTATCAAAAGGGCGAGGGTTACGAGCATCCAGTTATATTGTTATCGGTCTATCGTTAAGTATGGTTTTGTTTTAGTGTCCCACTTATTACGGGTATTGCGACCCGGTGCTGCATTTGCAGGGTTATGGCTTATAGATTATAGTTATATGATTATTTAATGTTGGGTGGTGTTTAATGTTGGTGGGAGTAACAGAGGTACTGTTATTATATCCTACCTCATTAAGTTAGTCTTCGATTGTATACTCGTCAATTGAATGGTGGTGGGATGAATTTTCAGAAAAGACTGTTTCACGATGTCAGAATAGGAAGGACTTATTGAGTAAATAAAAACAATGGAATACAATTTCATGATAAAATTATCTGTACAAGTAAATTAACGATATTTCATCATACATACGTGGTGATAGAGGTCCTAATAGATAAAAACTTTTTACCAAAAAATTAAACCGACTCCCAAAAAACACTGCAAAGTGAAAAATAACTTTAATTTCGGTAGTCGGTGTCTTTAGTTTTGTATTTTCGTTTTTTGCACCGACTGCCGAAATTAAAGTTAATTTTCACTTTGCAGTGTTTTTTGGGAGTCGGTTTAATTTTTTGGTAAAAAGTTTTTATTTCACTCTTTTTAGTTGGTTGATTTTTAATTTACCTAGTTACAAGAGCCTAAATGTCAACTACTTATAACCTTTTACAAAATATTGATTTTCCCAATGCTGGGCCGTTAATTTTTGAGGAGTTCTCCTGGTACTTCACCATCAGCTATACATCACCATATGCATTGTAACGAGCACCAAGTGCTTAATATCCATATTCAAGTAATCGAATCGCAATCCACGAAATACTTATTATTGAGTAGTTTCGGCGGCCATCTGTGGTCTTCATCATCAGTTCCACTTCCCCAAATGGTACTTTTTGAGAGCAACTGCACAATTTACTATAAGAAATACCCAAAACGCCATAGGTGTGCCTATAATATTTGAAGAGTTCCCTCGATTTCTCCAGGATCCCATCATCAGATCCTGACTTGGTGACAAATGGTACCAACTTCAAAGTATACCCTATCAAACAAAAAAAGAATTTTCCAAATCGGTTCAGCCGTCTTCGAGTACTCGGTGACCAAACATTAAAAATATATATATATATTCGTCGAATTGATAACCTCCTCTTTTGGTCGTCGGTTGAAAATAAATAAGTATTACTGTTTGCCAAATTTTCTTTGCACAAGCCGTGGAGTTGCCATTTTATAAATACCGTTATCTACGCTCGTCAAATTTAATTAGCACTAGATGAAGTAGAAGTTCCCTAATCGATTACCTACACGGAGAAAAAAGTGTAGTATAGACATTATTTTAGCTGGAATAATCATAATATTATGAAAGCCAATTAATTTGATTTCAAAGTCTATAGGATAGTCTATAGACTTTGAAATCAAATAACAATGATTGACTTAGTAACTACAAAGCACTTACAGACAAAACGAGTCAGAGAGCTCAAGACCTAAACAAAAAAACTAAGAAATAATTTCAACTCATCCACTCCCCAGCGACAATGCGACAAAAAAAGCCCATCGGTAATTGAGTTAATACTGCGAGTGAGGGGACGGCTTTATCGCTGTCTGACTTGTGTTTGACGAATTAAAAAGGGGATGGACAGGAATGTCCGCGAGTGAGAGATTGGTCGCGTGGAGCAAGCCTGTGGAGCTTGGTTTAGAGTGAACGTGTATAAAGGTTGAGCTTTGGATTAGTGAGCTACTGTTGTTATTCTGAACAAATGAGGTAAGGTAATGATAGTTCAAAAATCTTATTACAACATTTCAGCCTTAATTGTGAGTCTCATTGTTGTTGATTGAGTGAAATGACATGTTATGAAGTAAGTTTATTTCATATAGGCACAAATTACATGGATATTTAGAAAATAAGGCTGTCAGAGGAGTTTTAATTAGTTTTCACAATGTTTCCATATTACAATTGTTATAGGACAATATAGACCAATTAACATAGTACAATGAAAATTTAAAATACACCATGGACCATCCGCGTATTTATTTTCTCTTTCTGTGTCAAATCCATCCAAAAGTTGTCGTAAAAGATCGCTTTAAACGATAAGACCACCCATTGTAACTTCTTTATTATTTTATTCATTGTATTGTCTTATTTAATTCTGTTATCGTGTAAGAGAAAGAATATATCTATCTATCATAATTATATGATGAAAGAAAAAATAATATAAAATAAAAAAAAAACAGAAAAAGCACGCGCACACACTTGCATCGCTAAATCTCTACCCCAAATGGAACCTGTTCCAGAAAGAAAGAGACAGGAAGAAGTAAGTAAAAATGTTTTTGATTTTATAGTACTGTGCAGAACTCTTAAAACGTTGTGTGTGTATGGATGGGATGAGTACGTTACATATCATATCCATAATTGACGCAAAAGGCACCAAGAGACTACGCTAATACAAGTTATAATCTATTCTCAATCGAAATCCATTTCATATTCATTGTCATTTAACACAAATAACCCTTTTGAAAGACGTACCTAATAGATGTCTAAAATAAGATGAATATAGATGAATATTTAACTCTGTTCAATATCCACTTTGCCCAATTATCGAGTTTAGCCGGCGATTGTCTGCAAATAGCCCAACAGCCCTTCAGGGTAGCTGTAAGACAAAGTTCCGTTAATCGATATTTTGTGGTGACTAGACGGTTCAGAATTGGTCTATTTATGGATTATCGTTAGGTACCGGGATAAGTTTCTGATGGCTAGATTTGAATGTCTGAAAGTTAAAAATGGTTTTTTTGAAATACAAAAGGTTTCTTTTAATTGCGCACTAGCTGAGATTTTTTTTTTGCTTTATTTTATTGGGGGCTTTTATTAAGCGTACATCCATTTGTCGAGCTGGCGTAGTACACTCTTACGCACTACGTATTGACAACCCCATCATACCCTTTATCTGTTTAAAGAGATTTTATATACCAAAGTATATTTGGTGTCAGGGACTCTGGTCAAATTACATTTCAATTAGTTGAAACTATAGTTTATTGTCAGAGAGGTTTTAAAATCAAAGTTACTCCCATATTTTATGTCATATCCTCTAACTCAATTCCATCTCGAAAAATCATTTAAACCTTACAGCTTGTCATTTAGTGATATCAAACTGTGAAAGGAGAAGTTGGTAAAAAAGAAAAGTCACCTGAATTAAGTGTAGTAGGTACTTGAAAAAGAATATGAATTATGGGCCTTTTGGACAGTTGAACAACCTAGACTTTTTTAAGAAAACGATATAAGACATTTGTACTACATTTTTATGGGAATTTCCTAGTGATATTAGCAAATCCCATTTCGTCAGCTGCTATCAAACTATTCAAGATGATCACGCGTCAGTGAGATCTTGTTTCTAATATTTTGATTAGTTATTAGATTAACATTTATTGTGTAGTTGTATTGTTTTGTTATGACTCAACGAGGCTGATATGTTTTTAGAATGAAAAACGTCATTTTAAATCTAGACGAGCAGATACACGTATGTATACAAAAACTTTTAATACAAACCTCCATGGCCAGCCGCCTGCGTAACACCACCAACAGTCACCTGAGCGTGTTCATAGACCGGTGGGACTCTCCTCTGCTATGTCACTGAATTCGGGTCAGCGATAGATAAATAGAATATACTTGATTGTACACCAAAACTTAAACACACCTATTTAACATTATTTCTTAATTCTATGGTTACAATGGCGGTCTTATCGCTAAAAGCAATATTTTCTTAAACTATGGAAGGACTTTCAAAACTCTAATTAAAGTGGGCAGGGCTAAATTAGTGTACTCATAAACAGTAAGTATATATATATATATATACATATAAATACAATACAATACATAATTAACTATATAAATATAATGTATTCTTTAACATCATGTGGAGAGGAAACAAAAGAATATCATTTTGAAAGAAAATTATTAGCAACCGAGCTCTTAAAAGTAGCGAGTGACTGAGCTTGTCTTACTGACACCGGCAATGCATTCCACAAACGAACAGCTTGCACCGTAAACGATGAGGCATAGAATTTAGTGCAATGTGCAGGCATTGAAAGTCTCAAATTCTCCGATGATCTCAAATTTCTAAGATGTGTGTCATGAAGGAACTTAAAACGTTCTTTGAGTTAAAACGGAGTTGTTAGATTGAAGAGAATACTGTAGAGTAGTGATAAAATATGTGCATTCCGGTGACTGTTTTTAATTATGTCATAACTCTGTTACCAACACTAGCTATTTGTTTATTTATTTAAACTTTATGTACAATAGTGCTACATGGGTGAACTTAATGCAATAAGGCATTCCGCTATTAAGTTATTATTAACACTATGGATAAGTGTCTGATTTAAATAAATTGAATTGAATATGCTTAGGCGTCAAAATACTCTCACTCTCACTGCGCTCCGAATGGAAGGAGTAATATAACGATTTCCCCTACGGAAAAAAACGTGCCAAATTAATCCTCCACATCGCTATTATCTGGAAACGTAGCCAGAAGACTGGCACGTAAATGAATATTATGTTGGATGGTAACTCTTATTTTTTGGCCTAAGTGCCAGCCAACACTCTGGTCACAGTGTACTATATATATACTTTTTTTACTACTGATGAGCCCACTCTTGACCTCGATCTCGCCTGATGGTAAGCGATAGATGAGGTCTAAGATGGGACGAGCGAGCCCACAAGATGCCTATTTACTTGTGCTTTAAAGGCTGAAAGGTCATAAGTGGCAGGGAACACAGAAGCCGGCAGAGAATTCCACAGCTTGGCTGTACGCACAATAAATGTGGAAGAAAAGCGCTTGGTACGACAAGTGTGGGTGGTACCCAGCCGTGCGTCTGGTAGACCGGTAGTAAAAGGGAGATGGAGGAATCAGGTCATGGAGCTCCTGCGCACACTCCCCGAAGTGCAATCTGTAGAAAACCGACAGGCAAGCAACGGTTCGCCGATGAGCCAGGCTATGAAGCTTGTCCACCAGCACCTCGTCGCCTATAAGCCTTTTAGCTCTGCGCTCGATCGAGTCCAATACAGCTGGTACTTTAAATACATAACTACATACTACACAGTCAGGTACTCATACTATCTTGATAGAGATAGAATCCACCTCGCGGACACAGCGCGGTTGGCTGGATGACATATGTCTTTGGAGTTTCGGTCCTTGGAGATATCAGTTTCCTCTCGAAAGTTTCCTCCACCGTTTTCAGAGGCGTGATGATGAAAGTGTATTTTACATAAATAATGAAAGTAAAGCGTCAATAGCTTAAACCCCACCCATTACACTATTGCCGTGAACCCACTCCAAGCACAAGCAGTAATGTGAATTCTACCCACAATGCTAGTTTTCTTAAATAAAAAAAGTATATTATAGAAGTCCCATAAAACAGAATGAAAATATAGTATGACGTCATATAAATGCCGACATTGTGACGGCTACCTACAGGTTATCAGCTCATTATGCGACAGATGAAGCGATTAATTAGTAGCGCGATATCGATGCCGTGTTTGACGATTGTAACCGTTCATCGTTTGTGGCGATTGACGGGTTACATGCGCGTTTGTTCAGAGATTTATTCAAGAACGAATTTTTTTATCATGTTAGAAAAAAGAATAATGAAAATTGTTTTAATTTGCATCAAGCATGCCGTATGTACATACCTACTCTGTTAATAGCTCTACATTTATGCAAAACGATTTTTGCTTAGTATAATGCTGGAAAACAGGGCTACAACGCAGAAACAACCAGCGTCGGAGCAGCGTAACGAGTGTTCAAATACTTTATGGATATTTACCTACTCCAAATTTCCTTTCAATAGTAGATATATTTTGCGTAATTGTGTCCAAAAGGTTTTTTGTCGGCATTTTGAGTAAAGAATATGCTGATCATTATTTAACTGAGGAAATTGTTGCATATTTATATAAATAAGGTACGATACCCCTTGGCAAGACCGGTATCAGATTTTTTAGTGAACAACTTTCAAAGATAGAGGAAAGAAAGATAAGAAGTGAGGCGTGCTTAGGGTTACCATATGACAGGCGTTTGCCGTATTTGACAGGCATTTTAAGGTTTAGACAGGCGTGCGGCCGGCATTGGTCTGAGACAGGCATTTTTAAATTTTGCGCCCGCGCGCGATTCGCGCTTGCATTTGAATGACACCGGCGGGCGGCGGCGCACGGTGGGCTGAAAAACGGCTTTCATAGACGTAGGCATTTTATTTTGCAAGTGCCAGTTTTTGTGCCGGATATCACTTCTATTTGTTATAACAATATACAAAAATGACACCAGAATTGATTCTGCACAAAAACGAAGGAATTATAATTTTTTTACGAAAATTTTGTATGGAGCTAGTATGAAAAATCGAAATATCTCTGAAACGGCAGCGATAACCGTAATATCCTTATAGGAGGTTTTAGTACTAATTATTTATGATTTTTTGACATACGTTACATAATGGTTGTAGATGCCTTTTTTTTTTTTAAATCGTCAAAATATTTTTATTTATTTTTACATATTAAACGTTCCTTTTAGTGTTTAAGTTGAAGAATTCAGAGCTTTAACAACTCTTAACATAAAATAGCATCACCCCTATAGACCTGAAGGACTAGACAGAGGTGTGTAGTATCTTGTTGATCTTGTAAGATTTCCAACAATACCAAATAGTTGAATATCAGTGTCAAAGTGCCCATGCTGTCGCTTCTTTTAGAAAGATAGGGGAATGAAATTGTTAATTGATCATACCCTAAAAGTATGATTACAACATAACCGGACACATAATAATATCGACACAAAAGGAATTTTAAAACCTTGCATACGTTCAAAATACAAAATAACATATTGTGTAGTCATCTAATGAGTCTGATGACAAGTAATTAAGTAATTAGAATGATGATTGTAGTCTTCTGATTCTAATGAGCCTATTAAGTGATTAAATGATTTGAAATATCTCGCAACAATACCAACTAAGAACTGCATTCACCTTTTTATAATTAGTGAGCTAATGTGATTTGCTAATGTTGATTAGTTCTACTATGAGTTCTACGAAATGTTTTTGACGATTATAAATTTTTATTATCATATCTTTTATAACTTTAATGAGGGTAGTTAACTAATTATTGACTTTATACAATAAAAGGGCTATAATTTTGTTCCATAATTTAGATTGTTCACAACCGTGTAACTGCTAACACTAAAACTATTTGCTTTGCGACTACAAAATCTTAGAATGGAAAGTTTAATCACCAACTTAGATTTGTTTGTTCTTCTAAAAAGTGAGTGTCCTTCATTTAATCATGAAGTATTGTTTAGTGCAATTGTGTCCCGTATAGGCGATTGCCTTTCTGACGAAGATCAAGTAACTCTCAAAGAATTTTGCCGGAGATTCACGCGAGCTGCTTTAAACAGGTGGCAGAAATCTAAACGATTCTTTGATAAGTTTAGAAATACGTACGGAGAGTGGTTGCAAGCAAATATTGATTGGCCGAGTTGCGTGCAAACTTTAATAAATCAAGAACCAACTGTTGATGAGATACCAAGAGCACGCTCAGTCTCTCCAGAACCTTCGACATCATCGACTGTTGGAACAATGACAAAAAGGTCCCGAAAACCATTCAAAGATCTGGGAAGCAAACAGAAAAAGAGAAGATCTAGTGAGCACATAGGCGAGGATTCCTGTGAATTGGCATATGCAGCTGCAGCACGTTTAAAAGAAGAAGGTTATGAAGATATCGCATCTGTAATCAATTATATGATCAAAAATCCAGAAGCTGCCGTTAAAATCAAGGAAAGCATTAAGAAAACAGTAATATTTACACCAGAGAAAGCACTTGGATTGCTTCTTTCACTTAAGCTTTCAAAGTGGCAATATATTACGTTGCGAGAGACTGCCATTCGGGAAGGTGCTAAGGATATTTACCCATCCTACTATAAACTGCAACAAACTAAGCTTGCATGCTACCCTCCTAATCAATCAGTATCAGTTACGGATTCATCAGCTAGAATTACACTTCAAGCTTTACTTGACATCACGGTGAAGCGGATTCTTCAAAGTCTTTCTGATAATGTGGAAAATAAGCAGTTAAAGCTGATATCGAAGTGGGGATTTGATGGTGCTTCCAATCAAAGCCGATACAAGCAGAAAATGGACGGCGAGCATGATGATTCAAGCATTTTCATGACCTCCTTGGTGCCACTGAAACTGACAGATGGAGATAATACTATATGGACAAACCCGAAACCATGCTCAACTTTTTATTGTCGTCCGGTTCAGTTCACTTTTGTAAAAGAAAGCCATGCAGTTGTCATTGATAACAAAAGAAAAATGGATGAGGAAATTGAGGCCCTTAACCCCACAGAGCGCATTAATAGTAACAGGGTGACTCATAAACTAATGATGACAATGATCGACGCAAAAGTCTGCACGTACCTTTCTAAAGCTAGATCAAATGCATCATGCTACCTGTGCTTAGCAAAACCAACAGAAATGAACCACTTAGATGCTGTAACATCAAAAACTGTGTGTTCTGACATATATGAATTTGGCCTATCATCCCTACATGCCCGTATAAATTGCATGGAATGTCTGTTACACATTGCGTACAGACTTGACTTCAAACAGTGGGCAGCAAGAAGTAATGAGCATAAAGATATGTTACAAAACAGAAAAAAAAACATTCAAAATAAATTTAAAGAGGAGCTCAATCTGTTAATTGATATAGTAAAACAAGGCTCGGGAACTACCAATGACGGGAATACCGCAAGGAAGTTTTTCGAGTTTCCCAATAAAACTGCAGCTATTACTGGGTTGGATCAAAACCTGATAAAAAGATTTGCTGTTATTTTGCAAGCAATAACATCTGGTGAGAAGATCGATGTCATCAAATTTAAAGATTATGCTCGCAAAACAGCAGAAAAGTACGTGGAATTATACGACTGGTACTACATGTCATCAACCGTACATAAACTATTAATACACGAAGCTGACATAATCGAAAAAAATGATATTGTCCCGATTGGGACTCTCTCGGAAGAAGCCTCAGAGTCTCGAAACAAAGATTTTAGGAGGTTCCGGGAACATCATTCGCGGAAAAGAAGCAGGCAAGATTCTAATCAAGATATCCTAAATATGCTTGTTGTTTCTTCGGATCCTTTTCTAAGTGCACAAAGGCCGAAGTTAGATGCCAAAAGGAAGACAACCTTTTTTGCTGAAACTCTCGACCTAATACAGTTTCCGGAAACTGAGTTCGAGTTTGTAGGTATATCCGATCTGGATTCTGACTCGGAATTGGAGTCCGACAACGAAAGTTGTAAAGAAAATTTGTAAAATTTAATTATTTTTCTTTATGTTCTTTTGTTATTTATGTTAGTTTATTGTACCAATATGTTTAGTTAATAATTTCATAAATTATAGTTTCAAATATGTATTTTGTATAATTGAATTTATTAGATATTATTTTTGTTACTTCTGTTTTATTTAAATTACCTATCAATAAAAAGTTTATATACAGTCTTTTTTTTTTCACATATTCTTAATATTTGGGGAAAAAGCATGCTTCCTAACGATGTTCTTAACTTTGACACAGTTCATGGATCGTTTTGAACAGTTTCATATGTTAAAATAAATAATGTTAGTACTATAATCCCCTATAAGGATATTATTATTATTATGTGTCCGGTTATGTTGTAATCATACTTTTAGGGTATGATCAATTAACAATTTCATTCCCCTATCTTTCAAAAAGAAGCGACAGCATGGGCACTTTGACACTGATATTCAACTATTTGGTATTGTTGGAAATCTTACAAGATCAACAAGACACTACACACCTCTGTCTAGTCCTTCAGGTCTATAGGGGTGATGCTATTTTATGATAAGAGTTGTTAAAGCTCTGAATTCTTCAACTTAAACACTAAAAGGAACGTTTAAATATGTAAAAATAAATAAAAATATTTTGACGATTTTTAAAAAAAAAAGGCATCTACAACCATTATGTAACGTATGTCAAAAAATCATAAATAATTAGTACTATAACCCCCTATAAGGATATTACGGTTATCGCTGCCGTTTTAGAGATATTTCGATTTTTCATACTAGCTCCATACAAAATTTTCGTAAAAAAATTATAATTCCTTCGTTTCTGTGCAGAATCAATTCTGGTGTCATTTTTGTATATTGTTATAACTAATAGAAGTGATATCCGGCAAAAAACTCGCACTTGCAAAATAAAATGCCTAAGTCTATGAAAGCCGATTTTCAGCCCACCGTGCGGCGGTGAGCGTATCTTGTGAAGATTTTTACGTTTATGTATTAGAAAAGAAAGAACTATTCAAAAAAAAATATCCTCTGATAAATATCAGTAGGTAATAAATATTCTTCTTCATTATTATCTGTAGACTTTTACTTATTACCTATAGCGTTTTGCTTTAGACAGGCATTTTTCTGAAAATTCAGGCATTTTAGGTACCATAGACAGGCATCCCTCCATTTACATATGGTAACCCTAGGCGTGCTCAAACGCTACCAGCGTTTAAGGCCGTGCGCGCACTGCGTTGCGTTTTGGAAACGCAAAATCTGTGAAGTATGGAGTGTCATAGAAGTGCGCGCACTGCGGTGGAATAAACGCGTGCAGTAGAGTCACCGGTGGCCCCGGTCATTCTACCGGTGCGGTAGAACTACCGCAATTGCGGCCACCGCAAGGCAGTGCGCGCACTGCCTAAAAGTATGGTGAAGGAGCATTATCTTTCCCTGTAGCTTTTCCCCTTCTTTCTCAACTATGCATGTAATATTTATTAGTATATGATTTTTGTATTGTATGTATGTATTTTATATTATTATGTTCAATTAATATTATTTATGATGTTTGTACACTAACATCCCTAAATCTGTCTCCTTTAGTTTTGTCCATCCAAAGGTTGTCTGTAAGAGATCGCCCTGAGCGATAAGACCGACCATTGTATTGTAGCTAATGAAATATTGTAAGGTATACAATAAAGTATATAATAATAATAAATAAAGAAATTACAGCCAGAACCAAGGGTTTTAACGTACTTCCCAAGACACGGAGGTATCTCAATATATTAAGTTGGTTGCCCATCCATGAACTGACCTCGGTAAGCGATGCTTAACCTTGAAGATCGACGCATGTGACTTTTATTATTTGGGCGACAAGCTCCTCATCTTAACTCAAACCATAAACTCAAAAATCAATAATCCTGCAACATTTAATCTCGTTAGGCGTCGCGTCGTGCACCCGCGCGGTTGTACCGCTGTTGTGCGGCACGCGCCAAATTGCGCGGTAATTGAGTTCGCGTCATGTGACGTTGTTAGCTGGGCGAGTTGGCTGTATAGTTTGACGACTTTCGCTTGAGCGATTGAAGGTGGCGATTGGTAATATGGTTTTATGATTAAATCACGACCAGGTTTAATTTTATAGGAAGAAAAGCAAGTTTCTAACAGCTGAAAAAAACAGCTAGGTTTTGCCGATTTAGCAATTATTTTGTGTTATACAATCGAATACAAAATAATGAAAAATGAAAACCCGTGTTTTAAAAAGTTAGTCTTACTCAACTTATTGTTTTCCTTATTTGTATTTTTTTTTCTATCTGTTTTATTGATAATAGAACATAAATGAGAGAGGTCTCATTTATGTTTTGTTATCAATAAAACTGGCAAGATCGAACTGTTTAATACAAGCAAATATTTGCATAAAAGGTTTTTTCTACCACTGATATTAATTCATAGGTTGATGATTTTATAATATTATTTTCCTTTGGCGCCACTGGGGGGCATTACTGCCATCTTAATCTTTACAAATTGCCCAATGACCTTCAGAAAATTAAAGATTCTCTATGTGGCGTTGATAAAACAGCCACCCACGCAAAACACGCCAATAAATACATTACTGAGGTAATTTCCTTGCAAATAAATAACCTTACAAAGCACCTACACTAAGCACGCGCCGCACATAATGCGGACCAGTTATACTGCTAAATTTAATGCTCCTATTAATAGCAACCACTATGGTTAATTACTTAGTAGGACATTTCAACATTGGTATTGTATCATCGAGTGTCACGCTGTGTGGCAAACTATTGTATTAACTGTTTGAGTAGTTTCGGAATATAATAATTGTGTTTGATGATATTTTAGTGTGTGAATCGTTAAGTGGATATCGAATATAACACACAGTATGTTAACTAACAGAGAGCGTTCCCGTTAACCCGCAATATTATAACATCCATACATGCTAAAAAAATATTAATAAATAAATTACGACGTTTCCGTCTTTCAAGTACGCGTGTACAGCACTCTCTCTCTCATTTTTTTTAGCATGTATGGATTTTAAATTGATACGTAAAAGAAACACTTTTCTTTTACATATCAATTTAACATTTTTAGTGAATATTTTAATATTAAAAAATAAAAACATTTTGTTTTCGCATGGTAACATTTTTTTAGCATGTATGGATGCTATAATATTGCAAATTAACGGGAACGCCCCCTTTAATTAATATATACTGTATAGTAAAATAAATATTAGTTTTATAGAATTGTAAATTAATAACTAGATATACACCAGGGACGGACAAAAATTGACGGAGAAAGAAAAATTATCGGATTTAAAAAAATACGCCATCAAACGGTAAAAAAATAGTTTGTAGCTTAAGTTGTAAAAATATCGGGCACGCCGCAATTGCGGCGGTAAGACCCCTCTTTGAGGAGTGGCTGGGTGTCACCACTGCGAGGGTCGCCCTGAGGACACAGTCGAGCACACGGTGCAGGACTGCCCCGCTTGGGCAGAGCACCGACGTGTCCTCACGGCGGCAATAGGCGGAGACAGCTCTCGCGCCCGGTATTGGTCGAGGCCATGCTGCGGGGCGAGAGGGAGTGGGAAGCGGTCGCCTCCTTCTGCGAAGCAGTCATGCTTCCGAAGGAGGAGGCGGGCCGCGTGAGGGAGAGGATGGCGTCCTCCCTCCAGCCCAGCCGCGGTGCTAGACGCCCACGGCGTCGGACGTCGGCCGACGATCTCCGGCCACCGTAGGCGCGGGCATGCGGACAGCGAGTAAAGGGCAACTCGCTGTCCGACCATGGATCATGCCCGGGTCGACGGCGCGTCGTGTTCCACGCGCGCCTCAGAGAGCGTCAGCAATATGACGAGGCCCCCCCGTAGAGGGCCGAAGCCTGCCGGGGTCGTGGGACTCATCCCATTACCGTGACCCCGGTACGTAAAGGGTTATTGAAGGAACACCGTGGATTTTAGTCAGTAAAAGTCTGACAGTCCCTCCCACCCTGCCCGGGGTGGGAGGACTTATTTGATAATTTTACCACGCTAAAAAAAAAAAAGTTGTAAAAATATAAAAATATTTGTATTCTTCATGGATCTCTCTTTGGGCAATTGTCACGGGTAGTGAGTAGCCAGAAAATCTGACATCAGGCTTGCCAAGGAGTAGCGTGTTACCCAGCTACTGGGTAATGGTGGTCAGATAGGCAGTCGTTCCATAAACATGCTAAAATACTGTTAGGGTTAGACTGGGAGCCGACACATAGTTTGGAAATGGCTGAGCAGATGATGATAATGTATACGGCTGATCTAATGGTTGCTCAGAGCTTTCCACTTGTCACTAGCGCGATTGCTGAAGAAGCAGTGTTGTGAGAACAAATACTAGGTACTATTAAAGCGAGTAACATGCGAGAGTTAAAAATTAATGTGTATGATGTTGGTGCTTTCATTGGAATATTATCTACACCTAATTCAGGAGAAGCGAAACTTATTTATGAAATGGTAGCTGCATCACTAACTCCCTCGCTTACTCAATAATATATATTTTAATAGTAGTATAATTCGGGCACGCCGCAATTGCGGCGGTAAGACCCCTCTTTGAGGAGTGGCTAGATCGGCGTCACGGCGTCCTGACCTACCGCATGACGCAGGTCCTCACCGGACACGGAAGTTTCGAGAGGTACCTGTGTCTGATGGGAAAGGAGGAAACGCCTGGGTGTCACCACTGCGAGGGTCGCCCTGAGGACACAGTCGAGCACACGGTGCAGGACTGCCCCGCTTGGGCAGAGCACCGACGTGTCCTCACGGCGGCAATAGGCGGAGACCTCTCGCGCCCGGCATTGGTCGAGGCCATGCTGCGGGGCGAGAGGGAGTGGGAAGCGGTCGCCTCCTTCTGCGAAGCAGTCATGCTTCCGAAGGAAGAGGCGGGCCGCGTGAGGGAGAGGATGGCGTCCTCCCTCCAGCCCAGCCGCAGTGGTAGACGCCCACGGCGTCAGACTTCGGCCGACGATCTCCGGCCACCGTAGGCGCGTGCATGCGGACAGCGAGTAAAGGGCAACTCGCTGTCCGACCATGGACCATGCACGGGTCGACGGCGCGTCGTGTTCCACGCGCGCCTCAAAGAGCGTCAGCAATATGACGAGGCCCCCCTGTAGAGGGCCGAAGCCTGCCGGGGTCGTGGGACTCATCCCGTTACCGTGACCCCGGTACGTAAAGGGTTATTGAAGGAACACCGTGGATTTTATCCAGTAAAAGTCTGACAGTCCCTCCCACCCTGCCCGGGGTGGGAGGACTTATTTGATAATTTTACCATGCTAAAAAAAAAAAATAGTAGTATATTTAGGTATAATAATTAATTAGATTAGGGCATGATGAGGCTGATGTACCTTTGTTAGGTAAAAGCCTCTAAATAAATATAGGTAGATAAAAAAGCGAGTAACAGCAGGAGTTATAAAATAGAAGGATTCATCGCTTGCAACGAATAACAGAGCCTTGTTGTAGACACTGTAACGGCTAGGCTACTTACAAACCTAATACCTAAAAATAATAGCAACCTAATACCTAAAAAATATTCATCGCCCAAAAAATATATGTATTTCACGCCTGATATATTTTATCTATTATAGAGTTGGCTGCAAAAGACTTATTACTGCTTATAAGTGCGTATATCGATGAAATAATATAATATATAAATATAATAAAAATATAATATTTCACAACTTTCACACAACGCCATCTAGTCTCAAACTAAGCAGAGCTTGTAATATGAGTACTAGACAACTGATAAACATACATATAAAAATACATACATATTATAGATAAATTACACCCAGACAAAGAACAAATGATCGTGCTCATCACACAAACATTTATCCTGGGTGGGAATCGAACCCACGACCTTGGACATAGCAGTCAGGGCCACTGACCACTAGACCAACAGGATAAATGAACCGTCTTGAAAATAACTGCACATACGGATAGCAAGAAATTTAAAAGTTTCCAATTGGTTCAGTTCGATACCGTGAAACATTATGTATCTTTATTTCACAATCTCAATCTTTATCGCTTATTGTTTTTGCTACAATCATATCTGCGGCTATCGTTTGGCTATTTTTATATCAAAGTGGTAGAAAAAACTTAAAATACTTTTGGTAGGTAATAACAGTTTATGGTCTTAACTTTTAGAGTTGGTGGTTTTAGTCAAAATGGTATATTACAACCTGGATAATCTATACTTTTTTAAGCTAACATTGTCGCCGCCCTTCTAATGATGAATGAGTTCTAATGATACTCAAAGGCAGTCATTCGTCGAGACGAGCGCGTTAGACGCGTTTTGCATTTATGATATTAATTACTCAGAAATATGAACTGGGCGCCCATTCCCTCTAATCGAGTGAAAAAACCTGTGTTCTAGCAGTGGGAACATTACAAATTAGTTATTATGTCACGTTTTTTTTTTACGTGGTAAAATCATCAAATAAGTCCTCCCACCCCGGGCAGGGCCGGAGGGACTGTCAGACTTGTACTGACTAAAATCCACGGTGTTCCTTCAATAGCCCTTAACGTTCCGGGGTCACGGTAATGGGATAAGTCCCACGACCCCGGCAGGCTTCGGCCCTCTACAGGGGGGGGCTCGTCATATTGCTGACGCTCTTTGAGGCGCGCGTGGAACACAACGCGCCGTCGACCCGGGCATGGTCCATGGTCGGACAGCGAGTTGCCCTTTACTCGCTGTCAGCATGCCCGCGCCTACGGTGGCCGGAGATCGTCGGCCGACGTCCGACGCCGTGGGCGTCTACCACTGCGGCTTGGCTGGAGGGAGGACGCTATCCTCTCCCTCACGCTCACACGCACACTCTCCCGGACCCGCCTCCTCGTTCGATAGCATGACTGCTTCGCAGAAGGAGGCGACCGCTTCCCACTCCGTCTCGCCCCGCAGCATGGCCTCGACCAGTGCCGGGCGCGAGAGGTGTCCGCCTATCGCCGCCGTGAGGACACGTCGGTGCTCTGCCCAAGCGGGGCAGTCTTGCACCGTATGCTCTACTGTGTTCTCAGGGTGATCCTTGCAGTGGTGACACCCAGGCGTTTCCTCCTTTCCCATCAGACACAGGTACCTCCCGAAACTTCCGTGTCCGGTGAGGACCTGCGTCATGCGGTAGGTCAGGACGCCGTGACGCCGATCTAGCCACTCCTCAAAGAGGGGTCTTACCGCCGCAATTGCGGCGTGCCCGGCCGTCGGTTGCGACAGTCGTTCCCTCCATACTGCCCTGACCTGACAGGTCTTTTGTCGTACGCGAAGAATATGTAACTATTTTAGAAAAATACCAAAATTTACTTCCAGCCGATATAAGAACCGACCGATTTTTCATACAATACCATAATAATAAATGTTCAAGACAGCCTATGTAAGTAAAATAGGCTATACCGCGAGAAATTGCCGTGAGAAACTTCCGTGTCCGGTGAGGACCTGCGTCATGCGGTAGGTCAGGACGCCGTGACGCCGATCTAGCCACTCCTCAAAGAGGGGTCTTACCGCCGCAATTGCGGCGTGCCCGTATTATGTTATGCTTGTACATTTTAAAACTAATCAATTAGTGATATCCCTGTGTATACGGTTTAACGCTCTTTTCATCACAGTTTTGAGAGCAGTAGTAATGATGAAAATTAAATAAAGTAACGAGGCTGGCTTGCTTCGAACCCACGACCGATCGACACGACCAGTTCACTACATACATACAAGCGATAAATAGAAATCGTGTCGCTAGTAGTTTTGATATAAATGTATATATCTATATTACTTACCTAATTTTTAGTCCTATATGTGAACTGCTTTGTTGGTTTGGTGGTTGCAAACGTGACTGCCTAGCATAAAGTCTCCAGTTCGATCCCCGGTTCAAGCTAAGAGTGCTGTTTTTTTTTTTTAAGGAAATCTCTCAGTAGTAGCCCAGGTTTGGAAGTTGGCCTCAGAAAACACGTCAAACTGTTGGTCTAGGCTGTAATTTGGACATTTTTGATAGTAGTCATGGGTAGTCCGAAGCCAGAAAATCTTGCATTGGGTATCCACCCAATTACTGGGTTCTGGAGGTCAGATAGGCAGTCGCTCCATGTAAAACACTAATACTCAGCTGTAGGGGAAACCGGGGCAATGTGGGCCCCTTAAGGGAAATCATGAATAACATTTAAGAAAAACAAGATAATGAAAAAAATCAACAGCCATTTATTAGTTTCATTATTCCTTATTATCATTAATGTTTAATAATTATCTTAGGCTACCAGTCTTTGGTGTTAATAGAACTTGAAAACAAACAAAAACTGCCTGTTTTGCCCCGTGTCTGGGGTAAAATGGTCATATGCGGGGCATAATACGCATATAAGTTTACAACCGAGCACAAAAAGTACAAATATGAAGGAATTCGTCATCATTATCCTCTTCACCGGCGCAAGAACAGTGGGCCCATCTTTGGCATGCATGGCGAGTGACCCAACCCTCAGTAGATTCTGAATACCAATATCCACAGTACAAACATTCTACATCTTCTTCCTCCGATTCGTTTTCCTTATTTTTTTCATTTTTCTTCGTCTTTTTCTTACTTCTTTTCTTCTCATTAACCACTGGTTTCCGTGTCTGGGCTTCTTCTATATCTTTCTTATAAAGTGAACTGGTTTTTGGACACGTGCTTTGGGTCTTAGCATGATATCTACAGGCGACATGACATGGAAAGATGTTCCAGGTGGTGGAGTTGCACATAGCTGTAGCATTGTTGATGGACCCGGAGAAGGTGATACAGGAGGCTGCGCGATATTTGGCTGTGTCAGGGAACCAGTTGAACTTTGTGTGGGATTATGCATAGCCAACGGTGGTGGTTGGGATTCTTGATTCCCAACCTTGAGAGACTTGAGTTTGTCAGCTGGTGCTGACAAAATTCTTTTGGAGACAAACCAAACAATCTACCTTCCATGTCTTTAATATATGAAGCTAACTCTTCCTCTTGAGCAGCTGAAAATACCGGTCTATAACTACCTAGTTTTGTTGGTGATAAGTGTTGTTTTGATTTGTACTCCTCGAGATTTCGCTGCAAAGTTGATCGTGGCACATTGTACTCAAGAGCGGCCCGTTTACAGCTTAATCTGTCACTAGCCACATCCTTTACGGCTGCTTCCATATACTCCAAGCTCCATTTGGCACGTTCTGTCTTCCTTTGGTAGTGGCGAACCATAATTGTATCTGCAGAAAAAAGATCAACTTAATAAGATTACCCGAGGCAAAATGGGCACCCTGCCCGTTTTGCCCCGCCCAAAATGCCCCCAAGTTCAAACAAAACAAATTATATCCAAATGAAACGAATATGTGGTGGTTCGTTCACAACTCTTTCTAGTTATTGAGACACATAATTGAACGTAGCAATTTACTTAATAACTGGGCATTTAACACAAACACGAATTAGCTATAACACTGACTTAAAACCAAAAAATTATATCAAATGCATCAAATTACGTAATTTCGTTCTGTCGACGTACGATGCGCATCTACACGCACACTACTACTTTTCTCGCTAGCGCGCGGTTGACTGGAACGCGATCCGATTCGTTCCGAGCATCTTGGTTTATTATCCTGCGGGGAAGAGGGGGTGCCCGTCTTACCCCGGATGCCAGTAATGCCCCGGCTTCCCCTATCCGGTTTGATTGGAAACCGACTACGTAGTTGAGAATCGCCTTTTCTCAATGATGATGTATGTGCAAGTCATATATGAATGATAAATAGTACAACACAGGAAGCAAGTAAAGCCGTGTACGCACGTACGAACACGAATATAGCGAACACAAACATCGTACTTGAACATTTGGTTCGTACGTATGGACGGCATATTCGAACATGAACGCTAACATAGTTCAAATCGAGTTCGCGCACAATAAAGAACCTCAATAAGAAGACGAAGGGGTACCTCTGCCGCCCCGCCTGTACCCCGCCAAGTTCTATGAGAATAGTTTTGTTTGGTAACATTTATTAAAGCTCTTTGAACACCTTCCATACAGAACATACTAATAGGATTGCCGCAAACATGTTCGTACGTACATGTACGCACGCGGCACACGGCGCTCAAACGCAGGCTTATCAACAATAAAAAATAAATTAAAAAATATCTTCTTGCGCTAGCGTAAGGAAGATGTTAATTATTTCAAATTCAAATACAGAATGTTTCAGAAGGGCGTATTCATATGACGTTTGCAGACTTACAATCTAGAACACTTGGAAAACATAGATAATAAAAAAAAAAACAGAAAACGCGATGCAAAAATCCACTAAAAAGTTCAAAAATACAATGCTTTGATTGCATCATATCTGTAATTTACCGACTGATGCCAGTTTATTAGATACTGCAAAATATTAGCATACCTACCAAAAACATAAATGTGATAATGGGAGCCAAGTTCAATTGTCGACTTCGCCAACAAAAGACTTGAGATCTAAATGTGTGCCAAGTTCTGTAGACAATCCTGAAATTATTTTATAAGAACGTATAACATTCTTAAGTAAACTTAAAACACAATTTCTTGTTTCTTTTTTCTGCTAAAACAATGCTTATTTAAAAATATGACTTTTTCAATTTAAATAGTCGAATTATTTACACAAAGCAAATAAAGACTTGGCTAGTTTTTACATACAACTCAAAAAAGTGGCTCCAAATGGTTCGTGTAATATTACACACGGCGGCTGCTCGCCAGTTCTCTTTGCTTGAACTTGGCTTGACACGCTGCCGCGTGTCTAGATAACATAGTGCCACTGCTCATCTGAACAATACAATCTAGTTTCTGGATGACCTACCACATTGTGGTCTTTTTAACCCAAAGGTTGACTGGTATAGAATGCCTTGTTGCATTAAGTTCGCTCATGTACCACTATTGTACATAAAGTTTAAATAAATAAATAAATACCTCAAGGTAAGACTACTGACAGGTTTTCTTGCTTTTTCCTGTCCGTAATGACTGTCAAAGATGTACTAATGATATCCGGGACCAACGGTTTAACTTGTATTCCAACGCAAAGAAAAAAATCAATTTGATCCACCATCTTACCCATCTTTGGACTGACCTTGTATTGTTCAACCTATAAGATCGACCCATTAAGCTATTATTATTTATATAATCATTTAATCAACCAACGGTATCACATAACCTACAATCTTTTATTCCTTTGGTCGCCTTAGCTTCGTATAAGCCATAAAGATACAGAGCTTTTCTATTTCGTCGCAACAAATTCAATAAACTTAATGGTAAACACAACAGAATATTATATTTCTCCGAAACACAAAGACATTTCAAAGATATTCTGCAAAAGAATAAATTTGTCTGTCCAAATAAAATTTGAAATAACATCATTTCTTACTCCCACACCAGACGATGGTCATATAAAATCAGGGTTCCAATAAAATGCAGGAAAAACCCCTCGGCCGCTAGCACGTACGGAACCAATCGAAATCACTGCATCGCTATGTTCTCATCAATATTTCATACATCGAACCTGCAACTGAATATCAATTCGTGTGTTAGTATTCTATTCAAGAATATTTAGTGTAACTATCTATGGACGGTTTTGATGGGATTGGCTGGATGAATAAATGGGATTAGAAACAAAATGGCGGCCTAAAATCCGGACTAAATAAAACTAAGGATTTTTTCCAACTGGACATAGGTAAGACTGGTTTCAGCCACCTACAGGTGCTACTTGAAATTATCTACTAATGCTGATAAAGCATTAAGAAATTACATTAAAAAAATATATATTTATTCTGCTTCTAATTATATACTATTCTATTCATCCTCCACTACTGGATAATATAGTCTAAGTATATATTATAAACCTGAAAATCATTTTAATCCGTTCTTTTTGTTTTAGAGATGCATACTACAAAGCAAACCGACCTTAAATCTCGTTTCCCGATGGGGCGACGACAATCTGGTCAAATTCAACGCTTTGAAAACACAGGCTTGTCTTTTCAGCGCTAAAAGGAGCCCATTCAATTATCCCCTATTTTCCAAAGTGCATCTGTGCCAGTTACCAACCGCCTGGAGCTTTTGGGCATGAAGTTGACGTCAGACCTCAACTTTGGCTCAACCATCGAAGCCAGAGCTCAGACTGCAGCAAAAAAGCTAGGAATCCTACACAGGGTGAGGCGGTACTTCACGCCTGGACAGCTTCTGAATCTATATAAAGCACAGGTCCGTTCCTGCATGGAGTATTGCAACCACTTGTGGGATGGCTCTGTAAAATACCAACTTGCTGCACTGGACACGATCGAGCGCAGGGTTAAAAGGCAACGAGGCACTATCGGGCAAGCTTCATAGCCTGGCTCATCGGCGAACCGTTGCTTGCCTGTCGGTTTTCTACAGATTGTACTTCGGGGAGTGTGTGCAGGAGCTACAGGACCTGATCCCTACATCTCAATCCGTCCCGTACCCAGTATCTCGTACCCAGCCGTGCGTCTACCAGACGCACGGCTGGGTACCATCCACACTTAGTTGATATACCGTCTTGTCGTACCCAGCACTTCTCCTCCACATTTATTGTGCGCACTTCCAAGCTGTGGAATTCTCTGCCGGCTTCTGTGTTCCCTGCCACTTATGACCTTTCAACCTTTAAAGCAAGAGTAAACAGGGATCTTCTGGGCTCGCTCGTTCCATCGTAGACCTCATCTATCGCTTACCATCAGGCGAGATCGAGGTCAAGAATAGTGGGCTCATTCCGAATTTAAAAAAGAAAAACAACTAGATATAAAAGAATTAGAAAAGTCACTGATTTTTGTGCGCCCTGTTTTTTAATACTTTTCTTTTTTTTTCACTTGTGCAAACACACCGGGTCTCGCTATTTTATTATATGAAGTTGTAGCTAGATATAGCAAATCAATCAATAATAGCAAGGCAATCCTTTTTATTTTTCTAAGAAATCCTGGTTTAAGCTTACGAGTGTACTCCTTGAAATGAAATGAAATATTTTATTTTGTAAATTGGTTATAAATAAGACTTTTACACGTCATTTTTTTGTGCTTTAAGTTAAGCTAGATGAGGCCGGTGTTTCTTAACTGACTACTCTGAGAAGAAACACCGAAACAAACTCAGATGTCAACGTCTCTTTTAAAGTCCATACAATTCGTATTTGTCGAACCATTTGAGAAACATGAAAGTTCATGTCTGTTGTGTCTTTTGAGGAAAGGAGCACGCAGATTTGAGAGGACCTGTCCATACAGTGCAAGCATTTATCAATTGCGTTTTAGAATAGCTTGTTATGGCATGAAAGGCTAGTTATGCAGTTAGACAATTAATTTCAACAAGCTTTTATTGAGTGATTGGCCACTGCACTGCGTTTTGCGGGAGCGATAGGTACCCGTAAATGAACAAATGTTTAGTATGACCTACAGATGTTTGTTCCGGGACTGAAAATTAGAAAAAATAGCATCCACTATACCTACAGGTACAGGTAATTCCTAGTGAAGGCCAAAGTTTTTTTTAATGATGGTAATGTTATCCTATTTTACAAAGAACAACCTTCAACTAATGAGTGGTCCCGCTCTGGGTGAAGTGTCATACTTCTACTTAAAAAACACCCACTGTGTTCCTTCTCTTGCACTTATGTTCGGGGTCAAGGTATCTTGATAGAACATTCCCAAAACCCTGGCAGGCAATGATCCTATTCGTGAGGGTTTGAGGCCTACGGTGGCCGGAGATCAGCTCGCAATCCCCGACGCTCGAGGCATCCTCCGCGGCGTCTATGGCTTGAGGAAGAGAGTTGTCCACTCACTAATCTAGGTATTTCTACAGTAGAAATTCTTAGGGCGAATCAACGTTTTTTTAATGGTGCGTCATAGCATTGAAAACGACTAATAAAACCTTTGCGGGTTGGTTTCAATCCTTCGTTCACCTTACAAAAGACCGGAACTCTAGGAGCACGGACAAACGCGAAGACATTAAACGTAAGGCTAATACTTAAGGCTTTTATAAAGCATCACTTAAAAACAATCTTGATAACCCCGCTATAAACAACCTACACTAAAGTACTTTCTTACAATTGTATTCACTAGCTCCTGAAACTTCTCAATGCATGTAAGTACGTACATATATCGTATAAGGAATGGTTACCGCAGAGCCGTAAACGTCCCTGACAAATTACATAACAATAACAGGAGCACACGCGATCCAGATCCGACACCGTTTGCAAACCGGTCACGTTTCTATTGCGTTCCGGATCATTCAAGCACGGCCAGCGGTTTTGATACTTGGTGAAAATGTCCCTAACATTAAAACTGTACAAATTGGGAATAAACATTACATTAGTGGCGTTCTTCAGAAGAAAAATTTAATCGGTATTAGAATCATTCATTTAATAATTTAAAAAAAATATTGGTGTATCGAAAAAGTATTGACTTACCTTTCGACCAAAGTTTAAATATGAACATCGAAATCTAAACGTGTAAGAACTGCTTTTGACTATTATAATGGTTCAGTGCAATAATTTAAAAATAAATTAATTAATACATCGATTCCTGCCAGTATTTATTTAGATACCTATTTCTCAATAAC
This sequence comes from Tholera decimalis, assembly GCA_943138885.2. Classification (NCBI taxonomy): domain Eukaryota; kingdom Metazoa; phylum Arthropoda; class Insecta; order Lepidoptera; family Noctuidae; genus Tholera; species Tholera decimalis. Next base: position 19,303,974 of record OW964572.2, on the reverse strand, counting down.
TTTTCAGAGTTACTGTTTCCTTAAGTTACCTATAGTTCTGAAAAGTTTGCAAAAGTATCAAACCCTATCCATCCTCATATGAAGAAACATGAGAGATCTCATAAAAATTATATCGAAGTGGGCACCGCGTTTAGGTACGAGTGTCATATCGATATTGAGCACAGCACTTCGCTATTCTGTACAATTGCTTCGGTATACCAAGCATAGGTAGAGTCGCAAAATTTTATAGATAAAATCTGGTAGGCTAAAAAAGTAATGCTACATAGTATCGATGAACGATTTTAATTCATACTGCATGAAAAATTCAAAATGTTAGGAACACCGCATAAAGGAAGCATGTTTAATACTATTGGCAGAGTGACACACTTAATGCAAAATAAGGAACACACGTTTTTATAACAATTGGGAATTGTGAAATTTATTTATTTATTTATTAAAGGTAGCTTCTCAGCTTACAGGTATCAATTATAAAACAATTACTTAAAAGTTACGCCAATTATGAAGTACACAGATTACAATTAAATATAGAGTAAACGTATGTCTGTTACTATTATTATTATATACAGTGTATGTGTAAGTGTAATTGGATGGTGTGGAAGTGTATGAATGTTTGTGCAATGTGTGTATGTACGAGTATATGTATCTTACTGGCACTACTGGTGTGACTGAGCGTCATGTGCCTCAAAAAAGAAGATCATCCGGATCCTTGACCAAAGATACAGTTTATCTACTTCTTAAGACGGTGTCGTGTGGTACAGAAGGGATCAAGTGCTGAAAACTTGTATTCGGGTAGACGAAATAACGGTAACATCTTTAAGTAATTGGTGGAGGATTAGTAAATAGAAGTGACTAGTAACAGAAAGATAACACGGTAACAACGAAACCCTCTCGCTCATCTTCAGAATACCCTTCCTAAGTTTCAACACAATGTAATCAATAGTTTAAAAAAAATGTGCTTGTCTCTTGCATTTCAGTTGAGCAGTCGGGTTTTTTAGATTTTTTAAATAACTTTTTTTGTCAACGTTTTAGTTAAAACATTAATTAACATTTTTATAGCTTTCCTGGTCGTGTCACAATGCCACCCCACCGGATTCAGAAAGTGAAAGAGCTAAGTCCATATTTTTAAACTTTCTCTTTGTATTATTTTTGCTAGTATTACACTAATGATAAATATGATATACCTTTTTGAAATCCTTGCGATAAGCCATTTAATTTGATACCCATATTGCAGAATTCGATTTTTTTTTTTTATTATTGTGTATAATGGCTTCGCACAGCCGCCATGTTTGTTTTTTCAAATGTCACCTATCTAAGAACACTTGGACTGCTAAGACGAATCTAACGATACCTCAATTATGTGAACCCGTTCAGCGGTTCTGGAGATATGAGGTATTATAAGAATATTACAAACATACTTACATACATACAAGATACGCGCGAAAAACATAACCCTTCCTTTGCAGTCGGGTAATAAAAGAAAATATTAAGATTAAGGCAATATTAAGATTTCTGTGAATAAAACCAAACGCACAAAACCTTTTGGGAATACTTTCGTTGTGCGTACAGCTAAGGAGTGTAATTCCCTACCGGAGTCTGCCTTTCCTGATTACTATAACCTGGGGGTCCCTAAGTCAAGAGTAAATGAAAGGTTACTTCTAGGCATGCGTGCTTCATCTTCGACCACATCATTTCTTACCATCAGTTAAAACGGTGGTCAAACGCGAGCCTTGCTTTTAATAATCTGTATGTTAGAAGTGTTAGAACACTGTAGACCCTAAAATTATTTTCTATTTCGATCGTTTTTCCTTTGTTATTACTAAGTACTGCGTTAATTAGTCTGTATTGTACTGATATCTATGTACCTGAAGCTACTGTAATATAAACTACTTCTGAAAACAATAATAGATTTTTACAAGGTTGGTGCAATAAAAAGTAAACGTGGAATTTGTTGCCGTTTGTTCTCCGTAAGAAACGACCTATTTGGATCATTCACTAGCTACCTATACAGGCCCATGTGAAACATAATATTTTATTTAGATGAGTTTCCATTCACTATAAATCAATCAGAACTTATAAAACAATTGACACGCACAAAATCATAAAGAACATAAAACCTTCTAATCTAACGACAAAAAATGATTCTATTTAATATGTCCAATTAATTACAAGTTTATAACAATTTTATCAATCCTCGTATCCAACTTAAAAGGTTTTAAAACATTCAATATGTGAGGCATGCACTCACAAATCACTTGGAGCGGTGGGAATGTATTAAGTGCAGACGAAGAAAAGGGTTCTGTAGTTCAAAAAATAGATGGAATTTATAGTTTTGATTGAGACATTGATTTTGCTTTTGATATACATAGGTAAAGATTACTTTATAGTAATAGATAATAATATTTCCTTAAACAGTCATCAAGTCAAACGGGAAATTATCGAATGGTTGGTTTTGACTAGAATAATCATCGATAAATTCTTTGACGACAGCGATGTGGAGAAGTACTTCGACGCCTAAGTTTATTTTTGTTTTTAAGTAGTACCTAGTGAGGTTTATTAGAAATTATTATTCTAATATTGACAATTTACATTATTTTAACAGTAATTTAATAATAGTAGGCAATGTATGAATATTCTTGAAAGAAAATTGAAAGTAGTTCAGACATTTGACATATATATCTTATTAGATATGTATGTCAAATATATATCTAATAAGATATATATTTTAAGACCTTCAATAAGTATGAAAGATAGGCAATGAGAAAACTTTAAGAGAAGGCAACTTTTAAAAGTTTTATATTAAAATAAAACCCATTTTTAAAAAGAAATTCACACACAGGATAGCAGAGCTATCAGCTTTTCTATCCCTGAAACATAACATTTTCATTCAAATCCCGATAACCCATATCCAAGATTCCAAACCCCTTTCATGACGTAAAAAAATTCCGCCGAATTCCGTTCGCAAACAAACAAAGTCACTTTTTGCCACAGATCCCAAAACACGGCTAAAAAAATATAAAAAAAAGGTTACAGATAAAGAGGCAGAAAGGTAAACATTGAACACGTAGGAGACTAAATATAAATGTCTCGGGAGAACATTAAGATAGCGAGTGGAATGTTAAAAGCTATTTAATATTATGTTCTGTTCGAACTTTATTATGGACTTTCGGTTGGGAAGAGGAAAGTACGACTTTTGTATAAAAAAAAATTCAAATTAAAATGATTTATTTATATATTTAAAACTTTATGCTTCTAATTGCAGTAGGAGTTTATGCCTTGGGCATCAAACAAAACAAGGTTAGTGAAGAGATAACATGGCAGGAGCATTGGTTTTTCCAAGAAAATCACATTGTGAGAAGGCCGAAGTAGTAGAAGATTGTTGTCAATGACGATGTTATTTGTGGACTAAGACAATGTTACAGCAAATCATTACAGTAAAATCGTTTCTTGGGACTTCGTGGATTCAGCATTTTTCTGGACTTGCAGTGGATGGGAAAAAGTGTCGGGCAATTCCAAAAAAAAATTGCACACTAACTCTAATCATGCATACTTGCTTTTCCACGTTACATTGGCAGAATCTCGACATCGCTCTGTTTGCTAATAACAAATAAAAGAACAGAATTTTGTACAAATCATATTTCTAACAAAAATATTATCTTTGTGGTACTTTCGTCCAGCCATGCAGTAGATCGTCTAGTACAAGTCGAAGGCATTTAAATGAAAGCGCGATAACCAGGCTTGTATTAATGAATGTGCGTTGAGCACCACGCCTACACTAGCATTATGCTAAGGTACTGTACTATACAGCGCATATATCACTAAGTTGTACTAAGGTATATGAGAGTCACTTCTTGTGGAGAATATATCAATTGACATGGTTTTCTAGAAGGATAAAATAAACATATTTTATCTACTTGTCGTACCTGTATATTAAATTAATATTAATAATAGCCTCGGTGGCCACTAGGCCTACGGTGCTCCCTAGGCCTAGTGGCCACCGAGGCTATTCTGCTGAAGGACTCGGGTTCACAATCATCACAATCACTCGGGCAATGCGTGCTATTTGGTGTTTCTAAAAGAAACTCTCAGTATAAGGGTGCGTTTCCACCAGAGATGTGCGATGGAAATGTGTCGTGCGAGGATGTCAGCTGTGCTGTGAAAATGTGTGGAGGTTTCCACCAAAGCTGTGCGATGAAAATGTGCCTACGAGGATGTGTAGCGGAGCTGTGAAAATGCGCATTAATGTGTGGTGCGAGGATGCGCAAACCTCGCAACACATCCTTCTCAACACACATTCCTCGCAACACATCCCTCGCAACACATCTCTCGCACACATCCCTCGCACACATCCCTTGCTTGTTTTGTATGCGCAAAAATCTAGCTCCGCTGAGCCGTTTCCACCAGAGATGTGCTGACCGAGGCGAGGTAAATGAAGCGATTCTATAGGTTCTTTACAAACACATCCCTCGCTACGCATTCTCGCACATCTCTGGTGGAAATGCAGCCTAAGCCCTAAGTTTGGAAGTTAGCGGTGTGATACCTCCGTGCCTCGGAAAGCATTAAGTCGTTGATTCTGTGCCTGCTCTCACCAGTAGGGTCGGATTGCCGTCCCAACGGATTATGAGAGTAAAGGAACAGAACGGCCACCTGTACCTACGCACTATAATATGTCCTGCACAGATGGTTAATCTCTGCTGAGATCGATCACCATGGCTGAAATTTTTAGATTTATATAATTTTTAAATTAATTATTAGATTCATGACTGAAATCAATAGCTTAGTTATTTAGGATTAGATTTACAAAATAAACACCGGAAAAATTACCGATTTGAGATTATAGTACCTACTTAAATATGTGACCTAGTGTGTTGATTTTCAACATTTTCAAAATTATATCTATTATCACTTATCCAAGTCACATGGATTAGAACTGGTACAACCTCGCCCCGTACCCGCTTGACGTTGAGTTTCGGGATACCCTGTATATAAATATTTAGTTATACAAATTTAAGCGTCAATAGCTAAGGTGTTAGACTTGTGATCGAGGCGTCGCAGGTTCGAACATCACCCATTACGCTATTACCAACTCGACACTCCACATATTTAGCTTAGTTGGAGGGGTTAACAAGATGTAAACACTACCCACAAAGCTATAAGTTCTCTTAAAAAAGCAACACTTATCTTGATAGTATAAAACAAAGTCGTCGCCTGCCTTTGAACGTTTAAATATGCTTATTTGTGAACCGCCGATGTTTTAAATGATTTTCACTTATAAAAAGGTTTGTGTCTATAAAAAGTTACGTGCTAGTATAACTACTAGGTACAAGTACCTACGATCGTTAGGACCAGAATTGCTGAATACAATGATTTTTCTGGAGGATTAAATCTAATTAACACGTTCGCTGACAGTGAGTACTTACCCTGACACCATATTACGACCGCGACAGTAGAATTTTCCACGACGTACTCTTAAAAATAAGTGGCCCGTCCCTCGACGTACTGTCGTAACGCACTATTTTAATTTCCCGCCTAACGACATACTGTCAGCGAACGTGTTAAAATGCATATGAATCTGAAAGATGCGATATATTGCGTGTGTGTCCGTTTAATCATAATAAAAAGTAAAAACTAAAACCCGACTACGACAAAAAAATCGATGCTGAAAAAGTATGAAACAAGATTTTCAGGATGCTGAAATAAACAAGGTTACTGGAAAAACAAGAACAGAACAAAAATAAAAGCCGCAGTCACACGTTATTAATACTTTTGTTACGGTTGATATCCTATATAACGTGTGACTGCGGTTTTTATTTTTGTTCTGTTCTTCTTGTTTCATACTTTTTCAACGTCGATTTTTTTGTCGTAGTCGGGTTTTAGTTTTTTACTTTTTATTATTTAAACTATTTTGGTGTTAAATCACTGTGCTTCTATATTATTTACTTTATTTTTTATAAGTTCAAGTGAAGCCCTTTCAAATGATACCAAACACGGTGTACCTACCTATCTGTCTTACTTTTATTTTTTACACATGACTTTTTGACCACTAGAGGGCACCACGTTAAATTTAAGGAATATTTTTTATAAGTACAAGTGAAGCCCTTTCAAATGATACCAAACACGGTGTATCTATCTCCTTTTTATTTTTACACAACACTTTTTGTCCGCTAGAGGGCGCCACGTTAAATTTAAGCAATATTTTTGATAAGTACAAGTGAAGCCCTTTCAAATGATACGAAACACGGTGTATCTATCTTATTTTTATTTTTTTACTCATGATTTTTTGTCAACTAGAGGGCGCCACTTTAAATTTAAGCAATATTTTGGAAATGTGCATGTGACGCCCTTTCAAATGATATTAAACACGATGTGTTTATCTTATATTTATTTTTTAACACAACACTTTTTGGGTGCTAGAGGGCGCCACATTGGGTTTTGTGACACGTCACGTAGCCTATGTTCAGCGGACGGTCAAGACGGTTCTAATGATACCTCATTTGTCGAGTTCCGATAAGTAACTTTTGAGCTATGAGGGAACAGATGAACATACACACATACATACATATATACATAGCCTGTCAAAATCATAACCCTCCTTTGGCTTTGCCGTAGTCGGGTAAAAACTGAGTGACTCCTATATAAATAAAGGAACATTATCTACTTAATATTATAAATGCGAGTTTGTGAGGATGGATGTATGGTTGTTTGTTACTCTTGCACCCAAAACTACTGAACGGATTTGAATGAAATTTGGTAAGTAGATAGTTGACAACCTGGAACAACACATTGCACAACACAGGCTACTTTTTATCCCGGAATTACCACGGGATCGGGATTTACACGGGAAAATGTCGCACGCGAACGATGTCCCGGGCAACAGCTAATACATATTATGTAATTATGATTGTAGTCTTTTTGTATGTAAGATATAGGTACATACCTACATACGATACAGGACTGTTACATATTATGTAAGATATATCCTAGTTCAGTCACTGGCTAGAAACAAAACAAACTATCACAAAAATAAACGTACAAACAAAACAATAGCAATTAAAGTACAATTCACAGTTTACGCAAACTGCAGAATTCAATATGATCGGAGGATTTCATAGACATTGCTTTCAAAACCCAACTCAATCTGAATCCTACACGTTCAATTTCAGATTAGCTATCTGCGACATCCGACAATAAATCGCGCGACTCGTCGCAGAATAAAGTCGTCACTATATCGTATCTGTATCGCGCGCCCACGACTGGGTCGCGACTGGTATACGACGTACGGGCAATGTTAAGTCTGGAGTATACCGGGACTTATTCATTCTAGTATGTGGATACTTACACATACAAAAATGAGTCTTTCAAAATGAAAACATTTAAAAATAAGAAGAGGCCTGTGTCCAAGCATAACATGAGGCATGTAATATGTATACTAACTAACTTCATAAAATATTTTTCTTATGTTATTAAGTCATACCATCCCTTGTTCGTTAAATATATATTAGAGCTCTAGTTTTTAAAATATGATTACTGTTGATCCAGACAGGCTGAGTCCGGCCCAAATGGTACCTTTTCGTCAGAAAAAAAATCTAGAACTCGATTGCAACGCCACCTTCTTCTACCAATTTTAGGCGCAGTTCATGTACATGTACACACAGAAAGACTAATTTAGTATAGTGATATAAAGATAAGGTTTTACCAACCTTTTTATCCACGCAATAATGCTAGACTATCCCACACGCACGCAAGCAATACTTGGATAGTAGGTATTGGTAGAATACTGCAAATCCCTTTAACCGTTGAGCAGTGATTGATTGACTAACAAACAGGCCCTGAAAATTTATAAAATTTATATTTTTTTTGGTGGAACAGAAGGACATATCAGTCTTCTACTGACTAAAAGTCCAACCCATTCCTTAGGTTTCGGGGCCGCGGTATCTCGCAATCGCGGCAAAGATCCAGAACTTAGACAGTCAGTAGTTAACCTTACGAAGGCTGATGTCGCCATTATATAGCGAAGATAGCATTTCGGAGACAACCCATACATATATGTACATATTGGCTTGTGCATAGGTAACTAACTCTTTGCAATATGATTTATTGGTGGTTCTATATCTAGAAGAATTACAAAAAAAAATGTAGATAACATTGACTTTTATTTAGGAACTAGTACTCACGCGGGGCTTCGCTCCCGTGGATTCTAACACGGTAAAAACATAACTCTCCTTTTTTGCAGTCGCGTAAAAAGTAGCCTATAACCTTCTTCAAGCTTCAAGCTACTTCCGTACCAAATTGCATCCAAATCCACCCAGTACTTTCGAAGATAAGCGCGTTCAAGCAAACAAACAAACAAACTTTTCCGCTTTATAATATTAGTATAGATTCTCAGTCAGATTAGCAAAAAATATTGAAAACGTGCTTTGTTTTTCTCTTATTAGAAATATTTTATCTATGGTTAAGACGTTACAGTGGCTTACAATATTGTGTGACGTCACGTCCACGTATAAAAGTACCAGAGTAACGTCAGCAGCAACCAATCCAGAACTTTTATGACTTTTATCTTAGCCAATAATATTTTGATAAAACAACAAATGATGTCAGACTAAATAGATAAATTTTTATTTTACATTCATGTCAGCTATTTGGTCTCATGCCTGTCGGTTCAATAATCATGACTTCTATATACATATTTGATAATCGATGCACTAAGTAATCAACCACGTTGCTATCTAGTTAATTAGGGTTACAAAAAAAATATAATAATATTATTAATTTCATTTTTGAACAATAAATTACTACATAGGTACAGTAAAAACAGTTTTACTGTCAAGCTCAATTTGACAACAAAAAAAAACCTCGTGGTTGAGAGATCGTCTATTGCGGTGCATGTCGCAGTTTCGATTTATATACGGAACAAATGTTTGTATGGCCAACAGATACTCGTAGTGGTCCTGATTTTAAATGTTTGCTATACTCATGCATGATACAGAGAAAAGGTGTGTTTTTTTTTAAAAAGGGCAATTATTTATCCGCAAAAGTTTAAACTCTATCGCAGCTACCGACTGGTGAAAGGGAGATTATTTATTTCTCTGCCATATTCGTAGCCTGCCTAGGAGAAGAATTTTGTCAACGTCTCCCGGTGTGCCACGACCTTAACCCCTCAACGTCTGTATTCCAGTTATCCGCACTGGTAAGTTAGACGCAAGTTCACGGCGACGCTTATCTTACCAAAATAAATTGCGCAAGTAATCAAATGTTAGAGAGAATTGTTATGTCTTGTGTATCGTTGCTTTTTGTTCCTTTTCGCTATTGTTCAAGTGACATTCTTGGATGTTAAGATGTTGTTCAAGTTAAAGATAGAAGCTAAAGGTTGGCTTTTTATGTACTTATTCTTTTTTGTTTAAAAAGAGAACTAGATAGACCTCATTTGCTTGTACAAAGTTTCACGTTATATTAAACGATAAATGGAGGAAAACGGGCGTCATATGGGGAGTATGGCTTTAATTTTTTTTTAAATAAAGAACTAGCAATGTGAATTGAATCCAGATTACTAGGAATCTTGTTAAACACTCCGACTTAGCTAAATATGCTTGTGTCTGGAGTGGTTTCATGGCAATACTGTAATGGGTGGGGTTCGAACTCGTGACCTCTCGATCGCAAGGCCGACACCTTATCCATTAGGCTATTGACGCTTAAATTTTGCTTGTTCGCTTTTGGATCTTCTGTAGATATTATTTATTGTACACCATCATAGAATTAATATAGACGTGTGTATTTAGAAGTCTCACATGTTTATAGTATTCTTGTAAGACTTCTATATACACAGAGCATACGAGAATTAGAACAAATATTTTGCTTTAAATTGACTTCTTTCTGAAATAAATTGCTTGCATCATTAAGATAGATAGATAGATATATTCTTTATTGTACACCATAACAGTAAAACAATAAGGACTTTACAACTAAAAATGGTGATACAATGGGCGGTCTTATCGCTAAAAGCGATCTTTTACAGACAACCTTTGAATGGATTTGACACAGCAGGAGAAAATAAATACGCGGGTAGTCCACGGCGTATTATTTATCTATATAAAATACTCTCTCTCTTGTCTCTCTTACTCATGGCAAACATGTCCACTATCCATCTCTCTCATCATTTTGCCGTAAAATTAAGAACCTACCAAGTGCTTGTGCGAATAAAAAACATTTTAACTGAGTAAAATGGGTTAGCAAAAATCGGGTTACTTGAGGTTTTTATTTTTTTGCTCGTTTTTTATTTTTAGTATGAAACTAATATGTTTTCTACCATTTTACAATGTTGATTAAATGCGCCGACTTTCGATGGCACTTGCCAAGGCACTCTAGTACATTTTTTTTAAAGGAGGGCCTTTCAAAGTCGAAAAATTTTGAAATTTTTAAAGTCATAGTTTAGCTAAGTCGTAATTCTAGGAAACTTATAATAATAATAATTATTATTTTTACTGTGATTCTTAGAAATGTTATTTAGAGTTACGGTCCAAAGTTTAAATGAACAAAAATAATAAAAATTAACCACAATAACCGAAAAATGGTTACAGTTTGACAGGTTTTTCTTAAATGCCCATAATTTTCAAACTGCATGGGATAGATTTTTTTTTCTGATTTTTCTCATGACGTTTACAATTAATCCTGTCGCCCCATTTCGGCGTGACGTTGAGTTCTGGGACACCCTGTATACATAATAACAACAATTTAAGAAGAGAGATAAAGATCCTTTACCAAGTTTTTGAAAGACGATAGGGTTTGTGCTTGTCTTACTGACACTGGTAGAGCATTCCACAGCCGTACTGCTTGAGCTGCGAACGACTTACCATAGTAATTGGTGGTACCATAGTAGTTCATGTCCTAAGCATTATATATTATTTGTTTATTATTTATTTCAAATCAGGCATAAAATCCATAATGTAGGTACAGACGCTAGCACATCAAGCTACAACAATCTGTCAAATTTCTTTAAAAGATTTTCAACTTTATTGTTAAAGATATTAGGTTCAAGGTTGATTGGGAAAATTTTACAGTTTCGGGTAGCTTCATGTGCTGGCGTCTGTACATACTAGCAGTCACGCTAGGTTTCGCTCCCGTGAACTTTATCAGTTCAAAAACCAAACCGCTTTCTTTTGTAATAGGGTAAATTCGATAGCCTATAAATTTTCTCCCGCTTCAAACTACTTCCACACTAAATTTCGTCCAAATCCAGCCCATAATTTCGAAGATTAGCGCGTATAAACAAACAAACAAACTGTTCCGCTTTATAATATTAGCATAGGTACAGTACGTTTCAACTGCTATTAGGAAAAACTTAGTGGCATATTGTGACGTTTTAGCTGTCAAATCGAACCATTTGGGTAGAATAAACAAAACAAGACATTATTAAATTATTTATTTACAATTACTGAGCGAAACAAAACAAGTCCCCTTTCCATATTTTGGTGGTCAAACGTGAGTCTATTATCAAAAATAAAATAAAACAAAGTTTTAATAATTTTGACTCGACTTCTGGGCCTTTGCGCCATGCGTTCTCTTTACTTTCGAGCGTATGCTGCCAACAATGAAAATAAGAGAGAAAAGTATGATAAAAACAACTTTTTAGCAAAAAATAAAACCGACTTCCATATAAAAACACTACACAGGCAAAAATAACTTAAATTTCGGTGGTCGGTGTCATTTGTTTTGTATTTTCTTTTTTTTTTCGACACCGCCTTCCGAAATTTAAGTTATTTTTGCCTGTGTAGTGTTTTTATAAGTAAGTCGGTTTTATTTTTTGCTAAAAAGTTTTTTTTCACGCTTTTTAGTGGGTCGGTTTGTAATTTATCTAGTTACAAAAGCCAATATGTCAACTACTTATCACCTTTTACAAAATATTGCTTTTCCCGATGCATAGCCGTTAATTTTTGAGGAGTTCTCCTGGTACTTGACCATCAGCTCTACTGATGTACGGTGGTGTACTGGAGTATGGTGATCCATACTCGTATGTATTGCGACGAGCATAAAGTGTTTAACATCCGTACTCAAGTAATCGAATCGCAATCCACGAAATACTTATTATTGAGTAGTTTCAGTGGCCATCTGTGGTCTTCATCATCAGTTCAACTTCCCCAAATGGTACTTTTCGAAAGCAACTGCTCAAGGTACTATAAGAAATACCCAAAACGCTATAGATGTGCCTATAATATTTGAAGAGTTCCCTCGATTTCTCCAGGATCCCATCATCAGATCCTGATTTCGTAACAATGGGACCAACTAGAAAGTATACCCTTTCAAACGCAAAAAGAATTTTCCAAATCGGTCCAACCGTCTCAGAGTTATGAGGTAACATACATAAAAAAAAAAATTAAAAAAAAAGTTCAAGACGAATTGTAAACCTCCTTTTTTTAAAGTCGGTTAAAAAGCTAATTATGACTTAAAATAATTAAATATTATATTTAAATTTGATGTGAGACTCGGTTAAACAAAGTAAAATAAACCGTTAATATTTTTCACCATTAAGTTTTCTTTGCAAACCCTTTGATTATATAAGGTCTGCAAACCTGTTTTGAGTGACATTTGACAGAAAAGATAATCGAAATTCCTAATAGCATTTGAAACGCATAGTAGATAGCAGTGCTCTTTTTTGGTTTGAGGTGGAACTCTTGGGCAAAGGTTCTGTCAGACTAAAACCACCGTGTGTTACCTCGCACACCTGCGCCTGAGGTTGAGGAAGCACTTAAAATCTTTTCACCGCGGCTCCGGACTGGTACCGCCCCGTCTCTGCAACCCTGTGCTAAATCTAAAGTGAGTAGGTCCACTCAAAATTTAAAATTTTTGATATCCTTACATTCCATTCAGATTAAGATCTAATAGGTGTTTATGGCAACACACAAGTCATATTTTAATCTATTTTTTTCCTTCTGTCAAGGGGACTCTCTAGCTAACGAAGAAAATACAGTCCACAGAAACAATACAAGAACCTAACATGAGTACTTCGACAGTAGGGCTATATAGAAAATACTACATGCCGCCCGCGTACTATAGTATAATTTAAATAAAAGTCTATGTACTGATTTTATAAACAACTAGCTTCCGCCTGCAGCTTCGCTCGCGTGGAATTCAGTTTAATCTCACTACTAAGGAAATCCCTTAAAATTCCGGGATAAAAGCTATTTTATGTCATCCCCAGAATCTTAAACTACCTCCATGCCAAATTACATTAATATCAATTCAGTACTTTCGGGGCCTATTCAATGCAAACAAACAAACATACAATCAAATCTTTCCTGTTTTTTTTTTTTTTTTGTCTTTTTTTTTGTTTATAATAGTACTACCGGGTGGTAGCTTACATTACTTTAAAGTTCTATGCAAATACGTTCAATTTTTCTAAAAGTGTATCAAATATCTATTCATCTAAGTATACACGGATGAATGGATGGACGGTTTCGCAAAATTTTCACATTCAATTGTAGGAATTAGTAGGATAGTGTAGGATACGATTAAGGATCGGGTTGGTGTCGGATAAAATCTTTACGCCTGTGTGCAGCTAGGTATGCGATAAGCCTAAAATTGAAATCGGGTAAGGGCGATCGGGCCTCATACACGAGGGGTCCTGTAGCATCCGAGGCCTTGCTTTTTGAGAAGTCAAATGATTCAACGGCAAGTGCACAGGTTCTGTATGTAATTCTTATTAATATGCCTAAATGCGAAAATTTGTGAGGATGGATGTATTGATGTATGGATGTTTGTTTCTGTACGGATTACGGTTGTTACTGAACGCATTTGAATGAAACTGGGTAAGTAGTTAGTTGATATCCTGGAATAACCCATACTTTGTTATCCCGGAATTCCCACAGGATCGGGATTTACGAGGGAAACACCCCCACACGTAGTCGTAGTCGTACACAGGTACGTAAGTACGTACATCGTACACACGTACGTGAGTACGTACATCATACACACGTACGTAGTCGACACGTGACGTAGTCAGCAGAAGCTAGTCCTTTTATAAAATAGAGCGAAATCAATTACAGGGAAACTGGGTACCTAGTTCAGTACATGATTTAACTATTTACATACTAATATTACACTATACACAATTTTCAGTGGTTAAAGCTTAAAGACGGAATAGGAAAGTCCACAAACAAATTTAAACAGAACGTTTTATAAGTTGCAACCTTCTGGATTGATGAGATATTTGAAATCGCGGATAAGGGATTCAATGCGAATCAGCAATTGGCCACGACTTTTTTCGCAAGATTTTTCATGCCAACTTTCATCTCCAATCCTTTCTTTCACGTTTCACCATTATGGATTTTTATTGAAAAAATAGGTAAGTACCTAACCTATGTTTGACACCGAGTCTTTAACTATTAAAATCGGTTCAGTTGGAATTACACAATTTAATTCCAACAAGCCCGTTCCATCATCGGACTACGAGACAAACGGCGAAGCGCCATCGTTACATGGTGGACATCCCACCCATACGCACCAAACGTTTTGGGAATACCTTCATTGTGCGTACGGCTAAGGAGTGGAATTCCCTGCCGGAGTCTGTGTTTCCCGATAGCTATAACCTAGGAGTCTTTAAGTCAAGAGTGAATAGGTTACTTTTAGGTAAGCGTGCTCCATCTTCGACCACATCATCACTTACCATCAGGTGAGATGGTGGTCAAACGCGAACCTATTCTAAATAAAAAAAAAAATAAAAAAAAAAAAGTTAGCCGTAAAAGCATAACAGACAAACAAACAGATAAACAGACTTTCGCATCTATAGTACTTATGCTCATCGATTGTTATAAAACTGACTATCACCTTAGCAACAACCATCCTCAATGGGCCAGTGTCAATAAACGTAAGTACCCAAATAGACGGCTCGTTACGTACCCCGGCCGGGAGCGACCGCTCACCAAATTACTGAATGTCGTGCGGACAACGTGTCCACGCAAACGCTACTAACAAGCACTTTAACATTAACAGAGACAGTTGTATCAATCAGAACTAGATTATAGACGTCCTATATTCGAAGTTTTTTCAAATATCCTTCATCGGAACTGAGGACAAAAAAAAAAATCTGAGAACTGCGATTTGTAAGCAGGGTTTAGACAGGTTTGTCTTTCATTAAATAAACAGTTATAAAGTTCTAGAGACTAGCATTTAAATAGAACTTACTTTAAACTAAGTAAGATGGACAAAATCTATTCTCTTCGTCAAGAATTAAATATTCATGAAAATTCCGTACCTTTTATTTTTATCCAGTAAATAGGATTTGACGTAACTGAAAATTGCATCAAAATAATAAAAAAGACCTTTATGAAATATTTCCAGCTTCAATTCCAATCACTGTACCTTAAAATTAGATAAATTGACAGAGAAATGACGACACACATCGTTGAAACGAAAAAACAATGTTATTTGCAACCCAGCGTTGCATTAAATCTACCAAATTCGATATCCAAATAACTGGCAACACAATATCTATAAATAAAAAAAGCACAACGAATTTCAAAAATAACGTGGAAAATCAAAAGTCATTAATGTCCAATAAGTTAAAAAGTTGAGAGACGGCTATAATAAATCATTTTGTATTACATCTCTGTACCAATTTTTCCTAGTCTTTTTTCATCAATTTAACACGAGCAAAAAGTGGCACTCAATTGTAAGGTTTACGCTGCGATACATTTTTTTCTTTTTTATTATGAGCAACCCGTTTAATATTTTCGGCCAATCAGCGGCGGCGGTTGGCGGTCGCGCAACGCCCTCCGCGCTCGCTATTGGTCGGTGAGCGGTACAGATTGTGCGATGGCGGGAAACGGATTTAAGTCTATGGCATCTCATTCTTACAATCGACAGGGCAGCGCTGCGGGTTCGGTATCGATATCGATTCAAACAACAGCCTTATTTTTGTTCTACCCGAATGTTTGCTATTTTTATGGGGAAGTTTCAATTCGATTTAGATTTTTTGAGATTTCGATAGCAACGCGTAACTAAATAATTTTCATTGTAATACATAATCTTGAAAATAGGTTTTTTTTTGAACAGCCCAAGTATGTTTACTAAGCGGGAGATAAAAAACGATCGACCTTGTCCTTTTATTCAAAGTTCTTCATTTCAATCAAAGTTGCGTAACACAAGATAGCTCACTAGCGACAACTTAAAAATTGTGATGCAGCACAAATCTAGAATAACATACTTATACGTACCTATCTATAAAGATAGGTACTAAGCTACTCACAAATAATTAATAATTCAAGAATAACTTTAATTTGCCAATGAATACCTACCTATTAGTAGGTATTTACATGACATTGGTAGGTATTCACTAATAATGCACATGACATAATGATGCGATGATGACAGTTTATGACTACCGCAACCAACTAAGCTAGTCAGTGTTACCGACCAGAGCTTAACACCACAGTTTCGTTCACTGAAAGAAAGAAAATTGCTCAGAAACAAGGTTTCACTTCAAAAACACTTACTCTCAATGCCAATAAAAATACATTACACGTATTTTCGATTCATTGAGACAGAGATATGAATACGAAAGATCCTTAAAAACGAAAATCGCTTTTTATTAAAATGCGACGCTTATTTTGTGCTAATCAATTCCTTCCAATTTTATCGATACCTCCCTATCACTAGTGAACTAAACGTCTCGACTTCTCGAGCGTACGTCTTCACGCAGACGACCAATTTCATCAGCAATACATTGTGGCTATCATTACACGCTCGTTGGGACGAATCGTTGTAATTTAGTTGTAATCACGCATAACATCGAACTACACAATTGGATCTAAAATAATTATGGTTTAAGTAGTTATATTCTAAATAGGTTTTGAGGTTGGAGTTTTTATATTCATGTTAAGTTATCATTATGTAAAGAATCCTGGTCTGTGAGGAATCGGATATCGTATTTTAAGTAGGCACCTTATTATCTACTTTGATTAGAGGCTGCACGATCTTTAGATCACGAGCCTTATAAGCCGAAGATTACCTACCGATACGAATAACAATACACAATACCTACTTTTATTCTTCCACAGGTGTCGAACTTGTGATCGAGAGGTCGCAGGTTCGAACCCCACCCGTTACACTGTTGTTGTGAACCCACTTCAGACACAAGCATATTAGTTGGAGGAGTTAACAAGGTTGCTAGTAATGTGAATTCTACCCATAGGCTAGTTCTCTTTATAACAAAAATATGTAGGTATTAGAATTTCTTAAGTATTAAATAAATTGTTTCACTATTCGCTTATTACAATATCCAAGGGTGGACTGGCATCTAAACTAGGGAAACCCTATTTTTCAGGACTCTAGGTCACTCGCCTATGGAACAAATTTCAAACTAGTTTAAACAGTAACAATGGGTTGGACGGGGATTGTCTTTGTATGAGCGTGTGTGCGTATGTGTGTGTATGAATGAGCTAGATAAATAATTAAGTTGTATTCTTATTGCTAGTACCTACTTCTGACTGCATATCATCATCATCAGCTTACCTTAGCTGAATACTAGTGTTTTACATGGAACGACTGCCATTCTGACCTCCACAACCCAGTCGCTGTGTATCACGATACCCAGCACACCGTTCCAGATTAATATAGATAAAAACTCTACAAATTGCGTTAAATAGGCAACTTTTCAACACAGTATTTTCCAAATGATGAGATGCGATAAATTTTTCTAATACTTTCGATATAATTATGTAAGTAATTTAAAATTGTCTGATATGAATCTATAGTCATCAGAAAATATCACCAATTTTACCCATATTTTATCTCGCACTGGCTCAGTGGTTCCACCAGATCGCACTATAAATACCCTCATTGGGCGTTATTTTCCGATTTAATTTCCTCGGCTCCTAAACGCCTTAGCCACAGTATTACGATACGTAATACTGTGCCTTAGCGTCATATTCCTAATGAATTGGGCTATCATTTTTTTTTTTTCAGTAATATCTTTATTAGGTAATGCGGCCAAATACAAAACAATCTCCTCAGTTTTGTTATAGGTAGATACATAGATATTAAACATGTCTCAAACTTATATTAATGTACAGACAGAAAAAAACCCATCAGTAGGTACTTTCCAACGATGAACTTAGTTCAAGTTAATTCGCTTTTAAATGGCTCCATAAGTTGTAGGTAGGTATGTTGTGCCCACTAAAGTCTAATGATGCTTATTATAAATGATAGATGATATAAAAATTACCTGTTGTGAAGTGTCACGCGATATTAAACGTTATGGCTGTTTAGTTCAAAGCTTTTAAGGAAAGAAAATTGCTTTTCCGGGTCGTAGGCACCTAGTTGCCAGTGGATAATGGCCCTTTGATGTTTTATCGATTTGTATTATGGAAATGTCTTCTGACTGCAAGGTAAACAGGAGCATAGGGCTCTAATAACTAAGAAGATCGGGAAACTAAATCTTTTATATAATAATAATGTCAAAATATGAAATTTATCCACTTACTGGACATCTTACGTGAAGTAGCTAAACTAAATTGTGGAGATGAAAAGTGTCTCTTGTAATAATATTACCACTCGTCACTAGGTGGCGCTGTTAGAAGCCATATATTTGTTTTTAACATAGGAACACAGATGGCGCTAAAAACAAAGACAAAGAGTTGCCTCCTAGGCTCCTATTTTATAATTTAATATTTTTGCATAGTTTAGTTAGTTAGTTCTTTGTAATCTATTTTGCAAAGTACCAATGACCATAAAATAAATAAAAAAAAAAAACTTGAGAGGTGTCAAGGGACACCCGGATGGAACGAAGTTCCTTTCGATTAATTAGTGAAGGAATTGTAATAAAATTTTATTTTTTTAAGTTATTGGTTTGAACGAAATCGGTTCAGCAGTTTTTGAGATACAGCATATTTTCTAAAACCGCAAATATAACTTTGTAATTCTTACAAACACTATGAAAAACAAAGTTATTTAGCGTAGTTATAAAAAAAAATGTGAGGTAAGTTAGGTGACATTGGTCGAAGACATACTGCGGGGTGAGAAGGAAAGAGAAGTAGCCACCTCCTTCTGCGAAGCAGTCATGCTAGCGAAAAAGGAGACTGAACGTGTGAGGGAGAGGACAGCCTCCACCTCACGACCTAACCGCCGCGTGAATATTAATATAATAAAAGTGCTATTGATGAACTCATTGGATGAACGATTTTAGCACGAAAAAAAATGTACACTAGGTTCTCAAGAAATATATTCAATTTTAGGCCAATATAAGTCTGACTTGACTGAGAAAAAAGAAATAGGTAACTGTCATTTTTAAAAACATGCTGCTGTAGAATAAATTATAATTTGATATCTACACTAATTTTATAAAATTGAAAAATGTTTAACATCCATGTTCGTTACTTTCATATATACTTTTTGTTGACATATTTTTACGTTCATAATACCGAAATATTAACCATAATGATTTATAAAATAATAGTGCCCTTCAAAATATTTTTGTGTGACAATGGCGGATTGGCGGTGGCTAGCGGCTTCTACAAAGGCATAGATAATACGAATAGAAAAATAAAACGTTTCTTCCGTCGAAATAGGAGTTCATTTTTAGTTGCGAGGTGCCCTTTTCTGTGCAAAAATTTGGGACCGAACTAACACCTTATTTTTATAAAATTAACCGTGTAATTCGATTGTGCATCGGATTCTCAGAATAATTTTATCAAACTGCGTACTTACCTAGTTTTCAACGATTATGGTTAAGTATTATATATAGACCTAATTCGCTTTTCGTATTAGTTTATGTTATATACAAACTTAGTAGGTATACGGTACAAACCCTCTGTACCGTATACCTACTAATTTTGTGTATACCTACTTTAAAAGTTATTGCAATTATATATATGGTATCAACTAAGTTTTGAAAGATAGTGCATTTTTAGGGCTCCGTAGCCGAATGGCGAAAACGGAACCCTTATAGTTTCGTCATGTCTGTCCGTCTGTCTGTCTGTCCGTCCGTATGTCACAGCCATTTTATTCCGAAACTCTTAGGACTATACATGTAAAACTTGGTAGGTAGATGTATTCTGTGAACCGCTTTCCGAATTTAAGAAAAAAATTAAATAAAAAATTAAAATTAAGGGGGCTCCCCATACATGGAACTAAAACTGAAATATTTTTTTTCATGAAACCTATGCGTGTGTGGTATTTATAGACAGGTCTTTAAAAATGACATTGAGGTTTCCAAGACCACTTTCTCATAAAGTTAATCGTTTAAAAGATATACAATTCCAAAGTGGTAAAATGTGCCCCCCCCCCCCCTAACTTCTATAATAATGGAGTGAAAAATCTACAAAAAATATATGTCTATAGATCTTAATGTAATCTTTCAACCAAGACTCGGTTTGAACGAGATCGAGTCAGCAGTTTTTGAGATACAGCATATTTCCTAAAACCGCAAATATAACTTTGTAATTCATAGAAACACTATGAAAAACAAAGTTTTTGGGCGTAGTTGTAAAAAAATGTAAATAAGCTAGTTTTAAGAAATTTGTAAGATTTTTTTTGTCACATTAATATACATATTATATTATATTATTATAGTTACTGCGGAACCCTTCATGGGCGAGTCTGACTCGCACTTGGCCATTTTTTTTCATTACCTAACAAGTACATAAAATATTAAGTAGGTACTTACAGTTTTATTCTTTGGAATTTCCTCTTGTATGCTATTTTCAAATTACGCTTCTTGCGTCTTTTTTTGTCACCCATTTTAATATTATAATAAGAATTTACGACAAGTAGTAATTATTATTTACAACGTTATACCTAATTACACACTAAAATAACCTAATATTTACACACACTATACATAAAACAAAGAAAAATCTAATTGGTTGGGCTATCGACAATAATTTTGTTTGCGGAGAAAAGTGTCACAGGTCCGTCCAGCACTGCGTCTCGTCCCGCACTGATTTACTGGGCGCCCGGATGGGTGGATACGCGATTTGCGAGTAGCGATTACGTAAAAAAATCCTTATAAATAATTAAGAAAGTTATTGGCAAAAATAAGCACATGGTCCCATCGGCATTACTTAATATAATATATTGGTGGCAATTAAAAGATCCTGTGATTGATAGTTTAGGAGAAAAATGGTAGTAAGTCACAAAAACAGAGGCCACTTTGCGTATTTATTTATGATATTTCAAATATATTTTTATTTTTTCTGAAGCCAAGAGGACACGCTTTACATTGTGTAGATTAATATATATTATTTTGAAAAAAAATCTTGTAAGGGTTACGGAAAAAAAAGGTTCTAATGTATCCTAAATAAAGCCTGATTCACGAATATCCACACCCCTTAAAAAGTGTCGTTACAACTTTTCGTATGATTTTTTTCCGGCTAGCCCCCTTTCATACGCGCGATAAGGAACTTCGTTCCAATAAAAAAACATTTTTTTTGCATAATCATTCTGTTGAATAATCACAATTTTGAATAAATTATTGGTAGGGAAAATGCAACATGTTTTACTATAAACCGTTTTTTGTTTAAGTGGAACGACTTTAAAAATTGTTACAAAATTTAAATATCTCGGGCATATTGTAACTAAAAACTTATCGGATAATGAGGATATGGAACGTCAGAGGTGCAGTATCGCTTGTAGAAGTAACATGCTAGCTAGACGTTTTACCACTGTTCGAAACAAGTTAAGGTGACTCTGTTCAAGGCCAACCGTCAGTCGTTCCACACCAGCCAACTCTGGTACCGATACACGTGGAATGCGTACAACACTCTTCGTGTACAGTATAATAACGCGTTCCGGGCTATGATGACCTTGCCCTGGTGGTGTAGTGCCACTGACATGTTTGCCGAGAGCAGAGGTTTTTCAGCACTGCTAAATAAACTCAATGTGTCATTCTTAACGTGACCAGACGTCCCGTTTTGAATGGGACTGTCCCTTTTTATAGTTACAAGTCCCGGTGTCCCCGAAATCAACTCTGGGACGCAAAATTGTCCCGTTTTCTGAAACTGTGCGAAAATTTGGGTAGTCGAGCCGGCTCTTCAGTTCTAAAGCGATGTTGATAAGCAAGGCGAATATAAAAAAAAAACGTAGCAAGAGTTTTACTACTTAAAATCACCTATATAAGGCCGTGCGCGCACTGCCTTGCGGTGGCCGCAATTCCGGTAGTTCTACCGCACCGGTAGACTGACCGCAGTGCGCGCACTTCTATGACACTCCATACTTCACAAATTTTGCGGTGCGGTAGAACTACCGGAATTGTGGCCACCGCAAGGCAGTGCGCGCACGGCCTTATATAGGTGATTTTAAGTAGTAAAACTCTTGCTACGTTTTTTTTTGCGGTGGCCGCAATTGCGGTAGTTCTACCGCACCGGTAGAATGACCGGTGCCACCGGTGACTCTACCGCACGCGTTTATTCCACCGCAGTGCGCGCACTTCTATGACACTCCATACTTCACAGATTTTGCGTTTCCAAAACGCAACGCAGTGCGCGCACGGCCTTAAAGCAGATTTGTTCCTCTGATAAATATATAAATATAACTAAACGTTAGGGTGTATATATATTATTTAATTTGTAACTTTTAAGCTAACTGACTTTCCTGAATAATTATCTTTTAAAAATGGTTCTTTTTCACTGACTACCTGTTAATTGACCTAAATAAACCGTCCCGTTTTGAGTCAAAGAATTAATGGTCACGTTAGTCATTCTACACAAGAGTAGCCCTGAGTAATAATGAAATAGTGACTGCTGTGTACCGAACCGTCCATCTCTCAAGGGAGATAAAAGACATTTTAAGAATTTAGTTATTTTGTATATATTTACCACATATTTATAATTTTTGTTTTAAATTTAGTTTCTATTTTATTGAAATTTTGTTATTTTATTTAAGATTGTGTCTCTGTGTGTTATGGGTTTAAAAATTGACGAAAATAAACGGTGTTCATTTTAATTTAATTTGATAATGTCTTTCCTTTCTTTACCGACCGACTGTGAGAGCACTTGACATATTGCACAAAGTTAATAGGTATATAGAACTTAGCAGTGTGACTCCTTCTAGCTCCCTTTTCATTTGTATCTATGGAATGTCTTATCTGATATTCTAATAAAGAAAGTGTATGTGAATCCATTCTTCCATACTTACTTATACTTACTAATATTATAAATGCGAAAGTAACTCTTTCTGTCTGTCTGAGAGGTCTGTTACCTTTTCACACCTAAACCGCTGAACCGATTTAGATGAAATGTGGCATGAGAATAGTTTAGGACTCTAGAAACGACACAGGATAGTTTTTATCCCGGAATTCCCACGGGATCGGGAATTACGCGGGAAAAACCTCCCACGCGAACGAAGTCGCAGGCAAAAGCTAATAGTCTAATATGTTCAAATAAATTGATTGACTTTGACTTCAACACTGTACTATCAAATCATGAAACTAGAGAATCTTCACAAATATGTATTATTTCTTAATTTACTTAATATTAAACTAGCGACTTTTTGAGTTTGCTATATTCAGACACAAGGCGACTCCCAGCCACCGTAGGCGCGGGCCTGCGGGCTGCGAGCAATGAGTAGCTCGCCGCCCGACCACAGATTACTAATTAGTTACGACTGAAACCAGGCCCGTGTAGACGGCGCGTCGTGTTTCACGCGCGCCTCAAAGAGTGTTAGCAAAATTGTCGGGGCCCTTAAGGGGGTCGTTGCCTGCCGGGGTTGCGGAATTGTTCGAAAGAGTTACCGCAGCCTCGTAACACGAAGGGCATATGATGGAACACGGATGGGTTTTAGTCAGTAAAAGTCTGACACACCCTCCCGCTTCGCCCAGACCGAGAGGCAGTCATTGGATGATTTCCCATCCTTAAAAAGAGGGGTTGAATTTCGGAAAACACTGAAACACGTGGTTATTACTTTTAACCAGAATACTAACCATCAATTTTCATGGTTCAAACTTTAAAAATGACGATTTTCCATACAAACTTTCATTATTTAGTTAAATAATGAAAGTTTGTATTATTTTTTGAAATTCAACCTCTAAGAGAGTTCTCTTAGAGGTTGAATTTCAAAAAATAATTCCGTATGTCTTGTCTACATTATAAAAGGAACCTCTGTGCAAAATTGTAGCATTCTAGGTCCGAGAGTTTGGGCTGGGCGTTGATGTGTCAGTCAGTCAGTCAGGACTTTTCGTTTTATTATTTATTATATACTTTATTGCATACCTTACAATACGCTTAAGGATACAAATAATAAAACTAGTGTACAATGGGCGGTCTTATCGCACAGGGCAATCTCTTACAGACAACCTTTGGATGGGCAGAAATTTTTAGTTCCAGTTCGATGTATGGGCAGCCTTCGTAAAACGGTTCACAGAATACGTCTACCTACCAGGTTTTAACTGTGGATCTAATAGTTTCGGAATAAACTGGCTGCAACACATGGATGGACAGACAAACAGACATACCCTAAAAACGTGACTAAGGGTCCTGGGACATAAAAAGGAAATGATGATTATTTTAAGAGTAGTGGGTATATTAAAAATAAATATTTTTCATTTAATGTCTCAATATCTAAAATCGTTCTAAATTTGACACATAGGGTGTTTTTAATATCGTGCGGATTTCATCACGCACGCGGGATTGGCCCGCATGCGGAAAATTTCACGCAGCGTGAGACACGCCAGCCCATGATTTAGTTTTGTGCGGGCTGCCATGCATTGTGGTCGTGTACAATGCACGACAAACTCAGAAAATTATTGATCATATACTCAAGACGAGATCACAGTATGGCCTGTTTATTGAAAAAAGGATTCTTGCTGGAACGTTTGTCACACACTATGGCAAATTACGAATGAATGAAAGGAAATTTAAGATTTATTTTCGAATGTCCATTCGTACTTTTGATGAATTGTTTGGAAGAATTGAACACAGGCTACATAAAAACTTTTTTTGCAAAAAACAAAACCGACTTCCATATCAAAACACTCCAAAGCCAAAAATAATTTTAATTTCGGTAGTCGGTGTTATTGGTTTTGTATTTTCTTTTTTTTTCACACCGCCTTCCGAAATTAAAATTATTTTTGGCTTTGGAGTGTTTTGATATGGAAGTCGGTTTTGTTTTTTGCAAAAAAAGTTTTTATTTTCGCGCTTTTTAGTGGGTCAGTGAATTTTCCAAATCGATTCGTAAATGACGGAGTTATGCGCGAACAAAAAACGCAATGCAGAGTAAACGAAAAGATCATCAAGGTAAATTATTTTTTTCGACTTTTTTTGATTTTTCAGAAACGGCTCGTCCGATTTCGATAAAATTTTCATGGGACCATTTGGGAAGTATACCCTTTCCAACAAAAAAAGAATTTTTCAAATCGGTTGGCAAGCGACGGAGTTATGCGTGGACAAACATAAAAAAAAAAAAAAAAAAAAAAAAAAAAAAATACAAACATCCGAATTGAGAACCTCCTCCTTTTTTAGAAGTCGGTTAAAAAATACAATTCAAGAAATAATCTATACTTATAATAAATCTGTAGAGAGGTCAATTCTGTACATGAAATATATTTCCAAAATAACTATCAGGGGGTGATTAGGGATCGATACTGATGCCAAAAATGCAATCAGTAAAATTTTTGTCTGTCTGTCTGTATAACCGTTATAGAAACAAAAACTACTCGACGGATTTTAACGAAACTTGGTACAATTATTTTTCATACTCCTGAGCTGGTTATAGTATACTTTTCATCACGCTACAATCAATAGGAGCAGAGCAGTGAAGGGAAATGTTGGGAAAACGGGAGAAGTTACTCCATTTTTTAAGCTTCCGTCGCGAGTAACCTTAATGGTTAAAGCTACACAGAAATCATTTCATGTCGGAAATTTTCTCCTTAAAATTAAATAAAAAATATCCCACGACAGCATATGTCTATCTTTTATGGTTGACTCACAATAACACGTGTAACTCACGATAGCTTAGCAGTTCGAAGCTTTCTGATTATAATATTTGTTTACTCTTACGTTTATAACACTCTCAGTCACCCCTAATTGAAAAAGTTAACATTATTCCATAAAAAAGAATCACATAAATCGGTATAGAAACACCAAAGTTATACATGAAATACGCTAATAATAAGCCATCGCGCGTGAATACTGAATCATGCTATAAGGATTATTTTTGAGAATCGGTCGCCGCGCTCGACGCGTCTCACGGCCGAAGGTATAAAAGGGCGGGGCGTTCGAGCGCGAGCTTCTTCAGCTACCCCGTCCGATTACCATATATAAAATACTTTATTTTCAGACCAAAGTCCATATAGAGATACATTTACACATAAACAAAAAATAAAAACACAAATCTATCTATACTTATAATAAATCTGTAGAGAGGTCAATTCTGTACATGAAATATATTTCCAAAATAACTATCAGGGGGTGATTAAGGATCGATACTCATGCCAAAAATGCAATGAGTTAAATTTTTGTCTGTCTGTCCGTCTGTCTGTCTGTCTGTCTGTCTGTCTGTCTGTCTGTATAACCGTTATAGAAACAAAAACTACTCGATGGATTTTAACGAAACTTGGTACAATTGTTTTTCATACTCCTGAGCGGGTTATAGTATACTTTTCATCACGCTACAATCAATAGGAGCAGAGCAGTGAAGGGAAATGTTGGGAAGCCGGGAGAAGTTACTCCATTTTTAAGCTTCCGTCGCTTGTGCAACCTTAATGGTTAAAGCTACACAAATCATTTCATGACGGAAATGTTCTCCTTAAAATTATATAAAAAATATCCCACGACAGCATATGTCTAACTTTTATGGTTGACTCACAATAACACGTGTAACTCCCGATAGCTTAGCAGTTCGAAGCTTTCTGATTATAATATTTGTCTACTCTTACGTTTATAACACTCTCAGTCACCCCTAATTGAAAAAGTTAACATTATTAACTATTCCATAAAAAAATTGGCCAAGTGCGAGTCAGACTCGCCCATGAAGGGTTCCGTAGTAACTATAATATAATATACAAATTTATTTGACGAAAAAAAAACCTTACAAATTTCTTAAAACTAGCTTATTTACATTTTTTACAACTGCGCCAAATAAATTTGTTTTGAAAAAAAAACCTTACAAATTTCTTAAAACTGGCTTTTTTACATTTTTTACAACTGCGCCGAATAAATTTGTTTTTCATAGTGTTTGTATGAATTACAAAGTTATATTTGCGGTTTTAGAAAATATGCTGTATCTCAAAAACTGCTGAACTGATTTCATTCAAACTAATTTTGGTTGAAAGTTTATATTAAGATCTACAGACGTATATTTTTTTTAGATTTTTCACTCTATTATTATAGAAGTTAGAGGTTGTGTCCGCCACACACACAATTTACCACTTTGGAAGCTTATATCTTTTAAACGATAGACTTTATGGAAAAGTGGTTTTAGAAACCCCGATGTCGTTTTTAAAGAACTGTCTATAGATACCACACATGCATCGATTTCATGAAAAAAAATATTTTCAGGTTTAGTTCCATGTATGGGAGCCCCCCTTTATTTTCAATATTTTTTAATTTTATTCTCAAAATCGGAAAGCGGTTTACAGAATACATCTACCTATCAAGTTTCAAATGTATAGTCCTAATAGTTTCGGAATAAAATTGCTGTGACAGACGGACGGACGGACAGACAGACAGACAGACAGACGGACAGACATGTCGAAACTATAAAGATTCCGTTTTTTGCCATTCGGCTACGAAACCGTAAAAAGAATCATATAAATCGGTATAGAAACACCAAAGTTATACATGAAATACGCTTATAATAATAAGCCATCGCGCGTGAATACTGAATCATGCTATAAGGATTATTTTTGAGAATCGGTCGCCGCGCTCGACGCGTCTCGCGGTCGAAGCGTTCTCTAGGTACTTAAGCCTCATGTGAACGTGATCTAAACAATATTACCAATACATTAACTTACGCTGACGGAGTCGCGGGCACAGCTATATTGTATCATTACGCTAAGGCCAATAGGAGCGGAGCGCCAATGAAGAATGCTTCAAAATCGGGGTTAAATTTAACGTTAGCCCAAAGTAACTATTCCACGCGGACGAAGTCGCGGGCAAAAGCTAGTCAATATATATAAAAGAAATTCGTGTTAGTTACACTATTTATAACTCAAGAACGGCTGAACCGATTTAGCTGAAAATTGGTAGGGAGGTAGCTTAGAACCAGGAGACGGACATAGGATATTTTTATCCCGGAATTCCCATGATATCGGGATTTACGTGGGAAAAACCTCCCACGCGAACGAAGTTGCGGGCTAGTATAAAAAATAAAAATACAGTTCTAGGCAGCGTCTCTAGCATCTCTGTTTTTATATAATCCATGGGATTTATCCCATAAGCACGGCCGCAGTTGCACTTGAATTATAAAACGTTGTGTGTCAATTTTCATTTTAAATGGGACTGTACTACGCGCGCGTGCACCCCGCATGACAGTAAAACGCACACTGATTTTCATAGAAGTGCTCACGCGCGCAGAGTCCCCGCACGGGGCTGTTGCCACAGATCACACCCCGCGTCCCGCGTGCATATTCCACGCATTACAATAAATACTTGTATAAAAAAGACACTTGCGGGTGTTACGCATGCGGGGCAATCCCGCGTGCGTGATGAAATCCGCACGATATTAAAACACCCATAGAAGCAGTTTTTATTGTGTGTACCGTCTTGCATCACTCCAAAGTCATGACAGGTGGTATTTACACCATCTAGCACAATCAGTGTTTTCAACCTTTGCCAAACTTTCTATTTTGGTATCGTCTTTAAAAAAAATCACTATCTCTAGATGAATGATAGTGGGTACATCCTACCCCGTTAAGTTTAACTTAACCCTAACCTAGTATAGTTGAGATAAGGACTCGTAAATCTACTTAGAAGCAAGATGAAAATCTCAAGCTTTTATAGTCTGTTAAAAAAAAAACACAAATCGTCACTTTCCATCTTTTTATTTTAATACAAGTTACAATACAATATTGTTGTCAACATTTTAACATCGTTATACACTATAGTTTTTTTTTATTAGAACTGCACCTTGAAATAGCACAAATTACATTAATGAAATATTAAGCCAAATAGGTATATTGAAATTACTAAACATACAATATAAACGGTTTCTTTTTAGTATTTAACATAACTATCTCTGCCATAAACAGAATTTCCATTTGTCTATGGCATAACATAAGTCACATGACTTTTGCCATAGACAAATGGAAATTCTAAATAAAAAACAAAACATTAAATCTTTGGTTTAGTAATGCACCAATCCAGCCATAAATGCATTACTTAAAATAATTTCTAATTAACATTATTACAATAATAAAATCTATCAAAATGGTCCTTGTATCACCTAAATATAAAATTAAAAATATAATTAATCTCGTATATTTCTGTTGGCACAATTTTAAAGTAAAATAATATATTTTCAGTAGTATGCGTCCATGAGTGCATTCAGGTTTCTTTCGGTTAGCGCTCTTGGAGATTCTTCCGTCTCGAGAATGTCACAGGGTAGCATCATCTAGAAAAAAAAAACACATTAATTTATTTATTTATTATGCCTTTCAAGGTCCAGTTGAAAACCAAGGTAAGGCGGAAGGGAGTGTCAGACTTCTACTGACTAAAAACCCACCCTGCTCCTTCAGTCGCCGTTGCGATCCGGGGTCGCGGTATCCTGCTAGAATATTCTCGCAACCTTGTATGACTTACTATACTATACACCGCGGTAGGAACTTTCAGGCTTAAAAATGATCTCGAGTCCTCCAAGAATCGATCTATCTCTTTACTTTTCTTTGGTGTGAAATCATAACAAAAAGACGCGAGTTACTTTCAATTATAATATTATCTAGTATTATTCATTTATACGCCCTGTTTGTAATATTCCGTTCTTTCATATTTTATGGAATTACCTATACGGATCCCTGCATTTTTCGTGTCCCAACACGCACGTAACTAGGTCTTGTTATTTTTAAATTACCTTGAAAAGTGGAACTGTGTAAGACAACCCGAACGCACTTCCCTCTCAGTTTATCTGAGTTTTGTAAATAGGGGAAATATTGTTTTTTAAAGGGAACTAGCAATATGGGCGGAATTCATATTACTAGCAATCTGTTAACTCCTCCAACTAAGCTAAATATGCTTGTGTCTGGAGTGAGTTCACGGCTATAGTGTAATGGGGGGGTTCCAATCTACAACCTCTCGAGCACAAGTCTGACACCTTAGCCGGCTTGCCGATTCCGATGGGATTTCTTACACTCTCTGGTCATTTTCCCAAAAGACCTTTGGGAAAAGACCAAAGACTGTGGGAGGTGTATTTTGAAGGTTATCCTCCAATAGTTGAGCTACGCGATATTTGACAAATGCTTGCACTGCTTGGACGGGCCTGCTCAAATCTGTTTGATTCTGTCCTCTAAAGGACGCCACAGACATTAACCTACATGGCTCTCATATGATTTGATCACTACAGATTGTCTGGACTTTAAAAGAGACGTTGACCTCTGAGTTTGTTTCAGTGTTTCCTCTCAGAGTAGTCAGTTAAGAAACACTGGCCTCATCTAGTTTACATTTACGGAAAAAAAGTCGTGTGAAAGTGTTATTTATAACCTATTTGCAAAAATAAACATCATTATTTCACCATCATTATTTCATTTCATCATAATACAAAAAGGGTTCTGTGTCAAGTCCATCCAAAGGTTGTCTGTAAAAGATCGCTTTTAGCGATAAGACCGCCCACTGTAACACCCTTTGTAGTTCTTTGTAGGTTATGGTGTACAATAAAGAGTGTATCTATCTATATATCTATCCCAGTGGAGGTTGTAAAAAGGTCACCCTTGAGCCTCGTTACGTACGAAAGCTTGTGACCACCGAGACACCGTTCTCCTAGGAGACTTTAACTTTAAGTTGACTGCCTCTTTTGGACTACGTTGGGGTAGGTTCCCGTCTAACCTAATGCAAACGAGTTTGCCGAGGCGCGAGACATCTATTAAGAATCTATATTAACACGTTCGTTGACAGTACGTCGTTAGGCGGGAAATTAAAATAGTGCGTTATGGCAGTACGTCGAGGTATGTACAGGCCACTTATTTTTAAGAGTACGTCGTGGAAAATTCTACTGTCATAATGTGGTGTCAGGGTGAGTGCTCACTGTCAGCGAACGTGTTAATATTATAAATCGGAAAAGTTTTTTGTTAGTTTGAATGCGCTAGTCTCCGAAAGTACTGGGTGGTTTTGGTTGAAATTTGGTATGGAAGTAACTTGAAGCTTCAGAAAGGTTATAGACTGAAAGAAGAGTTATGTTTGTATTGTGATAAAGTCCTCAGGAGTGAGGCGCTGCGCGAAGGCTAGTCTATAATAAAAAGTAATTATTGGATTGTTTGTTTGTTTGCATTGAAAAGGCTCCGAAACTAATGGACCGATTTTGATTATTTTTTTATTAATAGAAGGCTATGTTATCCCTGAGTAACAGGCATACATTTTATTATGCGAACACGTCTCATTCCCACGGAAAAACTTTCGGGCAACGCAACGAGCGGAAAGCTAGCCATTTATACAACGTGTAATTTAAAGGGTATATACATACCGAGTGCACGGCTTCTTTGGATGATAACAAACGATATGGCAAGGGTTTTCTAATCCTATGTCTACACGTGTGGAGCTTATTAGAAATTTCAATACATTGATACCAGAGGCCGAATTTTTCAAATTAAGAAGAACGAAGAGAATTATCGTTTTATTGGCAAGTGACGTGGAAAGTGATGACCCTCATAGTGCTGTGACACGTTTGTTATTACTGGTATTCAAGAAACATATCGAGGGGTGAAAGGCTATTTGGTTTAAGCGACATTTTTGCAAGTTGCAAAAATTACGCTTAAGGCTATTTGGTTTAAGCGACATTTTTGCAAGTTGCAAAAATGTCGCTTAAACCAAATAGCCTTTCACCCCTCGATATGAAACCGATAATTTGAGGTCAATTCTGTGAGTCACTTATTTTGAGCTGAAACTTTGAATAAAGAGTCCATACCAGATGTTGTATTCAGTCCTTTTGGATAGATATGGGGTTTCCGTTACACGTTGTATACTAACTAGCTTCCGCCCGCGACTTCGTTTGCGTGGGAGGGTTTTCCCGCGAAAATCCAGATCCCGTGGAAACAATCACATCGTAGTACATCATTTATATGTCGCATCAATAGTTTTCTCAACGCAAACAATGATTATTTAATACAAAATTTTTCTACTTGGGTTAAATTATTTCAATTTTCTTAAGGATCTCTATTGTTTTTCAAAATAAATTATATCCTGTTTCATTGCCATAGCATAGATTTCTATTGGTGAAAAAATGGTTCAAATTGGTCCAGTAGTTTCGAAACCTATTGGGTACAAACAAACAAAAGAATCTTTCCTCTTTATAATATTAAGTATAGATATAGATAAGTAGGTATTTAATACAAACCCTCTCAGTAATCGGCTTCCCTTCGAGGAGATACCTCAGCTTATTTTTCTGGCACGGTGAGAGGATCTTGTCCAGATTGTTGAGCAGTTCCTTCATTTCGGGCCCGTATGTCCTGAGATGTCCGTCCCTCTTGCCGTTCGTCCAGCCTCGAGAATACTGGAAGGTCTGTGCCGTTACGCTGGCCAGGGTCACGAAGATGAGGAGCAGGGTTACGTTGGCCGACATTGTGGTGGCTGGAATAAAGGAATAAGGTTTTAGAATTTTGGCAAGCTAGTACCAACGGAGAGGATCTGGTGGCTAAATGGCTAAAACATATCAAATAACGAAAGGGTTGATCTTGGTTCACAACGCTTCTCGAGGTTGGTCCGTGGATGAATAACCATCTAAACAGATCGAGATTCCACCGATATAGATCGATTTTTTTTTAATAAAAAATAGGTTCGCGTTTGACCACCATCTCACCTGATGGTAAGTGATGATGTGGTCGGAGATGGAGCACGCTTACCTAAAAGTAACCTATTCACTCTTAACTTAAAGACTCCTAGGTTATAGCTATCGGGAAACACAGACTCTGGCAGGGAATTCCACTCCTTAGCCGTACGCACAATGAAGGTATTCCCAAAACGTTTTGTGCGTATGGGTCCACCATGTAACGATGGCGCTTCGCCGTTTGTCTCGTAG
Organism: Tholera decimalis; assembly: GCA_943138885.2. Classification (NCBI taxonomy): domain Eukaryota; kingdom Metazoa; phylum Arthropoda; class Insecta; order Lepidoptera; family Noctuidae; genus Tholera; species Tholera decimalis. The sequence goes on along the minus strand of OW964572.2, from coordinate 19,270,836 downwards.
TCCGATGATGGAACGATAAAAATGAAATGAATAGATAGATTGAATACACTTTATTGTACACCAATAATTGAAACGCACTTAAATAACAATACAAAAATTTGGTTACAATGGCGGTTTTATCGCTGAGAGCGAGATCTTCCAGACAACCTTTGGAAAGGACTTTATGAGCGAGTAGAAGGCACGTTAAGGCCCGGCTGTTATTTGTCCCCAGGGCAGAAAATACCAACGGGGTGCAGCTCATGGTTAAATAACAACAGCCACAATGGTCGATTTTGGTTTTCAATGCTTGTCCTTACATAGAAGATTCCACTGAGCAGCGGAAAGTACGTTAGGCTCTCTCTCATTTATCCAGAAGGCACCAAATTTGACACTTGTCTTGCCAAGGTGTATCGTGTTATCCAGCTGCTGTTTTATGGAAGTCAGGTGGCCGTCGCTTCATGTAAAACACTAGAACTCAGCTACATCTGATTAGAAGAGAAGAAAACCCCAACTTAGTTGGAAAAAGCATAAGCAGAATGTTGATGAGTAGGTCCTAACGACATCTAGCATAATATAACTAGATACAATTGTATCATATTATTTGATGCCTCTAAAAGATTACACTTTAATTTTATTTTAAAAAATATACATAACTAGTACTCTCGCGGGGCTTCGCTCCCGTGGATTCTATCACGGTAAAAACATAACTCTCCTTTTTTGCAGTCGGGTAAAAAGTAGCCTATAACCTTCCTCAAGCTTTAAGCTACTTCCATACCAAATTTCATCCAAATCCACCCAGTACTTTCGAAGATTAGCGCGTTCAAGCAAACAAACAAACAAACAAACTAACAAACTTTTCCGCTTTATAATATTAGTATAGATATGTACTAAAATACTTAAAATACAAACTAGAATAAAGCATCCAAAAATTGATCTTCAACGCTGTCGGCTGGCAACATACCCAAGATACTGGCGGCATTGCCTCGTTGTATGGCAATGCTTAGCCTTTGACCAAAGAAATAACCAGCCCTTGGGTCACGGGAAGCGTCAACGAGTCTTTTCGATATATCTTTAAAAAGGCTGTGAGCACGCGGGCCCCATGGTCCGAGAGTTTCGACCCTAAAAGGCTCGAAAATATAGTTATCGAAAGTAGTAGTTGATTGAAATTATTATACCTCATGTTAGTCAGAATCCCGAATAGCTATTAACATAATTCTAAAGGAAAAACGTACAATCAGCGATAAGACCACCAATGTATCTCTATCGACTATATGTTTCGTTTTCCAGTCCGATCTTATATCTGAACTAGTTTTTGCCCACGACTTCATTCGCGTGGGAGGATTTTCCCGCATAAATCCCGATCCCGTGGGAATTCCGGGATAAAAAGTAGTCTGTTGCTGTTAATGTGTTATTCCAGGAGTCAACTATGGTATGGTCAACTTATCAAGATATATTCAGAACCGTTCAGTAGTTTTTGCGTGAAAGAGTAACCAACATCCATATATCTATACTATACATCCATCCTCGCGAACTTTCGCATTTATAATATTAGTAAGAAGATACTACTCAGAATTTATCTTTGTCGCATACTGAATTACCTATCCTCTTACAGATTCTTTTGCATACGACATCCCCAGGGCAATTAAAACGGGACACACAGCAAAAGTTAGTTCAATAAAGGAAAGTCAGGAGGACTATAAGATAATTTCATATAAGGACCGATTAATTGGGTTAAAAAGTTAAACTGTTAGAAATATTGGATTCGAATGGGTTCACAATTTTATATTCGATTATGAGCTTAATTAATATTTATTCTGTTACGGTATTTTGGGTTGGCAAGTTTTAGTTTATAAAATGGCAACTAGTGTAGAATGTACCTACCTATACTCATAGCAAACTATCCTGTAGGTACGGTATGAATATAACTCTGAAGTTCTGAATTGTTACTGTCATACGAAACTTTCGCTGAATAATAATCAAACAAATCTGATGTCTATTCTGATTTTGTGGTTTGTTTTTTTTTTATGTATTTATTTAATTAAACAATTGGCTCATTTATAATTGAATGGTCTTTTCAACCAATTTACTTCGAGCCACCGGACGGTATTATAATTCCCAGCTGCAAACAGATTTACTGTTTTATGTCAATTAAATTCGTTTTATTGAATGTTTTTAATGTCAGCTCCTGTAAAGCGTTTCTTTAAGCCACACGTAGACCTTGCGTAGTATACGGATTATTAGAAGAATACGAGGCCACCTGATACTGGTTTTGTTACCTCTTACATGTGACCTCCTGAACCATGTTTTTTTGTGTCGGCGGGAAAATGTCATGGATACGGCGCCTGGAGTAACTGTGGGATTTTTACCTCATTAAAATGACACTGGTAGTAGTAGTAGTACCATCAGCGCATAGAACCCTGTTAACTATTAAAAAACCACTCCGAAGAAGCTCCCTCTGTGCAACGCATATTAAGGCGCATCCCTAGAGACTGTAAAGGTGTCCTTTGAGACCTATTGTACCAGACTGAGCCTAGCTACACTCGTAATTGGTAAACTCGGCACCAAAACTTAGACTCTTTTTGGGCCCACTTGGGTTTATGGGTCACTCTCTCTGCCAGAGTGTCTGCGTTTCAGCAATTGATTGCGCTTCTTCTTCTTAGCGAAAGGTAAAGGGATTAGCCTGTCAGCGTCGGGAATCGCTGGCTGCCCAGGGCGCCCCAGACGTATAGAGGCTGAGTTGATACATCGCTCGGGGAGGCTCCTTTCATGCACCCCAATTTCATTACGCTTTAGAGACAAACCTTATGACACGTCAAACAAGCAGATAACTAATCACCACCAAAGCTGAAGCCACATACACCTATACCTACCGAGACAAATTTGCAATGTTCTGGCCTTGTAGTTATAATGTCACTTGTTCCCTTTGAACTGGACCACAGCTATGCTATCATGATTCGGTCTCTTTCTAACTATTCGAACATGGTGTGATAATAATGGTTTTATGGTTTTATAATAATAACTGTGAGGGTATACAGACTATCCTACTACTTTATTTACAAATAATTATAGTATTTAGAGTAAGTGTGGAGTTTCTCCGTAGTCCTTGGAAAAGTCCATGATTCACCAGCCAAAAGTAATACCGGAGTTTAATACTGGACTACACGTAAAATTTTACTATATTTGATATTTATTTTTGAGCAGCAGTTTTAGCAGACTGCACTAAAAAAATCCGAATAAAAAATCTTCTTAACAAATATCACGGTCACTTTTCAAAGTAATTTATGAAAAATATTCTTTCAGCGATGATAGCTCAAAGATTTTTTAAATCTACCCTTCATCCGACTCTACATCCGTCGTTGTCTAAAGAAGATCGCACAATGAGATACGAGACGGAAGTACAATTATAAAATCTTTTATGAATTTAAAGATTTGAAGACGCACGATCAATTGAGTAAATTCAAAATTGAAGAGTTCCTAATTGTGGATTAGCACACCTTTGTATTAAACTGGCCTGTTATATTTAATGTACAATCCAAATCTACACATATAATTAAAATTTAAATGTCTGTCTGTGTATAACTGTTTCTCAAGAGCTTATAGTTTTTACACGATACTAAAACACTTTTTAAATTTATGCTTCATAGAAAAATGCCTTCGGGCAATAGAAAAGGTTGCCTGACATAGTGTTAGATAATTATGAAAGTACTAGCTGTTGCCCGCGACTTCGTTCGCATAAATTTAATATGAAAACTTATTCACTTACAAACTTTCATCCCTTACTTATTTCAATCCTTTAGAGGCTGATTTTTTAAGAAAAAAGTAGTCTATGTTTAACTACTTCATATCCAACAATTTTTATTATCTACTAATTTCTTCCAAACGGTGCTGTTGTTTATCCGTGAAAGCGTAACCGACAGACAGATTTCCGCATTTATATTATTAGCATGGATTCATTCATTCTTATTGTTCGGAACCAAACTCATTAAAAATCAACATTGACGCCCAACATGGAACCACGCATGGTTCTACATGCATAGATCCTAAAAAAATAACGAAGTAATTTCGAGTAAGAACATTACGTACATAATTATGCTAGATCTAAATCACAAACAAAAGATAGCCAAAACGCCTTGGGGTCAAACATGCATCTGGTACAATACATATTTGTCTTTTTTTCTGGTAGGAAAAGAATCGAATGACTTCTCCCGTTCTAGGTGGAGCGGAAGGGAGTGTCAGACTTCTACTAACTAAAAACCCACCCTGTTCCTTCACCTGTCCTTGCGTTCCGGGGTATCTCATTAGAACAATCCCGCAACCCCGGCAGTGATACAATACCCCTGCAAACCTTGCATCTTACACTTATATCGTACTGCGCCATAAAATAACGAAGGTATTGAACCGACAACATCTAGGGCTATTCAACGCATAAAGTAAAATATCTATTGCATGCTATTTCACAGCCCATAGCACAGTACTAGATAGAAAACCAACTACTAGGGCGTTGGGTAAAGTGCATACAACCTACATTCTCGGTAATTTAGGTAGGTATTTGAAATCCTAAAACGATAGGCTGAAGGTTGAAATTACATTGATGACAAATAGTATATTTCTATGTGATTTTTGGAGACTTGTTAAAAAATCATCCAATATTATTAATAGAGAGAGATATATTAATAGATAGATATATAAATAGAATAACAGAAGTTAAAAGCTAACTGTGGAAGGTTTTGTTCGACATTAGTTTTTGTTAGTCACGATTATTATGTATGTGAAATCGTTTGTCATCTTAACATTGGTTTAAACGTAGACCTATTTTTTTTTTTGAGAGAACTAGCGTTGTGTCTAGAATTGACATTACTGGCAATCTTGTTAACCCCAATAACTAAGCTAAATATGCTTGGCTGTAGTGGGTTCACAGCAGTAGTATAATGGGTATAGTAGTGTGTGTGTGTGTGTGTGGGTGTGTAGTGGGTGTAGTATAGTAGTGGTAGTATAATGGGTGGGGTTCGAAACCGCGGCGTCTCGATCACAAGTCTGACACCTTTTAACTTTTTTTCACAATTAGGTTATTTAAAGAACTCATAAGTACCTATTAAGCAAAGAAAAAACTTCACACTAGAAATTTCTCCTGTGTTGTGGGTACGTTTACAAACATTCAACGTTAGCCAAACAAATAAAAGTTCCGCTATGGAATCAAACCCGCGACTGCAGAGCAATAATCATTCACTCAGCCTCTTCGCCAACCGTACTCAATAGTAGTTGTCGTAATAATTAGTTCCTATTGTATTTTGGAGTGAGTTGTAGACCTAATCTGTTGAAAATACGAATGGCTGGTACGCTGAGACCCAGAATATGGGAATTATTATTTGAATGTTGACGACGATATAAGAAGTAGATAAAATCGTCTCTCTTTTGTTAATGATCAAAAATACATTATTTTCTGTTACGACGGATACCTCAACGTTTCTTTTTCAAGGATTATGGCTTTACTACGAGTTGTAAACACGATACCACCTGATCTGAGGAGCCACTTTGAATTTACTTTTAGAATTATTTTTCAGGAAAAAAAGGGGCAATTTTTTTGATGAAAATAATTTAACATCGACTGGGAGTTTGGTTGGTGGGTAGATAGAGCTACTCGTACGAGTATGTTACGATATGTAAAACAGATTAAACGTAGATCTAAAATTTCTCATTTTTTACCCAACTGCAAAGGAAGGGTTATGTTTTTCGCGCGTATCTTGTATGTATGTATGTTTGTAATATTCTTTATTACCTTATATCTCCAGAACCGCTGAACAGATTCACACAATTGAGGTATCGTTAGATTTGTCTTAACAGCCCGAGTGTTCTTAGATAAGTGACATTTAAAAAAAATAAACATGGCGGCTGTGCGAAGCCATTATACATGGTGAAAAAAAATTTTTATTTTCAAATATGGGTATCAAATTAAAGGGATTAACATAAGAATTTCAAAAAGGTATATCATGTTTATCATTAGTGAAAAAAACACTCACTAGCAAAATAACACAATTAGAAAGTTTAAAAATATGGACTCAATTTCTGAATCCGGTGGAGTGCCAATGTGACATGACCGGGAATACTAAAAAATTGTTAATTAATATTTTAACTAAAAAGACGCGATGAAAGCGGACCCATCCCATTTTTAAAAAATATGTTCAGTCGGGTCCCGCCTGCTTGTCACTTTTAAAAATAAAAATGTGCTTGTTTCTTACACTTCAGTTGAGTAGTCGGGTTTTTTAGATTTTTTAAATAAGTTTTTTTTTTAAATTAAAGTGTTGGTTCTATTTTTTTATTTTTTTTTTCCAAAAACAACTTATAAATACTTAACAATCGCATTGTTGCAAACAATTTCTGTTAAGGCGTTGAGTTTAGCGTCTGTAGCCGAACTAGGCATTGCCTGTATTTCGGCTATCAGTTACCATTCCCCTCGCATTAAATACAATAATAAATAATATAACTGGTGCCAGACAGTGGATGCATGCATAATCAACAATTGAGAAAAAATAATGATAATTAAACACAAGAATAAAAAATAAAAAACTCATTAAGAAATATATGCAAGGTAAGTAAAAAATATTAAGTGTAATGTGTATTGTTATTGTGTGTGTATATATGTTTGTGTGTGAGTGTGCGTGCTTATGAAAGTGTGAATTAAGGTGTGTGTGATGTATAGATATGAGGGTGTCAGTGTGAGTGAAGTTATGTTGAGAGTTTGAGGGTGTAAGAAGGCGTGAGCGTATAATTATATGTGTAGGCGAGCTTGTGAGGAGGGTATCTGTGATCACGATGCTCTTAGCCCTATTTTTATTTATTTATTTATTTTAATGTGGTACAAGTAGTAGCTGTTCCGTCTCCTCGTAGCTTAATTTTTGTAAATATTGGCATACAATTAATTTACATTTTTTTCTAGTTAGGGGGTATATTTGTAATATTTTATTAAGCCTATTATAAAGGTACGGGCCTAGAAAACATGCAAATTGTTTACACAATTTTGTATTGAATGTATTTACATTTTCACATACATGATAATTTCGACGTCTCTGTAATAACATTGGCTTGAAGGGCTGGTTTTTGTGTTCTTGCAGGATAATTTTATGTATAAACAATTGTCTTACCGTCATAACCTCCCCACCAACTGTGTCCCCACGTTGTCGTCGTGGTAGGGCTTGCGTGTTTCGATGATCTCTGGGGCCATGCCGGTAGAGGCACTCATGCCGGACGGGCCCAGAGGGAGAAACCAGACCAAGAGGGACACACCGGGGGAAAGGCGCGCCGCCTGGAGGATCGAGCAGCTAGCTCGAGCTTCTAGACGGCGCGGGGCCCGGTCTCAGAGATCGGGTCAAGGGGGAGGAAAGGTTCACTTCCGGTATGCGTCTAATCTTTAGACGTAACCGTGAAGTGAACCAGGGGAGGGGAAATGGGAGTAGGGACGGAGGAACTCACCTCGCTAAAAAAGTATAGAAATGGCAGACAAAGTTTTTGAGAAAGCTACCCAGGCGGGTCCCAGCTGCTCTTCAGCTGGGGAGTCCCGCACCGGACACGTCCGGTCAGTCCCGTCGTACTCTGGGGGGGACAACAAAGGCTTTTACCCCAATTTTGCCCCGGCAGTCGCCGCATTGAGCCAGGGAGGCTCACGTGCCCGTGAGGTGGAGTCGCTGGACTTGTCCAGCACGTCCACTTCACCGGCACCGAATTCTGAGCGAGCGCAGAGCGCCGCTCCGCGGAGGAAGGGGGCGCTGGTGCTCGGGTCGGAGACCGACTCGGCATCGGACGCCGAGAGCTTCCAGAGCATGGTCTCTGGGAGCGCAGTGAGGAGCGACGAGGGGGGCGCCGATAGGAGGAAGGAGTTCCTCAAGCGCCCCCGCGAGGACGTGACGTCGTCGGAGGAAGGGCTTGTCTCGGCCCGTAAGATCCCCACAAGCGTGCGGGGTAAAGGCCGAGGCAAGACTTCGGGGAGAGGGCCTTCCTCTGGAGAGCCCAACACTGGTCTGGCCTCGAGCGAGGCCAAACTAGAAGAGGCCGTGGCAGCTGCCATCCGCACCATCTCGCGGAAGCGCAACAGAAAGAGCAAGGAGGACGCGATCGGCGAAGCCACGGCCTCCATCTTAGCGGCCACGCGGACTTACGGCGGGGCTCCAGCTGCAAGGGACGATATGTCCGATCTGCGGCCGGAGGTCACCCGCCTGACTGCCGCCATTGAGGCTCCCCAGAGGGAGAACGCCGCCCTCAAGGCGGACCTGGCCGCAATCCGGGGAGGCGGCCAGCGGAATGCGCCGCCGCGGGGCCAAAAGGAGAAAGGCCAGCCCACACCAGCGGAGGACTCGGTTCTCGACCTGGTGCGACAGGAGCTGGCCGCCTTCCAGCAGCGGTTCTCCGTATTGGAGAGCCGCGTGCTGCGACCCCCGCTGGCGGCGACTTCGTACGCGGCTGCGGCCGCGTCCAAGCTTCCCCAGACGACGACGAGGCCGCCTCAGGCGAAGACGGCCACGGTGCGGACGGCACCAGTGACGGCGGCCCCTGCGAGGGCAAAGACGGCCCCGGCCAAGCCGAAATCGGGCCCATCAAAGCCGCCTCCGACCCCGACACCTGCGGGGCCGAAGCAGGCGGCCAAAAAGAAGAAGGCCCAGGCCGGGAACCAGCCGTCCCAGCAGCCTCCTCCAAAGACTCCTCCGGCCGGCGCCGACTGGCAAGTGGCCGGGGAGAAGAGGAAGGCTGCTGGCGCAGCCAGGTCCTCGCGGCGTAGGGAGAGACGGCGGCGGCGAGACGCCGCGGCGCGATTGCGCGCCCCCAAGACCGCGGCTGTAGTGATCACACTGCAGCCGGACGCGGTGAAGAGGGGCGTGTCGTACCGCGACGTGCTAGCGAAGGCGCGGATGGCGATCGACATCACGGAGCTCGGCATCGTCGGCGGCCTCCGTCACCGGGTCACTGCAACGGGGGCTCGGATGCTGGAGATCCCCGGCGCGGCCAGTGGCCCTGCCGCTGACGCTCTCGCCGAACGGCTCAGAGCGTCCTTAAATGCGGAGGAGGCCCGAGTCTCCAGACCCACCAAGCGCGCAGACATGCGCATATTGGGTCTGGATGACTCCGTGACGGCCGAGGAAGTGGTGGTCGCCGTCGCCAGGACTGGGGGGTGCCCTCCCGATCAGGTGAGGGCGGGCGCCCTGCGTCCTGGCTTCACGGGGGGGCAAACCATTACGGTTAGTTGCCCCGTCCCGGCGGTCAAAAAGATCCAGGAGGGCCGAAGGCTCCTGGTTGGTTGGGTGTCTGCGCAGGTGAAAGTCCTGGATCCCAGACCCCTGAGGTGCTTCCGCTGCCAAGTGGGCAACCATGCGGCATGCGTGTGCACCTCGGAGGTAGACCGCAGCGATAGGTGCTTCCGCTGCGGTCAGCCCGGTCACAAGGCCGGCTCGTGCTCCGCCCCGCCTCACTGCTTCGCATGTGAGGCGGTTGGCAAGCCGGCCGATCACCGGGCGGGGGGCAAGTCCTGCGCCCCACCCACCAAAGCCAGGCGCAGAGGTAGGCCCTCTGCCGCCGTCGACACCGCCACCGCCGCCGCCGCCGCCGCCGTCGCTACTGCCGCCGCTGTCGCCGTCGTGGCTGAACCCCCGCGAGGGGCCCTGGAGGAGGCTGCAATGGATCCCGATTAATGGCCCCATTGCGCTTCCTCCAGGCGAACATCAACCACTGCGCCGCTGCTCAGGAACTTTTGCTCCAGAGCATGGCGCAGTGGTTGATCAACGTCGCCGTGGTCGCCGAGCCGTATTTTGTCCTGCCCAGGAATGACTGGGTGGCGGACTTGGACGGCTCGGTGACCCTCGTTTCGTCGGCCGCCGCCGGTACCCCGCCCCTCGATCGCGTCAAGAGAGGGCGTGGGATCGTCGCAGCACGGTTCGGGGAGATCGCTGTGGTAGGCGTTTATTTCTCCCCGAACCGAACTCTCGCCGAGTTCCAGAACTCCCTAACGGAGCTGGGAGACGTCGTCGTCGCCCTCGGTTCCCTCCCCGCCCTCGTCCTCGGGGACTTCAACGCCAAAAATCCGGCTTGGGGTTCCCGGTCCATGGACCATGGGCGGGGCAGGATACTCGAGCACTGGGCCCGTGCGCAGGGCCTGGTAATCGAGAACCGGGGTTCTGTCCCCACGTGCGTGCGGTTTACGGGTGAGTCGGTGGTGGACGTTACGTTCGCCACCCCCAGCCTGTCACCGCGCGTCACCGACTGGCGCGTTGTGGAGGAGGTGGAGACCTATTCCGACCACCGGTATATCCGGTTCGACGTCTCCGCCCAGACCCCAGACGCGCCGGTCCGACGGGACCTGAGTGGTCCGCGATGGGCGCTGAAGCAGATGGACCGGGAGCTATTCCTGGAAGCCTCGATCGTGCAGGCCTGGGGGTCACCCCCGGACAGGCCTGCCGACATAAACGACGAGGCGGAGTGGTTCCGGGAGGCCATGTCGGAGATCTGCGACGTGGCCATGCCCCGGGTCCGGCAAGGACGCGCCCGGCGTCAGCTGTACTGGTGGTCGAGCGAGCTAGCAGCGCTGCGCGAAGCGTGCGTTGCGGTGCGACGCCGGTACACCAGGTTCCGCAGGCGCCGCACCCGACCTTCGGATGCGGCGACTGTAGAGGCGGAGCTGTACGAGGGCTACAGGGCAGCGAAGGCCGTCCTCCGAGACGAGATCTGGCGGGCCAAGGAACTGGCCCGGGAGGAGATGCTGGCGACTCTGGACGGGGACCCATGGGGCCGCCCCTACAAGTGGGTGCGAGAGAAGCTCCGCCCCTGGGCTTCCCCGTTGACGCAGAGTCTCCAGCCTCAGTTCTTGGAGGACGTGGTGAGCGCCCTGTTCCCATCGCGAGGGGAGCACGCTCCCCCGCCCATGGCTCCGTCTCCGACGGAACCTGAAGCTGGCGCAAACGCGGACCACAGCGACGACGACGTCTACGACGCTCCAGAGGTGACCGAGGTAGACTTGAGAGTGGCGGTACAACGGCTCAAGGCCAAAAATACCGCCCCAGGACCCGACGGCTTGCCAGGGAAAGCGTGGGTCCTGGCCTCGGAGACTCTCGGGCCTCGACTAGGGGGGCTCTTTAGCGCATGCCTGGAGAGGGGCCAGTTTCCGCTTCGCTGGAAGACGGGAAAGCTGGTCCTGATCCAGAAAGCCGGGCGCCCTGCGGACTCTCCGTCCGCATTCCGGCCCATCGTGCTGCTCGACGAGGCGGGCAAGCTCTTGGAAAAAGTAATTGCAGACCGCCTCTTCGGGAACCTGAATCAGGTGGGCCCGGATCTTGCGGAGTGCCAGTTTGGCTTCCGCAGGGGGCGCTCGACGGTGGATGCCATCATGCGCGTGAGAGCCCTCACGACGGGGGACGCGGTATCCCGGGGCAGGGTCGTCTTGGCGGTGTCTTTGGACATCACCAACGCCTTTAACACCCTGCCCTGGAGTTGCATCAGGGAGGCACTACGGTATCACCGGGTGCCGACCTACCTCCGTCGCATAGTCGAGGACTACCTGACGGACAGAGCCATCATCTACCCCGGTCACCGGGGAGAGTGGAACCGGCGAGAGATGTCGTGCGGTGTCCCACAGGGATCGGTCTTGGGGCCGCCCCTGTGGAACATCGGATACGACTGGGTGCTGCGCGGCGACCTCCCTGACGGCGTCAGCGTAGTATGTTACGCTGACGACACGCTCGTCCTGGCGCAGGGAGAGTCGCACCAGGCGGCGGCCGACCTGGCGACGCAAGCGGTTGCGACAGTCGTTCATAGGATCCGGCAGTTGGGACTCGACGTGGCGCTGCACAAGACCGAGGCCATGTGCTTTCATGGCGGTCGGAACGCGCCACGGTCCGAGTCCCACATAACGGTGGAGGGGGTTCGCATCGGCGTTGGGAGGACGATGAAGTACCTGGGACTCGTCCTCGACAGCCGGTGGAACTTCAGGGAGCACTTCCTGAGTTTGGCCCCAAAGCTGAACCGGGCAGCAGCCGCCTTCAGGCGACTCCTGCCTAATCTCAGCGGGCCAAACGCCTCCTGCCGAAGGCTGTACGCCGGCGTCGTGCGGTCCATGGCCCTCTACGGGTCCCCAGTGTGGGCCCTGTGCATCCGGACGCGACCACTAAAGTTGGTCGCATGCCAGAGGGTCATGGCTATCCGAATGATCCGGGGATACCGCACGATCGCCGGCGAATCGGCCAACCTCCTTGCCGGATTGCTGCCCTGGGATCTGGAGGCGACTGCCCTCCAGCGCGTCTATGAATGGCGCGTGGAGGCGCAGCGCTGGGGCGTATCCCCGCTGCCTCGAGAAGTCGAGACGCGGCGGGAAGAGCTCCGGCGCGATCTCAGGGCAGTATGGAGGGAGCGACTGTCGCAACCGACGGCCGGGCACGCCGCAATTGCGGCGGTAAGACCCCTCTTTGAGGAGTGGCTAGATCGGCGTCACGGCGTCCTGACCTACCGCATGACGCAGGTCCTCACCGGACACGGAAGTTTCGGGAGGTACCTGTGTCTGATGGGTAAGGAAGAGACGCCTGGGTGTCACCACTGCGAGGGTCGCCCTGAGGACACAGTCGAGCACACGGTGCAGGACTGCCCAGCTTGGGCAGAGCACCGACGTGTCCTCACGGCGACAATAGGCGGAGACCTCTCGCGCCCGGCCTTGGTCGAGGCCATGCTGCGGGGCGAGAGGGAGTGGGAAGCGGTCGCCTCCTTCTGCGAAGCAGTCATGCTTTCGAAGGAGGAGGCGGGCCGCGTGAGTAATTTTCAACACTTCATTATCCGGATCAAGGCTTGCCTTTTTGTCTATGGTCTGGTCTTCCATGTTCTAATTAGTTTATATTAATAAATGAAATGCCCTAATCTCCGACTTTATGTGAAAAAAAATGACTAGATCCCAAGACTAAGTAAGCTTGCGACAGGTTCAACAAAGAAAAATTTTAATATTAAAAACCAAAAAAAAATTAAATTTAATAAAAACTTTTTGATCTATTGCCAATATTGTGCTTACTGATATTCCTTTGGGATAAAAACTAACTTGGTCGTAGAAAATTGTAGATTAGACACTACGCTGAAGCCTTCATTATTTCAATAATTAAATTGTCTTAGGATATCATCAAAGTTGATTGACGTTGGGAACACAGCAGAAAGACCTAAAGGTCGCTCATCAACCAGATGGTCTGACCAATTTAACAATCCCGGCTCATTGGAATTCTTCACTAGGGTCAAACTTGCATATCCTAAGATACAGCTCTGTGTACCTAGTTTACGGGCCCGAAATCTGACACCAATTGATGATTGATTGATTACATACAACATACAACCTACTGTTTTTTTTTGTACTATGTATATTATTGTACATATATTTTGTCTTTTCTTATGTATCTTATCTTATCTTTATCAGACAGGAGGACTTGAATCCCATCTGTTCGAGCACGCTCGACAATTTTATGCTGACGCTGCGATCAGCACTTACGTTTTATAGTATTAATACATACACATTATTACAATAAGTTCAGTTCAATAAAGCGGCTTGGTGAACACACACGTCGGTGTTTTCTTCCACAACACAAGTAGGAATTCCTGACACACATTGCACCTCAGCGGCTGGACTCCACACCATCGTAACGAGAATCTTTAGGCGTAAATAACCTACCAGAAAGAGGGAGAGATCTTAGAACATTTAGGCACTATCGTGAAAGTCTTGAGTAGACTAGACAGTAGTCTTACTCATTCCCGGGGTCGCAGGAATGTTTTAACGAAATATCGCGGCCCTGGAACGTAAGGGCAGTTGAAGGAACAGGGTGGCTTTTAGCCAATGGAAGTGTGATTCTCATTTCCGCTCCGCCCAGAGCGAAAGAAGTCATTAGATGATTTTCACAAAAAAAAGTCTAACTCATTCCAGTTTTCTACGTCAGCTAGTGTGCATTCCATTTCTTCTTTTACTAAAGCTTCTTGTATCGAATGATGTAAATGACCTACTGACATTTAAATAAATGTTACCGCTAAAAATGTAAACCGCCCAATAAATTAGTTATCGATTTCTAATTGTTGTAACGTAATCGTAACTGAGTAAGCTTGAGTAGTAACCATACCTTGGCGAAACACAAAATATGAAAGCAGATATGGTTAGGCAAATAAATACTGTATTATACAACGTGTAACTTAAAGGGTATATACATACCAAGTGCACGGCTTCTTTAGATGATAACAAACGATATGGCAAGGGTTTTGTAAACCTATGTCCACATGTGTGGAACTTCAATACACTGATACCGGAGACCGAATTTTCCAAATTAAGAAGAACGCAGATAATTATCGTGTTATTGGTAAGTAACGTGGAAAGTTATTTACCCTCGTAGTGCTGTGACACGTTGGTTATGATTGGTATTCAAGAAACATATGAAACCGATAATTTGGTATATATTCTTTGAGTCACTTATTTTAAGCTGAAACTGTGCATAGAGACTCCATACCAGATGTTATCTTCAGCCCTTTTGGATAGATATGGGGTTTCCGTTACACGTTGTATACATACTGTATATTATACAAATATGTCTTGTGCGAGAGCAATGATGACCCAATGGTTACCGGCATGACCTGCGAGTTGTAGCACGTTGGAACTTAGACAGGCACATTACTTTGTGTAATTTTCATCAACACCACGGCTCTTGGTGAAAAGTAATATTGTGAGGAAACAGGCTTTTCCTAGGACCGAAAAATCGAATAACATGCGACATCCACCTACCCGAACCGGGAAGAAGAAGCCTATGTTCCAGCATTGGGAACGTTATACACTGATTACGTAATACACATATTATCATGTACATGAGATTATACTTTTTTCATGTAGAAGAGAATATTATGATACACTTGATCCTCTGTCAATGTTAGTTGCTTAGTAATTCGTCACTGAAGGAGTTACTTAAGTAACCACGATATTTCGATCAGCGGGCAAAGTTAGAAATGCTTAATGTTATCCAAGTTATATTCTGTATCTATTCTGATGAAAAAATATTTTTTTGGAAAAAATCGATAGGTTATTTTTTACAATCGTTCCTTTACTGGTTGAAACACTCGTCTAATAAGGCAAGCTAAAAATGTCTAAGAAAAGATATCTTTTCCATAGCCATTTTCAAGCAATTTCCTTCATTGATTTGAATGAAAAAAAAAATGTCTGCTCGGACAGGTAAAACTAGCAGGTCCATCACAACTTACAATCGAATGGGGAAAGTTAAATTATTCCTTACCAAACAGGTAGTCAAACATTCGTCTGCATACGAAACTATTGACAGTCATCAAAGATTTCAGTACAACAGTTGTGCAAGGATACTTCGCAAATGCGAGAGCTTTTATGGTGGGGCATCATTAGGTATAAGTAATAAAGATGTTCTCAGTTTGGGAAGCTGTACAAAACAACTGTTGGAGTCAGCTTCCAGTTTAAACCTCCTCAACCTTACATCATATCCTTTTGGCAAGACTGCGAACAGATTTTCTGGCTGCAACGATTTGCCTTTGCAACGATTGACAAAATATTTACAAATAATAGCCGGGACCAACAACGGCTAAACGTGTTTTCGAGACACGGAACAAGCACCATTTTTAAGATGTTAATACATCCACGGACCGACCTCTGTGAATGTTATTATTTTAGTTATGAAATCCATTAAATGATCTCTGTATTTATAATAACTTTTCTAGAACAGATAGATTGAATATTTGAAACTATATCTTGTTAGACAGAAATTTGGCTCATTCAGATAGATAACAGATTAACAGCGAACAATTTTAAAGCTTGACTGTTTGGAAGTAAAATAGGGGTGATGTTTTACTGAAACCGGTAAAACAATATAAAGTCGTTTCGAATATGAACTTGGTCACGTGTTGTGACACGCAACTAACACCGAAATCGAATTGATGTTTACTCATTAATATTGGGGAAAACTACTGCTTGTAATCTCAACAATAATACGTCAGTAGTGAAAACCTAAATATTTACGTGCGTCTTGATTATGAATAGGCCATTCTGAAATTGGATACACTACGCATGGTATGTACACCTAGGTACTGATAATAGATTTTGTTACTTTTTGACTAAAGGCTGTTCAACACGATGCTACAGTAATAAACTAATAACCAAGCTGTCTGAATCAGGTATGGAGAAATGCAGTTCAGTTCAATGTTCTGAGGTACTGGAAATTGCCAGAGAAACATTGCTGCAAAGGGAAAGAAACGGAGGTTTTGGAGGCTTGGCAGCAGGTGGAACAAGGCTACAAGCCCAATGATTACGATAATGACGTCACGTTGCAGTAAATACAAGTATAATACTGTAAACCTGTCAAATTCATATCACCTTGGTATACAGTAACATTAACGAGGAAACAAAAGATAGACAATTAAACGAGACGAGACAATAAGAGAGTAGACAATTACAGGAAGAAAGTGGGGGTGCAGACGAGTACAATTGATATTTCTAAGGTAGCGGAGATTTTCATTAAGTTGAAGCAAAGTAGAACACAAGGGTCAATAGTTTTTTTTTTTTTTAAATTGTATATGTGTTTATTATTTCCAAACAAATATACCTACATAATTATGTACTAAAATACTTAAAATACAAACTAGAATAAAAAGAAGAATTCTTACTTCTTTATAAGAGAAGTAGCAATGTGGGTGGTATTCACATTACTATCAATGTTGTTAAACCCTCCAACTAAGCTAAATATGCTTGTGTCTGGAGTGGCTTCACGGCCATAGTGTAATGGGTGGGTTTCGAAACCGCGACCTCTCGATCACAAGGCCGACTCTTAGCCATTAGACTGTGGCCGCTTGAATCTCTTAGAATCGGTCTTCTACACATTGGAGTAATGCTTAAAAAAATTGGCTAAGTGCAAGTCAGACTCGCTCGTGAAGGGTTCCGCTGTAACTATAATAACATGATATATGTAGGTATATTTATTTGACAAAAAAAACCTTACAAATTTCAACTACGCCCAATAACTTTATTTTTAACCGACTTCAAAAAAAAGGAGGAGGTTCTCAATTCGTCTTGAACTTTTTTTTTTTATGTATGTTACCTCATAACTCGGAGACGGCTGGACCGATTTGAAAAATTCTTTTTGCGTTTGAATGGATATATTTTCTAGTTGGTCCCATTGTTACGAAATCAGGATCTGATGATGGAATCCTGGAGAAATCCATTTCAAATTCAAATTCATTTATTCATTTTGTGAACATAGGTGATTATAGGTGTTTTTCAATATTTTAAACTTCAATTGTACAAACCATGTTCCGCCGATAGGCATACAAAATCAGTCTTACGAAGTTAGTATATTTGATATAAAAGAATGTCAAAGATATGAGTACATGCATGTCAAATTATAAAAATGTCTCAATTATAAATAAAAATAGAACATAATAATAATACACATGTCAAATAATTGCAAAAAAAAAAACACAATAAATAAAAATATAAATTATAAAGATTGATCAAAATTTGTCATCCAAATACTCATTGACTGAATAATATACCTTGTCATTTAGTAGCTTAAAGAGGTTACTTTTAAATTCATTATTATTCTTACTGTTTCTAATATGACAAGGTAATTTATTATACAATTTAGGTGCCATTGCATAGATACTTTTATAAGCAAAAGCAGTTTTGGTGATTATTGTTTTTAACTTATCTGAGCGACGTTGACTTTCTACATGACTAAATAAGTGTATATTGGTTTTTACAAACATCAGAACCTCATAGATATACAGCGACGGTACTGTCAGAATCTTTAAATCCCTAAAGTGTGGCTTACATGTATCTGTCGTTTTTAATTTGCAGATGGCTCGGATGCATCTTTTTTGTGCCAGAAGTACGGAGGATATATTTGCAGCATTACCCCAAAATATGAGTCCATACCGTAACGTGGAGGCTACATACCCATGATATGCCGTTAGGAAGGCAGTTTTGTTTGCAATTTTACCTAACATATAAAGGGCATAAGAGAATCTGCAAAGTCTCAGACAGACACTATCAATTTGAGCTTTCCATGTCATATCATTGTCAATGTGCAATCCTAAAAACTTTGTCGTGTTCGATTCTAATACCTCCTTTGTACCTGATTTGATATTGTGTCGGTTTTCTCTGTCGAAGTTTAAAGTCCATTATTTTAGTTTTAGTCAAATTAATTTTTAGATTGTTGGCATTCAACCATTCTATGATAGACACTAGGTTTGTGTTTATGTCTGCTTCAATTTCTTTAAAATTTCCCTTGTCAAAAACAATAGTGCTATCATCTGCAAATAAGCACATCTGCTGACTGGTTACATTGGGGAAGTCGTTTACATAACAGATGAAAAGTAATGGACCTAACACAGACCCCTGTGGAACACCATACGAAATTATTCGCGTACTTGATGAGTATATTGTTTCAGTTTTTGTCTTAATGTTGACTTGGCTGATCTGAGTAACCTGTTTTCTACCTTCTAAATACGATTGCATGAGATCAAGTACATTACCTCTTATACCGTAGCTATAGAGTTTTTTTAATAGTATTTTGTGGTCAACGTAATCAAAAGCGCGTGTCATGTCCATATACATTGCTACAACTGGTTTCCTATTGTCCATGTTATGGTGTATCTTTTTAAATCGACTCTTCAAATATTATAGGCACGCCTATAGCGTTTTGGGTATTTCTTATAGTACCTTGTGCAGATGCTCTCGAAAAGCATCACTTGAGGAAGTGAAACTGATGATGAAGACCCCAGATGGCCACCGAAACTACTCAATAATAAGTATTTCGTGAATTGCGATTAGATTACTTGAATATAGATGTTAAGCACTTTATGATCGTCACAATGCATATGGTGAAGTAGAGCTGATGGTGATGTACCAGGAGAACTCCTCAAAAATTAACGGCTCTGCACTGGGAAAATCAATATTTTGTAAAAGGTGATAAGTAGTTGACATTTTGGCTTTTGTAACTAGATAAATTACAAACCGACCCACTAAAAAGCGTGAAATATTTTTTTGTAATAAATGGAAACGACTTCTATATAAAAACACTACAAAGGCAAAAATAACTTTTATTTCGGAAGGCGGTGTCAAAAAAAAAAAGAAAATACAAAACAAATGACATATCACACACTTATCACACCCACATGCACAACAATATTACACTCACTTTAGTTTTATTCATTCTTATATTATATTAAATTTGTTTTTAGTTTTAGTTTGTAAGTAGTTAGTTTTCAATAGTTATTATTTTATGTTAAATTGTTTCCCTCGAATAATAATAAAATGGAATGCTGTCGTCTCCCTCTTGGAGGTGGGCGTTAATAGCTGCGACACAGTTATTAACTAATGTAGCTATTTTCTACACAAAAATTTTGTAAAATGTATTTTTGTTCCAATAAAAATTATCTTATCTTACTTATTACAAAAAAAAAATAGTTAAATTTATAAATAGTTAAAAACCCACCCTGTTCCTTCAGTCGGGAACAGGGTGGGTTAGGGTGGGTTTTTAGCCAGTGGAAGTCTGACTCTCGCTTCCGTCCGTTCGTTCCTTCCGCTCCACCCAGAGCGGGAGTGTCATCTGATGATTTTTCCACCAAAAAAATACACAGGTTCAGGAGAAATTCCCAGGGTGGGGGAAAAAACGTTATAACGTTAATTTACTTTGCAAAAAAAGCTCTTAGAGTGGAACTATTTTCAGGTGCTCTTGGCTGAAGAGATAATTATATCTACAATTATTTCTTACAGACACCCAAGGAGTAATGAAGTGATCACATTTCTAACTGGGAAGCGAATAAATGGTATTACTGACACTATAGATGAATGTTGTATATTGGACTTAGTTTATTATTAGCTCAAAGCAATCCCAGCCCCTAATGTGTTGGATGGAATGTGGACTTCACTAGATCATATCTTGGAGGACGCCGTGTGACGTTAAATGGATTTTTGTATATGCCATTGAATAAGCGGTTAAGGGTCAAATGACCTAAGTTAGTTTGTTATTGTTTATTGACATAACGTATATTTATTGTTAAAGTACTGTAGATATTGGAGGTCTGTAATGAAGAAGGCTCTAACAGCATCGTCTTTATTAATTTAACAATCAAGCATTGCTTTTGATATTTTAAACGATAAAAGAACTCGTATTGCCCATATCCCCTCATATTTCTCATAAGGAAATAAATAATTAAGCAAAAGAAATGTTTGATTGTTAAATTAATAAAGACATTTTATGATGACTTTTCGAGGTCTAGTTATTCAAGATCACATGGCAACGTTATTCAGTTTTTCTTGTTTGTGTGCATTCGTTGTAAAGTGATTCGAATAGGTGAAATTAGAGATTTAGTTATTCGAGATTCCATGGCTACGGCGCGGCATTAGGTTTTTCGTGGTAGTGTGGTCGTTGTTAAGTGTTTCGTATTTGTGAACTTACGGGGACGTGTTCTTCGGTGTTTCACTTTTCGAAATCATGTATCACACCCGACTTTTGTATACGTATGACCCGTCAGCCTTTAAAAAAAAACTTTTATAAAGAAATAGTTGTAGTGAATATATTACTGCTTTTCAAAATGCCCCCATAATACAAAATATACAGCCAAAGGCTCAATGCGGGTTGTCGCTTTGCAACTCATACCAACTATAGCTTCCCTTCAGAAGTTTTCCTTTATCATAGAGAATAACTACCTTTATGTAAAATTATCTTTAGGTGCACAGTGTAATTCACTCAGTAATTCGTCCCAAGTCTGAGAGTTGAGAGCTGTACCTACCAAATAATACTTTAAAATGACCACTCGCATAGCTAAACTTTACTGGTGAACACGAATATTAGATTTAGCGCTAATGATACAAGTTACTCCTAGTTTTAGAACAGAGTTAGCTATGACAAGATATATGAACCTGGAAAAAGCGAAAAGAGTAGGTAAAGCTAGCGAACTGTTGTTTCAAGCTGTATAAAAGGTGTTGTTTATGTTGAATGCGCGAGACAGTACTATACACTTATTTGTATACTGTATGTAAATTAACGGAAACTTGTATCTTATGTTTGTTGTTGTTTTCTCAGTATGTTTTGTTTTTTTAATGCTCAAATTACGGGATTATATTTAAATTAACAACTTTTGGAATGCAGCGAATTTTTGAGTTTCGCTGATACAATATTTTAATCTTCATTTTATGTGTTATATACCTAATTATAAAGTCTAATCCATAGATTTGATTACTCTATGAATATTAAATTATTTATTAGACTGTTATAACGCAATGCTGTGTTAAATTTAATTATGTTACATGCAATTTGAAACTCGCAGATTTATAAATGCATAATTTACCGCTAAATTACAAGTAATGCACGTAGTTGTATTCTTTAAATTCAATTTAATGGTCCGTAACTTATTTAAAAAATGCAGTAAAAATAACCCTTACAAAAATTCCATCTATGCACAAAATACTGCCCTCGAAATTTAAAATACGAATAAAATAAAAATAAACTCACCGTTTAATTACAGGTGGCCAATCAAAACCGTCGACTTCACAAACGCCACAGAATGGAATGTTAATTAAAAAAACAAATGTTGTTTCAAAATCAGAATAGGTAGGTGATTCCTTCCCTCAGACCGTTCGTTCCTTTGAAGGTATGGCTTGACTGTGGTCCTCAGTGTTCCTCCGTCTCCTTTTATATGAACGGGGCTGTTATACAATGAACGTAGGTTGACAACGATATAATTTTGAACGTGAATATTGTATACGTTCCATGTTTACTGTTTATGGGTTTAGTTTCGTTCTCTATGGTGTATTGAAATGGGTTTTAAAATATTACGATTGTTTTGTGCGTAACTCTTTTACTGTGGTTTTTCTAATGTTTATAAGTGGTTTTTAAATAATACGTCCACTGAAATTAAAATGTCGGATTTTAAATATAATAGACTATAATCGATTTTAATATATAG
Source organism: Tholera decimalis (assembly GCA_943138885.2). NCBI lineage: Eukaryota > Metazoa > Arthropoda > Insecta > Lepidoptera > Noctuidae > Tholera > Tholera decimalis. The sequence goes on along the minus strand of OW964572.2, from coordinate 19,248,894 downwards.
ATTTGGTCTAATCTGGATCTAAATAATGACTTATAGTAGCAGTTGCGCCAATTTTAGGCCAGAAAAGTAAAATAACACAAGATTAATAAATATATGTAAGTACTCAGTAAGGGCTAGTGCCTGAAAGTGTACCTGATTTAACAGATTAATAACTATCTTAAAACTTGAATTTATCAATATAAATAATTAAAAAGCACCAGTTTTTCATCGGTCTCAATGACAATGTGTTTGTATAAAACAGAACACACCTTCTTAACGTAGATAAATAGGTAATTAAAGTTTTTCTTATCACACTGAACCACAAACTTACACGTCTGTTCATGACTTGGTGCTACTGAGACACGGAGTGGCTATGGTCAGCCAAGTTGCACGTAGATATAATATATTGACAAATATAAGTATACTAGGCGTAAGACATAAAAGTATTAAGACGTGAAAAGACGGATAGAAAAAGGTAACAAAGGCGGCTAAAGACTGGTAGGAAGAAAATTGGAAATATCACATCGTTGCCATTGCGGATAGGTCTTGAACGTGGGTGAAACAAGAGCTTCGGAATTGGCACTGGATGCCTATGCCCAACGGAGAGTGAAGGCGGGCCGTGGTTGATAATGAAAAAAATGATAGTAACTAACGTATGGAGCAGCGGTATTTTTACACAGTCTGAAATCTTTCTCGGCATATTTTATTATATTCAAATTTAAATCAAAACAATATTAACGTTTAAAGTTGGCTACTTAATTTACTAAGGACACAAAAGTAGTTGAACAACTCCTCAACCAATATATAGAAAAAAATATCTAAAATTCAAGCAATTATTATGACACCATTATAGAACGCACCGCGAGTACGCGGTTAGCTACGCATCGCGCGCCTAAACGTGAAATATTAACTCGTCTTATATTAAACTCTGATTCAACCCTTTCTACACTCAATTTGGAAAGAAGGAAAATGGAAAGTCTTTTTACGTTCGTAAACAGCCTGTAGCAGAAATAAATATTGTAAAAAAAAATATCATTGTGAAAATATGGGAAATTCGGAGACTTTTTTTTCGTAGTTTCATAGTTGATAATGAAAGTTTACATTAAATTTATTGTCAATCATATATTTTTGTAAGTGAATGTAAGCTTAGTGTTTAATTGTTAAAGTATCTGTATGCATTCCACTTCTTTCTTCAATGAATCTTTTACTATCCAAGCGGCCCGTTTGTGGAATGCATTATCCATGCTGAAATGATGTCAGGCGTGCTCAAAAATTACCTACGTTCAAAAGAACGGTGAAGGAGCATTACCTCTCACTATAATTTTTTTCCGCCTCCTTTGTCTATTATGAATTTGATATGTATTACATATTTATATATTATATTTTGTGGTATGTTTTTTATATTATTATGTTTAATTAGTATTATGTATGATGTTTTACACTAACAGCCCTAAATCTATCTCCTTTAATTTCTGTCCATCCAAAGGTTGTCTGTAAGAGATTGCCCCGTGCGATAAGACCGCCCATTGTACACTAGTTTTATTATTTGTATCCTTAAATGTATTGTAAGGTGTACAAAAAAGTATATAATAATAATAAACGATACAGGAAACAAGTGAGACCGTCAAATTTTTTTTTATTAAAAGTCAATCGAGCCTATTATCAATAAAAAAAAACAATGTTTAAACAAGACCTGACAAAAAAGTCTTTAAATTATACGCAGGGTTATGAGAATCTAATACACTTACCCCGTAAAAGAAAACGTAGTTTGCCTACCTTAATGCATTTTAATATTGATCAAACGAAGCAGGAAAAGAAACCTAAAATCATACGAAAACATCGGAAACCTTTGAGACTACACTTCAGGCTTTAATTCGAAGTCTTTAGTCCGACAGTTGAATGGACGGAATATAACACATGAACTTAGAGCGTAAAGACTTCGGTCTTTACGCCCTAAGAAAAAGTAATTTTCCGCATTGAATCTTGGTTTCTTCTATTTGTAAGTACTAGGCACATTTTCAAAGAAAAAAAACTTTTTTGCCAAAGTATAGCTGACCCCTAAATCCTTTACTGCTGAAAATTTAGAAGTATCTAATACCTAATGTGATTCCAGAATGTGTTGCTGCTCTGTAGTACCCCAAGTGCCTGAACGCTCACCTCATTTTATAAACAACAATATTCAATCTATCAGCAATAAGGCTTGTATGATAAATATACTTTAAACATGCACATTTCGGGGAGTGTGCGATGGAATTACACAATCTTATTCCGCCAAGCTCGTGGCATCATCGGACTACAAGACAAACAGCTATGCGCAATCCATCACCGCCACCATGTAACGATGGCGCATTGCTGTTTGTCCCATCCATACGCACTAAACGTTTTGAAAATACTAACATTGTGCGTACGGCTTAGGGGTCGAATTCCCTGCCGAAGTCTGTGTTTCTGCTTAGCTATAACCTGGGGGTCTTTAAGTCGAGATTGAATAGGTTACTTCTAGGTAAACGTGCTCCATCTTCGACCACGTCATCACTTATCATCAGGTGGCATGGGTGGTCTAACGCGAGCCAAGGTATTATTAATAAAAAAAACCTGTATTGTTGAATATAGAAGTTATTCAAACTTTTTGAAGAATAAAAAGTTAAAAAAGAAGTTAAAAATTCCTGAACCATCTTACCTTACATTACCAGCGACAATATTCAATCTATCAATAAAAAGGTTTGAGTTATAAATATGCACATGTTTACTTCACCGTACCTATCCAGTGGGCAGCTATGAGTCAACCAAGTAATTTACATTCTTCAGAAGAGCATTTCGAGATAGACAACTAAAATACTCTAACAATCTTACACTAATGAATAACAAGCCCTTTCTACTTCATATTTTTAGCTATTTGCATAATCCCGGGAAATATGACCCGACCAAAAATTAGGGAGTCTACCACAATGTAAACTCAGCTTCTGAAAATTATGTTTCAGTTGTTTTCGAGACGCTTTTTTCGTAATCTTTAGTTATTTTTAACCGACTTCAAAAAAAGGAGGTTCTCAATTCGTCTTGAACATTTTTTTTTTATGTATGTTACCCCATTACTCGGAGACGGCTGGACCGATTTGAAAAATTCTTTTTGCGTTTGAATAGGTATACTTTCTAGTTGGTTCCATTATTACGAAATCAGGATCTGATGATGAGATTCTGGGGAAATCGAGGGAACTCTTCAAATATTATAGGCACACCTATAACGTTTTGGGTATTTCTTATAGTACCTTGAGCACTTGCTTCCGAAAAGTACCATTTGGAGAAGTTGAAATGATGATGAAGACCACAGATGGCCACTGAAACTCCTCAATAATAAGTATTTCGTGGATTGCGGCGTGAGGCGGTGTGAAAAAAAAGAAAATACAAAACCAATAACACCGACTACCGAAATTAAAGTTATTTTTGGCTTTGTAGTGTTTTGATATGGAAGTCGGTTCTATTTTTTGCTAAAAATTTTTTTCTTGTATGTAATTTTATGCGTACTGGCTGGATATTTACACGAATTGTACGGTTATTTTTTGTTTTAGACAATAGTTGTAATTTCTCCTGTATTGTAAGTGCACCCTGACCTGGAACGGTGGTCCCGATGCAGGAATCGAACCCGCGATACGCAGCGTAGCAGCCAATAGTTTACCCACTGTGTCGTCGAAATTCAAAACTTGCTTTATCGAAAAAATATGGCATTATGCCATATTTTTTCTATGAAGGAAGTTGAAGCAAGCAGACACAGTTAAAAGATGATTATGAGAAATACTTTAAGTTGGCCCTTTTTAGGGTTCCGTAGCCAAATGACAAAAACGGAACCCTTATAGTTTCGTCATGTCTGTCAGTACGTCCGTCCGTATGTCACAGCTATTTTATTCCGAAACTATTAAGATTACAAATGTAAAACTTGGTGGGAAGATGTAATCTGTGAACCGCTTTCCGATTTTTAGACAATAATAATAAATAAAAATAAAAATTAAGGGGGGCTCTTCATACATAGAACTGAAACTAAAAATACTTATTTTCATCAAACCTAAACGTGTGTGGTATTTATAGACAGATCTTTAAAAATGAAATTGAAGTTTCTAAAACCATTTTTTCTTAAAGTTAAACGTTTAAGAGATATATGCTTTCAAAGTTAATAGCCAATAGTCAGCGTCAATAGCCTAATGGATAAGGTGTCGGACTTGTGATCGAGAGGCCACGAGCTCGAACCCACCCATTACACTATTGCCGTGAACCCACTCCAGACACGAGCATATTTAGTTTAGTTGGAGGGGTTAACAGGATTGCTAGTAATGTGAATTCTACCCACATTACTAGTTATCTTTTTTTTAAGTGGTCAAATATGTGTGTCCCCCCCCTCTAACTTCTATAATAATGGAGTGAAAAATTAAAAAAAAAAATGATGTAAATCTTAATAAAAACTTTCAAAGAAAATTGGTTTGAACAAGATGCGGTCAGCAGTTTTTGAGATATAGCACATTTACTAAAACCGCAAATATAACTTTGTATTTCGTAGGAACAATATGAAAAACAAAGCTATTTTGCGTAGTTTTACGGAACCCTTCATGGGCGAGTCGGACTCGCACTTGGCCATTTGTTCAAATAATCGAACTACTTCTCAACGGTGGTTAGGGCTTTCAACCAAAGTTGCATAACTTAATGGGAATGTTATTTAAAACAGTATGTTTATTGCTTACAGTTAGTAACATTTATGGTACTAGTACTTGCCTACGGCTTTGTCATATAGAGCAAAGTAATATTGTTTCACCTATACAGCCATCATTTTCATTTTTTTTTTGTTGCTGAACGGATCGACACGTACCCTAAATATAAATCTCATAATTGCGAAGAAGAAACGATCGGATCCATACAAATCTATTATAAAAACTTTTTACCAAAAAATTAAACCGAGTCCCAAAAAACACTGCAAAGTGAAAAATAACTTTAATTTCGGTAGTCGGTGTCTTTAGTTTTGTATTTTCGTTATTGGCACCGACTTCCGAAATTAAAGTTATTTTTCACTTTGCAGTGTTTTTTGGGAGTCGGTTTAATTTTTTGGTAAAAAGTTTTTATTTCACTCTTTTTAGTTGGTTGATTTTTTATTTACCTAGTTACAAGAGCCTAAATGTCAACTACTTATAACATTTTACAAAATATTGCTTTTCCCAATGCTGGGCCGTTAATTTTTGAGGAGTTCTCCTGGTACTTCACCATCAGCTATACATCACCATATGCATTATGACGAGTATAAAGTGCTTAATATCCATATTCAAGTAATCGAATCGCAATCCACGAAATACTTATTATTGAGTAGTTTCGGCGACCATCTGTGGTCTTCATCATCAGTTCCACTTCCCGAAATGGTACTTTTTGAGAGCAACTGCACAAGTTACTATGATAAATACCCAAAACGCCATAGGTGTGCCTATAATATTTGAAGAGTTCCCTCGATTTCTCCAGGATCCCATCATCAGATCCTGACTTGGTGACAAATGGTACCAATTTCGAGTATACCCTATCAAACAAAAAAAGAATTTTCCAAATCGGTTCAACCGTCTTCGAGTACTCGGTGATCATACATTAAAAAAAATATATATCGACGGTTGAAAGGCTAATTGATCTAAGCGACATTTTTTGCGATATTGAGTTATATACATATTCGGAATCAGCAAATTTTTCCCCATCGTTTGAGTTAGGTTTCAAATTTTTTTTACTACTTTTTTGGCGCTTAGCACCCACTGCAAAACAGGCCTCATTTCTAAGCTCATTGATCTATACGACACAAAATTAGACAAATTTGAGGACTCGATGACTTAAGCTATTTTGATTTTTCAAACTTTTATAACGTGTGTCGATTAAGGCATTTGGCTTTTTCGCCATGATTGTGATTTTGTCGTTTGGCCTATTTTGCAATAAACCAAAAAAATAAGCTATGTCGTTTGGCCCATTTTGCATTCAACTACATTAAAAAATCGTGTTACTTGAACCATTTTGCATTAAGTTATATTAATTAAATATGTCTCTTGATCCATTAAGCGTCTATTAAGGATAATCAGTAATGTCACTTCGGCTATTTTGAGTAACACTAACTAATAACAATTTATTTGTTGTTTTATTTGTAAAGTGATACTAAAGTACAATGTATTCCTTGGTGATACTACTACCGTTTTTTTCTGGGTGTGAAAATCATCGAATGAATTCTTCCGCTCTGGGTTAAGCGGAAGGCTGTGTCAGACTTCTACTGACTAAACATCCACCTGTTCCTTCGGCTGCCCTAAGGTTCCGGGGCCGCGGTATCTCGATAGAACTTTCCCGCAAACCCCGGCAGGCAATGGCCCTATGAGGCCCCGTCACTGGCGTTGATAGCTCTTTGAACACGACGTGCAACCGACCCGAGCCTGGTCCTTACCGGACGGTGAGCGACTCTGCTCGCCATCCGCAGGCCCGCGCCTACGGTGGCCAGAAATCGGCACGCGATCCCCGACGCCCGGGGCGTCTCCCACGGCGGCTAGGGCGAGAAGGAAGAGGGTTGCCTCTCCCTCGCGCGTTCGGCCTCCTCCTTCGCTAGCATGACTGCTTCGCAGAAGGAGGCGACTGCATCCCATTCCCTCTCGCTCTGCACCATGGTCTGAACCAGAGCAGGGTGCGAGAGGTCTCCGCCGCTGACCGCCTCTACGAGGACACGACGGTGCTCCACCCAAGCAGGGCACACCTCGACCGTATGCTCCACCGTGTCCTCCAGGTAGTCCTCACAATGACGACACCCGGGCGTGTCCTCCCGCTGTATCCGAAACAAGTATCTCCCGAAACAGCCATGTCTGGTCAGCACCTGCGTCAGGTGGAAGAGGACTTATAGCCGCGTTTGCGGCGTGCCCAGCCTTCGGTTGCGACAGCCGCTCTTTCCATGCTGCCGTGAGATCGCACCGGAGCTCTATCCGCTGAGCCGCGACTTGCCGCGGTAGCGGAGTTTCACCCCGGCTTAGTACATCCACGTGCGCGGGGGCTACCGCCTCCAGATCCCACGGCAGCAATCCGGCAAGGAGGTTCGTCGTCTCCCCAGAGATCGTGCGGTATCCCCGGATCATCCGGATAGCCATGACCCTCTGAGACCCAACCAGCTGGTGAGCTGATCGCCGCAGCAGATTCAGCGAACACAGAGAGGCCCCATAGAGGGCCATGGACCGCACAATCCCCGCATATAGCCTTCGGCAGGAGGCGTTTGGCGTCCCTAGATTGGGTAAGAGCCACTTGAGTGCAGCCCCCGCCCGGTCCAGTCTTGGTGCCAAACGTCGGCAGTGTTCGACGAAGTTCCACTGGCTGTCGAGGACAAGTCCCAGGTACTTCATCGTCGTCTCGACGCCGATGCGAACCCCTATTTGTTGTTAACCCCGTTATTTGGGAACCCGAAGGTGGCGCGTTCCAACGGCCATGAAAACACATGGCCTCGGACTTGTGCAGAGCCACCTCGAGTCCCAGTTGTCAGATCCTTTCTACGACCGTCGCAACCCCTTGCATCGCCACTTCGGCCGCCGCCTGGTGCGACCTTCTATGCGCCAGGACCAGCGTGTCGTCAGTGTAGCAGACTACGCTGACGCCTGTGGAAAGGTTGGCGCGCAACACCCAGTCGTAACTGATGTTCCACAAGGGTGGCCCCAGAATCGATCCCTGTGGGACACCGCATGACATCTCTCGTCAGTTCCACTCTCCTTGGTGACCAGAGTAGATGACGGCCCTGTCCGTCAGGTAGGCCTCAACCACACGACAGAGGTAGGTTGGCATCCGGTGATACCGGAGTGCCTCCCGTATGCAACTCCAGGGCAGGGTGTTAAAGGCATTGGCGGTGTCTGTCGAGAGAGCCCTCACACGCATGATTGTATCCACCGTCGAGCGCCCCTTGCGGAAACCAATTTGGCTATCCGCAAGATCCGGCCAACGAGGCGGTTTGCAATAACTGTTTCAAAGATTTTGCCCACTTCGTCAAGCAGCACAATAGGCCGATATGGCACCCCGGGCGCCCCGGTTTCTTGATTAGGACCAGTTTTCCCGTCTTCCAACGAAGCGGGAACTGGTCCCTCTCCAAACATGCGTTAAAGAACCCTAACAGTTGAGGCTCGAGAGGCTCCAAGGCCAGGACCCAGGCTTTGCCAGGGAAGCCGTTGGGTCCCGGGGCGGTATTTTTGGCAATCAGCCTGCGTACCGCCACTCTCAGGTCTACCTTGGTCACTTCTGGAGCGTTGTCGTCACTGTGGCCCGCGTCGGGCACCGCAAGTGGCGGAGCCATGGTTGGGGGAGTATGCCCACCTCGCGAGGGGAACAGAGTGCTCACCACGTCCTCTACTAATTGGGGCCGAAGACTGTGTCAGCGGGGGAGCCCAGGTGCGGAGTTTGTCCCGCACCATTTTCTATGGACGTTCCCACGGGTCCCGATTAAGAATCCCTAACATCTCCTTGCGGGCCAGATCTTTGGCTCGCCGGATTTCTTCTTTGAGGACGGTCTTCGCTGCTCTGTACTCCTTGTACAGCTCCGCCTCTCTGGCTTCCGTAATTGGTGATATTACTACCTAGGCTTAGGATGATATACCACCTTCTCTAATACCTTGTTTCAAAACATATTGCATCAACATCTTGAATGATACCTCTACACAAAAATGTTTTGAATTATGATCTACTATAATCTAGTAAGGGTTCATTTTGTTTCATCCTGCAATCCCTCTAATGGGCATCTGAATCAAACTACTTCACTCTGGTGCAACACCATCATGTTGCTTATGCTCATTGGGTATATTCAACTGTCAGTTGACTTGGCGCTAAATTCATTTTCTCTCGTTTTATTTTATTCTAGGTTAAAACTTGAGCTAGTTTACTTTCAGCTATTTTATTTACGGTAGGCATTTGAACCATTTTGCCTTTCTCAAAAAATAACTAAATTTGATGCATTTTGGGCTAACCAACACAAATTTTCTAAAATAATACACAATTTTCAACAGTAATAACTTAAACAACTTCCTTACTTAATTAGAAATATACTGTATTAAATAAATAAAAGTCTATCAAATGGTTGCTTTTTTATGAATTTTTTTTCAAAATAAATAACTTTGATCCGTCCTCCTTCAAGTTTTACAAAATGTCGCTTAGATCAATTAGCCTTTCAACCGTCGATATATACGCGTCGAATTGATAACCTCCTCCTTTTTTTTGTCGTCGGTTGAAAAATGATCAAAAGGCTTGGCAATAGAAAAAGGCGGCTGCTATTTTCGTTCTGTCTGTCAAATTTACTGTCTACTAGAATAGTTTTTATTTTTACAACCATTGGTTATTAAAAAAAGTAAGTTATAATAAACTAGGCAGTGGCTCTGGCTCGCGACTTTGTTCGCGGGGGAAGTTTTTCCCGTGTAAATCCCGATACCGTGGGAATTTCGCAAAATCCCGTCTTAACGAGCATCTACGTACTAAAAACCCCCAAGTAATATTTGAGAGACCTACTACTTGTAGTTTCTGAGATTTCGTGATTAATCAGTGAGTGGTATTTCGCTTTTATAAGGGGTGTCTTGTAACGATACCTTCTACTTCTCCAATAAAAGAGGGTAAAATAGATGTACCATTAAATTTAATATATTAATAATATACAGTATTTTATAAAAAACCTGCCTATCTACCTAGCTATCCTAAAAAAACGGCCTACCTACCTAACTGACACACTCAGGAGAGAAGAGGAGGAGGTTTAGAGTATATTACTTGCGGGACGGCTTGGCAGACCACTCCAGGATCGCCTTCTACTCCACGATGTCTTCGTCGTACAGCAGCTTGAGCAAGGCGGTCTGGCAGTAGGCTCCCAACAAGGCGTCTGGGCAGCAGGCTCTCAGCAAGGCGTCAGGGCAGCAGGCTCCCAGCAAGGCGTCAGGGCAGCAGGCTCCCAACAAGGCGTCAAGGCAGCAGGCTCCCAACAAGGAGTCAGGGCAGCGGGTACTGCACTTCCTCTTCCATCACTCTTCGTCAAAACTCGTCGAGAACTAAACTCTTCAAAAACTGGTCAAAGACTGAACTGCCGGAGATGGCCCCCAGCGCCTTTTATACCCAGCTCAGCGTTCAAAATCCATTCCATTCTCATTCTGTACCAGAATTCAAATTGTAGAGTCCAAAATAGTCCATCTTGCCAGTTATTTGATCAGCCAGTTATATTCGAGCATAATTTATTAAACCTCTTCGATAAAATCTGAGAGTGTGTTTTAGAAATTTATAATTATAATTTAAAATGCCGTTAATCAGTAGACAACCACAATATAATATACAATATTAAGCTAGTCCTATCGATAAAAGTGAATAACAATTATATAATAAAAGTATGAACAACCTTTTTAGTCTATTAGCCATTCAGTGACTACAAAGAAGAAGAAATTACAGTTTGTCAGCCTTGACGTAAAAAATGTCATGACAAGAAAATATTTGTTTTGATGGATGAATTATGGATTATGATTACAAAGAAAACGTAAGTTATTTGGTATTTGTAATAACAAATACTATATTTCCCCATCGACCCCGAGAAAATTTTTGGTCTAGAACAAAAATTTTGTAAGGTTAAAGTTTATCCACATTCATATAACTTACATGCCTCATTCAATCACACCAACATCTCACGAAGTTAAGTCAGGTAGGATTCACATTCAATGATCACTACTCGACCTGATTAGTACATGACAGTAGGCTTGTTTTCGGAGTCTGTCAGTCCGCTCGCGTCGAAAACCCATCAAATAAAAACAAGATTTAGCAAAGGCTTATTTTTACGAAGTTGCTAGCCGCTTCGATCAACTTTTGAGTCGATAACATAAAAAACAAGGTTTAGCAAAGGCTTATTTTTTACGAAGTTGCTATCCGCTTCGATCAACTTTAGAGTCGATAACATAAAAAACAAGATTTAGCAAAGGCTTATTTTTACGAAGTTGCTAGCCGCTTCGATCAACTTTAGAGTCGATAACATAAAAAACAAGGTTTAGCAAAGGCTTATTTTTACGAAGTTGCTATCCGCTTCGATCAACTTTAGAGTCGATAAATAGTAATAAACTAACTTGGAGAGTTAGAAAGGGAGAAGGTTTGGTAATATGTACCTAAACGCACTTCTAAGTGATATCTGATTAGTTCAGATAGAAGAGAAAAAATAAAAATTAAGAGAAGCCTCTTAAAGTTTAAGAACAAAGTTAAAGAAAGAAATAAAATAAACTATTGAGTTTCAATAAGCCGAAAAGAACTCGATAGTTAAAAGAAGAGAAGAAGATAGAGATGAGTCAAGAATATAGTACGAAAGATGAATATATTTACATAATTATATACTTAAATCGTTGTTTAGTTTTTGACGATGAGTGGAGTATAATTCTATCCATGACTGAAAATTAATATTATAGATAGCAAAAGAAGGTAAAGAGGGAGAGGGCAGGTAAATGAGAGGGTTAAAGAGTGCTAAAAAAAACTCAAGAGGATAAATTAAATATAAGAAAGAGGTTGAGTAAGAGTAAGATCACAAAAAAATAAAAAAAAGTGTTATAAGAGGTTAAAGAGGGAATAAACTAGTGGTAAAAGAGGTGATAAACTAGTGTTCGTGTGAAGAGGAAGTCTAGTATAGTGTTAGTGTAAAGAGTGAGTCTCCTATCCTAGAACTTAATATTAAAAAAGAGTCTAAGCCAAAAAGTGAGTCCAAAAAAAAAAAGTTACTAGTAATAGTTTTTTTTGGAATTTTGAAAAAAAAATTAAACCGACTAGCTATGATTTTACGTTGGGCGCCAAACTGTAACGATACCTTCTACTTCTCCAATAAAAGAGGGTAAAATAGATGTACCATTAAATTTAATATATTAATAATATACAGTATTTTATAAAAAACCTGCCTATCTACCTAGCTATCCTAAAAAAACGGCCTACCTACCTAACTGACACACTCAGGAGAGAAGAGGAGGAGGTTTAGAGTATATTACTTGCGGGACGGCTTGGCAGACCACTCCAGGATCGCCTTCTACTCCACGATGTCTTCGTCGTACAGCAGCTTGAGCAAGGCGGTCTGGCAGTAGGCTCCCAACAAGGCGTCTGGGCAGCAGGCTCTCAGCAAGGCGTCAGGGCAGCAGGCTCCCAGCAAGGCGTCAGGGCAGCAGGCTCCCAACAAGGCGTCAAGGCAGCAGGCTCCCAACAAGGAGTCAGGGCAGCGGGTACTGCACTTCCTCTTCCATCACTCTTCGTCAAAACTCGTCGAGAACTAAACTCTTCAAAAACTGGTCAAAGACTGAACTGCCGGAGATGGCCCCCAGCGCCTTTTATACCCAGCTCAGCGTTCAAAATCCATTCCATTCTCATTCTGTACCAGAATTCAAATTGTAGAGTCCAAAATAGTCCATCTTGCCAGTTATTTGATCAGCCAGTTATATTCGAGCATAATTTATTAAACCTCTTCGATAAAATCTGAGAGTGTGTTTTAGAAATTTATAATTATAATTTAAAATGCCGTTAATCAGTAGACAACCACAATATAATATACAATATTAAGCTAGTCCTATCGATAAAAGTGAATAACAATTATATAATAAAAGTATGAACAACCTTTTTAGTCTATTAGCCATTCAGTGACTACAAAGAAGAAGAAATTACAGTTTGTCAGCCTTGACGTAAAAAATGTCATGACAAGAAAATATTTGTTTTGATGGATGAATTATGGATTATGATTACAAAGAAAACGTAAGTTATTTGGTATTTGTAATAACAAATACTATAGTCTCAGTAAGAGTGCACTTTTCATTTTAAATTAAAAACAAGTATTTTATGACAGAGTTGTGATATTTTTATTGTATTGTAAAGGAGACATGTTCCGATTAAGTATGGAATAAAATATCCGGCAAATGACCCCCACGGCTCCGATGACAGGCCATTATTCTTTTCATGAAATTTTCCATGAATTTTGCACAGAGATGTGGCTGTATCTAACCGATGACGCGTTGGATTTCCGATTTGAGCTCAGGAATTGTTTCGGGTTTATTCGCATAAACCCGAGATTTCACAAAACCCCCCAGAAAGAATCACACGGCGTTAAATGGCACGATCTTGGTGGCCAGTTGACATTAGAATTTCGTGAGATAATGTGTTCTAGAAATCGTTGCTGCAATAAGTCGATTGTTTCATGCGCGGTGTGGCAGGTTGCGCCGTCCTGCTGAAACCGCATGTTGTCCAGATTCATGCCATCCAGTTGAGGCCACAAGAAGTCCGTTATCATATTCCTGTAACGAATGCCGTTCACTGTCACTGCAATTTCAAAAAAGTAAGGTCCAATCACGCCGCCTGACCAAAATCCGCACCAGACAGTTACTCGTTGTGGGTGCTTTTGTTTCTCATGGATTGCATGAGGATTTTCTGAGTCCCAAATATGACAATTTTGTGTATTCACGTCATCCATATGGAAATGCGCTTCATCGGAGAAAATGACTTTCCGAAAAATTGGCATCGTCTTCATTTTGCTCCATTACCCATTGAATGAATTGCCGGCGCTTTCCGTGGTCTGCTGGTTTGAGCTCCTGAGTTAACTAAATCTTGTACGCATGAAGGTGGAGTCAAAATTCGCTGCGTAGTGCTTCGTGAAATTTGAAGTTGTTGAGAACGATGTCGAATTGATGTTTTTGAGTTTTCGGCGACACTTTCGTTTACAGCAGCAATGTTTTCAAGAGACCGACCGGTGCGTTGACGCAAAGGATTCTTATGATCCATAATTGACTCAGTTTCTTCAAGTTTTTTGACCACTCTTCGAATGGTTGACAAATTAGGTGCACTTTCTCAGCTGAAAATTTGGCGAAGTTTGCGAGCGGTTTCAGCATAGCTTTCCCCATTTTTGTAACGAGTTTTCACAATTATAACGCGTTGTTCTTTCGAAAATCTCTCCATTTTTAATTTTTTTAATCGGAATAAACAGAGGTAACAGCTGTCAAATTTCAGAGCTGCCACTTGCATGAAAAAAAAAATATTCCAATTTTAAAAAGTGCACTCTTACTTAGACACCCTTTATATACAACGTGTAATTTAAAGGGTATATACATACCGAGTGCACGGCTTCTTTGGATGATAACAAACGATACGGCAGGGGTTTTCTAATCCTATGTCTACTTGTGTGGAGCGTATTAGAAATTTCAATACATTGATACCAGAGGCCGAATTTTTCAAATTAAGAAGAACGAAGAGAATTATCGTTTTACTGGCAAGTGACGTGGAAAGTGATGACCCTCATAGTGCTGTGACACGTTTGTTATTACTGGTATTCAAGAAACATATGAAACCAATAATTTGGTGTCAATTCTGTGAGTCATATTTTGAGCTGAAACTTTGCATAGAGACTCCATACCAGATGTTGTCTTCAGTCCTTTTGGATAGATATGGGGTTTCCGTTACACGTTGTATAGATATCCAATTTATTTCACTGGACACAGCTTGAATGACAGCCCTGACTTTATACATATTAATACTGACTTGATCACTAAACGCACCCTTAAAAGATGTTTTTGTTTTGTTTGCATGTGTGAGTAATTAATTAAGACCATTTGTTTCTAGCTTAAAAATTGTATGTCAATACTATCTATGTTAATATTTACTGTGATGAGGGTGACATTTTTGTGAATTGTATCCGTTTACAGGTCTGTAGACTTTTTTGCTACATTGTATTGTACTACATGTTTGTTTGTTTCTTGTAAGATGCAGTGATGCGTTTCAAATGCTAATAGGAATTTCAATGACCTTTACCTGTCAAATATCACTCAAAAAGTACGGTTTGCAAAGAAAACTTAATGGCGAAAAATAATAACGTTTTATTTTACTTTGTTTAACCGAGTCTCACACCAAATTTAAATATAATATTTAATTATGTAAAGTAATAATTAGTTTTTTTTAAACATACCTTTTCCTTGTTTTCATTGTTGGCACCAATACGCCTGAAAGTAAAGAGAACGCATGGCACAAAGGCGCAGAAGTCATCTCAGAATTATTAAAACTTTATTTTATATTTAATGATAGGCTCGCGTTTGACCACCAAAATATGGAAAGGGGACTAGTTTTGTTTCGGTCAATATTTGTAAATAAATAATTTCATAAATACTTGTTTTGTTCACTCTACCCAAATGGTTCGATGACGCTAAGTTTTTCCTACGCATGTATACGCACTGTATACAGAATAATTTAGTCTCGTGTAAAAATGAATTTACAAATCAGTTCCAAAAAAACACTTTTCACGCACTTATTCAATTCAATTCAATTCAATCGTTTTATTTCGGATAACTATAAGATCCATATTTTGTTAGTTACAGACTTTAACTTAAAATTAAAAATTAGTAACTTAAACCTATACAAATATAATAATTATAACTAAATAGGCACAAATGCATGGAACTAGGTAGATATTAATCTCCGTACAAAGCGCCTCAACAGAGCGGAGAGACTATCACCCGCAATAGCATTCAGGATACCGTTGGGACTTCCTCTTATTCTTCTCAGGAGTGAGAGCGTCTTTTTGCGGACTTATGCAGTTGGTAGCATCAAGCCAGTGATTTTATTTTATTGTATCTTGGGCTGAAACAAAAACATTTGTGGTGTTTGTTATGCAAAGCAGTAGTTTCATTTGGTATTGTTCAAATAAGTAAGTTATAATATCCATGTTAGATCTATATCTAAACGTACTATATACACTTGGTTGATATACCCTCTTGTCGTACCAAGGGCTTCTCCTCCACATTTATTGTGCACACAGCCAAGGTGTGAAATTCTCTACCGGCTTCTGTGTTCCGTGCTAGTTATGACCTTTCAGCCTTCAAAGCAAGAGTGAACAGACAACTTGTGAGTTCGCTCGTTCCATCGTAGATCTCAACTATCGCCTACCATCAGGCGTGATCGAGGTAAAGAGTGGGCTTATCCTGAATAAAAAGTCTAATATTTCAAGAATAATCGAAATAAATTGACCCTTTTATAAAAGCCCCCCTTTATTTTAAATATTTTTTTAGTTTTTTTCATAAAATCGGAAAGCGGTTCACAGAATACATCTACCTACCAAGTTTCACATGTACAGTTCTAACAGTTTCGGAATAAAATGGCTGTGTCATACGGACGGACGGACAGACAGACAGACAGACAGACGGACAGACATGTCGATACTATAAGGGTTCCTTTTTTTGCCATTCGGCTACGGAACCCTAAAAAGGTAGTTTTAATTAAGCTATGTAGCTGAGCTTTCAGCAACGCTTTTCCTTCAAAATGCGTTTAAATACAAAATTACGTGCACTTACTGTTATTATTTAATTTCAAGATTACCATTAACATTTTTCTCATTTCGTGTAAATTTATAAAGTAAACCGAAACAACTGTTTGGAATTTAAAAGTCTTTGCCTGAACAGGAAGAAATGGTGTCAAATTTAATATCCCCCTAGGTATTTAAATAACTTATATTTTGTACATTACCTATTGGAATTGGTAGACGGAGCCATGCTCGAAGTTTCCTTGCGGGATTGGATCAAAAACAGACAGGAATATCGATGTTACTGACATAGCTCGAAGACTCGCCAAACTAAAGTGAAAGTAGGCAAGGCACTTTGCTAGCCGAACAGATAGTCCATGGGACCAAAATAATTTGAAGTGGTAACCACGTACCAGAAGATGCAGTATTGGATGACTACCAACAAAATAGACGGATGACCTAGTCAAGGTCGCGGGAAAAAAAGACCGGTCGATGTGATGTGATGTGAAGATGGTCGACATCTTTAAGTAGTTATGATGATAGTCTTATCTTACTCCTTACTAATATTATAAATGCGTAAGTTTTTGAGGGTGGATAGATGTGTGTTACTCTTTCACGCAAACACTACTAAACGGATCTGAATGAAATTTGATAAAAGGATGGTTGACTTCCTGGAATAACTATGTAGTCTACTTTTATCCCGGATCGGGATTTACGCAAAAAACCCTCCCATGCGAACGAAGTCGCGGGCAGACGCTAGCTATATCATAAACCAAGACTGAGGATCTGAATGAATCGTCAATTCGAAAATAAAAAACAACCGACTTGTAAACATAATTATTCTGCTACGAACCTTTCCTTAGCAAAACAAGTTGTGATCTAAATTCAGTAAAGTAATGGTAGTTTGACTAATTAATTATTGCAATAAACATCGAAGTACGAACGTGACTGTGGAACAAAATGTGTATGTGGAGTTAATTATATCACCTGTATCAAGAAGAAACCCCACAATGCCGTGCACCAATTATCGGGTTGGGGGCAGGTGAAAATTGCTTTGCTGTTTACAAACGTTGGCCCTATGAGTACTATAAAATCACAGCGTGGTTATTATACTATTTCATTACCCGACTGCGAGACGCAAAAGAGGGTAATGTGTTTTGTATTTTAAGACAAGCTATGCTCGCGACTTCGTTGGTTCGTTTTCGGGATAAAAAGTAGCCTATATGTTGCCCTATCTTCCAGTCTATCTTCCAGTGAAAGATCTATTAAAATCAGTAAAGTCGTTCCAGGAATTAGCCCGAACAAACAGAAAAACACAAATACAAAATTTAGAAAAAGGTTGTTTTGTTTTAGTATCGTGTAAATAAGTAATAGAATTTGGGCAAATACTGTTACTTTGAAATCACAGACGGACACTTAAACTTTATGTAAATGTATGTAGAAAAGTTAATTTTTACCGACTTCAAAAAATGAAGCGGTTTTATGTTCAACTGTATAACTTTTTTAAATGTATTTTCACCAGGGATGGGCCGAAATTCGGTTCACATTCGGTTCAACCGAATTTCGGCAGCTTGAACCGAACTTCGGCATTCGGCCGAAATTCGGTTCAGATGCCGAACATTCGGCACAAGGAAAATAATACTTACTTGCACTATTTTTGACTAAAATTTTATAGAATTAGAATAGCGTTACTATTATAAAATTATGTCTTTTACTCACTCATGGTCATTTATTTTAGTTACGAACATGGTAAATGTAAATCTTAAATTAAATCGGTTCTTCTTATTAGTCTTGATAATCTCTACCTAATTAATTTGACATAATAATTAGACATACTATTACAAAAATTAAATAAACTTATTATTCTTCTAACTAACATCTGGATTAAAATTCGTAAATTGAATTCAAAAATCACGTTTTTGATTCACAAACTAAACATTCATTAACTAAAGGGTACTTATTTTTCAAATTAATAAACTTTTCTCACCTATCTACTCACTCATATTTAAAATTTACTAGAGGCAGGCTATGGTGCAAAAACACCAAAAACTCTGCCTTATCTGGCAGAAGTTTATTACGTTTTTTTTTCGTATACGTTTCCTGCCTCCGATACAAGTTGCTCAGAACATACAGAGCTTCCAGGAAACGATAAATATATTCGAGATTGAAGTAAATGCGTAAACAAGTCACGACGTGTCGCTCTCGAGAAAGCGCGCGAAATTGAACCGAAATTCGGCCGAACTTTTCATTTTAACCGAATGTTCGGCCGAAGTTCGGATTCGGTTCAAACCACATTCGGCCCATCTCTAATTTTCACATATTACTCTGTCTCAATGTAACGATGGCCTATCGCCGTTCATTTCATAATCCGATGAAGGAACGGGCTTAATGGAATTAGAATAGTAACTGGCGATGACGCGCTATCTAAAGTACCAACTTAGATGTACATATTGTACTATTTGTTATATATATATATATTCTCTAGAATGTGACCTTTTATAATGTTTTTAATGAGAATACAGTCTCTGTAAACCTAAATATGTTTTCTTTCACCGTTTTGAGACCAGTGGTGATGATATAAATCACAAGTGCCTCCTTGAGTTCGAATCCATAAGCTACAACTCGTCGATTCTCGAACGTAACCATTGGTCAACGTTGCCCTCTAATACTGGAACCAACTGGAACCTTGATAGAATTAGTAAAGATGTGGTCTTATTTTACCGTAAAACCCGTAGTGATGTTTGGTGGTCTGAACCGAGTTCATGTGGTTTGATGAATCTATCCCAGAGAATTTGTACATTCTTTCGAGATAAGTAGTAGAAGATCCGTACTGCCAACCTACTGCTTGCACTGCCAGCAAACTGCTTTGCAGTTTGGCATTTATTTTAAGTTTTAGATAAGTTTTCAGAAGACATAATATTATGATGAAAAGGGGAATGCCCATCACCCATACAAAAAAATGCTTGAAATGAACAACAATGAAATATACGCTAAATTGCACTACAAATCGTAGGGAACGCATAACAATTTCAATAATTATCAAAAAGCTAGGTAGAAACTAGTTCCAACCATTTTTCTAAAATATAGGTTAGGTCAAGGTTATGAATTTATATGCAACAAATAATCAACAAAACAGCATTTAAATGTTTTAATCATCATTAAAACCACTAACTTAAACTTAAACACTAACGGATAGATATTAGATTGGTACCGGGCCCATGCTAAGTACTATATTATTGAGATAGTATGGGCACAGGTACCAACTATTCGCCGTCTCAATATGCAGTTACAATAACGATGCTGTATAGCTCTACTTCCAGACAAAGAATTGTTAACTATTATGTAAACAAAATATATTTTTATTTTTTTCGATTCTTGTTTGGCTGAATGTCGATTACTCACGTCAAATAAACACTGACCGCCAACAAAAAAAATAAGAATGGATTAGACGGTTATCAAGTTAAATATTTTTATGATCATGATATTTTCTCCCAACGTTTACAAACTTAAGAATTATTTCATTATTCATATTTTATTCTCAATAGAATTAAGGACTATTAGTAGTTTCTGTCCATTTCAAGCATTTTTTAGGCGTTCCCCTTTAAAAAGGGTGTTTCGGCATGATTGCGTAACAAAAACCCCCACAGTCCACCTATCCATAGATCTTTTTGATCCATCCATACATTAACACTTTCGCATTAATAATATAGTTAATAAAGATACATTAAAGAGATCTGATAGCGAATTTTTTTTTCCTTGTCAGGATCCTAAATCTCCTTTTTATCAGGATTCTACATAGTTTTATATAAGGGATAAGTCACAAGACCAAAATCGCAATTAAAACCTATTTGTCTAAATCATCATTTTAAGGACGATATTTTGTGGGTTTTATAGAAGTTTCCCCCTGCACTTCTGAAACAGCCTGTGTACGTTACTGTACACGTATTAAGCCTAGAACAAACATTCATAAAAACAAGTGTACAATAGGCGGTCTATTCGCCTAGATAATCTCTTACAGACAACTCTTAGCTGTACTGAACACACTGTTTTTCTTGTTAATAGGCTTGCGTTTGACTACCATCTCACCTGATGGTAAGCGATGTTGCGGTCGAAACACGCTTACCTAGAAGTATCCTATTCACTCTTTACTTAAAGATCCCCAGGTTATAGCTAACAGGAAACACAAACTCCGGTAGGGAATTCCACTCCTTAGTTCTACGCACAATTAAACTATTCCCGAAATGTTGTATTGTCTACTACTGATCAAAGACCTTTCCCATCTTAGAGCTTATTGACAAACTCCTGTCTTAATCCCATTAAAATTCCACCCGTATTTTGAACTCTGCCTAAGAAACCACTTTCCAGAAATATGAAAATTATTAACTTGTTGGCATTCAAGATTTGCTGACGTCAGCCACACATTAATAATTAGTTAACGTCGTCAAAGTGATCCAAATTAATACACTCATAGCGAACTATCCTTATAATTATTTATTCTCATGGAATTGATAATTACATAGATGTTATAATTATTACTATTTCTAGGATATGTTGGTGGGTGCCGTTGATGTAAATGTGTTACTGAATGTGGCTGGAATAGTTTTATGATAACGAGAAAGAAATAATTTTAGACTATGGCCGTGAACCCACTCCAGACACAAGCATATTTAGCTTAATTGGAGGACTTAACAAGATTGCTAGGAATGTGAATTCTACCCACATTGCTGGTTCTCTTTATAAAAATGACTGACAGCAACAATACCCAGCCCTTTTTATGGTTTTTTAATCAATTAGTTGTATAAGCCCATGTTAGAACTTAAAATGGGATATTTTCCATGTGTATTTCTTGTTTAGATTTCTAATGATACTGTTAGTGACCTTGTAGGCTTTAAAAATATGACTTTTTTATTTTTTAATCTATGCCGTTGCGTAGGATATGTCGTTGGATATGTCTAATAAAAACTTTGTCGCGTAATTAGGTAAAAAGGTAGCTCAGACGGGGCCCGCAGAGGCGAGCCAGCTCTGTTTATTTTTTATTCGGGATGAGCCCACTCTTGACCTTAATCTCGCCTGATGGTAAGCGATAGATGAGGTCTACGATGGAACGAGTGAGCCCAGAAGATGCCTATTCACTCTTATTTTAAAGGCTGAAAGCAATGAAAGGTCATGTGGCAGGGAACACAGAAGCCGGCAGAGCGTTCTACAACTTGGCTGTACGTACAATAAATGTGAAAGAAAAGCGCTTGGTGCGACAAGACGGTATATCAACCAAGTGTGGACGTACGATGTGATGAAGATGCGTCTGGTAGTCCGGTAGTAAAAGAGAGATGAAGGGATCAGGTCATGGAGCTCCTGCGCACACTCCCCGAAGTACAATCTGTAGAAGACCGATAGGCAAGCAACGTTTTGCCGATGAGTCAGACTGTGAAGCTTGTCCACTAGCATCTCGTCACCTATAAGCTTTGTGGCTTTGAGCTCGGCTCGGCTTTGATTGAGTCCAGTGCAGCAAGTTGTTATTTTGCAGAGCCATCCCACAACGGGCTGCAATACTCCACGCAGGAACGGACTTCTGCTTTATACAGATTCAGAAGCTATCCAGGAGTGAATTACCGCCTCACCTTGTGTAGTATACCCAGCTTTTTCGCTGCAGTCTGAGCTCTGGACTCGATAGTCGAGTCAAAGTTGAGGTCTGACGACAACTCCATGCCTAAAAGCTCCAGGCGATCGGTGACTGGTACAAATGAACTTCGGAAAGTAGGGGATAATTCAAAAGGGCTCCTTTTAGCGCTGTAAAGACAAGCCTGGCGTTTTCAGAGCATTGAATTTGACCAGATTATCGTCGTACCATTGGGAAACGATTAAAGTCAAATTCATGCGCTCTACCATGGCCTTTCTGAGATTGAGAATGTCGTCCCTGCCAGCTCAACTCTCAGCAACACTGGAAAAGTATCTCTATGACACTGTGCTGTCATTCGCGTACCCAAATGCTCCCTGCTGAAGTAGGTCATTGATATGCAGCAAAAAAAGAGTCGCAATGAGAACCGAACCCCTGAGAAACACTGGCATTAATTGCTTCAAGATCCGATGAGCATCCATCGATGACCAGTCGGATCAACCGCTCATTCAAAAAGTCCGTAATCGAGTTACACTAGCCAGCAGGGACCCCGAATGCGGAAACTTGCTCAGCAGACTCGCGTGCCAGACCCTGTCGAAGGCCTTTGATATATCGAGGGATACGGCAAGGGCTTCGTCGTGTTTCTCAATAGCCTCGCCTCAACAGTGCGTAACATACACAAGAAGATCTCCGGTAGACCGACCACGGCGGAAGCCATACTGGTGATCACTGAGGACCTCATTGTCTTTAAGTTATGCCAGCAACTTTTTGATAAGTACCCTTTCCCTCACTTTACATAGTATGGAGGTTAGGGCGATTGGTCTATAATTGGCAGGATTGGCACGGTTACCCTTTGTAGGTACTCGTTGCACATTGGCAAGCTTCCAAGACATTAGCACCACTCCTGTTTTGAGGAAAAGGTGATATAGGCGAGTCAGTATAGGTGACAACTCCGGAGCACAACTTTTAAAGACTCTGGCAGGTATTCCGTCCGGCCCACTGGCCTTGTTCATGTCTAGACTACAAAGGGCTATACGGACCTCTTTAATGTGAATTACGATTTGCGGCATTACGGGGTCGCAGTGAGGTATATTAAGTGGTGAGGTATATAAACTGCTTACTATCCGAAGGGTATGTTGCCAGTTTGACCCCAATTCGTCCAACATGGTCAAAACGAGCCTTGCGTAAAACCCATTTGCAGACCTTAACAGCAGAGTTAAACGCTGTCTTCAACGAGTACACCAATACTAGCGCTGCCGCTACTGCGGGCCAAGGCCCAGGCCCGGTATGCTTGCTTCTTGCGCAATTCAGCTTGTGTACAAGCTGCGTTATCGGTCTAGATCTAGCGATGCAAACTTGCGCGCCTCTCTACCAGCATGGTCTGTTTTCTGGTACGGGAACAACCATTCTTTATGATGGGCATTAAAATCCTCCAGAAAAACAAGCTCCGCCGTCGGGTGTTTAAGCAGGGCCAGTTTCGCTGCCTCCATAAATGTTCAAAGAGTCTAGTTTTCTCCTGATCACCGCTATGCGACCGATATAGATGGTTTTAAAAGTGTTAAAAATTCACTAAAAGCCTTAAAGTGGAAAACCCTGCAACCTCGCAGCAGCGAAGACGCTGACAGCAAATGTCATCGCGGACGTCCACATAGACCCCAGCCTGCTTCTTAAACTTATGTTCAAGTGAGTATCCTGGGTAGTTGAGGTACGCCACATCTGAGGGAGTCGCTATCTTTGTCTCCATCAAAAAGAGCAAGTGCGGCTTATCAGTCTCGAGATGGCGATGGACTGGATCGATGTTTGAGTGCTGATTTGATGGACTTATTTGATAATTTTACCACGCTAAAAAAAAAGGATATGGATCTATATGTATTCTAATCCAATATACGTTATAGACACATATAATTCGGCTTTATAGGTAGAAAAAAACAATGGGTCAACCAAAGTCGACTACCACCCAGGATACTAAGGATTCGTACGGCAAACTCCATTTGGTTAATCCAACTACGTTTCTGTTGTATGGACACGTTGATGTGGAAATTCATCCTTGATATCCCGAGCATTTAAATCGCACTGTTCACGCCTCTGAAAAAGTCAAAATGGAACATAATAAGCATTTGAGTCAACTGAAATCCGAAGCGAGGGAATATTCTAAAAACACGTTTTAAACAGTTTCGCTTTATAGTAACCAGGAGATTTTCTTGAAAATTTTATGACCCTATATAATAATGTTTTATCAGTGATATATTTTTAGCAAACTGGTCAGGAAATGAGTTAGGACTTTCAGGTATTATTTCATGTCCCTTGAAAAACATTCATTACATGTGAATGATTTATAGTACATTGTGTATTAATTATTTTAATAAATAAGTATTTTCTGCCCTATAATTTTATTTATTTACTCGCAAATGTGATGAAAAACATTGTATGTTTCACGGGCGGTACCGAACCTCGATCGTAATTCCTTACTTACCGGGCGGTAAGTAAGGAATTACGATCGAGGTTCTAGTAGAAGCCCGAAGTCGGAGACTGAGGGCTTTCTGAGTCGAGGTTTGTAATTCCCGTACCGCCCGTGAAACATACAATGTTTTTCATCACATTTGCGAGTAAATAAATAAAATTATAGGGCAGAAAAAACTTATTTATTAAAATAAATAGTCACTGTACATCATTAATTGTTTTTGCTGCATGGATAATATCTGGCGGTGTTGCATTTAAATCACACTCATCGGACGACGCCAACAACATTTTTTATAACTTTTTTACTTGTCTTCAAATACAAAAAGTAAATAATTATGAATTATAGCTTTAATACACAAGTCAGCACAACTATTATTACGTAACTTACGAAATAAGTGAACTCTTTTTTAAGCGGATGGCGGGCTTTATTCCCACACCACAGATTATACAAATGGGGCAAATACTTACGTAGGTATACTGCCATGACGGAGTGAAAAAAATAAAAATAATTTCGACGGTTTGATACAAAAAAAGTATTAAAATCGATTATTAAGAACATTAGTTAAGTATTTAAGTAACATGTAGCGAGATTGCAATGACATTCTTGTTTAGATAACATTTTAAGAAAATTTTTCAATTGCGTGTAAACTCCTTGCTTGAACTTGCATGACCTGTGTGCTGTGCTATAAATTTAAAAAAAAATTACTTACCGACCTTGGGTTTCATGACAAAAAAGCTCGAGGGTTTTATATGGGGCATTATGGCCAAGTTAACCTGTATGTTTAGATACTGTTTACGTGCAAGTGTGATGAAAAAATACATCCTACCTTTTTCCCTAACACTGATCAGAAAAAAAAGACAACATGGTACGCACCATCGTGGGTTTGAATCGGGGAGAAATGCTTGACATCATCTGCTTAGCCTTTCCCAACTATATTGGGGTCGGCAGTCTAACCTATGCATATGCAACTGAGTATTAGTGTTTTATATAGAGCGACTGCTTATTTCACCTCCTCCCAGTAGGAGAAACACGATATCCCTCGGCAAGACCAGAGTCAGATTTTCTGGCTTCTGACTACCCGTAATGACTGTCAAAGATGTACAAATGACAGCCTGTAAGACGGCTTAATGTGCTTCCGAGGTACGGAGGAATCTCGACGCCCCGACTGACATCTCAACAAGGACAAAACATGTTTGTATGGCCTACAAATAATTGTTTCGGGTCTGGGTGTTTGTACATACAAATTCGCCCACGTTACAAGAGAAATTACTCGTATGCAGTGTGGGGGGAAGTTTAAAAAAAAAGAAACAGAAACGTGCGAGGATCGTAATATTTTGCGTAGCAGTGTGCTACGTCGTAGAGTCTACGCGCTTCGTTACTACGCGGAGCCTACGCCAGGCCTACTCTTAATAATTCTACGTAATATTACTCGCGAATTTTAGCTTGATTAGAAAATCTGCAGAAAAGATACGGTATTTGTTTACAGTTTTTCTTTTTTTGGATTATACCTTAGGTCAAAGGTGTAAAGTGCGATAACGAATTAAGATGGTTCTTTGAATATTTTGAAGGGAGAAAGCTTTTAGTTCTACGTAAAAGCTGAGCCGAGGAATTTACTCACGGCTGGTCAGGGCCGGATTAACCATTAGGCGGAGTAGGCAACTGCCTAGGGGCCCCGCATCAATTAAGGACCCATGCCCAGTGCTCGCACCAAGAAAACATGTTTCTTCGAACGAGAATTTGATGTGCGCGTGAACTTAGGCCTTACTGTTATCTCACAAAATACAAATCGTTAGATTTAGTAGTAGAATTAAAACAATTTTAGAACAAATCTAGGAATAAGTAAACAAATATATTAAAAACCACAGCCCTTAATGTGCGCTTCCTCAGTTCACATACGATTTGGTCAGTCAAAGTAAGAAAAGGGGCCCCGAGAATGCAATTGTCTTAGGGCCTCTGACAAAGTTAATCCGGCTCTGCGGCTGGTTGATAAATTGACTGCTAATAAGGTCCACTTATTTGTAGGAAAGAAGTCCTTAACGATTTTTTTATAAAGTATTATGGCTCCTGTGGTCTACATCGGCTACATCACATACATTCCCGCACCAGGAGAATCAAAACCTATAGAGTTTCCGTTGACCTAGAATCATGAAATTTGTCATGAAAAAAAACTGTATATGTACAGGAAAAAACTGAAAACCGTAAATATGTAGTTAGTTCGGTGTTATTGAACTTATCTACTTAGACCATTTTTAGTCTTTGGTGAGCGAGTTAAACTTCCATTTGGTCAGACACATAATCTAAGTAGCTACTATGTACTTCAGTAGTCAACATAAATCAATTGACACCTCATTTTCATCAACAGATCCATTTTGACATCTCATCATCATCTTCATCAGTCTTTTTTCTTTAAACTATGTTCCTATATGAATAGTGCAATTGTGGATATCTGGAAAACTGTATAGACCTAACTAGTAAGCTAGCTACGCTATGTTGTACTGAGGACTGTCATAAGACGCGAGGTGAGTGCAAGTCCACTCTTAGTCGCTTCCCCTTGCTGCAAGACTGAAGTTTGGCCGTTTGGGCACCTCTTCGTCGTATAGTTAAAACTTTCATGTTGAGCACAAACCTTGATTTGTAATCAACGTCCGATATAAGTGAAGACGATCCTTGATTCACTCAAATACTTCTATTTTGCTTATGACATACTAGCTTCTGGCCGCAACTTCGTTTGCGTGGGAGGGTTTATCCACGTAAATAACAATCCTAACAAAAATCCATACATCTTAGTTATATAAAAGAACTTCTATATCGCCCCATCATTCTGATTCAACTACGCTTATATCCCTTCTAGAATCCTAACATCAATATGAAGGGGTGGTTAATGATCTTCAGGGATAGCATCTAATCTTCTAATCATTCCGTGGAGTATAATTTGTGACATTGTATGGGTTATATTAATTAATAACTGCGGCGAGGTTGATATCCCTTCAGAGAGTACGTAAGAAGTTGAGAATTACTTTAAAGTTTACCTACCATCTTCTTACACTGTTAGGCACATGTTTTTGGGATACATGAAGTTAAATATTATTATTATATTACTTATTTAGTTCTAAGGAACTAAATAAGTTTTTAATATTGTTAGCATGTCGTTTGTCTGTTGGCAATAAATACTTTTTCTTTCTTTCTAAATGGGGGTTTATGTAATTACCTATTATGATATTGTGTGTTATCCTAATTGTAGTTTTGATGTGCAGTACGATTCTCGTTGATGTATGTACCTATGCCACGATTGTGAGATGATGATTTAATTATACATGATGTGGTATGAAATTCTCACAAAATAAACACTAGTATAATCGAACTTTAGCTATTAGTGAAAAGATGAGGTAAGGTTTGATTATACTAGTGTTTATTTTGTGAGAATTTTATTATACCTAAATGCAAAAGATTGTGAAGGTGGATTGATGGTTTACACAAAAACTACAGAACGGCTCTAAATGAAATTTGGTATGTCGATAGCTGAAATACTAGTTCCTATGCTACTTTTTATCCCGAATAAGTAACGGGATCAGGATTTATGCAGGAGAAACCTTTCACGCAATTAAGTCACAGGGATAGTTAGTATTGACTAAAGAGTTAAGATACTGCCGTCCGAACATTTGTTAGATGCGTTGGCTATGAGAAAAGCACTGATATCACTTCTTAGTAGTACGATGTGGTTGCTGATTATTTTTTTTATTTTACGGTAAATTAATTACCATCGTTTTTTACGCAGCCCATGACCACAGAACACGGTATTTTTAATGTTTAATTTGTCGTGTCTGTTTCCAAAGAAGTAATCGGTTATGACTTCTGTAGATTGCAGTCCTAAAACGAGCCAAATGGTGACCTCAGAAAAATATGTGGTCGGCTCAGTCTTCACTTTTCTGGCTACACATTTCTTCAATTTTTGTTAAGTGATTATCTCATACATTGCTAGGTGTCTTTCACCCAGCAAATGCTAAGTTGGTAAACCTTTTGGTGTGGACATGCAACTTTGTATTGCAGTTGTTGAGTATGTCTGTATTCGAAGAAATGTTTCTCTATTATATTATATTTTGTTCATGTGTCAATAGATTTATTGTCCATAGTGGTATTACGATATATACCTACCATAGATTAAGTTACGCCGTACGCCAACTCTTCATTCTCCGCGCTATTTTACGCTGCCATTCTACACTCTCTTTTGAAGACAGGCTTCTTAAAAGTCGAAGAATTTCCGGTCTGCAACTCTCCCGGATGTTGCACAATACCTGCAAGTAGTCAATTCAAGGCACTAAGCTCACGTCTGTATAACAGAATAAACATAAAACTTGGTATTTACAACTTGACCAAATTCCATCTAAGAACCAATATTAAAAAGTGGTTACAGCCGTTGACATACGCAGAGACTGAGCAACTTCTTACTGCAATTAAGAAATTATATAATTTTTCACATCCAAATTTCATTATGACAATTTTAATGTAATTTTGATTTTAACTGGGATTACAATTTAAATTGAAATCCATTTTGATGTTATTTTAAGGTTAACTGTATTTCTAATTTTAATTTAATTATATTTAAATGTTAATTTAATTTTGATCCTTATTTTAATTTAATTGCTAATTGTAATGTAATAACCCACTAAATATTTTTTGAATATTTTGAATTTTGACAGGCCTGTTGGTCTAGTAGTCAGTGGCCCTGACTGCCATGCGCAAGGTCGTGGGTTCGATTCCCACCCTGGACAAATGTTTGTGTGATGAGCACGATCATTTGTCCTTTGTCTGGGTGTAATTTATCTATAATATGTATGTATTTAGAAATATATATGTATGTTTATCAGTTGTCTAGTACTCATAGCACAAGCTCTGCTTAGTTTCGGACTAGATGGCATTGTGTGAAAGTTGTGGAATATTATTATATTATTATGTGGAATATTATTATAATAAGTTTGTATAAGTTATTTGCTATTTTAAGAAACGAGGCTCTTAAAATACAGGTATATCTTGCCTAGTTTAGGCGTCTAAGAATAATGCTAATTGTATTCTTATACAATTGATTTATGCACTCACATATTTTTGCCCCTAATACGTTTATCTGCCCTTTACTTGACTCATTGTTACAAAGTTTTTCAAATGTTTTAAAACAACTATTTCATCATCTCTACCCACTAGAAAGATAAGCCTATAATAAAGATGAACTTTTAAAAGCGAAAAGAATTATTTTGGCCGCCGGAAAAGTATTTCGAGAGAGAGGTTTCCTCAAAAGAATTTAAGTGGCTCAGACATTTAAAGTTACCTATCATTTCCCCAATTAGTTCGTTTAACAAAAAAATAATTGACAGATCGCTTTTAAAATCTCTCAACCACAAACTTTTTGTAACTCTTATATAACTGTTTCATATTTTACGTCGGCATTCAAGTACCTTTTTTGATTCATGACTAGTGACAAAAAGGCCTGTGTCTAGCCGAGGACTGGTATAATGATCTGTTACGTCAACACGTTAAAGCCTATACAAAACTTTTGCATTATGTTTGGTTTATAATTAAAACCCTATTTAAGGCCTGGTCCAAATGGAAAAGTATATTTTTCTATACCAAAATAAACAGAGTAATTGTAATTTGAGCGCAACTTCTTGGTTGTTTCTGAGTAATTACACTCTTGTTTATGAAAAAAGCAGTTTCAAGAAATTTTCATCTCGTGAATAGGGTAGTTTCCTAAAATATTTTATTTAGTCCGTCACGTAGCTTAACAAAAACATTGGACACGTATTTTTTTATTTTTTCACGTAATTGAAAAATTAAGACGATACAGTGAGCTGAAATTTCACGTGACGTCACACCTCGGTATAATTCTTCGCAATGTGTGACGTCAGCAGCCCCCACTCCTGTACTTTGCTGCTTTCCATCTTTGGGACTTTTCCTTGACTTGAAAAATCAAAAAATACGTGACCAATATTTTTTGAAAATCGACCTAATGGACCAAATAAAATAATTATTTTGTAATACAGGAAACTACCCTATTATATGACGGTTTATTTCAAAAGCATTTTTTGATGAATTAATGTTTCAGAAGCCTATCAATTAA
This sequence comes from Tholera decimalis, assembly GCA_943138885.2. Taxonomy (NCBI): domain Eukaryota; kingdom Metazoa; phylum Arthropoda; class Insecta; order Lepidoptera; family Noctuidae; genus Tholera; species Tholera decimalis. The sequence continues at coordinate 19,218,467 of OW964572.2, read as the reverse complement.
TGAGCTTTAACAATCAGTTTACTATATAGATTGGAGAAGATTTCTCATAATTGTCCTATTGGTTCGACTAACCGAGAATGACTCAACTTGTCCCCCAAATTATAGAGTATCTAAAAATCGTTAAAAAATTGTTCTAGTACCTATTCTAATGGGCTGTAAGTGTAAAATAACATTCTACAAACACACTTATTTAATCAGGATAATTCCAAAGGTTAAGAAGCATAATGGCATATTAATATAAATATAATATATATCTTATACTACATCGTATCCGACCCCGATTCAATTACGGTTACTTTGGTAGTTGACTAACATTTTACCAAGACGCAAGTTTCTCAAACACAGTTCAACGAGCCACGCTTAAATCCCCCGTGCGCATACAAAAAGCAGTTACAACTTAGCTAATGATAACCTTAAACATAACACCTAACTAAAAACTTCTCCATTTAAGAACCCGAGGGGAAGAGAAGTTCGCAAGCGTACCAGTAATTTAATTCCATTTGAGGTGGGTGGGTACCACGTGGCACCTCATTTTGCAATTTGAAAAAAAATAATATAGGGAGTAGAAAAAATAATCCACATTCTCTAGTGGATAACCCACTAATTCGTCGATCAATTTACATTGAAATTCGGCTCATCTCTTAACTGTTATTGTTGTTTTATTCCTTGAGGACTGGTTCGTCACTTTGAGGCACGCAAAGGGTCTCTTATTATTCATAATTATTCCTAGAACCTTTTATTGGACGTTTTTACAGTTACTAGTTATGAAAAATGCTTGCAAAGAAGGTTAGGGATACAGCTAGACTTATATTAGTGTGTCACACCAAACTATCGAAGTCTATTCAGGCCTAAGATATATTAGTAGCCACGATACAACATATAACTGTGAGCCCGGCTTAAGTCTGTTTACTAGATAAATTACATTTTGTCAGTGGTAGAGTAGCAAAAGCACGGTAATAATTAATACTGTGTGATCTTCAAAATGTTAAAATTGATAATAGCATTTCGACGATCGCATTTGCTAATACAATGGCTCTTCGAATTTGGTAAATTACGAAAGTTGCGTTCAATTTTATTATAGTTTTTAATTTATAAGGGTTTTAGTGTGATATTCTCTAAAAAGTTTTAGTTAAGTACTTAGGTGATTAAAAAAATTAGGGCTAGCCGCATTTCCGTATCTTATTGAAACAGTACTTCATACTGTTTCAATGTATAGATTTATTGTCCTTTTTTTCTTATTCTACAAAAATAGCAGCCTCGGTGTAGTGGATTTGGATTCGATTTTCGGATCAGGCAAAGTATTATTACATCGTTCTATCCAGAATTTCATGGTAGCAGTCCGGAGTCTGGATTTGTGCCCGGTTTACGTCTCACTAAACAGAAAAGATTAACAGATAGAAGCAGAATATGCTGGTCAGACCATATAAGTTCCACACACACAGAATTGATTAAAGATGTATGTGTATGTATGTATGTATCTATGTCAAAGATAGGAGAAGATGTATTACCATGGTGTAGGAGAAAGTGATTCGAAAAAGATGCGTCACTCAGTATTGAGGATAAATAAAACGAATGGGAGGAGACATTTTCAGTAAATGGGACATAAACAAAACTGTTGACATGTGGGTGTACTAAAAAGTACACGTCTGCAGAACTCTTTGGGGGATTTAGGCATGATGTTACGTAAGATTAAAAGCAGGTATGTAGCTAAACGTGTTGACTGTACTTATTTTACCATAACTCATAAGCTTCTTTAATATAATAACCAGGGGACATTGGCAGGGCTGCGGAAATGTTCTAACGATATACCGCGGTCCCGGACCACAAGGGCAACTGAAGGAACAGGGTGGGTTTTTAATCAGTAGAAGTCTGACACTCCCTTCGGCTCCACGCAGAGCAGGAGGAGTCACTTGATGATTTTCCCATCAGAAAAAAAGGTAGACGTCACAAAATAATAATATATACATATATTTTATAACAACTTTTTATTTAAACATTTATTTCAGATGATACATCCAAAAAAGCGGGCTTGAGGTCGGCGAGCAGACGAAGCTCACCATTGAGTAGGAACCGGCCCGGATCAAAATAATCATCTAATGACTTCATTAGATTCTTTTCCCACCGAAAAAAAAGACATCTTTTAAAGATTACGTTTCATTTGATCGTTTCACAAAATAGCATCGTTCTGGCTAGTCAAAGGGAAGAAACAATTCGGCAATAAAAGAGAAACAGATGGATAGCAAACGAGCGAAACAATACACTTTTTGAAATAGATATGGTTCTAAAGTTCAAAGAGAATCGACTTTTTGGCGCGCATAGGTTCAATCTGTTGTCATTATTTGTGTTTACCACGTTAACCACCTACGAACGTACAACAAGATAAGTATCCAGTAGCAACAAACAAAATATGCTTAGAACGGAAATCATTACTATGTAGTTTCACGCTAGGACCCTTTACGTACACATATACTTCTTTTCAACCGACGACATATAAAGGAGGAGGTTATCAATTCCACGCGTATATACATATATTTTTTTATGTATGATCACCGATTACTCGAAGACGGCTGAACCGATTTGGAAAATTCTTTTTTGTTTGAAAGGGTATACTTCGAAATTGGTCCCATTGTCACCAAGTCAGGATCTGATGATGGGATCCTGGAAAAATCGAGGGAACTCTTGAAATATTATAGGCACACCTATGGCGTTTTGGGTATTTCTTATAGTAAGTGGTGCAGTTGCTCTCAAAAAGTACCATTTGGTATTTGGAACTGATGATGAAGACCACAGATGGCCGCCGAAACTACTCAATAATAAGTATTTCGTGGATTGCGATTCGATTACTTGAATATGGATGTTAAGCACTTTATGATCGTTATGGTGATGTAGAGCTGATGGTGAAGTACCAGGAGAACTCCTCAACTATTAACGGCCCAGCATTGGGAAAAGCAATATTCTGTAAAAGGTTATAAGCAGTTGACATTTAGGCTCTTATAACTAGGTAAATCGACCAACTAAAAAGAGTGCAATAAAAACTTTTTACCAAAAAATTAAACCGACTCCCAAAAACACTGCAAAGTGAAAAATAACCTTAATTTCGGAAGTCGGTGCCAAAAACGAAAATACAAAACTAAAGACACCGACTACCGAAATTAAGGTTATTTTTCACTTTGCAGTGTTTTTTGGGAGTCGGTTTAATTTTTTGGTAAAAAGTTTTTAATATATTTTGCTTACAATATATTATGTACTATATTTCAACAAGCATTCAACGTTAATTTGCAAAATGTACTTATTTATAAAAGACTTAAGGAATAATAATAAAAATTGAAACCCTACAAATACTAATTGTTTAGGGTTTTAAACCCGTCAATAATCCCTAATTGGATAACTTTTTTGTCCGACTGTCTGTCAAGAATCTTTTTCTCAAAAACAGGAAGAGATATCGAAGTGAAATTTGTATCAGATACTGAGAGGTACCTAATGTTTAAAGCTGAAAAAAAAACAAATTTGTAAGTTAAAGCGACGAAAAGATATGACCATTTAGTTCGCATATTTACACATACTTTGCGCAAAACACAAGATCTTCCAGTAATTACTTAAAATGGAATAATCTTTAAGCAAGGTAATACGTAGCTAGTTTGGTACTATTGAACTTTAATACTTAGACTAGCAGTTGTGCAGGGCTTCGGTCCCGTGGACTTTAACACGACAAAAACATAAATCCTCCTTCTTCTAGCCTTCCTCAAGCTTCAAGCTCCTTCCATACCAAGTTTCATCCAAATCCACTCAGGACTTCCGAAGTTTAGCGCGTTTAAAGAAACAAACTTTTCCGCATTATAATCTATACTAATATCTATACTTATACTTATATACTTATAATATTATAAAGAGGTAAAATTTGTAAGTTTGTATGTAGGGGGTAATCTCTGAAACTACCGAACCGATTTTGAAAATTCTTTCGCTTACATGTAGCTGCATTATCCCTGAGTGCTATAGGCTATAAATTATCTTTATATCATGCATATTAGCCGAGCTATTATAATCTTTGTCAAGCAAGTCGGGGACGGGATCCCGTGGAATATTTTCGACTTCTACGCGGACGAAGTCGCGGGCAGAAGCTAGTATTAGTATAAATAGTTAGATACGTTTGTACAGAACCTACGGTGTGCAATTCTAACTCGCACTTCACCGGTATTTTCAAATGCCTTTTAAAATCTAATCGCATAGGAAATGCAAACGGCACATTATGATGAGGACATAGACCAACCCACATGTGGCAATGAGGCCACTTGCGTGGGAGTTGAATATCGATGTTTATAGGTGAACATAACCATTCTGTTACTTTTTAAACCTATACAGTCGTTTAAATTCAGAAATAGAGAACCTACTTAATTGAACGGCGAGGTTAATTTTTCAAAAAGAAAGAGACGATACCTAGATGAAAATAGAGACGAGAGATAAAAGCCTCGCATTGTGATTTATGACTAGCGCGTCAGGTCTGAATCATCTTTTATTTTTACCGGTTAAGTAGTGCGCTACATTTGAAAAAGTGACCTTCTGAAATACGATGAAGGCTACTTTTTATCTCAGGAAAATGTACAAAATTTCCACTTGAACAAAGTCGCGGGCAATAGCTAGTATATTACAAATGCGAAAGGAGCTCTGTCTATCGGCAAGTGTATGATTTTTATCTTGAAAATCTTAGCAACTGAACAAATTTGAATGAAACTTTGCAAATGAAATGAAACTTTGCACTATGATTAGGATGCACCTTAATTAAATAAATAAATAAATAACGTTTATTTTCACTACAATATTTAACAGTATCACATTCATAGTTCATTGCAAAGTAGTACAACCTGAAAATATTGTGGGGACTGGTGCCTAAGCTAGGCCAGAGGCCTGTGTTTTAGGTCACCAGGACTCCACTCCGTATTACGAAAGCTGACTTACATTAGTACTAGAGTGACAATTTTCTTAAGTTAGAGACAACAACAACAATTCAAGAATACTGTGATGTGTGTTTTATTATATTTATATATCTAAAGAAGAGGTTGGTGTTACTGTATAGTACATGCTGTATTAAGTGTAATGTTGTGTGTTATTTGATCGTATCAATGTACGTACGTATTGATTGTTAAATACAGTAAATACAAGGAGAAATAAAGTAAGGTGGGGTGTGAAGATTGTTTAATGTTATGAAATTATATCAAGAATTTTTGTTTTGCAGCCAACTAGTGAGTTTGAATTTTAATTTATGTTTGGGTAAGGCGTATATGTCAATTTGGCGATTAATTTTATTGTATACTAGTACTCACGCGGGGCTTCGCTCCCGTGGATTCTATCACGGTAAAAACATAACTCTCCTTTTTTGCAGTCGCGTAAAAAGTAGCCTATAACCTTCCTCAAACTTCAAGCTACTTCCATACCAAATTGCATCCAAATCCACCCAGTACTTTCGAAGATTAGCGCGTTCAAGCAAACAAACAAACTTTTCCGCTTTATAATATTAGTATAGATACGTCCACTTTGAGCAGTGTATTGACGACTTGCGAATTTTGTCCGGCATTGCACAGAATCACATACCGGAAGCCCTTTGCGTTTAGACAGCATATTTTTGTCAAGCGAAACAGAGGAGTGTCGACGTAGTATAGCTCGCAGAACGAAGAGTTGGCGAACTGTGAGGACTTGAGACTCGAAATAGAGCAAAGCAGTCGGGTAGTCTCTGCGTTTGAACTTTATAACTTTTAGTATAGCCCGCTGGGCTCGTTCAACATGTAAAATTAATGTTTTGTGGGTTCCACCCCAGACTGGAATGCAGTAAGTGAGAACACTCACACAGAGGCTTCTGTATACAAAGAATAATGCCTCTGGTTCAGCCGAATATCTATGTTTATTAAATATATATATAAGTTTCCTAGTACGATTGGTAAGTGTTTCAGTGTGGGCTCGCCAGGTTAGATGCTCATCAATGAGGACTCCTAAGTATTTGACACTGTGAAAAAGGGGACTGTAAGGCAGTTACACAGTCCCCTTTGTTCAATTACAGTGAGAACTGGACGTTTGGAGGAGGGCAAGGTTATATCCATTGGAAGAATTCAATATTTACTTGCCAAATTTCATTCAGATCCGTTCAGTAGTATTTGTGTGAAAGAGTTACAAACATCCATCCACCCTCACAAACTTGAGCACTTATAATATTAATAAGACAATGAAGTTGGATGCGGAATACTTAACTGTTTACTGTCAAATAAATGTGCATTTAGCAATTCCCTAGACCGCTGAGAAGCTTAAAATTACCAAGGCTGTAAAAGAAACCACAATCTGTCAATATTCATGGGTCACCGCACATAAGCGGTAAGAATTTTACATTAACAAAGCTTTTATGCCGTGGTTTTCTTTACTAATTCCAGAGTTAACTGCAACGCAAAAATATGGCTGATGTAATTATTTTTTAAACTCTAACTAATACATAATTATATACCTTTTCATTGATGAAATAATAGTACATTATGGTACAAGCGTGTAATGTTGGTGATTACCGCTGAGGCGCCATTGAGACCCGAGCCGTTAGGTGAGGGTCTTAAGAGAGCCGAGGACGGTAATCATCAATACACACGTGTATCATACGACGTTTTTCAACACACTTGTGAAGAAAATAATACTAAAAAGCCATTTTATTTAGTGAGTAAAAAGTTTATTTAGTGAAACAATTAGTAAATGTGCAGTTGGTAAAATTATAATTAACTGTTTTTGATGGCATAGCGGTCTCATCAGACAGATTATTTACTGAAATACTTTCATGTTGTATTGTTATTTGAGATGATTCATTATTCGTGTAGGTAGGTGAAATCCAATCATTGGATGTACTTGGTGTTTCGCCAGTAAGACGCGCCTCAGAATCAAGTCTAATTCTTTTTGTGATTTTTGCACAAATTTCTTTCTTGTTTTGTATGGAATCTTCTACGTATGATTCTGCTACATTGTTAGATCGCCATCCACCATGACGCTTCAAAGTCATTATATCAGCTCCTGAATTAGCCAGCAATGTAGCTGAAGTTCTTCTGAAACTATGTCCAGTGTAGCTCTCAGCATCTGCTAAATCTAAAAACTTAGCCATTTCTTTAGGCATAGAACCAAATTTGTTTATACCTATTGGTGGACAGGTACATTTACCATTCTGGTAATTTAGAAAAAAAAGGTCATTTTTCGCTTTTGGTGAACGCAAACTTTCATACTTCTTAACAATTTCATAGAATGGACCGTGTATGGTGAATGACCTAGGTATTTTATTTCTCGTGATAGGTATCTTCACTAAAAGCATCTGGTCATGGTTCTCTATGTCTTTTACAGTTATATTTGTTAATTCTTGTATCCTAAATGCACCAGTTACACCAAATATTAAAGCAACCTGAAAAAAGCAACAATAATTAAGTTCAACACACAACACAGTCTGAAGTCGCGTAGATGTATATAATTCAACGAATTAGGAATGATATGGAAACATAACTCTCTAACGAAGCCCGCTAAAACATGGTTCCAAACTCATACCACTAAACTGATAATACGAATGCAACACGCGCACAAACAAAACAAAATACTTTGCTAAATTTATTTTCTGCGCATGGATCCGTCAATTCATTCAATTGGGGCGCTTTATTTCGTAAGATAATGTTAGAGTGAAACTGAAATATCGAATCAAGCGAGTGCGAACGAGATGGATTGTTTTGTGACATCGAGCGGCGAGGATGGTGTTATGCAGTATGCAGTAGGAGTCAGTCATTTATTATGAACTCAAATATTATAAATTAATATTAAACCTCTTTACATTAAGTTTACAAAAAGTGTAAAGCTTCATAAAAGGGAATGCCCGTCGGCCATATGAAAAAATTCCTGAAATGAACAAGAGAGAAATATACGCCAAATGTTACTACAAATCGTAGGTAACCGATTACAATTTCAATAATTATTAAAAAAATTAGGTAGAAGTCAGTTACAAACCTTTTTCTGAAATATTGGTCGTAATAAGTCAAGAGTTAAGGATGCCAAGTCATCGTTTAGGCGGGTCCAACTAGTCCGTGTTTAAAAATGGGTATCGTGTGCACAACTAAAATCAAAATCTTCGAAAAATGACCATAGTCGTTGCTATACCATAAAAAAGCAATCCGTACGTAACTCAATTCGCAAGCGCTATTGTAGTATCAAGTAAACAAACAATCGAAAATGCAGTACCTAATGTCAAACTGTCAGTCTGTCAGTAGGTAAGGCAAAGGAGATGTGATTCATACAGCCTACGATACGTTTTCTATTCAAAAAATATTTGATTTTAATTAATATTGACATGCATATATTATTTTTTTTAGATTTATGGTACACATAGGTCGAATTATAATTAAATTAATAATTACTGTGCACTAAATCTGCAAACTAATACGTTAGAAATTATTTTACGATTCCTGTTTGGCTGAATGCCACTTACTAGTGTCAAATAAACACTGACCTCTAATAAAAATAAGAATGAATTAAACGGATATCAGGTTAAATATTTTAATGATTTTTATATCCTACTTAAACAAACTTGAAACTTATTTCATTATACATATTTTATGTTAAAAAGAATTAAGGACTATTCGCAGTTTCTGTCTATTTCAAGCATTTGGACATGTGCGTGTGAACTGAGGGACCACACTGGGAATTCGCGAAATGAAAATCCCAGGATTTAGTAGTAGACTTAAAACAATTGTAGAATGAATCTGGGAATTTGTAAACAAATATATTAAAAACTACGACCCATGAAGTGTGGTCCCTCAGTTCTCACAGATGATCAGCCAGATCTCGGAAAGTATCTTAAAAAAGAAGGTTTTGTGAATACAGATATTTAGTAAAGAATTTTTAAAGATATCTACTAAATAACAGACCACAAAGCATTAAAGATAAAAAAAAATATAACGACTAAACTGTGGTCCCTCAGTCCACATAACAAAGATAAATATTTTAGTGAATATTACTGAATAAAATTAATAAAACCGTTCTTTTTCTACATAAAGTTTTAGTAAAAGTCTTAAAACATTTTGTGAAAAGAAATGGAGCAATAATATCGAAGCATTGTGAAGATAGCGATGATTAAAACTGGTCCCTCAATCCTCTTCTCCACTGACATATGTGCGTGTGCTAGCTGCTAGACGAGAGGAATATCAGAAAGTCTAGTATACTTAACTTTTAGTAGTAAGTTTCTACTAAATAATAGGTATATGGTAAAATTGTGTATTTCTTACCTCTTAGCTGAGATAATATTATTTTTTTAATCCTATGAAAATAGATAGAGCAGTGTGACCACACAATAAAACAAAATGAAGACAGTACTGTCATACTGTCTTTCGTTAAGCGTGTCCATCTTTAAATTTAAATAAAACAAAGTGTGTGTGAGATATTATTAAAATTATTTATTTATTTGAAAGATGTAGTGATGCCATTATGTGTGGAATATGACATCATTCAAGTGTCCGCCACGGCTTCTCTGGGTGGAGCGCATGCGAGATATCCAATTTTCCATGACTTTTGCGCATAAATCAGGCTGAATTCGACCTATGGCATAGGTTATGTTGGCTTTGAGGGCCGCTGTGGTTTGTGGTTTATTCGCATAGACCTGCGACTCAAGAAAACCCCATAAGAATAAGTCTAGCGGGGTTAAGTCACAAGATCTCGGTGGCGATAATTTTTCTGTGAAAATTACGGTCAGTTGCTGACTGCTCCAGTGCCCATTCAGCGAACACAGGTCGTTGTCTATGCTCGTTTACCTTCAATTCCTGGGTGAGTTGAATTTTATACGGGTGCAGGCCTAAGTCACGACGCAAAATTCACCAAGTTGTGGTCTGTGAAAGGCAGAGTTCTTGTGAGCGACGCGAAATCGACTGCCTCGGATTCTCCTGCACACTCTCACGGACAGCGGCGATGTTTTCGGCAGACCTTGCGTTACATTGACGTACGGGTGTTGGTCGATCATTTACCGAACCAGTGAACTCAAATTTATCCACCACACGACGAATAGTCCTCTCGGTAGGACGATTATGGCGACCGTAAAATGGGTGAAGCGCGCGGTGCGTTGCCCGAACAGAACACTCATTTTGATAAAACAATTTTATCATTTGCACGTGTTGTTGAATGCTATAGCTATCCATGATGATTTGGCAAAACAGAATTAAGAAATGACAACCAATTTGACAGATGTAGCTTCAAGAAGATGGCCGCTACTAACTGTCAAAGTTCGGACGTGCCTATTGGAAGACCCGTTATATCATTATTCAGACGAAACGAAAACAAGGTTGTATGGTTAATTTAATGCTATATTACATGGCTTATGCGTATTTAATAAAAAGTAGATTACAAAATTAACTAATCACTTATTATAATACTTTTATTTATGTAAGTGACATTTGGATGTAGCTTAATGAATGTAAGTATATTTGATGGTCAGTACTTTCAATAAGTTTGAGATGTTGATCATCATAGCAAAAGAAACGCTCATTCATAAAACAGTGACATCGGTAATGGCCAAGACCGCCTGGAATTAATGCTGGAATGAATTCAGATGCGCCCATAATTTTGTAGGTTTTGTTCTTTACTGTTATGGCAACAGGAAAATTAGTAAGAGAATTTTATCAGTGCCATTCAAATCGAATGATATTATTTTTGAAAGCTCGTAATTGTAACTTAACTGGTCATCACAAGTGGTACAGTTCCTGTTACCTTCATCGATGTTAATTGCCTCTTCTAAAATACCTATGCCAAATATTTCAATAAAATTTATATTTAAGGGTAAAAAAAGCAATGTCTCTTTTGATTAAGTTTGATTGGCATGATGTATTTAAACACTTTTTATGAAAGTTACACTGAAAATATATCTTAGAAGAATATGTTCAAATATATATGTAATATTACACTGGCAATCATAGCTAATATGGTTTCCTTTCTCATTGAGCTAAAATCTGTGGCCCTAGTGAAAAAGGATTTAAGTCCAAAAATGCAACTTTGCAGGAGACGCAAAAAACACTCCGCGCGCTAAAATTGCGTGTTTGACCTCGTATAACATTTAAACCGCTACTAAATGAAATACATGCGATGTCTTTTATAGGTAAACAATTTATCCTCTTTATTATTATTGAGGTATTTTTTATGTCAAGTTAGTAATTTTTAAGATAGTGACTTATACCAACCACAAAATGAATTCCTTGAGGGTACAAAACAAGTTATATCTCTTCTCCCATAAATGAAATGTTAATTTACACAAGTGAAAAGGGAGACGCATTTGGAATGATTTTATGATAACTAAGTAATGTAAAGAAATAAATAATATTTTACCATATGAAAAACATGTGTTTTTTTGCGTAATTTTCATTAACGCTAAAACAAATTAGAAAAATCGCAATAAAATATCTTGACGCCTTTTTCACAAAGATATTATACGTGACGTATGATACATTAAGACTTGTACTAACTATTTTTTACGACTTATATCCATTATTTAAAGAAAAATAAAACAAAACAAATTATTTTACGATTCTATTTTAATCTAAGTCATCTTCGCTGTCATTTAGAAGAGGATGTTGATCTTTAATATCATTATCATATAATAAATTGGTATAAAAGGATCTGACACTGGGGTATGGGGTTGGCAAGCGTTGCTGCAAGTCAAATGATAAGACTACTGTATCCTTTTTTACAATTAAAAGCGCCCGGTCTTTAGATTTTTGATAATAAATAGTTTTTGCTCTAGGTTGATGCTCTATCAAAAGCTTTTCATTTTCTTCTTTCTCCACACCGTCACTATATTTAATTTTCGTATTTTAATTATCGCATTTCACACATTATCAACATAAGGTGCTTTAAAAGATAGATTTTGGGCCCTGAAACTCCATGATACTGGATTTTCATTCGTCTCACAATAAGCCTTGTACATGTCTTTAAAAGTTAAATGGGGTGGTAAAAATTTTCTTCGGCCGACCATAATGGTTTTCGTACACAGAGAATGATAATATCTGTGTTTTTACATTTTATAGTCTCTTGTCATCTATTGTAAAGGCACTGGGTTTTTTTCGTCTTGATGATTTAGGTATAATACCACCGCTTAATATCATTTTATCAGTCACAATTTGAACAAACTTTGAGGTTTCATCGAATATTTTCAAAAACAACCCTTACAAATGCGATGACAGTCTAAGTCCAACTTCAGGTAAAACTCATTTGAAAAATTCCTGTTTTTGACTGTAGCCGCCAATTTTTTGTTGCTTTGTTTTTACTTCATAAGGTTACTTATAAACAATACACGCCTGTCATAGTCTCCTAAGCTCCAGTTTTAATGAATTTTTTTTTATAGGTTTCAGGAATTCGTTCAACACATTTCATCCTACAAGGTTTCAGACTTTTTATTTTCCTTTCTACAATGGTTTTTGCCTTACTTGTCTGGTAACTTCTTCCTAAATTTATTTTCTTTTTTCTAATTTCTCTATCTTCTCTTCTTTCCTTAATACTTTTCCTAGGCTTACGTTTCCGACCTTGTGTAACACCTTCTTTATCCCAAAATGGTGTGTTATTGCTCTCGTCTGAATCTGACTGGGGAATGATAACATTACGTCTACGTCTTGTGCGCTTATTTACTCGTACAACGTCGGATGTATTTTGTAGGAAATCGTCACTACTTTCAGCAGAATAATCGAGGTCAGGGTATGGACTCTCATCAACCAACAAAGAAACAATATCAAGACACACGAGAAACGTTTCGTCAGAATCAGAAAATAATTCGTCATCTTTTTCATACTCCGGCCTTGGGGAGAAGTTTTACAAAAATACAGGCATTGGAGAACATTATTTCAAACAAATTGGTGAAACATTTTTCAAACATTCAAAGTTTGGAGAATATTCCTTATAACGTCCTGCCCTCGGAGAATAATCTTTAGAACATCCTGGCCTTGGAGAATAAACCTTAGAACATCCTGGCTTTGGAGAATAATTCTCAGAACAAGTATGTACAGGTTCTTCAATAAGACAATCCATGTCATCCATAATTTCCAGGTCTTTATGGACAAGATCAATTATGCGGTTAGTTCGACCTCTACCAGCCATTTTAAAAAGGAAATAATTCATTTAATTTTATTTTTATTGTAATAAGTAAGAGGTTTTCACAGGGAAACTTAGTATGAAGCAAGTTAGAACAAAATTGTCAGCATCTAATAACTATACCTAATCATAAGTCATACTAAGAACAGTAAGTAACAAACTATATAAACTTTCTAAATCTTGACTCAACTTAAATCAATTTAGTTGGGTTTTATCTTATTAGTTTTATAGTATAAGATACGTTTTTATAACTAAAATAAACGTCAATTGAATAAATAAATACATAATTAGGGTTTTAACACGTTATTGTTCGTAGTTTTTGGTGTAAAAAGGTACGATTACATTCAAATCTATTATAGAAAACATTAGCTTCGAAATAAAGTTACAAAAATAGTTGTAATAGGATCTAACTTACTCGCGTAATATCGTATTTTCTGCAATGACACCGGCTCCACCCAGTACACTGCGCAAGCGACTGAAGAATTAAATTAAATCCTTTCTCACGCAAAATGAAAGCAATTCGTAGGATATTACTATAATTGTATATAATTTCATTTAATAATTTCACAATAGCATACGTGAATACTGATCTCATTAGAGTTATTTTTGAATTTTTACCTTTATTTCGGTGAAAACGGATTTATGTCTAGTAATATGATTACTCACTAAACCATTTCTAAGGACCAGGTGCTGTTGTATTGTTTAACACTAACCAAATTAAAACGTGGTTAATTTATGTTAATTTAGATTAAAAAACACAAATTAAAAAATATGTTTTTCCTTATAAAAGAATACAAATGTATTTAAACCCGACTTATGTAGTTTTTTTTTGGTGTCAGTTGGACCCTTTTACACAAAGTAACTTTCCCTATTTTTGAGATAGCTTAAATCCGTGTTCACCAATCGATAGAGCATTTTTTTCTGATCACTTTGGTATACTTAACTCATTTTCGACGATTTTGGAGTTATACCCCTTTTCACTAGGGCCACAGAAATATTGTGCAGCAATTTTTGCTGTCATTAAATAAATGTCATCATCTGTAGATTCCATGTCGCAGAGGTTCTTTATATATTGTGGAATTAAATCTTTGTCAAAAGTGGCCATAACGTCTCGAATATTCTCATTTTCGTTAAATCCTGCACTCAAAAAGTACATTACAGAATCGAAACCACAAGTATTCATAAGAGTGACATATTTATCATTTAGTAATACCGAACGACACAAGTTACCATTTTTTAATAATATCACATTATGATTTGTTTTCTCTTTATTCATTTCAGCTTCTCCTCTCCAATTTTCAATAAAAGAGGGTTGATCAGAAAATATTGAATCCGCATTAAAATATCCAGTAGAAATATTAGATTTAACTTTTTGGGCGTTTTTTTATCTCGACTTACATTTATACGTTTTCTCTTTCTCAAACGTTTTTTGTGTGGGATTATTTTATTTAGTCTGATAAAAGCTTTAGGCCACAGAGGCCTAGGAATTGTTGCCGTCGAAAATGGAAAACAATTGATGATTATCATTATCATTATTATCAATGATCATTATTTCAAAATAATTGTAGTACTGATAAAAGTATTAAAATAAGTGATTAGTTAACTTTGTAATCTACTTTTTACACATAAGCCATGTAATATAGCATTAAATTAACCGTACAACCTTGTTTTTGTTTCGTCTAATGATATATTAAATAAAGTATAATAGTACTGTCTACATTTTGTTTTATTGTGTGGTCATACTGCTCTATCTATTTTCATAGGATTAAATAAATAATATTATCTCAGCTAAGAGGTAAGAAATACACAATTTTAGATACCTATTATTTAGTAGAAAATTATTACTAAAAGTTAAGTACACTAGACTTTCTGATATTCCTCTCGTCTAGCAGCTAGCACACGCACATATTTCAGTGGAGGAGAGGATTGAGGGACCAGTTTTAATCATCGCTATCTTCAAAATGCTTCGATATTATTGCTCCATTTCTTTTTACAAAATGTTTTAAGACTTTTACTAAAACTTTATGTAGAAAAAGAACGGTTTTATTAATTTTATTCACTAATATTCACTAAAATATTTATCATATGCGCGCGATGACCACACATACATACATCATTAAAAGTAATACTTTAACTATGCATCGAAACACCTTCTAGATCGTAGTACTTTCTAGAAAGTGTTTTTTTAGCACTTTACAGCAGTTCTTTGGAGTTAATTTTTTAATAACATTTTAAAATTTTATTTTTATTTTAAATTTTTATCTTTTAAAATTTGTATTCTTAAGCAATCCTTAAATTAAGTTATTAGGATTTACCCGAATTTTTCACGAAATGCTGTGCAACAGTACTAACCGTACAAATAGGTACAGCAGATTTTTTTAGCATATGATAGCCAGTGCTTGACGAATATATGTCTTTGTTACCAAAATATATGGAGCAAACCCTACTGGCATTAGTTGGTAACCAGTCATCCTCTCTTTTTTCTAAGCGGACTGCTGCAATCCACTGTAGTCGTTGAATCTCTTTTTTGGGGAAACTAAAATAAGAAACACACAGGCAAACCAATCCATCCAATTTATAAAACTCTGTACTTAAAATAAAATATATAATAGTTAGGTATTAAAAACTGGCTGGCTACCTGTTGCATAATACTGACAACTCGTGGTTGTCTATACGAAAATAAAACACGAAATTATTTTACTTACGAGTGATAAGCTATCCCAGTTAGTTTTTTACTTCCTTCTTTCCGTCTTTTACACCACCTTACTACGCAGGAGGTCATTTTTATCCCTCAGAAACGAGCTTTTTCTTGGATTTTTCACTAATCAACACGATTCTGGCGTCTGTCACTGAGCGCACGTCAGACTGAGAGGCGCTTTGATTGATTTTTTTTTTCCCCGCCTACTTGATTGTGTTTTGCGTGTAACCATTTTTGAGCGGAGTTCGTGTTCTATATAATTCCTAATTCGTTGATATAATTAGATAATTTAACTAACCTTAGTAGCCAGATATTGGTTATCTGGAGCATCTTTTATAAATTTTTCAACATCGTTAGACGATAAAACCTTTGATTTCTTGCTTCTAAATCCATCGGATAGTCTCTTTAGATAAGCTGACAAATTAAAAAATCACGGAAGGCTGCCGGCGGCCACAAAAACGACGTCACCGCGGCCAGCTTAAGTTGACCTCTAAAATTATTTTTCTCTCCTATCGATTTTAGAGGTCAACTTAAGCTGGCCGCGGTGACGTCATGTACCTGAAGGGTTAAGTCCACTCCATTCTTTGTTCGGACTGTGCTTTTTAACATTGAGTATATACACCACAAAGAGCTAGGTTTGTACTTAGAAGATAATTCTTTAAAGTACGCCATGAACACATTTTCTGAAAAAGACTGTGTACTCTTGTTGTTTTACCATTGTATGAAATTTTGGTACGCTAATAGATATTTAGCCTTGGAGTTTCCAGCAAGGATCTTCTACCTACTAACTGGATTGCTTACGAATGATTCAAAGAATACAGAAAGTCTTTCTTAGCTGTTAAACAATAGAGTATAAACTTGCACTCATAAAACTGAAGGAACTATTCGTTCCGAGCGAGACAGTGCCGTGAGTGGACTGTGTCCCTTTCTTCTGTGTGTCAGATTAAAAATATTTATTTCAATGGTAATTTTTTCGACCTGTCTGTTGTAGTAATAACACCTAGTTTTAAACTTCTTTGGAATTATATCTTTAAAATGAATTACCATTATTACTGTATGCATATTAATGAAAATTTAAGTTATTTTACCATGCAATCACAAGATGTTTAAAACAAAAAAAAATGGAATTTGTAACAATTAGTAGTGATATATTATACTATACATGGCAATTACTACGTTGCTGTCTGACGTTTACTTGACATCTGTATGTTTGTAAATTTGCATTATATTTAATTTTGTGAGTTTTCGTAATATTAAAGTGCAAGATACTGTAACCATGGTAAGAACGTGTTTTGTGGTTAATCGCAAGAGTGAAGGGTACCCCGGGTCTGGAATTTCGGTCATATAAATAAGTTTTGTGACTTTGTTTACAAATTGCAGTTAGGCTGACTATGTTTTTATTGTAAAAGTGGATGTTCTTCTCTTTAGTCTTCTTATTTATTATTGAAGTGAAAACTTCTTTAGCGGCGTTGTGCACTTTTTTTGTAATGGGTAAAAAATGTTAAACTCACGTACGTCAGACGGAGAGTCTAAGAGATGAACTTTTTAATGTAATATAAATTGTCATGTTTGTGTACGACAGCGCAATAAATAAATATTGTATTCTACCACATAAATGATAGTACTTTATACTGATAATTAAAGCAATTCGTGCAAAATTATTCCCTAAACATTCCAATATATTAAAATATTCAAGTTTTCACTGCTGCCGGCACTCCCGGACTGCAACCCGTCGTTTCTTTCTTCTCATTATTTATTATTTTTTGTTATTTTAAGCTTTCCTATAAATGATGATCTTCCAGACCGGTGGCTCAGTGTTCTACACAGAAAAAGGTCAGAAACGGTTCCAAAATTTGTAGCCGCCATTTCAAGCCCGAATAAATATTGCATTTCGAAACAAGATCAAATGATGCAATTCCATCCATTTTCCCTAAAGTAAGTTACCAATCTTTACAAATGACATGAAGATCACCGTTTCGAAATAGAATATGAGCGTAGCAAGATGAATTTTCATTTTGAATCTACCTTAACCATAAATACTAAAATATTGTTCTCATCAATCTATTATTATTTTAGATTCCTGTTAAAGCGAAACAAATAAATGTTTTAAGTACTATAATATTGAAACCCACTAAAGAAAAGAATATACAACCTGTAGGTACTGGGCACATTCAAAGATCTGGTAAGTGAAAGTTATGAAAGGAGTCACATTAATAAGCATAAAAGTCGACATTTTAGTTGATTTATTTACTTTTGCTTAGCAAATTGATGGCAAAAATATTTTATATCATTTTGGCCAAAAACTCAGCTACGCAAAATTGCTTACAAGTGTAGTTTATTATATTAATAATTACTTATAACTTAATTACTTAACTTTTATCCACTGCAGTTAGTTAATGTCGACAAATATTAATAATAATTCATAATTTAAAGATTATTTCCATACTTTTAACTAATAATAGTGTAATACATTTTTTAGGGTTGTGTGTCAAGCCAATCTTGTAACAAACCTGCAGCTGCAACATATGAGGAACTAGAAAATAAAAAACCTTATAATTGTCATTCGACCTGCCTCCTTTATGTTTAGAATTATGTTTGTGATTTCTAACCTTAAATAGCACATGTGGTGTTAGCCTGTAATTAATTGTTACACTTATAAATGTAATATGATTGTTTTTTGTTTATACAAATGTATAGTGTAAACAATTGTAGGTTAACCTAAATAAATATATACATAAATAAATTATATCCCTTCTGTTATTCTTTCTATTTATAATCATCGTTTTTCATGAAGGGTTTTAGTATTTTTAATTATATATAAACACTAGTACTCACGCGGGGCTTCGCTCCCGTGGATTCTATCGCGGTAAGAACATAACTCTCCTTTTTTGCAGTCGCGTAAAAAGTAGCCTATAACCTTCCTCAAGGTGCAAGCTACTTCCATACCAAATTGCATCCAAATCCACCCAGTACTTTCGAAGATTAGCGCGTTCAAGCAAACAAACAAACAAACAAACTTTTCCGCTTTATAATATTATATAGTATAGATTGCATCATTTTATTTTTAGTCTACTGGTTCTGACCGTACAAGTATCGAATAAACGTAGATTACCAATTAATGCACGTTTATTTGGACGTCTATACCACTGCCTATGAAGAAGAATTGCCAGCTGGTGATTGTTATTAATTCTGTATCTGCAATAATTGTATTTGTATCACGGGTCTTAACCACTTTGAAAGTTTATAATTCAACGCAATAAAGTCTGCTTAACAAAACCAATTTTGCATTTAGCCCGCATAAGGAAGGGTTTATTATAGAAATTAGCGCACTCAATATAAGTTCCTCAGATATATATTGAGAACTAGCTTTACGCCCACGTGGAATTCTGTTATATCGCGCTACCGAGCAACTGTTCAAAAATCTGAGATAGAAAGAACCCTATATAGTTCCCAGGGTTTTAAACTATCTCCATGCCAAATTTTTTCGAAAGCGGCTCTGTGATTTAACCGTGAAAGCGTAACAGACCGACACAGACCTTTGTATTTATAATTGAATTTATTTCTTTCTTTCTATTTAATAGGTTGTTAAGAAAAAAACCGTCCAAGTATGAGTCGGACTCGCGCATGAAGGGTATTTTTATAGGTAGGTAATTAATGGTACGGAACCATTACCTATAAAAAGCGCCAAAAAAATCACAACTGTTGTATGAGAGTCTCCCTTAAATATTTATTTTAATTAATTTTTAGTATTTTTTGTTATAGCGGTAACAGAAATACATCATTTGTAAGGTTAATAATAAGTGTCTTAAAAAACCTGCAAATATTGCATCAAATAAAATTGTCCTTACGTTTATCACGAATTGATATACACACTACTAGAAAGAGATAGCTAGGTCCTTCGAGGGTATACTCTTCGGAACGGATTTGAGCTTCGCGTCCGCATTCCAGTTTAGGTACAAGTTCCTTGGTTTCCAGGTAGTAAACTTTCCATAACGTTAAGGGCTTCACATCTTATATCGGGTGGTGTACAACATAAATCATTTTCTTCATAGCTAGTAGGTAGACATTTTAATTAATAAATAACTATAATTTCAACAGTGAAAACGAGTTGTGAAAATTTTTTCGCAATGGTGGGACAAATTAATCAGTTTTCCTATGCGCGCGCATCTAACAGATCGGCCATAGACTTTTTTTTTGGTATTTTTCTTTCCTTCCAAAGGAAAAGGCGAAGAGCTTAAGCCCATACAACCTGGTCTTATTTCAGTTCTAGTTCTTCATTATTAGTATTCGAAGCCAATAATGGCCTAGTCTTCCGTACAATGATATCGTTTTTCCATTTCTTCATTTTAATCAGGTAGGTATATTTTTATGTCATATCCGTATAATAGTTTCAAATCAGATAGAGGTCTATTCCGGTAATGCTTTTTCAAATAACTTGAATAGTATTCTTGATGAAATCATAAATGGGATAAAATGTTTTAGTGTTCTTGAGCAAATCCTGAATAGAGCGTGGGACATCCAGGGCTTCTTTGTAAATTTCCAATAAGTTGTCAATGAGTACCAGTCTTTATATATTAAATTGAGGGCAATCAAAAAATATGTGGTTCAGAGTTTGAATTTTAGAATTGCAATGTGTACATATTGGAAAAGGTATAATATTTAGTCTAAATAAATGTTCATTAAATCTGCCATGACCCAATCTTAGGCGACAAATTGTTGTATAAAAATTTCTTTGTATACATTTCCCTTTGGTAAACCATGGTTTTTTGATGTCCGAGTTAATGTAATGATACCATTTTCCTTTTATTTTTACTGTTTCTTCCCAATGGGTTATCCATTGGCGTTTGATGTTTTTCATGATGAGGGTCTTGCAATCTGAAGGCGGTAACTTAATATTTTTGATAGGTATTTGACTAATATTGGGGTTTTCAACTATGGAGCTGGCAAGTTTATCGGCAAGTTCGTTACCCGAAACGTCAATATGAGATGGTGTCCAAATAAATCGTATTTTTCTGTCTTGACTATGCCAAAGCCTGCTATATTTCTGCCTAA
This sequence comes from Tholera decimalis, assembly GCA_943138885.2. NCBI lineage: Eukaryota > Metazoa > Arthropoda > Insecta > Lepidoptera > Noctuidae > Tholera > Tholera decimalis. The sequence continues at coordinate 19,197,604 of OW964572.2, read as the reverse complement.
TGTTGTAAATGATATAGTTTGTGCTACCGCTGTATGAAGGATTTGATAAAGCCATTAAAACACTCATGCTGTCCGAAATTATCAACCATTTCTTGAAACTGAGGTTAGTTGTTTCTATATATTCTAAGGCTGCATAAATGGCCTGGGCTTCTGCTGTATAAATACTTGCATTCGATGGTAATCTGAAGCCATGTCCCAATTTAGTGAGAGGATCATAGTATGCCATGGAGACATTATCATTATATTTTGAACCATCCGTGTAAATTTGCCTATAATCTGTATACTCATCCAATTTATTGTAAACGACATATTTATCAGTCAGTGTCCTGTCATATGTATCATCTATGGTCCTGTCTATGTCGATGTTCAAGCCACAAAATTTACTCTCATATGTTCCATCATAGCAGGGCAAAGTAAAACTATTGAAAATATTATGTTCACTCTTATATGACAAAATTTCATGGATGTTATGTGTTAAAAAGTTATTAGAATTATTCTTTAACAGTTTCGAAAGAAGGGGATTGTCAGTTTCGGACAACAAATATGATTAAATTATATTTTAAATGAGAAAATCTGATATTAAGTGGACACAAGTTACACTCAATTTGCATTGAATTAATAGGAGATGATTTAAAGGCTCCCAAAATTAATCTTAAACTTATGTTTTGAATCTTTTCAAGTTTATCTACTAATTTTGAATTCATGCAGTAACAGAAAAAACTATAGTCAAAATGACTCCTTACTAGAGCTTTATATAAAGTTAAAAGAATCTTGGGATCGGCACCCCACTGGCTACCAACCAAAGATCTCAAAGTATTTGTAGCTCGTAGAGCTCGTTCTGCTATGCAATCAACATATTTATTCCATGACAAATTATGTGTAAATATTACTCCTAAAAATTTTGCTTGTGACTGAATTGATAACAAATTATTGTCATATTGTAGCCTAACTGCGGACACTTTTTTCTTTGAGAATATGACTACCTTACTTTTAGCAGTACTGACTTCTAGATTTAAATATTGAAAGTAACTGTGTAGCTGTTTTAGTGCGAAATTTAATTTTTTTATTTATGTATGAGATGTTATCACCACTGCAATAAATAGCCAAATCATCAGCAAACTGTAAATTGCTGACTTCTGATCATAATATTTCATTTAGCCTATGGATATAAAGTATATACAGTAAAGGACTTAAAATGCCCCCTTGACAAACACCTTTAGTTGACAATCTGGGTCCAAAAATGTTATTGGATCTCATTTTTATATATACTTCTCTATCACTAATGAACTCATAAAAACATTTGACACATTTTTCAGGTATTCCCAAGGAAGAAAGTGTTGTACATAAAACTGAATGATTAATGTTGTTAAATGCGCCTACAATATCGAAGAAAACACATACAAGATGTTTATTATTGTTAATGGCAGTATCAATATCATGGAAGAGATGTCCTATGCTTTCTCTTGCTGAACGACCACGACGAAACCCAAATTGATTTCTTGGAAGAATATGATTACATTCAATATAAAACTCAAGACGTTGTTTTATTAATTGCTCAAAAAGTTTACCTGCACAGGATGTTAGAGCTATTGGACGATAAGAATCTGCATCATTTGGATCTTTTCCTGCTTTAAGAATTGGAACCAAGCAATCTTGCTTGCATTATTGTTTGTTCCCAAAGTAAATTTAAAATGTTTAAAAATTTTATAAGACAAAATGTTATTAAACATCTTATATGAAATGCAGTCTAAACCAAAGGTGGTGTCTTTACGTGATTTGATGGCTGCTTTTAACTCATCTATGGTGAATGGATTAATAATGTAACTATTGGTGGGATTTACAGAGGTATTAGTTAATTGTATGAGGTGTGAGACAGAGTCAGGTGTATATTTTCTTAAAAAGTTATTTATCCAAAATGTTTCACTATTATTATTGAGATTGTTATTTCTATTGTAGGATTTATTAAATTTGCGCATAGTTTGCCAGATTTTTGAAATAGGAGTGGTTCTATTTATTTCTGTACAATACTTCTTCCAAGTATCCAATCTTTCTAGTTTAATTATAAGTTTCTTCTCAGCCTGATTCTTTTTAAAATTTATGTAATTTGACTCTATTGGATCTTGTTTAAATGCAATAAATGATTGCTTACTTTTTTCACTGCATTAGCACACTTTTCATTCCACCATGGAAGAGGAGGATATCGGTATTTAGATATGGTCCCTGCCTGCTTCAAACTATTGGTATTTAAATTTTGAGCCTGATTTCTAAACATTGATTGATCTATAGCTTTTTGCATAATATGGCAATATTCACATAGTATGACAGTAAAGGATCATCGTAATTAATAATAAATTCTTTAATCAAATTGTTAACTATTTTTGTGTAATTTTCCCAATTTACGAGTCGTAGATTTGGTCTTTTGAGTTATGATATGTTTTCTTGAGAAAAGTTAGAAGTTAAGTCATGTATATACGTAATTGAATCTGTAACAGTATTGAATAATATGTCTGTTATTGTGGGTAAATGATAACTTCCCAGAGGATCATTATGAACTCTCCAGTTACAGTTAAGGGCGATAGATGGACTAACTATAGTTAAATCTAAACCATTTGGTCTCCAGATATTAGTACCAACTGTTGTTGGTTGTGTGTCGTTTAATAACACCAAATTACATTCATTTACAGCATCGAGGACATCTCTTCCACGTGGACTGACAGATTGGCAACCCCACATGGTGTGATGAGCATTAAAGTCACCTGCTATTAAACATGGCTTAGGTAATGAATTAATGAGATTTAAAAACTTAGTTTTGCTAAAAGTAGGACTACAATTTGGCGGAATATAAAGGCTGGCTATTGATAGTGATCTATTATTATATGTTATTTTGACTGCAATATTCTGTATTGAGTCATCAGAATATGTTGTTAATCTATTATATTGTATGCAATTACGAATGACAATGGCAACACCATTATAATTATTGCCACAATCATTGCATTCTATGGAGTATCCTTTAATATTTAAGCGTTGCATAGGCTTAAGCCATGTTTCGCAAATTAAAGCTATGTCAATATTATTTTCATATAAAAATTGAGTAAAAATATGTCGATTACATAACAGGCTTTGAGCATTCCACTGTACTAACTTTAATTTGTCTGTGAATTTGAACTAATGTTCTTTGTGTCACTGGGGTTAAAAAATTCACTCAAAACACCTAAAACGTTTTTGGAAGATATTGGAGTATCTTGCGTCTTATTTAACGTTATCATCTTGATAATACTTTGCACTAAAAGGTTAAGTGCCTTCTCATTAGATTTTAATAAAGTGAGGAGATCTAGAGGCTTTTTAGGACGAAGAGATGGGAAAGTTCCATGATTAAATATGTCAGCAAATGATGGTGGCTTAATTTTTTGTCTATTTTCTTGAATTTTTTTCTGTTTTACTGGACACTGAGCTGAAATGCTGATATGATTGCCATCACAATGGAAGCATTTGGCATGTTCAATGGGCGTTGTACAAACTTTAAATGAGTGATCTTCTTTACAGATGGAGCAGCGTTCAGAGTTCCGCCAACCATCCAAATCCACGTAGTCTGGAAGAATAGACGTCGCGAAGGTGATGGCTACTATTTGCAGCGGCTGTTGGATGAAATTATTATCAATTTTAGTCCGTTTTGTGAATCTTCGAACAGATATTATTTTCTTGTAACTTGACAGCATTGTGAAGATTTTTTTATTTGTCAGATTGGTAGGCACATTTTTAATTATACCAGTGATTTCCGTGCTTTGTGCTGGTATATTAGCTTTAAACTGATAATCCTTTAAAAATGTAACATTGTTTAAAAAGGCATTAGCAAGGTTGGCTTTTTCAAAGTATATAGCTATTTTAAACTTATTCATACATCTAAGGTATTTGACCCCTTTATTAAACCTTTTGATGCAACTGGATATGGACATTAGATCTCGTGTTCCTAAAGGTAGTTTCGCATTAGAAGACTCGACGAATACCACAAATTCTGCAGCACCGGAATCCTCGGGGTATCTTCTCTTGTAGTCTGTAACTAGATAGGGTTTATACGTATCTGCTACTTCCATCTCAGACTCTGACGACGTCGACTCCATTTCGGATTTTTCACCCTCTTCATTCTTCTTTCGTTTTTTTCTTGGTCGCACCTTCCCCATTGTAATTTATATATTTAATAAAGGATTTGATGACTTATTACTTGTTTTCACTCCTAAAAACTCGATTAATAAAGGTTTTATCAAATAAATTAACAAAGTTTTCAAAATTCCCGCCTGGTTAACTCAGTAGTTTCCCGCGCTTCGGCCATAGACTAAAAGAATGAGGTTTCTTTTTTTTTGGCTTTTCTCGGATAGCGTTTTAGCCACGTACAAAATGGGTAATTCAAAGTTTTCTTTATCACAGAAAAAACAAAAGTTATATTTGAGTGAAAGTTGTATTTATTAAAAACGTACAAGTTGAAATTTATCTATTTAAATACGAAGTTGCATGAAACTAGCAAGCAATAGGTAGGTACATTAATTTATTTGTACTATTGAACACGATCTTTTTTGTTTCGAAACTTTTTTAAAAACAAAGCAACTCAACCAATTAAAAAAAAAAACCTATAACTCACTTGTGAATGTTATGTGCCTAATTGCGGTGAAATTAGAGCCATTTTATGAGCAAGTGTGTTGAAAAAACATTAATCTTAACCGCTGTGGTTAGCCACTTCAGTAGTCAAGATAAATCAATTCAAAATAAAATAAATCAATCGAAACGTCAATAGCCTAATGGCTAAGCCTATCGGACTTGTGATCGAGAGGTCGCGGGTTCGAATACCACCTATTAGGTACACTATAGCCGTGAACCCGGATATTTAGCTTAGTTGGAGGGGTTTACAAGATTGCTAATAATGTGAATTCAATAATCACGTTGCTAGAACTCAAAAAGAAAAAAACATTTCTAATCCTTTGTCCCATTTCCGATTTTAAACATCAACACAACGGTGCCGAGGACTGAGAGAATACGTCTACAGTTAGTAATAAGAAACTCTAGTCACTTAAAGTAATTACCTAGCTAGACCCTTTCTTTAATCCAGTCCTACGGTACAGTTTAGAATCGAATGGCTTCACGGTCTACCCATAACCTATTCACCTACTATAATTTTTAATTTAGACCTGGACATTTTTATGTTAAAGCAGTGTCTTAGGAGGGTTTAGACAAAGAAATGGTTGATCGTACTGTTGTATTCGATAATAGCAACGGTTTGTGGTAATTATGTCTAAGTAACTACATAACCAAATTCAAATTTCATTTATTTGCTAATATGGGTTATGGGTATAAAATTGTTAAAAGAAATAGAGCACAGTTCAACCATATTACGCCATGCGGCATGCAAATCTCAAGCAATTACAACATAATTACACTAATACAATAATTATTAATTATAAAACATTAAAAAGTATTAAAAATCAATAATAATTATAATGTCACTTACAGAATTAAAATGTCATACAGTATTAAACGAGAATGTCAAGTGACATAATTATGTATTATTTGTAAATAAATATTAAAGTAATATATCTAAATTTAAACACTGTATGAGCCAAATGTATTTCTCCGAAATATATGAAACGGATGACCCGAATATTGCATACAATAAATTTCATGAAATATTTTCTTTTTTCTACAACCTCTGTTTTCCTAAGACTAGGGTGACGATAAATGGGGTGCTGGACAGAAAACCTCCCCGTGTGCCCGAGAGCTGGAGTTCCTTTGCGGACACGTCCGGGAGGAAGACCAGTTTTCCCGGGCCGGTACACCCTGGGATATGGGCAACAATTCCTTCTTAGGAATCATCTACCTAATGGGTCTTGTTGTCCGTATGCTAATATTCTGTCTGGAGGGGCCCAGAGGCGGCCAAAGGAGAAGGAGGATCCCTTCACGCGTGTCCCTCTGTGCAGCAGAGGGACTCAGCGTTGGAGGTAGAGCGGGCTCGACGTGCACTAACCCTGCCGCCGGGCAGGCAGAAGCTCTGCTTCTGCCACCGCTAGTCTCGTAGCCCCATTGATTGTCGCGGTCATGTCTCGTGACTTTTGACGGGAGACGAGGGTCTTGGCTTAATTGCCCGGACCGCGAGGAAGAAAACCTCTATAAAAAATTACCCCAAACCTCCAAGCAGCGGCGCATGGCGAGGGAGGTTGGTAGCTTGGCTCATGGGTAGCTACAGGGGGGGGGGGTTAAGGGGGAGTCACTAGTGCGAACCACATAAATATTGGTTGGTTGGTTGGAAATTTTAAATACTCGTGGGAACAAATATGGATTCTTTACACAAAAAAAACACAGATGAAGAGAGGAGGGATGTGGGGTCGGATTCCGACTCCGCATCTGAGACGTTGAGCGTGAGGAGCTCTGAGGGCTCCGGGCGCGACAGGCTGAAGGGGCGAGCGGAGAACAGTAACTTCTTCCGCAAGCGCCCACGTCAGGAGGAAGGCCAGGAGCCATCCTCGGGTGAGGACGATTTTGTCTCGGCTCGAAAAATCCCAACAAGCAAGCGGGGTAAGGGCCGAGAAGACAAAAGCAGAGGAAGAGGGCTCGCAATTCAGAAGGCGGCTGAGCGGGCTGAGACAAGCCGAAGAGTAGTCGTCTCCGAGACCTCTTCGATTGGCGAGCTGGAGGAAGCCAACCCCGAGAAGGGAGCGCATGGCAAGCTGGAGGAGGCCGTGACCGCGGCGTTTAAGAAGGTGGCCCTGAAGAAGCTGAAGTCTTCTAAAAACAGGGCTATATCAGCGGCCACGACCTCCATATTGGCGGCAGCAAAGGCCTCCGGCTTCGCTTTGACTCCACCGGCTTCGGACGAAGTGACAAAGTTGCGGGAAGAGGTTGCCCGACTTGCAGGGGCCACGGAGTCTCTCCAAAAGGAGAACGAGAGACTCTGTGCCGAATTAGAGGCACTCCGCGGAGCCCGCCCCGAGGAGACGCCCAAAGAGGGGCAAGAGCAGCTCACATCAGTGGAGGTTCTCCACTCGATCTGGAAGGAGCTGGCTGCCTTCCGGTCAAGGTTCTCCGTACTGGAAGGCATTGTTCTACGCCCCCTGCTAGCGGTCGGCAAGCCGGCATTGGCGCAAAAAGGCACATACGCGGCCGCTGCGGTGGTTGCGGCTGGGCCGGCCGTGCCGACGATGGCTAATGCGCCTTCGACAAAGGTGCCGCCGGCAAAGGTGCCCGTGGCAAGGGCGCCCCCAGCGAAGGCACGTCAAGCTAAATCACCCCCGGTGAAGGCGCCCCCGGCGAAGGCGCCCCCAGCGAAGTCGCCACAGGCGAAGATGCCGCCGGCTAAGGTGACAAAGGTATCAAATAAGCCGCCCCCGCCTAACCCTGCGGATTCTCCTGCAGACAACGCTGAATGGCAAGTGGCTGGGGAGAAGAAAAAGGTGGGCAAAGCAGCCAGGGTGGCTAAGAAACGGCAGCGACGGAAGGAGCGCAACGTCGCGGCTAGGCTGCGCGCCCCAAAAACGGCAGCTGTAGTTATCACACTGCAGCCGGAAGCGGCCACAAAGGGCGTGCAGTATCGCGACGTGCTTGCGAAAGTAAAGAAAGCGGTGGACCTCCAGGAGTTAGGCATCACTGAGGGCGTCCGGGTCCATGTCACTGCAACGGGGGCCCGGATGTTGGAGATTCCCGGTGCCGCTAGCGGCCCTACCGCTGACGCCCTAGCTGAAAAGCTTAGGGCGTCTTTAAACGCGGACGAGGCCCGAATGTCCAGGCCTACCAAGTGTGCAGACATGCGCATTACGGGCCTGGACGACTCCGTTACGGAAGAGGAAGTGGTGGCCGCCGTCGTTAGGGCAGGTCGAGCAAGTTCTGGCAGGCACTCTACGCCCTGATCACACGGGCATGCGAACCGTTTTGGTAAGGTGCCCTGTGGTGACGGCCAAAAAAGTCAACGAGGGCCGAAGACTCCTGGTGGGCTGGGTATCTGCGCAGGTCAAACTGCTGGAACCCAGACCTCTGAGGTGCTTCCGTTGCCAAGTGGGTAAGCACGTGGGAATCCACTGCACCTCGGAGGTTGACTGCAGCTGCCTTTGCTTCCGCTGCGGTCAGCCCGGACATAAGGCTGGCTCGTGCAATGCCGCGCCGCACTGCCCAATATGTGCGGCGGCCGGCAAGCCAGCCAAACACCGGGTTGGGAGCAAAGTCTGCGCTCCCCCAGCCAAGGCCAGGGGTAATGATAAGCGCACCGCCACTGCCGTCTCCACCGCAGCTGCCGCCCCATTAGCCGCCACTGCCGCCGTTGCTGTCAACGCCGCACATGATGCGGCGGGCCCGTCCGAGGGCTCAGGGGAGGGGCTGAAATGGACTGTCAATAACGGCTCCATTCCGCCTCCTCCAGGCGAATATCAACCACTGCGCCACCACCCAGGATCTTTTGTTTCAAAGCATGGCGCAGTGGTCGATCAATGTCGCTGTGATCGCCGAGCCGTACTTTGTCCCGCCCAGGGATGACTGGGTGGAGGACCTTAGCGGCTCGCCTCGAGGGTGTCAGAAGAGGCCGGGGTTGCGTGGCAGCCCGGTTCGGGGAGATTGCCGTGGTGGGAGTGTATTTCTCTCCGAACCGAACTCTCGCCGAATTCCACAACTCACTCATGGAGCTGAGTGTCGTCGTCGCCGGGTTCCGTACCCTTCCTGTGCTTGTCCTCGGGGACTTCAATGCCAAGAATTTGGTTTGGGGTTCCCGGTATACGGACACACGGGGCAGGATGGTAGAGGACTGGGCGCTGGAGACAGGCCTAGTCGTCCTGAACCGGGGTTCTGTCCCCACGTGCGTGCGGATGCAGGGTGAGTCAGTGGTGGATATTTCATTTGCCAGCCCTGCTCTGTCACCACGTGTCGTTGACTGGCAAGTCATGGAGGGGGTGGAGACCTATTCGGATCACCGGTATATCCGGTTCGACGTCTCCGCCCAGACTCCAGACACGCCGGTCAGACAGGCCCTGAGCGGCCCGCGGTGGGCGCTGAGGCAGCTGGACCGGGAGCTTCTCCTGGAAGCCTCAATTGTACAGGCCTGGGTGGCATCACCGGATAGGCCTGCCGACATCAACGATGAGGCGGAATGGTTCCAGGAGGCCATGTCCGAAATATGTGACATGGCAATGCCTCGGGTCCGGCCAGGACGTGCCCGGCGCCAGGTGTACTGGTGGTCGCAGGAGCTGGCTTTACTTCGCAAAGCTTGCGTCGTGGCGCGACGCCGGTACACCAGACACCGCAGGCTCCGCATCCGGCCTGCAAATGCGGAGGCCAGAGAGGCGGAGCTTTACGAGGGGTAGAGGGCAGCAAAGACCGTCCTCAAAGTGGAGATCCGGCGGGCCAAAGATCTGGCCCGCAAGGAGATGCTGGAGACTCTTAATCGGGACCCGTGGGGACGTCCATATAAAATGGTGCGGGACAAACTCCGCACCTGGGCTCCCCCGCTGACACAGAGTCTCCGGCCCCAGGTAGTAGAGGACGTGGTGAGCGCTTTGTTCCCCTCACAAGGTGGGCATACTCCCCCACCCATGACTCCGCCACCTGCGGTGTCGACGCGGGCCAGAGTGACGACGACGACAACGTTCCAGAGGTGACCGAGGTAGACCTGAGAGTGGCGGTACGTAGGCTGAATGCCAAAAATACCACCCCGGGACCCGACGGCTTACCTGGCAAAGCCTGGGTCCTGGCCTCGGAGGCTCTCGGGCCTCGACTGTTAGGGCTCTTCAACGCATGTTTGGAGAGGGGCCAGTTCGCGCTTCGTTGGAAGACGGGAAAACTGGTCCTCATCAAGAAACCGGGGCGCCTTGCGGACACACCGTCCGCATACCGGCCTATTGTGCTGCTCGACGAGGTGGGCAAAATCTTTGAAAGAATTATTTCAAACCGCCTCGTCGGGCACCTGGAAAGGGTGGGGCTGGATCTTGCGGATAGCCAATTCGGTTTCCGCAAGGGGCGCTCTACGGTGGATGCCATCATGCGTGTGAGGGCTCTCTCGACAGAGGCTGCGTTGTCCCGGGGTGGGGTCGTCTTGGCGGTGTCTCTCGACATCGCCAATGCCTTCAACACCCTGCCCTGGAGTTGCATACGGGAGGCACTCCGGTATCACTGGATGCCGACCTACCTCTGTCGTGTGGTCGAGGCCTACCTGACGGACAGAGCCATCATCTACCCTGATCACCAGGGATAGTGGAATCGGCGAGAGATGTCGTGCGGTGTCCCACAGGGATCGGTTCTGGGGCCACCCCTGTGGGACATCGGTTACGACTGGGTGTTGCGCGCCGACCTCCCTACAGGCGTCAGTGTAGTTTGCTACGCTGACGACACGCTGGTCCTGGCACATGGGGGGTCGCACGAGGCGGCGGCCGAACTGGCGATGCGACAGTCGTAGAGAGGATCCGGCAACTGGGACTCGAGGTGGCCCTGCACAAGTCCGAGGCCATGTGTTTTCATGGCCGTCGGAACGCGCCACCTTCGGGTTCCCAGATAACGGTGGGAGGGGTTCGCATCGGCGTCGAGACGACGATGAAGTACCTGAGACTCGTCCTCGACAGCCGGTGGAACTTCGTCGAGCACTTCCGACGTTTGGCTCCAAGACTGGACCGGGCGGGGGCTGCACTCAAACGCCTCCTGCCGGAGGCTCTATGCGGAGATCGTGTGGTCCATGGCCCTCTATGGGGCCCCTGTGTGGGCGCTGAATTTGCAGCGGCGACCAGCTAGCCGGCTGGTCGCGTCTCAGAGGGTCATGGCTATTCGGATGATCCGGGGATACCGCACGATCTCTGGGGAGGCGGCGAACCTCCTTGCCGGATTGCTGCCGTGGGATCTGGAGGCGGTAGCCCTCGCGCGCGTACATAATTGGCGCGCAGAGGTGCTAAGCCGGGGTAAAACTCCGCTACCGCGGCAAGTCGCGGCTCAGCGGATAGAACTCCGGCGCGATCTCACGGCAGCATGGAAAGAGCGGCTATCGCAACCGAAGGCTGGGCACGCCGCAATCGCGGCGATAAGTCCCCTCTTTGAGGAGTGGCTGGAAAGAGGCCACGGCGTCCTCACCTTCCGCCTGACACAGGTGCTGACCGGACATGGCTGTTTCGGGAGGTACCTGTTTCGGATTCAGCGGGAGGACACGCCCGGGTGTCGTCATTGTGAGGACCACCTGGAGGACACGGTGGAGCATACAATGGAGGTGTGCCCTGCTTGGGCGGAGCACCGCCTTGTCCTAGTAGAGGCAGTCGGCGGCGGCGACCTCTCGCGCCCTGCTCTGGTTCAGACTATGGTGCGGAGCGAGAGGGAACGGGATGCGGTCGCCTCCTTCTGCGAAGCAGTCATGCTAGCGAAGGAGGAGGCCGAACGCGCGAGGGAGAGGCAACTCTCTTCCTCACGCCCCAGCCGCCGCGGGAGACGCCCCGGGCGTCGGGGATCAAGAGCTGATTTCCGGCCACCGTAGGCGCGGGCCTGCGAATGGCGAGCAGGGGTCGCTCACCAGGCCCAGACCAGGCCCGGGTCGGCGGCGCGTCGTGTTCCACGCGCGCCTCAAAGAGCTGTCAACACCAGTGACGGGGCCTCATAGGGCCATTGCCTGCCGGGGTTCGCGGGAAAGTTCTACCGAGTTACCGCGGCCCCAGAAATTTAGGGCAGCTGAAGGAACAGGGTGGGTTTTTAGTCAGTAGACATCTGACACACCCGCTTGACCCAGAGCGGAAGAAGTCATTTGATGATTTTCCCACCCCAAAAAAAAAAAAAAAAAAGCTGATATCTAATTCTAATTAAATCCTGAAGTAGGAAAAAGCGGCAGCTTCTGTGGGCCTACAGATTAAAAGCAAATCAGTTTAATAGAGCACGTTTTAAAAAATACGCTAAGCTTTTTAGAAAAATAATTACCCTGACTCAGCGCTCACAAAATAATTATAAAATTAAAACAGCAAGAAATAAATGTAAAACCGATTGGCAAATAATAAATCAAAGTAAATTTAATATACCTCAAAATTATATTTCAAAAATTAAAATCAATAATGACTTAATTACGGATGCTAATGAAATTGCTAATCAATTTAATGACTATTTTATTAATAAAACCCAACCCATCATGTACAGATACAAAACTACACGGCCCATCTTAAACAACACAAACTCGATGTTTATGGCTCCCTGTACACCACAATACGCAAGAACAATTATTATGTCCTTAAAAAACACAAATAGCGTGGGATACGATGATATATCAACCAAAGTAATAAAAGCCGTAGCACAAGAAGTAATGCGAACATTTGTCTCATATTATAAACCTTTCAATTGTAGCTGGCACGTTTCCTGACGCACTAAAGATAGCGATCGTTAAGCCATTATTTAAGAAATAAGATAGAGAGCAAATGAAATTCTATAGGCCTATTTCTTTGATTCCTATCTTCTCGAAAATATTTGAAAAATATATTCAAGTGGAATTAACCGGGTTCATAGAAAAAAAACAATATATTATGTAATGAGCAAAAGGGATTTCGCAAAAATAAGACTATAAATATGGCGATATATGACTTCCTATACACTGTATTGACAAAAGTGGACAAAAAAATACCTGTATGTACGATCTTCTGCGATATGACTCAAGCATTTGACTACGTAAATCATGATATTCTAATAAAAAAAACTTAAAGCATATGGCATTAGAGGTAATGTTCTTAATTTAATTCAATCCTATTTAGACAATAGAAAACAAAAGACTGAAATAATTAGAATTAATATAAAAACTAAAAAGGAAGATATATACTTGTCAGATGAACGTCAAACTACTTTTGGTGTTCCACAAGGCAGTGTATTGGGACCTCCACTTTTTACACTATATATTAACGACTTGCCAAAATCAATTCCCCACCCGATGACTTTATTTGTAGACGATAGTACAGTGACAATTTCTAGAAGCAATAATGACATGATCCAATATAAACTAGACATACATAATACCTTAACATCTATAATAGAATGGCTAAATAATAATAATTTAAAGATTAACTTAGATAAAACTAAAGTCATACACTTTAGCCAACGATTGACAATTGAAAATATAGACATGAATATAGATAATAAAACTATTGAAATGGTAAATAATACTAAATTTCTTGGACTAACAATTGATAAAAAGCTTGACTGGAAGTCACAAATTGAGAATCTTTGTAAAAAAATATGTAGTTCTGCATTTGCATTACACTCTCTAGCTGCAGTTGTGAATGTGGATACATTAATTACGGCCTACCATGGCTTAGTTGCGTCTCACCTAAGATATGGTATCATATTTTGGGGAAATTCTACCAATGCTAACACGGCATTTAAGGCCCAAAAGAGATGCATTAGAGCGATGTTTGGACTAAAGTCGGATGATACATGTAAACCATATTTAAAAAAATACAAGCTACTGACTCTTCCGTGTCTTTACATCCTCGAAACCGCAATGTTTGTTAAAACAAACCCCAATTTGTTTCCACGTCTCCAGGATGGGGTACCGCGTAACAGACGGGATATGATCATTCTTCGAGTCTATCCAGCTAAAACGAAACTCATGCACAAAAGTATCGTCTGCATGGCGCCCACCTATATTTAACATTTTGCCTAAACGTTGGAAGGAACTAAATAGTAAGGTATTCAAGCATCAACTAAAAAGGTTTCTTTCGCAAAAGGCATACTATTGTGTCTCTGAATTTGTAAACGAAAAAGTGTTTTCTTTTGACTGATCGGACTTTTTCCTGACATTATATTATTATATTCTTTCTGTTGACATAAATACTATTGAATATGAATGTAATTAATATAGAATCTGGACATTAATACTAAACTATATTTGACATGTAATACTAAATTGACAATGGAAATTTTGGATAAGAATGATTTTAAATTTATATAATTTAAAAAAAAAAACAACTTTGTAGATGCCTATTTGAGTTAATGTTTTGATTATTTGTAATTACTCTCATCAACTATGTGAAATATTTGTACGCCGATACTGACGGCTAAACATGACTGGACTCAAACAAAATAATATTTTGCATGCTCTTGTATGTATACCATGTTTAAACAAATAAATATGTCTCTCTCTTTATATATATATAGCAATGTCAATATTTAAATTTATGCAATATTATCATATCACGCCAACAGCATTATTTATGGGTATCAAGTCTTAAAAGACGTGAAATTAGCAGACAACCGATGCAAGGTATCCTTTTGTTGGGGTTTAGGTTTACTTAATTGCAGTATATATGTCTTCTAACTAATACGAATGTTTTTGAGGATGGATGTTTAGGTGTAAGTGAAAACGAAAAAGTGGTATCCACTTATCTAGCTTCTTTATATTTCTGTATTGACGCAAGTGCAATGTTAGTTTGACACTAACTTCAAGGCCCGCAGCAAGCTTAGCCGTAGATTGAGCTGGATCCGCTACCATTATTGCTTTCAATTTATCGTTTACGACAATGGTTACCGGTCGACAGCGAGACTCGTTCTTCAACACAAAATTTCCAGATTTACAACGATTGAACCAATAATGAACCGTGTTTATGTAATCAGTGCTAAACCCGTACACGTCGTTCATGTTTAGGGTTGTTTGCGCAACAGTATTTCCACATAGGTACTTATATTCGAAAATTATTCGAATTTTCAGTTTATCTATGGCGCCAAAACTACCACAATTTTACAAACGTAAAGATCTAAAAATAAATGACTGAATTTGAAATTAAATTAACACAGCTTTTTAATTTTTATTTGAATTTCGAATTACGCTCCAATCCTCATAATAATTATAATTAAATCTGAAAATGCTGGTTATAGAATCTCCATATAGGTAATAGTACATTGTTCACCGAGAGGAGAAAGTGACCGATTACCGTCGAGGGTGTCGTTTAAAACACCCGAGATCGGGAATCGCACTTTCTCTCGAGTGATACATAGTGCTTTATACTACACCTACGTGGAAAATAAAAAACTAAATCTTTACTAATTGAAATTTATATTAAAATTGTTGCAGTTAGTGAAGCTTAATGTGACACTTTTTCCATTAATGTTTGTTTGAGATGTTTGCGACAATGTAGGAGGAATAACTGGCTGTGCTATTGGCACTGCGCTCGTAGTTGTGCCAATAGCGTGCCACTCTTCCAAGCAGGTGTAGTATAAACATCCTTTGTAGTAAGCACTTTTGATTTCTTACTAAAGAATCCCTCCGACTTTCTTTTCAGAAATGATGTAAGTTTTTTGTATTCTTGAATATTTATGTCGTTTCTTGTCAATATAGTACTTTTCAACATTGGGTACATAGACCATAACGTACTTGGTTTGTATTTTTGCGCTTTTTCACTGAAATAACCTAGCAAAACAGTTTCAGAAAAAGATGCCGCAATTTTTTTTCACTTTTCCATTGCAAAAAATCGTCATAAGTTTTATTATATTTTTTAATTGATTTCTGTGGTAAAAGGTTATCAATCAGTATTTTTGCTGTTTCCTTCAACTGCGGCGGAGTTAAAAAATCTTCATCATCACTATCACTACTTATCATTTTGATAGTTTTATTTTACTTGCGTTGTTGTTCTAAGCTTTCTACGAAAACTGAATCCTCAAACAACACACAAATTGAAAATGGCGCCAATGGCGTCTGCAATTTTCACATGTTCTTTTTTCAAATTGTTTATCCTGCCGCCGCAGGGTCGCACTGCCAGCCCGACACCATCCAACACACAGCTAGTGGCCAGTGTCATTTTGCGAACTTGGAGATAAAAATGGTTACCGGCGCATAGTCTTACCCAAAATTAAAAAAGAAAAACCACGTAAGAAATGGATTTTCATACACTTTTCTCTCCCGCTCAGATGCGTTTTCTCCCCGCATATTTGTTCGATATGCAATGACGTACTTTCTACCGTAAATTTGATAAAGTATCAAGGTACTTTCCAAGCAGGTGACAAAGACTATTACTTCATACATACAAACGCATCGAGTATTAAAACTAATATTAGGTCTTTATCTATGAAATTGTAATTTTTCATGAATTTTTTTTTCTATATTTTTTATTTGTATTAATCAAAGTAATCATTGACGCAACCAAAGAGTAAAGTAATATACAGGACGCAACCAATGACATGCCCTGCCAACGCAGTGGCAGCTTATTGATACCCTTCTTGAAAAATCAGCAGGACAAGAGGTAAAAATTCTTCAAACGCATTATGTACCGCCTCTCGGTCTTGGGTATTGAATTTTTTTTTAAAGTAAATGTCTGTAGGCGCAAGGTCTGGCGAATACGGTGGATGGCGGAGAACTTCCAATCCAAGCTCTTGTAACTTGGAGACCTTCTGCTGCAGCAGAGCTGTGCAGTATGAGGTCGCGCGTTCTCGTGCAGGAGCAGCGGAGCCGAGCGATTGACCAAAGCTGGTTGAAGACGTGCGAGTTTCTCCATCATTGTGTTCAATTCTTCACACATCTGCAGTAATGCTCATTCCGTTTGTTAAGAAGCTATGATGAATACATCGGCGTTAGACCAGCATACAGTGACTATCAAATTCTAGGGGTCAGTTTTCGTTTAGGGAATTGTTTCGGTGCTGAACCAGGATCCAAGACCTACAGCTAAGCGCTTGCAACTGGCGACAAAAACCCATTTTTCGTCGTAGGTATAAATACGTTTCTTTTTTCTTTCGTTTGGGTGCCTGTTGAGCAGTGCAAGGCACGCCTGGACGCGTACTTCGCGCTGGCGATCATTGAGTTCGTGGTTCACCCATTTGTCACGCTTTTTTGCAATCGCCTTTAATTCGTCTTTGCCAACCAAAGTTTGTAACTGTCAGGATAAGAAATTTGTTGAATAAAAAAACGCCTGAAACAGAAATGTGAAATTTGGCGTACCTACGAGAGGATCATTTGACCGAAAAAATGAGAACTAGGCTGAAACGACGTTCGTGGGAAAGCTAATAATCTATAAATCTGGTATTTATGTATTTTATTCATAGAAAACACCCAGACTTGAGAAAAAATCCATGTATCTATGTCGAGAATCGTACCCAGGACCACGAGGTGGCAATGATTTTAATTACACTCGATTCGGTCAGTCAAAGTAACAAAAGGGGCCCCGAGAATTTCATTGCCTAGGGCCTCTGACAGGGTTAATCCGGCTCTGTACCCAGTATATCGAATAAAAAAACACGCAAAGCAGTTCAGAATTCTTTAAGTCATCGCAATTGGTGTACATTGGTATACCTACTATAGTAATATTTTCGTCAAAATTACATCGTCCAAGTTAACAAAAAAGCTCATAAAATAAAAAAATCCTGGGCTACACTAAATAAATTTTTAATGGGACTAAATGGATAGCTTTTGCTTGCAATTAGTTTTGTTTAATTTTCAACCGACGACAAAAAGAGGAGGTTATCAATTCGTAGCGTACCTATATTTTTTTTTTAATGTATGATCACCGGTAACTCGAAGACGGCTGAACCGATTTGGAAAATTCTTTTTTTGTTTGAAAGGGTATAATTCGAAATTGGTTCCATTGTCACCAGGTCAGGATCTGATGATGGGATCCTGGAGAAATCGAGGGAACTCTTCAAATATTATAGGCATACCTATGGCGTTTTGGGTATTTCTTATAGCTTTCTATAACTTGTGCATTTGCTCTCAAAAAATACCATTTGGGGAAGTGGAACTGATGATGAAGACCACAGATGGCCGCTAAAAGGTTATAAGTAGTTGTTCCTGACGTCACATCGAGCCACACACCACTCCGCGATCGCGGGCCTCGCCTCACCTTTCACTCGTTCGCCGACACCTTGAGCGTGCGCACACATATGGGTCGTCTTAAAAATTGTAACCACTACCTACCTAAGAAATACAGTACTTGTCATACCATCGGAATCAAGTAGTTTTATTCTAGACCACCAGCAGCAAACCTGGAGCATGATACTCAACATATGTTTTTTTTTTTTTTTTTTTCCGATGGTATGGTAATATGGTCCTTCGGGGGAAAGAAGATCGCCGTTTTTTGTGCTACGCACGCGCCTCCTGTGGACTTTTGACTGGCCGTCCGAACCGCGCGCTCACTTACGCCGCCGTAGAGGACACTTAAAGGACAGTCTACCCAGCTGAGGGACATTATTCTGAGTGAGTCCGTTCCATTATCCTTATTTACTTTCCTGTCTATTCGCCTTTTTTATCCAGGAACATTAAAATAGTGCTATACGGATCAGGCATACATTGATCTCTTCATATATAGCTTACCTATTCAGTGGAACTTTCCATAATCGAATCATCGTCATTTTGCATAATAATTTAATTTCTTAAAACATAAAAAATGTTTTCGCTCGCTATCTACAAGTGTTTGCCAAACGCGTAAACAACCTCATTAGTGTTTTTTTCGTTATTGTTCTTATTGCACCGGTAACTTGTCGGGCTCATTAGCAATATCAGGTGAACTTACCGTAGGTTTAGCCAGCTGTTTACGCATAATTTTATAGCTAAACTAACATTATATTGATTTCTTTGTCTTTGCTTGCACTTTGGACTTTTTGCTTTGCCTTAACGACCTACCTACCTTCTCTCATTATGTCTGATGCAAAATTAAGGGAACTTATAAAGAGGCGTGGTGGCTACAAAGCAAAGCTGACGCATTTTAGCAACTTTTTAAGATCACTTTTTAGACCTAGTACGGGAAATGATTTAGATAGCTTCCAAGCAGCGGAATTAAAAAACCGTCTTAGTTTAATGGAAACATTATATAAGGAATTCGACGTGTTACAGACAGACTTGGAGCTGTTGTCCGAGGATGCGGACGAAATGTATGACGAGAGGGAGCAGTTCGAGGCGCAGTACCACACGCTGGTGGCCCGCGCGAGGGCGAGCCGCGCCCCCGCGCGCGCCTCCTCGCCCGCGCTCTTGTCTGCTACCTCCATCAGTGATCTCCCGCACCATGGCTCTGGCTGCAGGCACGACTTCGTTCGGCTGTCTAAGATAGACTTGCCTCATTTCGACGGGGACTATCAGCACTGGCTTGAATTCCGAGATACGTATCTTTCTCTTATTCATAACAATGACAGCATACAAGACATCAACAAATTTCACTACTTACGTGCTGCCTTAACCAGCAGCGCGTCATTAGTGATCAAAAGCATAGATTTCAAAGCAGATAATTATGTTACAGCTTGGCAGTTATTATCCGAAAGGTACGACAATGAAAGACTACTTATTAATAATCACGTGCAGGCCTTATTTAATCTTGAACAAATTCAACATGAATCTTGTAAATCGTTACGGAATATGATTGACGTCACAAATAAAAATCTTCGTGCCTTGTCAACTTTAGGGCAGCCTTCTGAGCAAGGGGGCCTAAAAACTTGATAGGGTCACACGAAGGGAGTGGGAAGAATATAAAAACAATTTAAATGCCTTTCCAAATTTAAAAGATTACATTAAATTTTTAACAAACAGAGCAGATTTACTTGAATCCTTAAATTATAATAAAAACAAAACAACAACAAAAAACACAAACGAAAACAACAAAACAAAAAACTTCCTTGCAACAAGTAAAACTAAAAATAATAATAATTCAGACAACGTTAAATGTCCTATGTGTTCTCAGAATCACTTTTTATTCAGTTGTCAGCCTTTTAGAAATCTTGACATAGAAGCACGTTTTAAAAAGGCTTCAGAAAGCAATGTTTGTATGAACATTCTTCGACCTGGTCATACCGAAAAGCGTTGCAGTCTCTCGCATTGCAAATATTGCAAGATCAGACACAATACCCTCTTACATAGGGAACCAACAGAAAAACAGACAGGGGAAAACATTGTTTTGTCAACAAACGTCGTATTACCCTGTTCGGAAACTAATCAGGCTCACATTTTGCTATCCACAGCCTTGGCAAAGGTGACAGACGTCAATGGAGAGCTTCATACTGGCAGACTACTGTTGGACAACGGCAGCACCTCCAATTTCATCACCCAAGAGCTCTGTGGGAAGCTCGGCCTGGTAAAACGCAGCACTAGCTCCACTGTCTCAGGTATAAACTGTCAAGTTTCTAGTACCTCAGAAAGCTGCAGTCTTCATTTGCGGTCTTGTAATGGTGGCTATCAGGTGAAAGTAAGCTGTTTTGTTTTACCAAAGATCACACAATCACTACCTGGCTCTTATGCAGATAAAAGGTATATTACCATCCCGCCAGGTATTCAATTAGCAGATCCTTCGTTTAATGTACCTACCGCTATTGATATTCTAGTAGGCGCTGAGGTATTCTAGGACGTCTTAGGTTCCGATACCATTAATTTAGGCAATAACCAGCCTAGATTACAGTCATCAAAACTAGGGTGGCTTATTTCGGTCCGCGTCAGTCGGTCTCGTCTTCGTACACAACCTTCCGCTTGTCTTTTTCTTTCACATGAGGAGTCAAATCAGCTGACTCGCTTCTGGGAACTTGATACGGTATCGTCTGCAAACTGTTTCTCTTCAGAAGAACAGGCTGGTGAAAATCTCTTTCAAGAGACCACACGTCGGGATACGCATGGTCAATTCGTTGTCACCATACCATTGAAGGACTCGCTCGAGTGCTTAGGTGACTCTTACGCGATGGCGAAGCGTCGTTTCCTCTCCCTAGAGCGTAGATTTGAGCGGGACTCCACATTTAAAAACAGATATTTGCAATTCATGCAAGAATATATTGACCTTCATCATATGACAGAACATTCAAAAACAAATCATTCAGAAATTAATTATTTTATGCCTCATCATGGTGTTGTGCGCGAGTCAAGTTCTACCACAAAACTTCGCGTAGTTTACGATGCTTCGGCCTCCAGCACCTCGGGCAAGTCCTTCAATGACATTCAGATGGTAGGTCCAACCGTACAGGAGGATCTGCTATCCATACTTTTGAGATACAGGCAACACAAGTTTGTTGTAACGGGTGACATTGAAAAAATGTATAGAGCTATTTTAGTAAAACCATCTCAGCGCACGTTACAACAAATTGTTTTCAGATTCAATTCCTCAGACCCTTTAAAGACCTATGCACTGAATACAGTGACATACGGTACAGCATCAGCCCCATATTTGGCCACAAAATGCCTAGTTTCGCTTGCAGATCAATGTTCAGACCCAGAGGTTAGTCAGTCCATCAGACGTGATTTTTATATCGACGACTATTTGAGTGGCGGAGATACGATTGAGTCCGTCATAAATTTATGTCAAGGGGTAGTGAATACTCTGGAGTCCGCCAAGTTTCACCTTAGAAAGTGGCAATCAAATAGTTCGAAGATATTAGAGTCAGTCACTAATTTAAAACAAGAAAATCAAGATAAAAAATTAAACCTAAATGACACTCCTAGCAAAACACTTGGGCTATACTGGGATTGTAAAACAGACAGATTATTCTTTTCTATAGATTTAAAACATACTTCTAAAATTACAAAGCGTAACATTTTATCTTTAACTAGCTTTTGCCCGCGACTTCGTCCGCGTGGAATAGTTACTTTGGGCTAACGTTAAATTTAACCCCGATTTTGAAGCATTCTTCATTGGCGCTCCGCTCCTATTGGCCTTAGCGTAATGATACAATATAGCTATGCCCGCGACTCTGTCAGCGTAAGTTAATGTATTGGTAATATTGTTTAGATCACGTTCACATGAGGCTTAAGTACCTAGAGAACGCTTCGACCGCGAGACGCGTCGAGCGCGGCGACCGATTCTCAAAAATAATCCTTATAGCATGATTCAGTATTCATGCGCGATGGCTTATTATTATAAGCGTATTTCATGTATAACTTTGGTGTTTCTATACCGATTTATATGATTCTTTTTACGGTTTCGTAGCCGAATGGCAAAAAACGGAATCTTTATAGTTTCGACATGTCTGTCCGTCTGTCTGTCTGTCTGTCTGTCCATCCGTCCGTCTGTCACAGCAATTTTATTCCGAAACTATTAGGACTACACATGTGAAACTTGATAGGTAGATGTATTCTGTGAACCGCTTTCCGATTTTGAGAAAAAAATTAAAAAATATTTAAAATAAAGGGGGGCTCCCCATACATGGAACTAAACCTGAAAATATTTTTTTTCATGAAATCGATGCATGTGTGGTATCTATAGACAGTTCTTTAAAAACGACATCGGGGTTTCTAAAACCACTTTTCCATAAAGTCAATCGTTTAAAAGATATAAGCTTCCAAAGTGATAAAATGTGTGTGTGGCGGACACAACCTCTAACTTCTATAATAATGGAGTGAAAAATCTAAAAAAAATATATGTCTGTAGATCTTAATATAAACTTTCAACCAAAATTAGTTTGAACGATATCAGTTCAGCAGATTTTGAGATACAGCATATTTTCTAAAAACGCAAATATAACTTTGTAATTCATACAAACACTATGAAAAACAAATTTATGCGGCGCAGTTGTAAAAAATGTAAAAAAGCCAGTTTTAAGAAATTTGTAAGGTTTTTTTTTCAAAACAAATTTATTTGGCGCAGTTGTAAAAAATGTAAATAAGCTAGTTTTAAGAAATTTGTAAGGTTTTTTTTTCGTCAAATAAATTTGCATATTATATTATAGTTACTACGGAACCCTTCATGGGCGAGTCTGACTCGCACTTGGCCAATTTTTTTATGGAATAGTTAATAATGTTAACTTTTTCAATTAGGGGTGACTGAGAGTGTTATAAACGTAAGAGTAGACAAATATTATAATCAGAAAGCTTCGAACTGCTAAGCTATCGGGAGTTACACGTGTTATTGTGAGTCAACCATAAAAGTTAGACATAATATGCTGTCGTGGGATATTTTTTATATAATTTTAAGGAGAACATTTCCGTCATGAAATGATTTGTGTAGCTTTAACCATTAAGGTTGCACACGCGACGGAAGCTTAAAAAATGGAGTAACTTCTCCCGTTTTCCCAACATTTCCCTTCACTGCTCTGCTCCTATTGATTGTAGCGTGATGAAAAGTATACTATAACCCGCTCAGGAGTATGAAAAATAATTGTACCAATTTTCGTTAAAATCCGTCGAGTAGTTTTTGTTTCTATAACGGTTATACAGACAGACAGACAGACAGACAGACAGACAGACAGACAGACAAAAATTTAACTGATTGCATTTTTGGCATGAGTATCGATCCTTAATCACCCCCTGATAGTTATTTTGGAAATATATTTCATGTACAGAATTGACCTCTCTACAGATTTATTATAAGTATAGAAGAAGATTAGTCAGGTGTTTGATCCTATTGGCCTTGTCGGGCCATGCATAGTTCAGGCTAAACTTATGTTACAGCAGCTGTGGATACTTAAATGTAACTGGGATGATGAAGTACCAACAGAAATAAAATCACAATTCCTTGAGTTTGTACAGTCACTTCCAGCTCTTAACTCTGTTCATATTCCTCGTTGGGTATCTTGTAGCAATGCTTCTTTAGTAGAGCTACACACTTTCACAGACGCTTCTGAACGCGCCTATGGTGCATGTATTTATGTGAGAACGGTAGCAGTCGATGGAACAGTTTGCGTTCGCCTTTTAGCTTCCAAAAACAAGGTCGCCCCTATAAAGCCCACAACCATACCAAGGCTGGAGTTGTGTGGTGCTTTACTGGGCACAAGACTTTTTCTGAAGGTACGTAAATCACTCACTCTAGAGTTTAATCACTGTTTCTTTTGGTGTGACTCGATGATCGTACTTGGATGGTTGTCTACATTGCCAAGTCGGTTTGATCAATTTGTCCGCAATAGAGTGAGTGAAATTCAAGAAGCTACGACTGGACAGACGTGGAGCTATGTGCCTTCTAAGAGCAACCCCGCTGATCTCACATCTCGGGGGGTGAAGGCTGATTGCATCAGCTCGTCCACTCTTTGGTGGTCGGGTCCCGATTTTCTTAGTCATAGAGAAATCAAATTTCCTACATCACCTAATACACAAATTCAATCTTTACCAGATACGTCTTTGCATACAACTAATACACATAACCAAAATAATAACAATATATTTTCAAATTTAATTCATACAAAATCATCATTTACGTCACTCATAAGAATTATAGCCTATAGGGGAGAGCGGGGTTGGTGTTAACGGAGGTAAGAATTAACAAGCTTATTCCCGCCAAACGTGAAGACATAAAAATATGATACTCGCTTTAGAAATACTATATACACAGCTGAACATATCCTGACTTGTCAGTTGTCAGCCTTCCCTCAATTGTAATAGTTGTGCGAAGTGACCTCGGATTAACAGGTAAGTGAACTTTTTGTGCTTTGTAATAAATTGATTTAAGATTTGTTTATTCGCTGAATCGAATTAAAGTTTATACTAAATCAAACTCTATTTTATTGACAGTAATACTATGTTATTTGTTTATGATTATTTCGACTATTTAATTTTCTGTAATTAATTAAGTAAAAAGAGTGTCCTTGTGGCTAAAATTAACAAATTGAGTGGACATGTTAATACTTACCCCGTATGTGTATGGTAGTAATCGAATGCTTTTTTTTACAATAAGTTTGTTTTTTTTACAGAATTAGAAACTACATAAGAAAGAGTACAAGAGTGTAGACCCTCTTGTACTCTTTACCTCAAGAAATTTTTGAGCTGGCAGTTAAGGAAATTCCAAGAACCCCATAGTACTTTTGTATAACTTCAACCGCTAGATGTTGGTTTATATGGACCGTTGAAGCATTTTACATTAGCCGACAGCAAACAAACTGGATGATTAATCATCCCGAGGAAACAATGACCATCTATAACCACCCTTGAATTGTGAAAGAAGCATTTCCTCTGACATTCACTCAAAACAATATCATCAACTTATTAAAAATGCTGGCATTATACCGTGCAATGAAGACCTATTTCAAGACTGCAACTTTGCACCATCAGTTGTTACTGATTGTCCTAATCTAAATACTGTTTCGTTAAAAACTATAGATCACGTCTGCCCGAAGATACTTCTATCAATCCAGAAGAAAATGACTACAGAATTTAGAATCCATAAATCAAAATTATAAGTAATATGCCTGATATTGACATAAGTATTTTGGAGATTATATATCAAATATAAAATGTGCGAGGACCTTCAAATGCCAGGATGATAGTGAAGAAGATGCTCGCTTCTGTTCTGTTTGCGTCGTGTCTTCTAAGGAAGATACATCTGGACATGACTGTATATAATGCATTTTATGCAAAAGGGCTAATATTACTTGTGTTAGATGTGACACCATGACGTATATATGCCTCAATTGTTTCTCAGATAATAAGGAATTGTATTCCAGATAATTATTGCCTGATTTAGGGTATTTCCACCTAAAATAAACTGAAAAACTATTGATGTTTTTCTATGAATTCAGTACAAATTAGATTAATATTAATTACACTATACTCTTTTTAACTTAATAAGATACCTCAATTTAAATTAAGTTTAAAGGATGTGTATTAACATTTTGTAGTATAAAAAATCTTTAATCTGGAACAATTATTGATAAATAGTGTAGATTTCATAGAGTATACCGATTTGTTGTACCTTATTGAGACTTTTTAAGACTGTTGACACTGAAAAGTTTATGTTACTTTAAAGTATTAAATTCAAAGTATTTGTAATAATGTTTGTGAGCTAAAACTACCATTACACTCAGTGATGGTTAATTAGTGTAGATTAAAAAGAATTTACTAGATACATTCTTTCAGTTCCTGTCATAAAAAGTACTGATTTCTCAGATCTTAAAGACTATAAAACATTTTGATTAATATACATGATATTTTGTTTCAATATTTGATAGAATTTTAGTCTCTGTTAATAATTGCCCCTTACGTTAATACTTACCCCAGCTCTGTTAATATTTACCCCAAATAAGGGGTAAGTATTAACAAATGACTTTTTTGGTTTTGACGACTCTGTTTCTGAAAGTACTAACCTAACTGATGATTTTTATTACTAATATCATAGCTGAATAACCAAAGTATGTTATGCATAAAAAATAAAACAAAAACGTTCATTAAAATTGAAAATATAAACTATGATATAAAATTTGCTAGTACCAGCCCCGCTCTCCCCTACACAAAGATTTATTAATAATTGCCAAAAACAGAATAATAAAAAATCTACTTACTTAACAGTTTCAGAATTACAATCATCTCAGAATCTTATATTACAGATTTCTCAACAGGAAATGTTTCCTGAGGAATATTCATGTCTCAAAACTAATCAGGCCTTACATAAAAAGAATCGACTAATAAGTCTTTCTCCTTTCATTGATTCAGACAATTTAATACGCGTAGGTGGACGCCTTAACAACTCCAACTACAGTTACAATGTTAAGCATCCTATCCTTTTATGTAGCAAACATCACTTGACGAAAATTATCTTCGAAAGAGAGCACAAAACACTCTTTCATGCAGGGCCACAATTACTTTTAGCACACATTAGACTCACCTACTGGCCATTAGCAGGCAGAAACCTAGCCAAGCATGTAGTGCGTCGGGCACGCCGTAATTGCGGCGATAAGACCCCTCTTTGAGGAGTGGCTAGATCGGCGTCACGGCGTCCTGACCTACCGCATGACGCAGGTCCTCACCGGACACGGAAGTTTCGGGAGGTACCTGTGTCTGATGGGAAAGGAGGAAACGCCTGGGTGTCACCACTGCGAGGGTCGCCCTGAGGACACCGTAGAGCACACGGTGCAAGACTGCCCCGCCTGGGCAGAGCACCGACGTGTCCTCACGGCGGCGATAGGCGGAGACCTCTCGCGCCCGGCATAGGTCGAGGCCATGCTGCGGGGCGAGAGGGAGTGGGAAGCGGTCGCCTCCTTCTGCGAAGCAATCATGCTATCGAAGGAGGAGGCGGGCCGCGTGAGGGAGAGGATGGCGTCCTCCCTCCAGCCCAGCCGCAGTGGTAGACGCCCACGGCGTCGGACGTCGGCCGACGATCTCCGGCCAC
Source organism: Tholera decimalis (assembly GCA_943138885.2). Classification (NCBI taxonomy): domain Eukaryota; kingdom Metazoa; phylum Arthropoda; class Insecta; order Lepidoptera; family Noctuidae; genus Tholera; species Tholera decimalis. Next base: position 19,170,659 of record OW964572.2, on the reverse strand, counting down.
CGTAGGCGCGGGCATGCGGACAGCGAGTAAAGGGCAACTCGCTGTCCGACCATGGACCATGCCCGGGTCGACGGCGCGTTGTGTTCCACGCGCGCCTCAAAGAGCGTCAGCAACATGACGAGGCCCCCTCTGCAGAGGGCCGAAGCCTGCCGGGGTCGTGGGACTTATCCCATTACCGTGACCCCGGTACGTAAAGGGTTATTGAAGGAACACCGTGGATTTTAGTCAGTAAAAGTCTGACAGTCCCTCCCACCCTGCCCGGGGTGGGAGGACTTATTTGATGATTTTACTACGTTAAAAAAAAAAAATAAAGCATGTAGTGCGTAACTGTGTTCGCTGCACACGTTTCAAAGCTCAGCCTATTCAGGTCATCATGGGCAACCTACCAAGCGATAGGACTCATCTAGAGTACCCTTTTTTGAATACAGGGCTTGATTATGCCGGGCCAGTGCTGATAGCCGACCGTAGGGGTAGAGGATGTAAGCTACTTAAATCATACATTTGTGTTTTTGTATGCTTTGCAGTCAGAGCCGTTCACCTGGAGCTGGTTTCCGACCTTACCAAGGAAGCTTTTCTTGCGGCCTTCAGCCGATTTATAAGTCGTCGGGGAAAGCCTCAACGCGTGTACTCCAACAACGGCACTACATTTGTGGGAGCTTTCAATGAGCTTTCACGCTTCTTAAAGGTTTCATCTAGAGATATAGAGTCAGATCTTGCAAACAAAGACATTGAATTTAAATTTATACCTGCCTACAGCCCACATTTTGGTGGAATTTGGGAAAGTGCAGTAAAGTCCACCAAACATTTATTGCATAGAGTCATGAGCCTAACTCATTTAACATATGAAGAGCTCTCATCTTGTCTCATTCAGATAGAGGCTATTTTAAATTCCAGACCTTTAACACCTCTATCCACTGATCCATCAGATCTTTCTTATCTTTCTCCTTCACACTTCCTCATCGGACGATCACTCACGTCAGTCCCTCGGCCTCAGATCGCCGATGTCAATATCCAGCGGCTAGAGCGCTTCGATCGCATCGAAAAGCTAAGACAACATTTTTGGCAGCGCTTCTCTAATGAGTATGCGTCTCTCCTGCAGCAGAAAACCAAATGGCAGACAGCTGGGCAAGAGCTGAAACCAGGCACCATGGTCTTACTGAGAAACACTAATCTTCCTCCTCTTCTGTGGTTGCTGGGCAGAGTGGTCGCAGTGAAGACTGGCTCCGATGGACATTGTCGAGTCGCCGACATCCTGACGAAGAAGGGCACCATAACACGTGCCTACAACAACATATTCCAGTCTCTTCAACATCATCTTGAAGACTTCTCTTCAACGCGGGGAATATGTTCCTGACGTCACATCGAGCCACACACCACTCCGCGATCGCGGGCCTCGCCTCACCTTTCACTCGTTCGCCGACACCTTGAGCGTGCGCACACATATCGGTCGTCTTAAAAATTGTAACCACTACCTACCTAAGAAATACAGTACTTGTCATACCCAACGGTCATACCATCGGAATCAAGTAGTTTTATTCAAGACCACCAGCAGCAAACCTGGAGCTTGATACTCAACAGTAGTTGACATTTAGGCTCTTTTAACTAGGTAAATTAAAAATCGGCCAACTAAAAAGAGTGAAATAAAAACTTTTTACCAAAAAATTAAACCGACTCCCAAAAACACTGCAAAGTGAAAAATAACTTTAATTTCGGAAGTCGGTGCCAAAAACGAAAATACAAAACTAAAGACACCGACTACCGAAATTAAAGTTATTTTTCACTTTGCAGTGTTTTTGGGAGTCGGTTTAATTTTTTGGTAAAAAGTTTTTTTATGTTATTTTTGTGAGAAGAAATACATATAACAGATAAGTACTAAATAAAATAAAAATACTTACACTTAATATTATAAATACTTACCTACTTTATCGCCAATACGAAACTGGAGCAGGTTTCTAGTAACGATCCTTCAGACTTTTTTTTTATTACGTAAACTTCATTCTACTTTCTTCATTCTTCTTTTCACATTCAGTCGATTCTTCTCTGGAATACGTTTCCTCTCATAATCAGGATCTACGACTCGATGTACCTATTTAAAAAGATATTGCGCATTTATTTTCTTATCAGATAAGCAAAGCAGGAGCTAGTTACAAATTAGTAGAAAAAAATATGATGACAATAATGGAAATACTTAAAAGTAACTTGAATGAAAAGTATGTTTAGTATGTGTAGTGTGTTTAGTGTTCTCTCTTGGCAGTCGTGAAAACTGATAATTATATAAAAGCTATGGTAATGAACGGAAATATTCACGCCGTCTTATTACCGCAAACCACATAGTTCATCAACGTGGTTACAGATGGCGCTAGAGGTCCTATTTTTAGGGTCAAGTGTATTATATACTCACGGAGTCACGGTATAGATGCTTTTATCTGTTCTGTGATTATACTAGTCTCGCTTGAGCCTAATTACATGCACGTGCGGCCGCAGCCTGCAATTTTGGGCAAATCGAGTGACAATATTTGAGACGTCTTATTTTGCAAATTTCTAGATTTTTCAATTTGACGTGTATGATTTTGGAGAGGAATATTAAAGAATAGAGGAATAATATGATTGGGGGAATTTGATTGCATGAATGGTTAGAACTTAGAACATACTCTTTGGGTTAGAAACTGTAATTGCCAGGAGATATTTTGACTACCAAGACTCAACGACGACGTAGCTATCATGTCTCTGACTTATTTAAAGTTATCTGTGCTATCATGAACTTACTTTTACTTTGTTTCATACTACCACATAGGTAGGTAGTGGCTGGTCAATGCGGCAATGACATAGATTAAAATAAAAACCACAATGTAGTTATCGCATATTCTTAGAATATTCTAAGCGCATATTCATGACTTATCAGTGTAATGAAATACCTACTTACCAGAATGTACAAATACTTAGGTAGTTTGTTGTTTTTAACGGAGTTCCTGAGTACACGTCATGCGTTTTTCCCTTCCATATAACATGGCATGTATCATCTATGAACACGGCCTTTACAATTTCTCAGCTCTCTCTGTCTCTGAATATTAGCAGCCGTTTTCGAAGTAGAAATTATATTTCCCGCGATAAAAATCTCACTATCTCAATACTACAGACTATACATTTTTTAGTCTTATGAGAATAACTGGTGAATGAATGAGAATTTGTAATCGTCTAAAATATATTTTAAAGTAGTCGATTTTTCGCTTTTATTTAATTTAATTATACTTCTTTATTAAAATATAAAGAGGTAACATTTGTTTGTATGTAGCTAGTAGGTATTCTTCGGAAATAATGATCCAATTAAAAAAATCTTTTGAAATAATATCTAGCTAGCAATGTGGGTAGAATCCATATTACTAGCAATCTGGTTAACCCCTCCAACTAAGCTAAATATACTTGTGTCTGGAGTGGGTGTACTGTAATGGGTGGGATTCGAACTCGTGACCTCTCGATCACTAGCCCGACACCCTATCCATTAGGCTATTGGCGCTTCATTTCTTATGTTAGGTTATGAATGATTTCGAAATCCAAGCAAATGCTAGTTTATTAATAAACTAGGCTCCCTTTGATGCCAGTTCGTACGTGTATGGCCTACAGTGTGGAGTAAGACAAGCCAAATTTTATAAATGAATGGGCTGATTGTTAAGCTGAGCACCAAATGTATTGGATATAATAATAGACGGTATTAAAAACATGAATTTAAGTTACACAGATGACAAGTCATCTCTGGAATACCGAATAGGGGACTTATTAACTTTGTATGAACTGTATACTGCATTTCATGGTCTTAAAATAGGTATAATTCGAATTGGAAAAGTGAAGTGATGGCATTGATATACAAAAAACCCAAGATGCACACTCAACGTCTCAAAACCGTCCGCATAAAATGAGTGCTTAATTCTAAATTATGCGCTCATTTCAAATAGTAACGGCAAATTTCAATGGCCGCGTTTTCAGTGTCAAAACAATGTATTATGGCATCTTTTTTATTTTAGTCGCATAATAAAAATTACCCTGTTGAACAAATAATGGAGTCGATTTTTTTTCTTGTGTTTATTTATTATTTATTAATAAGTTTATGCTTTATTGTCCATATTGTCCATACTAATATTATAAATGCGAAAGTAACTCTGTCTGTCTGTATGTTACCTTTTCACGCCTAAGCCGCTGAACCGATTTAGATGAAATTGGGCATGGGAATATTTTAGGACCGTGGGAAGGACATGGGATAGTTTTTATCCCGAAATTCCCACGCGATCAGGATTTACGCGGGAAAAACCTCTACGCGAACGAAGACGCGGGCAAATGCTAGTATTAAGAATAGATTAAAATAAAATTTATTGTACACCAAAAGTTAAACACATCTATTTTACAATAATTAATACTAATTTAGTTTTTGGCAAATATGTATACGTTATATAATATACTGAAGGAGAAGAGCTCGTCAATTGTACGGCATTTTTAATGTTCATAAATAAAATAAATACTTAAATAATTTATTGAACATAAAAATATTACATCTTTCAAGTGAAGCCTCTGACTCCTATGCTAAGTGAGCCAGTGTTACAGGAATCAGTGTCCTACGCTATACATTAAAACACATTTCAATTTTTATGTAATAAATTACAATCAAAAAGTAACATTAGAAGGTATTGAGAACAAAAGAAATAGAAGCGAAACGTGTATGTGTGTGTAAGTTTGAGTGTATGTGCGTAATTGCGTGTGTGTGTGTGTGTGTGTGTCTGGAACTCTGGATGCGTGTGCGTTAACATGAGTGTGTGTTTTGAATAGCTTAATTTACTGTACTGACGAAATGATTTTTTTAATATCGTCATAGCTCAAAGACTGAAGCCATGATTTTAAAATTTGTTTGACCTTATGTCACATAAGCTTCTAAATTGGGATAGTTTTATTTGCTCTATTGTAGATCCTAGAACTTAATGCCTAAAAGTATCTAGACGTAAGTTTATTGTGACATTTGGGAACTTTACAAACGGAAAACCCAGTGCGTTTGCTTATTAAATCTGGTAACAATATGTGTCGACGTAGTATAGTGCGGAGGATATATATTGGGAACTGTAAGTACTTGAGCTTCCGAGTATAGCAGTCCAGTGGGATAAATTCCTTTTTTTGAACGACATCACTTTAAGTATTGCCCATTGTGCGCGTTCCGCTCTTAGTATTACAATTTTAAACGTCCCTCCCCGTACTGGAATAATTTAAATTATTTAATAATAGAATAAAAATATATTTTCAGTATATCGATTCATTATGGGATAACTTATGGGTTCACGACATGCGGTATGCTAATGATAAAAGTGTGTAAGAGTGTTACTTTGGCCCAACACCAATCTCAATAAAAACTTCTTATTTTTATACTTTAGTTTTTCTCGTGACCAAATACGATGCGGAGAATGGACATCAATCGTCAGCCAATAAAGGCGAGAGATTTTTTTATGGCGAATTTTTTTTATTTTTTATATCACGGCAAAAGGTATAAGCCTTATTGAATTAAAAAAAAAATAAACGATTTTAACAGTTAATATTTGTTTTATTGATATACACATGTTCTACCCAAAAAAAATTACGCTATAATTACGTCTTTAGAATACAATTTAATAAACTTATAATACTGACAAAAATGTCTTATAAAAAAATTAGTATAAGGTGTAAGTCTCCACTCAAGGCCTTGTCCTATCGAGCAACGTCAGTCGTAAAATTTGATTGTCTTTCGCACACTGCTTTGGAAAAACAACTTTAAACAATTTTCATAAGATGGAATTTGCAAAAACATATTTTATACTTATAGCATTACTATTACTACGTAGGTGGTGAGTATTTGGCGACAGTTTCGAGCGTCCCTTTTCTTCAAGACTGTGCATCTTGGGTTTTTAGTATATCAATGAGTGATGGTAATAAAGTCAGGTACCTTCGTTTATCGAGCGAAGTGTACACCTTAATCTCCGAAGTGAAAATAATTCCAGCTTGGCAAAAAGTCCTGAAACGGATTCTGCGGAACTCTCATACAATTAATAAAATATACATTCACGATTTAAGGCTATGTTTACAAAATTCATTCCAAATTCAGTGCGTTTATGTGTTTTTGATACTTTTTATTTTATTGCATACATCACCGAACAAAAATAAATATGGTATTTGGGATCAAATTGACATCAAGGTATTTTGAAATATTTTTTCCTTTTAGTAAGTAATTGCAAATTTTGTTTGTTTTTATTTTATTGTTTTAACCTCTAGACCCCCAGCGGCACAAAATCGTGCCAGTAAACCAGTATTAGTTGAGCCCCGCTTTCTTACGACAAGAGCCCGCCCGCGGTGCTTGACGGATGGTTGACGTAATAATGGCGGTCCTTGAGAGGTTAAGTAATGGCTGCACAAGCGTTTGAAAGCATGTCAATTGGCGACTAGAAAAATTCATGTCAATGACATGTTGTCATGAAAATACAAACAGTTTATTATCGAAGGTGCCAAACTCTGTATGTATAGAGTGACATTGAAAAAATATCATAATTATAAAGAAGATAGCCAGCAGAATTTTGGTGAAGGCTCACACCAAGATATGGACGAAAAGTTTTCAGGCACGGAATACCTAGAAAAAATATGTTTTTTTTAGATTTTTTTTTGAACACTGAGACTTTATTTTATTATTTACTAACATGTTTATGTTGAAGCACCAACTACCGAACATTTTGCCTTTGGTTAGAAAATAACTTAGATTTGGGGGGGACAATCGCACAGTACCCAACTAGCACAAATGGGCTGCATTAGAGCTTTGGAGCGTATCCGATTGTTACTTATGGTAATAGACGTAAGCGCTAGAGCGTCTACTGCAGACTTAAAGCGGCTGCTTTAGCGCTATCTGGGCGCCATTTTATGCAACCTAAAGTTCCATTTAACCTGCACAACGGTTGCATAAAGGTTCCTTAATAGCTATAACGATTTATTAACGCTATACTAAAGCTCTCGTAGCGCTACTTTTGAATGAATTTGAACTACTTTGAACGAATGAATTGATTATAGTTCTTTATTGTATATCTTCAGTTGACATTGTTTGTAATATTTTGGTAAAGTGTTTTCGTCGCCATCATGAAAATAAAACAAAAATAAGTAAATGTTTGTATTCTGTATTAGCAAGGAAAGGTACGGTCTTCTGTTTTTGTAGTTCGGCATTATTTCGTTGACGAGTGTCCCGAGCGAGCGCATGTTTATTGGCACTGGACTTATTTACGCACCACAATGAAACAGATTTGAAGGAGATAAGGCATCGAAGCTTTTATTTTTAAAGTTATTAAAATTTAATTGTTAAGCTTCATTGCCGAAGGTCAAGTAAATAGGTAATGATACCAAATGATAAAGTGAAGACTGATAATATGCTTACGAGGTTTGGTTACTTTTTCTCGTATTAAAAAACATAAGAAATGAATGGATTTTGATTTAATTAACCTATTATTATCTTCAAATTGTGTTTTGTTTCTGATATTCACATTCGCGAAACATTCGCAGAAATTTTGCGAATGCGAATATGCAAAAATATGCGAATATCCGCGAATGTGAATGCGAATATTCGTTACATCACTAATAAGGTGTACAATAAATATGTAATTAATAAATAATAGATCAGTTTATAATAATTATAATATGGATATGGATCCTGTATTGTTTGAAATCATTGAATTTTGTTTTTATTATGTTTTACCTTTCTATATGTAAACTATGGCAAGTTAGATTTATGAATAACCTGCTGAACATTATAGCACTCACACATTTTAAGGCTATAATGTTTTAAATTACACTCAAACTACTAAAAGTTTGATTCAAGTATATTTCATTTAACTTAAGACCTTAGAAACGTATATATTTATAAATATCGTTAATCATTTATAGTTAATATCGAAACTACTGAAAATTATACTATCATTCATTGCTATACGCAGCACTATTATTTCATTCATTCACTTAGCCCAAATAGTTAGTTTCATCATGTCATTCACTCCGTAACGTGAACGGAACGCGGCTAGTGGCAACATGTCTGCCGTTTGTGTTATTTGACGTAAATATTGACGAAAATCAAGTTTCTGTTTTCATATGCGTAGTGATTATTGGTGCTATTTCATTTTTATAATGTGTGTGGATGTGCAGTGATCCGTTCATATGAGGCTGCTATACAAGACAGGTCCAATGGAGTCACTAAGAAAGTGGTTCTATAAACCAAAGGTACGTCAACATTATTTATTTTGTTATTATTCCTTTTAGCTGTGCTGATTTACTTGAAATCTCTAACTTTGGTCTTTTTTAAGTATGTGCTTGTTGTAAGCAAATGATAAATATATGTTTTGTAGGCGTGGTATTTATGAATCGCGCTGTAGAAGTTGTCATTCTTTGTTGGCATATATTTGGATGATTCAGTTAATGTTTCTGTTTGATTCTCTTACTACCTTCCATTGTTCTGATTCTTGAGGCCTCTATTACTATTTGCTATTACTCTAGTGGTCGAATTAAATCACCAGGGTAGTATTGTTATTCCTTACGTCACGTTATAATATTGAAGTTTTGCATTGTCTGGTTGGAGCGACATATGCAAATAAGTGTAGAATAGTAAATATGTTAGTATGAAAATGTTATATAGTGTACGACTGAGTGCTTCGGTAGTCATGCATAATGTGATGCCGAACCAAACAGCAGCATACAGAGTTGTTATGTTAAATAGTTGCTCAAAAATAATCTTGCCACACTGGTTTCTATTGCGACGTCTGTTTTGATCTACACACTCGTAAATACATCGTCATACGTTTATTACGATGTTCCCTTTATTATGTTTACCATACAACAGGTTTTTGACTTGACCATCTTTTGGTAACTTTTAAGTTTCATGCTATTTCTTTGAGTCCATGTATGAATACAATTAATGAAGGTCATTTTATTGCATGCTAATGTGACTTAGAAGAAGAGCAATAATCATCGGTCAATAATTGATAATGTAAGCATGTGTTGTAAAATGTGATTAAACTATATCAATACTTTGATAGTCAATATTAAAATATTTACAACAGCCTGGCTCAGTGATATCAATACTTACTCATTATATAATATTTTATTTTGAGGCCTAGAGACCTAGTGCTGTCTCTTATTATTAAGTTTGAAAGATAGAGATAGTCAAAATGTATCAAGTATCATTCAATACTTAAGCGATACAAGTTGTAACTGTTATTAATGGTCAGACTAATTAATACAAAATAACCACAGGTAGTTATTAGAAATAAATACAATCTTGCTAGCCATTGGTTTATAAGTGCATACATATTTTGGGATTCCCTAATGATAGCTTACATTTATATCAACGCTTCCAAGTTAAATGTTTTGTATTAGCAATCTTTTAGAAATTTTTGAACAATAATCCTGTATTCTTGCCAGTCCTAAGCTCACATAAACAGGAAAAGAAGAAATACATATATAACTGAGGAGGATTGTTTTTCGAGAGAGCCAGCTATAAAGAATTCAATACAAGTGTATCAGCTTGCAGTTATCATATCGGACATTCTCTGTGCATTTGTATGGATGTGTCGAGATAATATACTACTGGTGTGGTCTCTAGTTACTTACCATGAGGTATTAAGCTATCCTTAAGAGCAACCAAGAAGGATGCGGGCACCCACCACTTTGTGTTTCTTAATTTAAATTATAAATATTATTTACATACTTAACAAACAAAGTTTTAAGAACAAATTCTTAAAACTTTGTCTTTTTATTTTATTTTATCGGGGACAATATTGAATACATTTGATTAAGTAATAACATTGCTATACATTCTGTCTGCCCTTGCAAAATTGAATATATGGTTACCCTATAATTGTGATTTTTGTTCAAGCAAATTGTTTATGAATAATAACACTAAAATATGTTTTGCTTAAAGTGCATGGCATAAATGCATACCTTAAGCTGAAGGACAGTGTGGATACAAGAGCGAGTTTGTCAGGTGATCTTAGTGACACCTGAGATTAAAAATCTAGATGGTCAGACCAAATCCATGCATCCTTGAATATCAAACTACACTTTGCTCTCCATTGTGTTTGGCAGAAGATGATTCCACAGCTAGGGAATCACAACCATCAGTGCTAAGGAGTGAAATTCACTGCTGGAGTCTGTGTATCTTGATAGCTATAACCTGGGGTCTTTAAGTCAAGAGTGAATGGTGAAGAAATGGTGGTCAAATGCAATCCTATAAACAATTTAAAAAAAAAATGAGGAAAACAACACAACAAGGATACATTATTTTTCTCGTAATTTCTAATAGTTTCTATTTTCCTTTGCAAGAATTGGATAAAAGACAGTATAGTGTTGGCAACACCGAGTGAAGCTAGCGCGAGTGGTGCTGTGGCGGGAAACGAAGCGGCTACACCGGTCGACATGGCGCGATCACCGGCTCTCTTTGGGTTGAGCTCTCGACGTGTACGGTTGTGTTGTGCTTAGTAAAAATAGTTAACATCAGAAGTGGGATTCGAACCCACTTCTGATGTTAACTATTTTTACTGGTACTACTGATTAGGGATTTATAAACAAGACAAAAGTAAGGAATAACTTGTATATTCACAAATATAGACAATACAGACAATCTCAACTTTAATAACGCTTGTGGGCGTGGGTTCGAATCCCACTTCTGATGTTAACTATTTTTACTGGTACTGCTGATTAGGGATTTATAAACAAGACAAAAGTAAGGAATAACTTGTATATTCACAAATATAGACAATACAGACAATCTCAACTTTAATAACGCAAAACTAAGCACAACACAACCATACACGTCGAGAGCTCAACCCAAAGAGAGCCGGTGATCGCGCCATGTCGACCGGTGTAGCCGCTTCGTTTCCCGCCACAGCACCACTCGCGCTAGCTTCACTCGGTGTTGCCAACAATAGTTAATCATATATAAGTAAAGTTTGTGGAATTTTATAAAGCTAAGCTATTATAATTATAGACATGAACACCTGCCATGTTATCTCTTCACCACCACCCATGGTTGTCTGGAAGAGAATGCCTAAAGGCATTAAGTCTGCCTTTGTACAATTTGGTTTGCATAAAGTTTTAAAAATAAATAAATACATGCATTTATTACTATTATACACAACATAGTATTTATATGTTCATAATACATACTTTTAATAACTATTTCTATAAAGATATTTTGAACTTTTAACAATTTAATGTTACATGTTATTATTTATCTTACATTAACTTCACTGATGTATCTCTTTAAAGCTATAACAGTAATATTACATAATCCTAATATTTAATGTTGCCTAATCCTAAGTATAAATATTTCATGAGCTTCAATTTTTTTTTGATGGCAGTCACACTAGTGGAAATAAAATTGCTGTTGTTAGGGTCAGGATTAGGCATTAAAAAGGATTTGGCTCATAGAATATAACAAAAAGTCGGTACTTCTTACTTAATATTTCAATTCAATATTGTGTAAGTATACTTAATAAATTTTTTAAGTAAGTAAATTTGATTTGTAAATACAATATATCTAATACAATTTCTATAGCTGCAAAAGAGTGAAACAGTACCTAACTGTGTCAACAACACATTGCATAATGTCACATTGCTATAGTGATTGCATGTGCTAATGTCATTACAGTTCAAAACACAAGTAACAACACACACACACACACAACAAAAACAATAACACTGAAGTGGTGACGCATTGGCATTTTGGGTTGTTTAAAAGAAAAACACTGATTTTCAGCTAGGTTTGAATAAATAAATTTTGATTTTGAATGTTGTTACCTACTACTTATTTTACATACTTAACTACTTAATTAAGCCAGTCTTAAAATGAAAATGTTAAAACTACTATTGAATATGATACAGTAGACAGTTGTGGATTAGTTACGGGCAAAGTCACAGGTTAGTACACAGTTTGTAGAAATATGTATATTGTATTTGGTACTTAAGTGCAACCTAGCCAAACACTTTAAGATGGTGTTGGTATATTGGTTATAGATCAAGTTTGTTCCATTACTAAAATAGTATTTTAACAACTCAAGTACTTTTGGGTGCAAATACTCCTTAAAAAAGATTGAAAAAGAAAAGACTTTCGGAATATCTTTCACAAGTATCCTTTTTTAGGGTTCCGTAGCCGAATGGCAAAAAAATGGAACCCTTAGTTTCGATATGTCTGTCCGTCTGTCTGTCTGTCTGTCCGTCCGTTCGTATGTCACAGCCATTTTATTCCGAAACTATTAAGACTATACATGTGAAACTTATTAGGTAGATGTATTGTGTGAACCGCTATCCGATTAAAAAAAAAAAAAATTAAAATGAAGGGGGCTCTCCAAACATGGAACTGAAACTGAAAATATTTTCTTTCATGAAACCTATACGTGTGTGGTATCTATAGACAGGTCTTTAAAAATGACATTAAGGTTTCTAAAATGACTTTTTCATAAAGTCAATCGTTTAAAAGATATAAGCTTCCAAAGTGGTAAAATGTATGTCCCCCCCTCTAACTTCTATAATAATGGAGTGAAAAATCAAAAAAAATATATATGTCTGTAGATCTTAATGTTAACTTTCAACCAAAATTGGTTTGAACAAAATCGGGTCAGCAGTTTTTGAGATCTTACAGCATATTTTCTAAAACCGCAAATATAACTTTGTAATTCATACAAACACTATGAAAAACAAAGTTATTTAGCGTAGTTGTAAAAATGTGAATAATCTAGTTTTACGAAATTGTTAAGGTTTTTTTTATTCGTCAAATAAATATACATATTATATTATATTATTATAGTTACTACGGAACCCTTCATGGGCGAGTCTGACTCGCACTTGGCCAATTTTTTACGTATAACTACGAGAAAATAAATTATGATGTGACGACATACTTAATAAAATACGTAAGTATAATATGCTTAAATAATTAACGAATAAAAAACGGTATTTTATAACAATATTAAGTAGTGATTAAGAGAACTCATAATAATTATGAAGAAGAACAGACTAAGAATGACAGGTCTTTAACTAGAGGTTTCTCATTTTATGCTTAAAATATTTGTTTTATTCGGTCTTCTTGATTTCAAGGGGTAGCAATGTTCTAGAGTTCAATAGTAGAAGTAGCAGTTGAAAGACCATCACTGCTTACAGACCTATTACCGTTTAGAATTAACAACAAGTATTCCTACTATAGTAAAAATATTGGGCTGTGCAAGATTCAGCACAATCTTTTCGCAAATAACATTGTGTAAGATTTAGCTTATCAGAAATAGGTAAATAAATGTAAAACTTAATTTTACTCAATATGTAAGTATTGTCTCTATCTTCCTTTCTGATATGCTATCTTACAAATGATTCATAATGTCGTCATAAGTTAATTTCCATTTCAAAGTGATAATGATTTGTGTAAGTTATTTTTGTTCAAAAATCTGTACTTACATAATGTCAATATGAAACAAGATATTATGTCTCCCCATATTTTACTTATTCAAGTAAGTTTTTTAATTTGCATAATACTATATCAGATCATCTAGTTTTATTTAGGACAACACAATGTATTTTTTCTTATTATTTACTCAATTATTTATTGAAGGCAAAAAACCGTGCATGCAATAAAATCCAACAAATTCTTAAATAAAACTAAAATCGACACATGTAACCCACACCAATACAATAATTTTCCGAAGTAAAGTACAGAGTATACACAGCTGTTTGCAGTGAAAGACTTACAGGTGCACAGTACATTTGATCAATGACCCCTATGCTAGATGGTACCTATGTTATAGGGGTCATTCATCCATTATATTGTAATGGTATTAATAAGTACCTACACACAATAATATACTTTTCTGCACAGTAGTTATGTAGTTTAAGGTTAAAACACTTTACAAGGGTGAAACTGTAGGTAGTATTTAGGGTATCACATGGGGGGACCTGCCTGCTGCGTCCCAGGGAAAGGATGGAGGAGTGCATATAATATTTTCTATTTTACATATAACAATTATTAAGTACCTAACCTATCATCAACAACAGTTCAACAACTGCAACTATCCATGTAAAGCACTTAGTATGAAGTACCTAGTATCTGTAGTATCTATTTACTTGTGATGCAGAGACATTTACAAATTTTACTAGAAGGGAAGTCCAAAGAGACAATGGATGCACTGAAAAACGATGCAACTAGAAAGGGGTTGACTAGAAAGATATCAACAAAACTATAAGGCCAATATAATAATGAAAGACATGAGATGCCTAGGCTCTGACTTAGACATTACGGCTTAGTAAATTATTTATCCAAGGTGGGTTTCGTTTTAGATGCTCACTTGTGATTTTGCCTGTCTAGAATAGCATGAGTAATTTGACAGTGAGGCTTAATTAGTAAACTTGTAGAAAAGGGGAAGGTTGATATCATGTCTACTTAACATCTCTTGACTATCTTAACTTACTTAACTACTTCTATCTTAACTTATCTTGAGTAAAATATTGTTGATGCTTGTGCCCTCTGGCTATAAATATTGTTGCATTCTTAGCAAGTTTGGCAGACCCCACTTTTAGTGGTAATTAGTCATACAAATACAGGTTTCTATTCTTTAGAACTAATATAAGAATAATGGGGATTATTCAAATGTCAGCTCGTACTCGTAACATAATCTCATTTAAGTATTAGGATGTCAATATGTTCATAATCTGTCTCCTGTAAGTTCTGTCCATCCAAAGGTTGTCTGTTAAGACATCACCCTGTGCGATAAGACTGCCCATTGTACACTAACTAGTTTTACATTTTGTATCCATATAAATATTGTAAGGTATACAATAAAGTATATAATAAATAAAAACTTTTTTGCAAAAAATAAAACCGACTTCCATATCAAAACACTACAAAGCCAAAAATAATTTTAATTTCGGTAGTCGGTGTTATTGGTTTTGTATTTTCTTTTTTTTTTTCACACCGCCTTCCGAAATTAAAATTATTTTTGGCTTTGTAGTGTTTTGATATGGAAGTCGGTTTTATTTTTTGCAAAAAAGTTTTTATTTTCGTGCTTTTTAGTGGGTCAGTGAATTTTCCAAATCGGTTCGTAAATGACGGAGTTATGCGCGAACAAAAAACGCAATGCAGAGTAAACGAAAAGATCATCAACGTAAATATGTTTTTTAGACTTTTGTTGATTTTTCAGAAACGGCTTGCCCGATTTCGATAAAATTTTCATGGGACCATTTGCCCTTTCTAACAAGATAAGAATTTTTCAAATCGGTTGGCAAGCGACGGAGTTATGCGTGGACAAACATAAAAAAAAAATACAAACATCCGAATTGAGAACCTCCTCCTTTTTTAGAAGTCGGTTAATAATCGCAAAAACAAACTTTGCGATTTTAAAGAATATAAACGTAAATGCTTCACGAATAAATATTTTGAATGAGACGCTGACTCCACAAGGTAAAGTCAAAGTGATACCTATAAATCATGTCCTAAACGAGCAAAATCAACACCACCACACCTGTTACCAACGATACATAAATGTTTTTCACCTCAGTAGAATGGTTTGGCTTTAAATTACTTAAGTCAGTAGTACATCTTATTTTCTGATTGATAAACGACTAAATCTGACTCCAGAATGGGGCAATAAACAGTTACCTATACCCTAAGTTAAGTTCCGTCTATTAGTATTGACGAATTGCTCTGTGTATGTCGACAAAGGCCTTTGTCCCAGCGTGACACAATTCTATGTAGTACAATTAGATGACGAATACGGATTAGTGGGCCGATTCACACCGGTACCATTAAGCCGATGCTAATTTTTGGTTCTATAGGGTTGACGTCATTTTATGGATAATTGAGGACAAACGACTAGTCTATACTTACACTTGTTTTTTATACCCTGGTCAATTATAATACAATCACCATTCTCTCATCCTAATAACCTTTTTTGACCCATTTTTGGTTGTATGGCGCCTTTTAAGATTGTATTACTTAATACTGTATCGACAGATGAAAATTCCGCCGACCGCTATTTCGTCAGCTGTTTTTGCTTACCTTGCAATAGTCTGATAGAAGACTAGCCTGAAAAGTAATCGAATGTAACATTTAACCTCTCTAGACACATTTAGAATTCGGCGTCTAAGTAAAAAAAAAGTTCAAGACGAACTGAGAACCCCCTGCTTTTTTGAAGTCGGTTAATAAAAGGTAAAATTTCATTGCCAGGTCTTATATTACAGGATGTTTTTAAAGGAAATCATAGTGCGACCTTACATGCACATCCAAGTAAGATAATACGAATGTTGTATTGTGTTGCAATCGCAAGGAAGTCGCATGCAAAACTTAATAAAATAATCGTCTATAACAATGTGAATGTTCCTTGGAGAACAGCATGCAATAAAGATTAATATCCATCATTCAATTGAGTCAGTCATATTTCATAACGTCTTATCGCAGATCCCAAAAACTCCACGGTTTTCAATAAAACAATATTTTGCAAGCGTTACAATTTTGTTCACAATTGATTTATCATATTGACATCCTTAATCCGCGTTATCGGATTGTGACGTCACACTTTGCGTCTCGTTTTAACAAGGCCAATTTATTCCTTCGTCTCGCTTGCACACTTTCACTTTTTTTTCACCGCTTTCCCAATGGCGAAACTCGGTCGTCTTTGCCAAATGTTTCGCGAATGGATGTAGTCTGTTGGCCATTCAACGATTGAACTTTGTGGGTGTCTTAATCTTACAAACAGATTTCTTCTGGCATTGTTTTGAGTTTTTTTAGGTCCATTGTTCTTAATTGTGGCAACCGTTACGTATTGTTTGTTAGTAAACAGTTAATTTTTGTCTAAAATCTTTTTGCCGTATTCTCGTTTCATAGACTTTTCAACTAGGAATGTGTATTTTGATCTATGGTCCAGATTTATATTATTGACTAAACAGCTCAACTCAACGCCTAAAAATATTTCCGAGTCGCGTTTTCTAGCTATCCTTAAGCTCTATAATAAAGATCGTTCTACTAGCAATTAACCTTGTGTAATTGGTAAAGTAATCGTCTATCTAATAAAATCCATGTAACTAAATGACATGGCATGTTCTAGCATGGTCATTGTGGTTATCAGTACGATTATTGACGTAAAACCCACACCCGTTGCCTTTAGGTCATCGCATTACACTCTAACTGCTTGCACTAAAGTAAACATTGCTAATAGTTTCGGTCTTACTATTTAGTTGTGCGTCTTGGACTGTTAGTTGTTTTGGCTAGCTATATCAAACATGACTAATCTCTAACTGTATGAGGTACATCATTGCACATCCTGAAATTAGTTTGTTCAGAATCGTTTACTGAATCGATATTTATAGTTTTTAATTAAAAAAAAATATCGTTATTTTTATCCCAAACCAATTAAATCTACGTAAATTACAAATTACACTTTCGCTGTATAGTAAAAACAAACTAACTATGGACCGTAAATTAAAGTAGTAACTTTTTAGGCCGCTATCCCACTGGCGTTTTACGAGCGTTGGCGTCTCTCTAACGTCTGCGCAGCGTCAACGCTGCGCAGACGCGATGTTGACGTCGCGTTGCAAGCATTAACGTCTGCTGAACGCGACGTTAACGTTGCACCAACGTAACGTTAACGTCGCGTTTGTTGGCAACAGGTACAATCACGCCGTCCTGCTTGTCCGTGTGGGTATGGGCGGGGGTTACGGGCGACGGCCATTTAGGAATGGGCAAATTGATAAAATATATCGATATTTATCGTATCGATACTTTTCAAATGTATCGATGTATACTTATATCCAAAAATATCGATATTTCGATGTATCGATATTTTTTGCTTAAGAAAATGTTACCTAATATACATAATTTTTTATTTATGTTCGAGGCAAAAAAATATTTATATAAAAAAATAAATATCGAAAATCGATATATCGAAAAAAATAAAATCGCGGATATAGGTACATCGATTATTTTCTGAAAAAATATCGATATTTTGATATATCGATTTTTTTTACCCAAGCCTACGGCAATTTGCACAGTTGCTGCTTTAGCGAGCGTACGTAGGTACTGGTAGGATTCAGAATGCAGTCACTATCAGAAAACGATTTCGATATTGAAAATACATACATTTATTATAATATGATCCTAAAAGGTCTCCATGACGAAAATTTCCGAATAACAAACTTTGATTATTGTAAACCATAAGACAGTGTCTTTGAAAAAAACTTTTTAGCAAAAAATAAAACCGACTTCCATATAAAAACACTACAAAGGCAAAAATAACTTAAATTTCGGTGGTCGGTGTCATTTGTTTCGTATTTTCTTTTTTTTTCGACACCGCCTTCCGAAATTTAAGTTATTTTTGCCTTTGTAGTGTTTTTATATGGAAGTCGGTTTTATTTTTTGCTAAAAAGTTTTTTTTCACGCTTTTTAGTGGGTCGGTTTGTAATTTATCTAGTTACAAAAGCCAATATTCATTTCAATTCATTTTGAGGAGTTCTCCTGGTACATCACCATCAGCTCTACTTCACCATATGCATTGTGACAAGCATAAATGCTTAACATCTACATTCAAGTAATCTAATCGCAATCCACGAAATACTTATTATTGAGTAGTTTCGGTGGTCATCTGTGGTCTTCATCATCAGTTCAACTTCCCCAAATGGTACTTTTCGAAAGCAATTGCTCAAGGTACTATAAGAAATACTCAAAACGCTATAGGTGTGCCTATAATATTTGAAGAGTTCCCTCGATTTCTCCAGGATCCCATCATCAGATCATAATTTCGTAACAATGGGACCAACTAGAACGTATACCCTTTCAAACGCAAAAAGAATTCTTCAAATCGGTCCAGCCGTCTCCGAGTTATGAGGTAAAATACATAAAAAAAAAAAAAGTTCAAGACGAATTGTAAACCTCCTTTTTTTGAAGTCGGTTAAAAATAAAACAAGTAGTTAAAAATATACACAGAAGCGTTTTATTATTATAATATTTTAAACAGCCTGTATGGAAAATTTTAATGTATAATAATACATTTAAATTTTTCATACAGGCTGTTTATGGGTATGTTAGGAAAATATTCCTAACATACCCCAAAGTTATATTGTATGTCACTTTGAATCACTTCTAAAAGTTCTTCAAAAGTGGTCTTCGGCATTCGCAAATATTTATAAAATTCCGATTAATTATTTAGAGTATATAATATTATTAGAGTACAGTGCGAAATATTCACTTTCTTGTGATCGATTGGACCATAAAGGGTTTTCCTAAAATTGACGACGCCATTTTCATTTTCTTTTATGTAATTTTCGTCGAAGTAGTAAAACCAACAGTAGTGTTTCCCCGTCGAAATCCATTATGTTTTTAATTGTACGCCTCAAATGGCATCATGTGCGGACGTTAATGCTTGCCACGCGACAACGCGACGTCGCGTCCGTGCAACGTTGGCGCTGCGCAGACGTTGGAGAGACGCCAACGCTCGTAAAACGCCAGTGGGATAGCGGCCTTAGATGCAGATTTATATAAATTCCGTCATTGAGTACACATTACAGAAAAATGAAACTCATTTAAAGGAAGTTAAAGTCTGAAAAAAATTCTAATTGGGGTGTTTGCGGGTGTGCGTTAATTACGATACATGTTGTATATTTAAGTACTTATGTTTCAAGTGTAATAAGATAGTTTATATGTATATGTTAAGGAAAACATCATGAGGAAACTGGTATGTTTACTAAGATCAAAAATTCGAAGACACGCGTTGAGTACCTACTAGTTGTTGAACCTTATTCTCTCTCTTAGAGAGGAGGCCTGTGTTTATAGCAGTGGGGCCGTTATAGTCTGATTTTGGTTATGTATTGTATTGTATCAAGATATGGGTAGGTAGTAACATTGTTGCTATGCAATTGCTATGAGACTTCTAGGTGAACAACCGGCACGCAATTTGATCGTTTCATAGCCAAGAAGTATATTCCTAGACGTATCTACATTGTAATGATCTACTTAACACAAGGTCGTTATTTCGGCTGCTCTACTTGTAAAAGTTCACAAAACTATGGAAAGGTCACTGAGTCCTTTGTTTGTGGCAGACGGGCAACAAGCTGACATCTTGTCACGCATGAACTTCGTGTCATCTTGTATTACTTGCAAAATATGTACTGCCCATTAGGTACTGTTGTTTTTAAGTTTATACATTTTACCAAGAGTGCTAGATGATATTTCTTAACAAGGTTTACTCTAACAACATTGACGTTGTGTGGCTTGAATCTATTGATACAATTTAGGCGGTCACTAGCCCATTCATTTTAGACTTTCAAGTCTTATCTGTTTTCTGGCGCGACTAGTATCATGTGATTTAAAAACAATTCGACCTAGAAACGGCTACAGGTTTATTAATAATTTTAAGATTCACGTTGTATAGTAAGCGCTGATCCAGTTAAAAAAATCTTTCATTGATAGAAAGTCACTTCTTAGCGTGTCGATGACAAAAATATTTTAAATGAGTTTGGCCCAAACTCGCGAACACCACTCGCTGATGCAGACAAGATCATCAAGAGTGCAGGTAACAGGGCATGCGAAGCAAGATAAAAGGTGGACCATTGTCTGAGGGTTCACGCCGCGTATACATTTGAGATCTGAGTTACTTTAAATCCCCATCTATACGGGTTATCTTTGCTTCGGCCGAGTTGAGTTTGCAGTCTGTTAAGGCATTTCCAAGTCGGCCACGGTAACACATACCCAGGTGGAAGGCTCTCAGATGGTGGATGGGATGAACGCGGCAATATGAATGTATCTGTAGAACTAATTTTAAACAATGTCCATAATAAAACCGCAGATACCTATTATAATAATTATCAACATGAATGCATTGAAAATAATAAATATCATAACTTTGATATGGATGGTTGACCATAGACATCCGTTTTTAATAACTACTGATAAGATAACCAGTACTTACAGTTTTCTTTGAATTTCATATAATAATGTCCTGCCCCTAATCGTGTTCTAAGTTCATTTGCCTTTCATTGATCTGGTACCAAAGCACTTGGCACGACTCTTGTTTATTTATGTTCGTGTAAAAGTATTTAGAAATCGCATCTAGTCGATCTTAACTTTGTTTTTAAAATGTATTTAATTCAGAATAACATTTGTCCACAGATTCTGATATTGTAATAATATTAATCTATAAATAAATGTTTCATCAACATTGATATACTAAAAGTATATCAATGTTCATCAACAATAATTTCAAGGGCCAAGGGTTCTCTCCAATACTTTCTTTATCTATCGTTTATTAATTTGATAACCAAAAGAAGAGGCTCAATCAATCATTAAACACTTCAAATTAGCAGTAACAACAAAGTCATACTGGCCAGCGTGTGAGAGACTAGCAATGACAAAAGATAGTGACCAGTAGTACCTAATTCGATTAAATTTATTGTTTAGGGTACATTATATGCATTACCTAACTACTCATTTCAATTAAACTGTTGCACATCAATGCCAAATTCAATCCCGAACTTCTACCTCCTAAACTGGACCAAGAATCTTTGTCTGTGTTTTAGGAGCCAAATGACGATATCTCTAATAAGTTATGTAGGTATAAATGTATAATCCATTGTATTCGATAGCTGGGTGCAAGTTACTTGAAGCCTGTAACGTTTATTTCGTGTGATGCTGGGATAATTGAAACTCCTTGATCTTCTTTTGATCCCTCAAGTGTTCAACTTTCAGTCTTATGACTGTTAAACAGGCAGCTAAAATTTGAGAGAAAGATGGCACATTATTTGGCTCAAGACTGAGGTGAGTTTTGAGTCAAATAATGTGCCCTGAAAAGCACACGCTATAAATTTACATTTTGTCCGCTCCGAGACTCAGGTTTGATGTAGCGCCATTTTGACTTCTTGTAATACAGTCCTTGCAACTGCAATTAAAAGGGCTGGGCCAGGAAACCACACAATTAAAGTTTTTCGTACTCTACAATCAGATTCAGATTAAAATCACCGTGAATGCCCACTTGATGGAGTCATTGTAATTCAATTCAATTTATTTATACAAGTTACTATGACTCATTTGTTAGTAGCACTTATCCTATGTTAGTAATACTAATAATATAATAATAATTTAATCTTAAACTGAAATAAGTACACTAAAAACATAATTTTAAGAACTACTAGAGGCCGAACTGTACGACGCTTTACCGCGGCAACACCGTTCCATGGGAAATAGTGGAGCAGTGATTCACGTACGAGCAGTCCAGCCTGCTCGCGATTAGGGACAGGATCCTGTTGTTACTGCCCCGCACCCTACACACCAGCGGGCCTAGACAAAATCCATTTTCTGTAAGCGTTAACGCCAACGGAAAAAATAATTGTATGGAGTTGACATTTAATAACACGTGACAATCACGTGACATGTGGTTAGCAAATGTCAACTCCATACAATTTAATTTTTCCGTTGGCGTTAACGCTTACAGAAAATGGATTTTGTCTTGGCCCCCAGGGATGCACAGCGTTTACGCATTGTGGCAAAGAAACAATCCACATGTGCGTCCGCGAACATTCCTGACGCGCTGCAGTAGCGGGGCAGTCTCAACAGAACCCTGAATGCGTTATTGTATTGCACACGGAGGGCACTATACGATTGTTGAGTGTACCTAGCCCACAGGCTGCTCATGTAGAACGTAGTGCAGTACGCTCTCCACTGAATAACGAGCAAACCTGCGGGCCAGCATGTTCGCTCGAACCGACAATGACCTCCACGCACGTTCAATGTCCTCATCGTCCTTCAGGTCAGGGGTAAGTACATGGCCTAGATATTTACACTTGTATGCCCTCTTTGGCATGGCATACCATTAAGGTAAACTGGTGGTAGATAAACAGGATACCTACCCCTGGCCCCAAACACCATGAGCTCACTTTTCTTACAGTTGTAAATTAGACCACGTAAGTTAGCATACTCCTCACAGATGGCCACCAGCTTTCTAAGGTCACAGATTGACGCACTCAGCAGCACCATGTCATCTGCGTAACTGATATTATTAACACAGACTCCATCTATGTATATAACAACCGACCCTGATGCTGCTGAGCCTGCCAATCAACGCATCGACATATAGATTAAAGAGCGTTGGTGAGCTCAACCCCCCCTGTCTCACCCCGCACTCC
Organism: Tholera decimalis; assembly: GCA_943138885.2. Taxonomy (NCBI): domain Eukaryota; kingdom Metazoa; phylum Arthropoda; class Insecta; order Lepidoptera; family Noctuidae; genus Tholera; species Tholera decimalis. Next base: position 19,147,481 of record OW964572.2, on the reverse strand, counting down.
ATCCTATATGGATCAGATAAAGCACCTGCCTAACGCACATTGTTGACCTGGTGTCTAACTAACTATACCAGAATTTAAATATATTAATTATTATAGGTGGGACATTAGCTTAATCTAACCAATTATTTGACTTCCTTTGTCAAGTTTCTTAGTATAGAGCGATAAGATTCTGCATCGTATACTTGCGTCTTATGAATTCTGAGAGGTACTATTATGTGTTTCAATGCTACTCGTTATGTGTTGTGAGTAATAAAGGAATGCCACAGTTGACAGGCGCATCCAATGCACGGCGCCTATTATGTCATCTACTGTTAAATAATAGTCGGAAATTGAATTCAATTCTACGTTTATCATAATGTTTTTGTAGGTAGGATATGTACCTACTGCAATCTCATGTTTATGGAGGTAGTGGTTTGCAGATACCATTCTCAGCACTACTTACTAAAACATGGAGTTCCTAATAACATATCCATTTTAATGGTGGCAGTATTGTCTTAATATTGTGGTGCAGTATCTTGTAGTGACTAATATGAAACTGCATACTGCTGTTTTGATATGCATTTCAGACTGATTAGTGTACCAGAGATTCCTATGTTAAGTGGGTTGGGAAGCGCATGACGGCCGTATCTTTTTTTTGTTCCACGTTTCATTGAACTTTGTCTAATTTGGCTTCAATAAGATGACTTTTAACGAACACTATCGTTCTCCCACATATTTCGAGTCTAGGAGTAATGCCCTACCATTGTCCTGAAGTGTCATTGCTTTATAAGCAGTTTGTCGAGATAGTTGATATTAACAATTGAGACATATGACGTCAAACGTCCCCGATACGTTGAAATAAGGAACTAAACTGAGAATTACCGTCCTAAAATTGACTAAACTGTTGGAAGAGATATAATAGCGAATGTGCGTCAATGCCTGTCTCTTTACTTTTGTCTTTTGTTTATTTTTTGTTGGTTGTAGTGATGAAGGTGACAGCTTTCAACAGCCTCTGGCGGTTTAGGATGCGGATCAATCAGAATACTAGACAAAGACAACAACTAGCCGCAAGATCGCTTTGTCTCTTTCACAATTTTCTGACTTTTCACTTGAAACCCAAACGAGGAACGCTCTGACCAGTTCTCTATGTGGTCTAACTTCGATCATATTATTTCGACGTAATTTTCCATTTCCGATGTTTATGATCTCCAAGAGCATCTAATTGATGAGTCGGGTACTTATTAGGATCTAATTGTCGGAAGAATTAATCTTGAATACAGATTGTCGGACGTTGCCCACTATTTGCATTCCGTCAAGGTTTTCGTTCACCGAAATGTCATGTGATCACATAGTTAGTCGCTGCTGTTTCCTTGCTTTTCTTTTTTTATTAAGATAAGATGTGCATGTCAGTTGGTTTCGTAAATAGATGGAAATGAGAGCGTTGTTTCACGGTTGTCAAAATTGTCGTTCCCTTTTAAAGTTACAATGTACAATGGTGGTAAAGAATATTAATGCTTTAAGTAGTTATTCTATTTATACTTCAGTCACATTTGAATACGTATTAAAATAGAAAAAAATATAACAGTAGTGGAAGTTAATAACATTTAATAGAAGGTGAAAATATCTTATCACTAAACCTTCAAAAAAAATCTCCCACCGCGTCTGTCCGTCTGTATGTTCGCGATAAACTTGTTAGCTACAGATTTTCACCTTACGGTTTTCACCAGCATACGGTTTTCATCAAAGTATATGTAGAGTGATTCATGAGGAAGGTTTTAGTCATCATCATCATCTGCTTAGCCTCTGCCCAACTATGGTGGAGTGGGCTTTCAGTCTAACCGGATACAGCTAAGTATTAGCAGGGGCGTGCACAGGATTATGACAGGGTATGCGGCGGAGTAATCGGTCACAAATACTTTGCCTTTTATAGATTTTTAGCATAGCCACAGCCACGCATCGTAGCATGGTGGCGATGCGTGGCTGTGTTTTACTTGGACCTTCTGCCTATCTAACCAACACAACCTAGTAGCTGGGTAACAAGATATTCCTTGGCAAGACCAGTGTCAGATTTTCTGGCTTCTGACTGCCCCTAACGACTGTCAAAGATGTACAAATGACAGCCGGGACCAGTGTAAAAACGTTCTGAGGTACGGCCGTATCACACCGCCGACTGCCAAACTCCGGGCTGCTACTGACAAAGGCGTTAGTATAATTTATTACGATTTTGTGTGAAACTGATGTGGTTCTTTGTTTTATAGTTACTGTACATTTTTGCTCTCATTCTAGTTTAGTAGATAGTGAAATCGCTTGTATCTGTGTTTCGAAAGTACATAGATTCAAGCGATTTCAGGTTCCTAGGTTATTGTGTCAGAATCTCGGTATCAATGACAAGACATGACATTTAAAATTACTTCAGAATATAATTCGTTGGCGACATCTAAAAAACGTTCTTTGTATGGGTAAATTATCGATAAGTTAGGTTCAGTAAACCGTGGCCAAATAAATAGGAATGTTTTTTTTTTATAAAAGTAGGTAAGTAAAATGAATGTACGTGTAAAGCATGGTGCTGATTTTATCGAAACTGTACCAGGTTTGAGTTTGTTGTACTCTGAATAATCACGTTTTCTTTTTGATAAAATACACTTAGCTATTAAATATGAAAATCTTTTCATAATAACACTCGGTTAAAGTATAAGTAACAAGCTGTATTGTTAAGTTCTGATATAGATCTCGATTCTATTCTGCTTGTAGACTCCCTGAGAGCTACCAAATTACTGAAAATTAGGGCGTGTAATAGGAATCGGGCCACCGTTGCCGTGGCCTGATTTTCCATATCGGAATCTTAGCCTTTATATCATTCCGATGATTTTTCCCTTTTGAGAAAACAAAGATGGTAAAAAATAAAAAAAAGCTCGACCACGCAATAGGCAAGCTTGATAAATTGATGACAGCCGCTAGAGTCAAACCACTTGGAACCAATACCATCCATGAATCTAAACGAGATCAGCACGTTTAAGCCGCGTTCAACCTGTCAGTTCCAATGTTTATTTTTTTTTAATTCATTATATTATAGGTTTGCATTTGACCACCATCACACCTGATTGTAAGTGATGATGTGGTCGAAGATGGAGCACGCTTACCTAAAAGTAACCTATTCACTCTTGACTTAAAGACCCCTAGGTTATAGCTATCGGGAAACACAGACTCCGGCAGGGAATTCCACTCCTTAGCCGTACCAGGGCTCCGTCACTCCATGTACTTGCGCGCTATAATTACCTACCGACCGGCCGAGCGGTCTTGGGCCGTTTGCGGACCAAATTCAGTGCGGTTTTCACAAGCGAAGCGCAAGCACGTTGTTCAATTTTAATCGTTACCTACATTCGTTTGTACACGTACCTACGATGCCGTCTGGTGCCTTATGTGGTGTATAGGTGCAAATTAAGTAAAAGAAGGGATAAACACCTAACATTTTTCCATTTACCTGTCAATGAAGAAAGGTAAGTGATGAATAAATAACATAAATGTAGCAAAAAGCATACCTGTCCTGGCTTTGTTGCTGAATTACAGAACATTCCTGATTTAAATGAATCTACGAATAGATTGTTTATCCATTTTAAAGCATTCAACAATACATCGTCTTTTTACGGAAAGTTAAAAGTGCCAACAGATGCGTTTCATACTTATGTAAGAGAACTTGAGACTATATTTATTAATAATTTTGAAAAAAATATGAAACTTAGGCCGGGTAGTACTCTTTATGAAATTTTAAATAACATACATTGTGATTCTCCCTGCCCTTGTTTCCCAAAACAATATCTAATAAAACTTTTTATTAGCTTCAGGATATTTTCTACACTAAAATTTAATAACCGAGAATTTAGAAAGGGTAAGAAATTTATAAAATATTATATAAAAATAAAACACATGTAACTTTTATTTTACCCGAAGAAGATTTTTTTTATTTTACCCACACACTGACCTCTATAACTATGTTTTATCTAGATGTATTGCACAGTCAGCACCAATTTATAAAAAAATATTTTATAAACGATAAAATTTTAAACTACCACCAGAGCATATTCACAGTTCTCAATAGCATAGACACAAAAATTTAATTTTATCGAAGAGGCAGCCCTGCGATTGCTGTGGGATCGCGCGGTGCGAAAGCAATCACAACTGTACGCTTGAACATTTAGGCACATTTTAGCATGCAGCGGTGGCTGACGCGACCGAGTAGGCTATTATAGCAGTAGGTATTGGAATTTTTATACTGAGTGAAGTAACTATCTGTTACGTAGTAACTATTAAGCCGGCTCTACACGTTGGCCAACACAGTGGCGAATGTAGTGGCCAATGACTATTCGCCAACGTGTAGAGGGGGTGTTTGTGCACCCAACATACACAATGGGATATATGGCGCTGTTCCTAGTCTGTCGTGCAAATAAACTCTCTGTTGTAAAATATATTTTAAAATTACTATTACTGTATAGAAGTGAATAAAAAATAAGTGAAACAATTAAACATCCATCCATAACATAGTGACAGTGAAGTTTAAGAATTCTATTCACAAACCATGTAGTTAAAACCAAATATGTGAACTCACGATCCGTCTGAAAAACAATCGCATTAAAAACAATAACAAGTGTCAATTCGTAGTAAAAAACTAACATTCATCCTAGTTAATCGTTTAGTGATATAAATATTTAATAATAAGTGTAAAATTTACAATACATCAAACAAAGTGAAAACAGTGATTCATCAGTGTTTTGAACATCAACCGTCGTAACTTCGACAAGAAATGAGCGATTTTGAACCTTAAACTAATCACGGCAGGGATATTTGGGCAGTCGTCAACTAGTCAAAAAATTCGAACATTAAAATTAATGTCTAGTTGGTCGTGTGGATAAGACGCCTTCCTACTTTTGCCAATCGACTTATGTCACCCAAGTGGTCGCGAGTTCAAATCCCAGTGCCGAAATTCACTTTTCGGAAATATCGAAATTCTTATTTCAAATTTTATAAACAGTTCGCTGGACTCTACGCAATGTCGGCAATCAGTACATCAAGCAACAGCAGTAACAAAAGTAGTGGCCGCAAGATGACGCCACTAGTAATATGCCATAAATGTAAAAGGAAGGTGAACATTAAAAGTACGGCGTTGTGCTCGGCTTGTGATAACAGATACGAATTTGAGTGCGATGGATACCCAGAACACACATATCGCCTCAAAGATACAGAAGCTAAACAAAAATGGAGATGTAAGGATTGCATCAGAAACAAAAAATATGCGACAACCAATCTCTCGTTAGGTGTTACCTTAAGAAAAAGCAAACTTTTTTGAAGACCCTAGCTCCTACGGAACATGATACAGTCTCACAGTCAAATCTAGACAGTGAAACAAAGAAAATGCTCTCCCTAACCCTAAATAGTACAATGTTGTCTGATTCGCACATACCTACTGACTGTGATACATCCGATGAGTCATATATTACTCCAAAAAGACTGTCAAGGAGTGTAGATAGAACCGTAACTGATTTAATAACTACCTCGGAATTGAAGGAGACAATTTCTAAACTCACACTCAAACTAGAAAGTGCAGAAAATGAATTGGGAAATGTATTATTGGAAAACACCGAATTGCAGAAACATGTAAACAAATTAACTGCGGAAATCAGCACTTTAAAGTCCTTGTGTCAGTCTTCCTCCATTGGTCGAAATCCTGGTTCAAGCTCTAAGAAAAACAAGCAAACCGTGAATCGACATTCAAACTTGAATTCCACACCGTCCACTTCGCAGGCAGCTTCATCGAAAGTCGATTCCAATGTCTACGTAATTCAGCTCGAACAGAAAATTCTTAACCTACAACAACAATTACAGAGTGCGGAACAGGAGTTAGTAATCCTCACAGAGCGTATCAACGCTTATGAGACCTCCACTCAAGAATCAAAACAAGACACCGTACACGTCACCGTCTCAAATTCTCATATAAAATCGCAAGGCAGCCGGCAAGAGAAGTATACTCAAACCTTCAAGCGGAGCTATGCCTCATTGACAAACATTAAGGAAAGTCTAGGCAAAACGTCACAAGTGAGTAATGTTGCTCACAAAAAGGTGCCAGGCGCTATATCATACCCATTACACAAAAACCGATTAGCTATTATAAGCAGCAATTGCACCCAGGGAACTTTGCCAATAATCGAAGAAGTATTTTCTAAACATTTTGAATATTGTAATCATATAATACCGAACGTCACCACAACATCTTTTCTAAGGAGTATTAAATACAAATTAAAAGACTTTACAATGAATGACTACTGCCTTATATTTATTGGAGAAATTGATCTGCAAAGTGGGGAGTTTTCGCTCATACTACATAACTTAAAAAGCTCGCTACAAAATGTGACCCATACAAATATTGTTATTTGTGCTCCTATATACATAAAAGGTGCATTAATTCATAATTATAAAGTAGAGCTCTTCAATAACATCCTCTTAACAGACATAAGAAACAACGAATACGCCTATTTCTTCGATAGCAATAGTACCTTATCGCATGAAATGTTTTCGTATAATACTGGTAGAATAAATAAATACGGATGGAAAAACATCTATGACCAGATCATGTCCAGGATAATGTTTGACTACGACCTGTTCGGTTTTCAAGAAATTGGTGCGAACTCAGAGATTGAGACTGATGCCAGAGCTTCTACAATCAGTAATACCGAGACTCCAACCTACCTAGATAACCAGTTTTTTCTATTATAAACACTTGAATATTATGCACCAAAATATCGCTGGACTTTTAAATAAATCGGATATGTTGACACTGCATATCGAAGAGTTGCATACTAAGGAAAATATAGATATCGACGTATTGTGCATAACTGAACATTTCGTTACTTCAGGTCAAGAATCACTAATAAAAGTCCATAATTTCAAGCTCGCAGCGTGTTATTCAAGAAAGCAACAGAAGCGCGGGGGATCGTGTATCCTTATCAGAAATAAATATAAATACAGGGAACTTCCCAACTCGTCTATCTCAGGTATATTAGAATATTGTGCAATAGAGTTATTGGAACAAGGAATAATAATTGTTTGCATCTATAGACCTCCGAATATGTCGTGTATAAATTTATTTTTAGAGAATTTAGATACCCTACTAAAGCAACTATGTACTAAACCTAATAAAAAAATTGTATTGTGTGGGGATTTCAACATTAACAGACTGAAAAGAAATAACTTCTCACTAGACTTTGAAAATGTACTACTTACATATAACCTTAAGTTAGAATTAAATGAGCCAACTAGACCAAAAAGCGGTACGTGTTTAGATAACTTTGCTCATAATTCAAAACAAAAATGTGAGAGTAAAGTAATCGAATTCGCATTATCAGACCATACAGCTCAAGTTTTAAAAATTCAAGTTAACAAAACATGCACACTAAATTCTTGGCACACTCAAAAACGTGATTTATCCAAAGAAAATTTAATTTTATTTAAAAAACACCTTCAATGTCTGTCTTTTGCAGAAGTTTTCGAAACTGATAATCCGAACGAAGCATACGATAGGTTTATTGAACTGTTTCGTTTATTTTATGATTTATGCTTTCCAAATAAATTAATTAATATAAAATCTGATAAGAAATTAAAGTGGATTTCGCGGGGAATTAGACTTTGCAGCAGAAAACAAAGAAACCTACTTTGGAAATACAGAAAATCACCTTCATGTGAAAGTAAAAATACATTTAAAAACTATTCACGGAGGCTTAAAAAAATTATCAGTCTCACGCAAAAAGCTCAAAATAACTACCTCATTAACTGTTCTCAAAATAAAGCTAAAACGTCATGGCAAATAATTAATAATAACAGTCGGTTGAAAGAACCAATATTACAAATTAATAAGGATGATAAATTAATAACAAATCCTAAGCAAATTGCTGATTCATTTAATGATTTTTTCGTTGATCAGGTACAAAATGTAAATAGTAAATATCCGGGATATATAAGTGGTAATCCTCATGTCAGCAATTCTTTATTCATGCCTCCAGTAATACCTCAAGATATTTTACGTATAATAAAACACTTGAAAAATAAAAATAGTTTTGGATACGACGAAGTTTCCACCACGGCAGTAAAATTTGTATCGGATGTCATAGATAAACCATTAACTCATATAATAAATGCATGTATAAGCTCAGGTAAATTCCCTGATAAATTGAAAACAGTCATAATAAAACCGTTACATAAAAGAAACAATAAAGAAGACATGTCAAATTATAGACCAGTGGCTTTAATCTCGGTGTTTTCTAAGATATTCGAGAAAATTATTTACGAAACTATTTACACATTTGTAAGTAAACATAATATTTTATGCGAAGAGCAAAAGGGCTTTCGAAAAAATAAAAATATTAACATGGCGATATTTGATCTTTTAAAAGTGATAATGAATAATGTGGATAAAAAAAATCCCGTATGTGCAATTTTCACAGACATGACGAAGGCATTCGATTATGTAAGTCATGACATCCTCTTAAATAAACTTAGTCACTATGGTATAAGGGGCAATGTCTTAAATTTAATTAAGTCTTACCTCACGGATCGTAAACAGTTCACAGAAATATCGAGAATATGCCATAAAACGAAACGCGAATTAAAATATCTATCCGAAGGCAGAATGACTAAATTTGGAGTTCCACAAGGCAGTGTGCTTGGGCCTTTGTTGTTTTTACTATACATTAACGACCTACCTCGTCAAATACATCATCCAATGACTTTATTTGCTGACGACAGCACAGCAATAATTGAATGTGAATATAAAGCGCAATACGAAAGAGAAATAAATAATACACTGGAAGAAATAATAGATTGGCTTAATAAAAATAATCTTGTAGTAAATCTACAAAAAACTAAAGTAATGCATTTCTTCCAACGGCTAAAGCAAAATAATATCATAACTAAATATAAAGACGAAATAGTAGATACCACTTCAGTTACAAAATTTTTAGGAGTACATATTGATGATAAACTGACATGGAAAAACCATGCTGAAATCGTGTGCCAAAAACTAAGTAAAAACGCTTATGTTCTCCATAATATCTCAAAGAAGTTAAATATGAATACGTTAGTGACAGCTTATCACGGTTTAGTTGCTTCATTACTGAGGTTTGGTGTCATATTTTGGGGAAACTGTAGTGAGAGGGAAAGAATATTTAGGGCCCAAAAACGTTGTATTAGAGCAATGACAGGTCATAAACCTACAGAAAGCTGTAAACCTAGTTTTAAATCACTAAAGATCTTAACATTTCCCTCCTTGTATATACTTGAAGCAGCCCTATTCATTAAGATGAACAGTCAATTGTTTATATCAATGGTGGATATAAGAATACGCAAAGGACCAATGAGGTCTCAATATAAAAGCCAACTGTATACAGGTGGCTACAAAACGTCATTACTTAAAAAAAATATCTTTTCTATGGGTCCTCTCATATATAATAGATTACCAATTCATTTAAAAGACTTACCCATCACCAAATTTAAAAAACAGTTAACAAAATTGTTGTTAGACAAATGTTACTACTCACTTAAAGATTTTTTTGATGATAAAAGTTTCTGCTAATCAGATTCTTGATGTAAAAATATTATTATTTTTAGGACATTTCTATAGTAGATAAGTGCCTAATTCCGAATTATATGTGTGGTAATATTTTATTTTTATTATTAGTTTTATCAATAATAGTGTATTTTTATTTTTTATTTTTGTAATACCATTATATGATGATCATTTTATGCTATAAGTAAGCGTAAAATGTTAGATGTAATTCTAAGTCATTATGTTGTCTCAATTGTATAAAAATGTTATTCAAATGTTAACGTAGCAATTAGCAATGATTAAATTAATTAATTAATTTTGCATGCCGTAAGGCAAAATGTATCGGGACTCTCCATAAATTAACACCATATTTGTTACCTACATTATTGGCAAATAAATGATTTCTACAAACACCCTGTCTACACGTTGGCCAATAGGCATTGGCCACTACATTCGCCACTGTGTTGGCCAACGTGAAGAGCCGGCTTTAAGTAATCTGTGGCCACAATGGCGCACAATGAAAGTATTCCCAAAACATTTATAACCAGAGATGCCACTGACAGCTGGTGAAGACGTTTTTGACAAGTCACGTTCTGAGTCAATGGTGAAATTGACCCGAAATTGCTGTTCCATATTCAATTTACTAGCCCACTTAGATGCATCTAGAAGAAACAGATGCCTAGCCAACTTGTCTGTAATCAATCCAATTATTGTATGACTCACGTGTCGGTCTGAGACACGGAGCAAATACAAAGAGGAGGCGGCCTAAGCAACTGTGCACTGTGATTTTCAAGTAGGTCCTGACGTCATCGAGTGGGCGTGGCCTTTGACAGTGTACAACGTCGTCGTTCGTGCCGTGCACTGCTTTGTTAATGTTCGCATTTTAAAGAATTTTCGTGTTCCAAGAAGAAAAGGATGAAGTGTTGTGTTTTATCATGTATAAACTATTCGGATAGATGTTCTGACGCCATGACTGGCATCACATTTCATCTGCAAGTAATTTTATAAGAATATTTCTAGAAAGATCTGTTATTAGCGTCGGCATCTCCCAATATGGTTCTACCCGACGTTAGATGGCGACACTGTGTCGAAGCAATTTTGAGTACGTAGAGCACAGTAATAATTTATTTTGATAATTATACGTACTGAAGTTTGTTCAACATTCATTCCTAAAGTCCCTTTAGTCGCCAAAATATTATATTTGTAATGTTTTGTAAAAAATCGGCCATCTATCGTCATCTGTCAACATCAACCATAAACATAAAAAGACAGGGCCGTAATTAGAATCCAATTTTTGTATATATAGTTAGATATCTAACTGGCGCAGCCGGTAGGATATCTAACTATATATAAACATATAATATAAATATATACATAAATAATTAACACAGTTAAGATGAAAGGTAATGCTCTTTTAATCGACATTTGAATAGAGATATTGTTTTTAAATCACGAATGCTAGGCGGAAGTGAGTTCCACAATCTTACAGCATGGACAGAGAAGGAATAATATTATTTTTACCTTATTTATCAGTTGTGTTTTTGTTTGACATAAATTATTTCGCATCAATTGTCACGTGTACGGGAGAAAGTTTATTTTTTGAAATAAATCATTAAAAAAAGACAAAAGTTATCAGTTAAAAACAAACCTATTTAAAAATATCACTATTTTAATAAAAAGATTATCAAGGTGTTTAACAAAATTAATTCTTAAAAATAGACAAAATATACCCAAAATTCTGAGTACGTCCCTGTAACATCCTACATAGTGACATCTAGTGTGAGGTAGCTACGTAATTATAAAGAAACATCGACATAATTGATATCCTAGTTTTACTATTGACCGATAGATGGAAAATAAAGATGTGGGCGGGATCTAACACCTCCTCACCCCGCAAATTGTCACGCTTATTTTCATAGGGAAATCTTATTACAACATCTCCTCTTTGTATTTGCTCCGTGGTCTGAGAGGCCAACGATTTAAAAAAAAAAAGAACTGATTTCAAAAAGACTGTAGGTGCCGTGAATGTGAATGCCAATGTCGAGGCCAATTAAGTAGTTCTAGTATTTAATTCATCCTTTATGGATTAATTTTAGTTGGTTTTTTGGTAGCTTTTTCATTCATAGTTGATCTAAATGTTGACGGATTGGGTTGGGTGTAGATTATGGGAAAGATTAGTTTTAAATCTGGCAGGTTTATCCATACTAATATTATAATTGCGAAAGTAACTCTGTCTGTTACCTTTTCACGCCTAAACCGCTGAACCGATTTAGATGAAATTTGGCATGGGAATAGTTTAGGACCGTGGGAAGGACATGTATAGGTTTTATTCCGATATAAGGTTCCCGTGGGATAGTTTTCGAAAAAAGCACGCTGACGAAGTCGCGGGCAAAGTGCCAGTTTACTTTAAAGGATAAAACGCTTAAAAAGAGTGTTCTATTTTAATTATATTAAGCAAGCCCTGGATGGCTTCCTTAAGAATTGGAAGCAAGACGCGTATAGCCGAAAGAAAGAGATGGAGAGAGGCTTTTGCCCAGCAGTGGGACAGTACGGGCTTTCAATAATAATAATGCTAATAAGCAAACCCTATGAAAAGAAACTCCGTAGGAACTAGCGTAATTATTGACAATTAAGTATTGTCAGTTAATATGAGACGCTAGTAAAATTGCAAACACTTCAGTTTGATACCTAAGTACCTAACTACTTTGAAACTTAATTTCTCTTCAGTACTCAATGTTCGTATTTATCTCTTTTACCTCATACGTCGCTGGGAAGCGGGAATCCCTCAAGTTTTCCTCATCGCAGCAGATTCGCTTCACGTGAAACATAAAACTACACTTGAGAGCAATAAAATCGCACACCTTGACTTTTCTTTGTTAAGGCAGTTTTATTTATGAATCTGAATAAATATTTTAAAAAACACACACACTAATTGAAAGTCTACCTCATTACCTTTCTAATGATATCAAATACAGTGTAAAAAATACCCATAAGAGGTTTTACGGCACAAAACCCAAAAAAATACCCAATTTCGATTAAGAAATAATGAAAATCAAACTCAAAATTCTTGATCAAATTGTTTATTAATAAGGTGTATTCCCTCCCCTAGCCTTAATTACAGCTCTTAATCGGTTTTTCATGGACCGTATTAATTTTACCATGAAATCTTGTGGTATAGCGTTCCACTCCTCTTCAATGGCAAGTTGAAGCTCTCGGAGGCGCGTAGGAGCAGGGCTTCTTGCTCGAACTCTTCTTTTTAGCTCATCCCAGACATGCTCAATCGGATTGAGATCAGGACTACGAGCTGGCCACTCCATCGCGGTGATTCCAACGTCTTCCATGTATTCGCAAACTGTTCTAGCGACATGCGGTCTCGCGTTGTCGTGCATTAGGAGAAAATCTTCTCCCATAAGCCACGCAAGCGGCCTCACATGTCCTTCGAGCACTTCTTCGACGTATCGTGCAGCCGTCAAACCTCTCGATCTCGGGCCGGTATTCGCTCCAGTGATGAATACAATGTCAGTTTTAGTGTCCAACATTATGCCACCCCAAAACATACAAGATCCACCGCCAAAAGCCACACGTTAGCTTATGCAGCATTGTGAAAATCACTCTGATGACCTTCTGTAGACTCTAGAGCGTCCATCATGACCATGTAATGTCATTCTGCACTCATCAGAGAACATAACAGACCGCCATTGGTCATACGTCCAATTTAAATGTTCCCTGGCAAATTGTAGTCGGGCTTTTCGGTGAGCTATGGTCAATTTGGGACCATTTGCTGGGCGATGTGAAGTCAGTCCTGCTTCACCAAGTCTTCTTCTGACTGTCCACCGACTTATACTGACATTGCGAACTTCTCGAAGCTCTTGTCCCAGTTGAACCGCATTCAGTTGCCGATTTCTTAAAGACCTCGACACAAGAAAGCGGTCATCACGATCTGATGTTCTTCGTCGCCGGCCAGATCCTGCTCGCCGAATGTAGCCACCGGTCTCTTGAAACCTCTGGTACACACGACGAACAGAGTAGCGGCTCAAATTTAGTCGTCGAGCAACTTTGATTTGACTTTGATTAAGGCCTGCTTCGAGCAAGGCAACAACTTGAGCGGCTTCTGCGGGCGTGGTATCCATATTTTTCCGTATGCTTTCAGTAGAGATGTTATCACGTTGACCTTTGGTATGCAACTGATTAGAATTCCAAAAAAACGACCCTTTTATACCTGCGGGTAAGGGGTGCAAGTAGTGACAATGCTAACGGGTGAATTTGGGAAATTTAGGGAATTTGGTGTACGGCTGGTTTCTGTGAGTTACGTGAAGGTCAATGATTTTAATTTTGAGTTTTTTTAAAGCTAAGCTTGTATTCTTTATTTTGCCTAATGATTTGTACCCAATATCTTTAGATTTAAGAAAAAAAAAACAGTTATAAACCAAATTACAAGCGGTGTGCGATTTTATTGCTCTCAAGTGTATTTTGAACAACATTTAAGTACTTATTATGTGTTTATTCTTGTAACTGGTCGAATTCAATGAGTGAGAGAAACTCCGCGTAAAGTTTTGACATCTACTTAACGACATTGAACTAAGAGTGATTTCATTGTTGAATTTCCAATAAATAAATGCATAACTTCTGAACAAATACCTTCTCTTTAGCTTCCAAACAAACTTACGTTGCAACGCATGCATCCATCCATTCGGACCCCAACGCCCTACGTCACAAATTGATAAATTGTAATGGTCACAAATCACAATAGACCTATTTGCCGTCATATCTGCGAGGCTGCTGGCAGATTCAAGGTGTCGTTGTTAACTGCATACCGGAAACGCACTGAAATGGAATTGCAGCTACCCGTTACTTTCCGGCAATTGTTTTATGAGTTGAGCAATATTCAAAGAAAGCAGCTGTATGTTCTAAGCACTTATTTACTTTGTGTAGCAGTGTTGTTCCGCCATATCTACAACTATTCTTGACAGAATGATGACTATTGGCAGTGGCGCACGGTGGGCTGAAAATCGGCTTTCATAGACTTAGGCATTTTATTTTGCATGTGCGAGTTTTTTTGCCGGATATCACTTCTATTAGTTATAACAATATACAAAAATGACACCAGAATTGATTCTGCACAGAAACGAAGGAATTATAATTTTTTTACGAAAATTTTGTATGGAGCTAGTATGAAAAATCGAAATATCTCTAAAACGGCAGCGATAACCGTAATATCCTTATAGGGGGTTATAGTACTAATTATTTATGATTTTTTGACATACGTTACATAATGGTTGTAGATGCCTTTTTTTTTTAAAAATCGTCAAAATATTTTTATTTATTTTTACATTATTTAAACGTTCCTTTTAGTGTTTAAGTTGAAGAATTCAGAGCTTTAACAACTCTTATCATAAAATAGCATCACCCCTATAGACCTGAAGGACTAGACAGAGGTGTGTAGTGTCTTGTTGATCTTGTAAGATTTCCAACAATACCAAATAGTTGAATATCAGTGTCAAAGTGCCCATGCTGTCGCTTCTTTTTGAAAGATAGGGGAATGAAATTGTTAATTGATCATACCCTAAAAGTATGATTACAACATAACCGGACATATAATAATAATAATATCCTTATAGGGGATTATAGTACTAACATTATTTATTTTAACATATGAAACTGTTCAAAACGATCCATGAACTGTGTCAAAGTTAAGAACATCGTTAGGAAGCATGCTTTTTCCCCAAATATTAAGAATATGTGAAAAAAAAAGACTGTATATAAACTTTTTATTGATAGGTAATTTAAATAAAACAGAAGTAACAAAAATAATATCTAATAAATTCAATTATACAAAATACATATTTGAAACTATAATTTATGAAATTATTAACTAAATATATTGGTACAATAAACTAACATAAATAACAAAAGAACATAAAGAAAAATAATTAAATTTTACAAATTTTCTTTACAACTTTCGTTGTCGGACTCCAATTCCGAGTCAGAATCCAGATCGGATATACCTACAAACTCGAACTCAGTTTCCGGAAACTGTATTAGGTCGAGAGTTTCAGCAAAAAAGGTTGTCTTCCTTTTGGCATCTAACTTCGGCCTTTGTGCACTTAGAAAAGGATCCGAAGAAACAACAAGCATATTTAGGATATCTTGATTAGAATCTTGCCTGCTTCTTTTCCGCGAATGATGTTCCCGGAACCTCCTAAAATCTTTGTTTCGAGACTCTGAGGCTTCTTCCGAGAGAGTTCCAATCGGGACAATATCATTTTTTTCGATTATGTCAGCTCCGTGTATTAATAGTTTATGTACGGTTGATGACATGTAGTACCAGTCGTATAATTCCACGTACTTTTCTGCTGTTTTGCGAGCAAAATCTTTAAATTTGATGACATCGATCTTCTCACCAGATGTTATTGCTTGCAAAATAACAGCAAATCTTTTTATCAGGTTTTGATCCAACCCAGTAATAGCTGCAGTTTTATTGGGAAACTCGAAAAACTTCCTTGCGGTATTCCCGTCATTGGTAGTTCCCGAGCCTTGTTTTACTATATCAATTAACAGATTGAGCTCCTCTTTAAATTTATTTTGAATGTTTTTTTTTTCTGTTTTGTAACATATCTTTATGCTCATTACTTCTTGCTGCCCACTGTTTGAAGTCAAGTCTGTACGCAATGTGTAACAGACATTCCATGCAATTTATACGGGCATGTAGGGATGATAGGCCAAATTCATATATGTCAGAACACACAGTTTTTGATGTTACAGCATCTAAGTGGTTCATTTCTGTTGGTTTTGCTAAGCACAGGTAGCATGATGCATTTGATCTAGCTTCAGAAAGGTACGTGCAGACTTTTGCGTCGATCATTGTCATCATTAGTTTATGAGTCAACCTGTTACTATTAATGAACTCTGTGGGGTTAAGGGCCTCAATTTCCTCATCCATTTTTCTTTTGTTATCAATGACAACTGCATGGCTTTCTTTTACAAAAGTGAACTGAACCGGACGACAATAAAAAGTTGAGCATGGTTTCGGGTTTGTCCATATAGTATTATCTCCATCTGTCAGTTTCAGTGGCACCAAGGAGGTCATGAAAATGCTTGAATCATCATGCTCGCCGTCCATTTTCTGCTTGTATCGGCTTTGATTGGAAGCACCATCAAATCCCCACTTCGATATCAGCTTTAACTGCTTATTTTCCACATTATCAGAAAGACTTTGAAGAATCCGCTTCACCGTGATGTCAAGTAAAGCTTGAAGTGTAATTCTAGCTGATGAATCCGTAACTGATACTGATTGATTAGGAGGGTAGCATGCAAGCTTAGTTTGTTGCAGTTTATAGTAGGATGGGTAAATATCCTTAGCACCTTCCCGAATGGCAGTCTCTCGCAACGTAATATATTGCCACTTTGAAAGCTTAAGTGAAAGAAGCAATCCAAGTGCTTTCTCTGGTGTAAATATTACTGTTTTCTTAATGCTTTCCTTGATTTTAACGGCAGCTTCTGGATTTTTGATCATATAATTGATTACAGATGCGATATCTTCATAACCTTCTTCTTTTAAACGTGCTGCAGCTGCATATGCCAATTCACAGGAATCCTCGCCTATGTGCTCACTAGATCTTCTCTTTTTCTGTTTGCTTCCCAGATCTTTGAATGGTTTTCGGGACCTTTTTGTCATTGTTCCAACAGTCGATGATGTCGAAGGTTCTGGAGAGACTGAGCGTGCTCTTGGTATCTCATCAACAGTTGGTTCTTGATTTATTAAAGTTTGCACGCAACTCGGCCAATCAATATTTGCTTGCAACCACTCTCCGTACGTATTTCTAAACTTATCAAAGAATCGTTTAGATTTCTGCCACCTGTTTAAAGCAGCTCGCGTGAATCTCCGGCAAAATTCTTTGAGAGTTACTTGATCTTCGGCAGAAAGGCAATCGCCTATGCGGGACACAATTGCACTAAACAATACTTCATGATTAAATGAAGGACACTCACTTTTTAGAAGAACAAACAAATCTAAGTTGGTGATTAAACTTTCCATTCTAAGATTTTGTAGTCGCAAAGCAAATAGTTTTAGTGTTAGCAGTTACACGGTTGTGAACAATCTAAATTATGGAACAAAATTATAGCCCTTTTATTGTATAAAGTCAATAATTAGTTAACTACCCTCATTAAAGTTATAAAAGATATGATAATAAAAATTTATAATCGTCAAAAACATTTCTTAGAACTCATAGTAGAACTAATCAACATTAGCAAATCACATTAGCTCACTAATTATAAAAAGGTGAATGCAGTTCTTAGTTGGTATTGTTGCGAGATATTTCAAATCATTTAATCACTTAATAGGCTCATTAGAATCAGAAGACTACAACCATCATTCTAATTACTTAATTACTTGTCATCAGACTCATTAGATGACTACACAATATGTTATTTTGTATTTTGAACGTATGCAAGGTTTTAAAATTCCTTTTGTGTCGATATTATTATGTGTCCGGTTATGTTGTAATCATACTTTTAGGGTATGATCAATTAACAATTTCATTCCCCTATCTTTCTAAAAGAAGCGACAGCATGGGCACTTTGACACTGATATTCAACTATTTGGTATTGTTGGAAATCTTACAAGATCAACAAGATACTACACACCTCTGTCTAGTCCTTCAGGTCTATAGGGGTGATGCTATTTTATGTTAAGAGTTGTTAAAGCTCTGAATTCTTCAACTTAAACACTAAAAGGAACGTTTAATATGTAAAAATAAATAAAAATATTTTGACGATTTAAAAAAAAAAAGGCATCTACAACCATTATGTAACGTATGTCAAAAAATCATAAATAATTAGTACTAAAACCTCCTATAAGGATATTACGGTTATCGCTGCCGTTTCAGAGATATTTCGATTTTTCATACTAGCTCCATACAAAATTTTCGTAAAAAAATTATAATTCCTTCGTTTTTGTGCAGAATCAATTCTGGTGTCATTTTTGTATATTGTTATAACAAATAGAAGTGATACCCGGCACAAAAACTGGCACTTGCAAAATAAAATGCCTAAGTCTATGAAAGCCGTTTTTCAGCCCACCGTGTGGCGTGGCGAAGGTAATTTTCGAAACTTCAAAAATGTATGGCATTGGCTAGCTCTGTCGAAATGTCACGTACCTAATTGTCAGAAAGTTGAAACCGTAACGATGTAATTTTTGATGTGTTAAATAATAAATATAGTAGTTTGTATAGGACAATCCCTTAAAGTTTTGATGTGATTAGAAATTATGTTTCCATGATAGAACACTATTTTTTATTTCATTAACCGACTTCTAAAAAAGGAGGAGGTTCTCAATTCGGATGTTTGTATTTTTTTTTTATGTTTGTCCGCGCATAACTCCGTCGCTTTCCAACCGATTTGAAAAATTCTTATCTTGTTGGAAAGGGTATACTTTCCAAATGGTCCCATGAAAATTTTATCGAAATCGAACAAGCCGTTTCTGAAAAATCAACAAAAGTAAAAAAAAAATATTTGCGTTGATGATCTTTTCGTTTACTCTGCATTGCGTTTTTGTTCGCGTAACTCCGTCATTTACGAACCGATTTGGAAAATTCACTGACCCACTAAAAAGCACGAAAATAAAAACTTTTTTGCAAAAAATAAAACCGACTTCCATATTAAAACACTACAAAGCCAAAAATAATTTTAATTTCGGAAGGCGGTGTGAAAAAAAAAGAAAATACAAAACCAATAACACCGACTACCGAAATTAAAATTATTTTTGGCTTTGTAGTGTTTTAATATGGAAGTCGGTTTTATTTATTGCAAAAAAGTTTTTATTTTAGTGCTATAAATAAACTATAATTATTAAGTAAACCCACTTAGAAAAATCACAGAGAAACTTAAGTTATCTCAAATGACAATAGGTCTGTGTAACATGAATCATTGTTATTTCAAAAGAGTCTGAGTATGAATGTTTTCGAGAAATTTATTGTTCAAGTTGCTGGTTAACTGGTATGACGTAAACAAGCCTTCGGAATTCACTCGTGTGACCTTCACTGTCTTCTCAAAAGATTTTGGAAAAGCTAATTTTGCTAATGGACTAGGCTCAGATTGTAAAACAAAAGGCAGATGGAGCGCACCGAACTCGCGTGTGGCCCCACTTCTATAGTTATGTGTGCGTGACAACGAGCCGCTGCACTGTGCGTACACGTGCATCTGTGTGCGTGTAAAGTTACCAGATATTGAAAAAAACTTTTTAACAAAAAATTAAACCGACTCCCAAAAAACACTGCAAAGTGAAAAATAACTTTAATTTCGGTAGTCGGTGTCTTTAGTTTTGTTTTTTCGTTTTTGGCACCGACTTCCGAAATTAAAGTTATTTTTCACTTTGCAGTGTTTTTTGGGAGTCGGTTTAATTTTTTGTTAAAATGTTTTTTTTTCTCTCTGTTTAGTTGGATGATTTTTAATTTACCTAGTTACAAGAGCCTAAATGTCAACAACTTATAACCTTTTACAAAATATTGCTTTTCCCAATGCTGGGCCGTTAATTGTTGAGGAGTTCTCCTGGTACTTCACCATCAGCTCTACATCACCATATGCATTGTGACGAGCATAAAGTGCTTAACATCCATATTCAAGTAATCGAATCGCAATCCACTTAATACTTATTATTGAGTAGTTTCGGCGGCCATCTGTGGTCTTCATCATCAGTTCCACTTCCCCAAATGGTACTTTTTGAGAGCAACTGCACAAGTTACTATAAGAAATACCCAAAACGCCATAGGTGTGCCTATAATATTTGAAGAGTTCCCTCGATTTCTCCAGGATCCCATCATCAGATCCTGACTTTGGTGATAGTGGTACCAATTTCGAAGTATACCCATTCGAACAAAAAAAGAATTTTCCAAATCGGTTCAGCCGTCTTCGAGTACTCGATGATCATACATAAAAAAAAAAAATATACGCGTCGAATTGATAACCTCCTCTTTTTGTCGTCGGTTGAAAATGAACTCCCTCATTTTTTCTAATAAATTGTTGTAATATTGGTAACGTTCTTTTGTAACATAAAATACTAAAGTAATATAAGGACAAAATAACGATTATTAATCACTAAATAAATTACAATAAATAAAAAGGTATCGGTAAATTTATCACAATTAATTGTTTATTTATTTATTGTTATTTTTTTAATTATATCCTACTTCTAATTATTGTATATGCGAAAGTTTGTGAGAATGGAAGTATATGTGTATGTATGGATGTTTATTTCTCTTTCACGCAAAAACTACTGTACTGATTTGGATGCAATTTGGCACACAGGTAGTTTTTAACCTACATTATCATACGCAACATTTTATTTTTAACCTAAGTAATAGTTTTGCAATAAAATGACTGTGACATACGGATGGACGGACAGTCAGACAGACAGATAGACATGAAAAAAAAAACTATAAGTGTTCCGTTTTTTGCCATTCGTCTATGGAACCCTTATAAACCTGACATAAGTATTTTCTAAGAAAAGTAATGTTGAGATTTATTTGTAAAAAAAATCCGTGCGATCCAGACTAATATTCATATTCGCATTTGCGGTTTTGAAAAATTAAACTTTCGTTACATCACTAACCTCTAGACCTTCTGTACTGTAGTTTTACCACTAAAAAAGGCAAACTCATTTTAATAAATACTGACAACACTGGCGAATGACTGTTGAAGTTTTGTGTTCCGAGTCACATCACAAATTATTATGTGGATAAAAAATTAAATAAGCCAAATAATCAATAGTTACTTGTGAAAGGATATTCCATTTTCTTTTGTTTTTGAGAACAACTTTTACAGTGTCTAATAACTCAAGACGGCATTTTGTAAACTAAAATTACGAACCAGTCGTTACGTGTTGCGTCGGATAAGTCGCGTCTAGCACTGGCGCGAGTTTTTTTTTTTTTTTATTTTTTTTTTTTTTTTTTTTTATTTTTTTTTTTTTAGGTAGGGCAACTTGTAGATCAGCACACTAAGGCTGTGAGTCTACTTAACCGGACTTTCCTGTGGTGACCTCTAATAAATTAAAGGCCCCCAGCCAGGGCCTAAAGGCCCCCAGCCAGGGCAAGGCGCGAGTTTGTATTTGCTTTTGAATTTGTATTAGCTTTGGTGGGGCCACTCGCGAGTTCGGTGCGCTCCATCTGCCTTTTGTTTTATAATCTGAGGGACTAGGTATATAATTACTTAAATTACTTAGCTTATTGTTTTTTAATTTATAAATAAAATATTTTTATTACGTCAATAGGCTCATTTATATCATCTAAGTATTTCTACTTAGATGATATAAATGAGCCTATTGTGTCCCCACAGCTGGGACACTATGAGGTTTCGGTGCGTTACACAAGAAGGCAATTAAACAATAACAAATAATACATGTCAACGCGTAAGAAGAAACCAATTTCCTTCATTTTTGAGATTGGCTAATTTAAAACTGCTTTTTTGTAAACGAATTATTAAATTCTAGGTTTTGCCCACGGCTTCGCTCGCAGGTTAGGGTTTTTTTAGAGATAAAGTGGCTTTTGGCCTGTCTAGGCCTTAAACTATCTTACTTAAAAATCATGCCGATCCTTGCACAGTTTGACGTGAATGAATAACAACAAATAAACACACTTACGTTTCATAACCCTTTACAAAACGAACATTTATTTTACATTTTTTAATATTGGCTCAGATAACATGAGGATGTTTACGTTCCCACTGCTTAGACACAGGTTTCTTCTCTTTGAAACGGAATGTCCCATAACTAATCTACCACGTAGTCCTAGTGCGGGTTGGTAAATGTTACATGTCTTTGGTCTTACAGTTCTAGGACAGGTTTTAATCAGTCAGTGGAAGTTTGAGTCAGTAGAAGTCTGACACTCCCTTCCGCTCCGTCGAGAGCAGTAGGGTCACTAGATGATTTTCCCACCGTAAAAAAGGACCTGAGGTTTTAATCAGAAATTGAATATTATTAATAAGTACGTGTTTTGTTTTAGCTTGATTCACAAATGCGGTACTTAACCTAACCATTCAAACTAAAGTGATGCCAGTTACAGTAGATACTCTTGTTTACAGCCCGTAACAGAACCATGACCCATTTTCAGCAGTTGAGCAAGAACGCGTCAAATAGTTGCGGTTGCGCTGGATGATAAGCAGTCGGATGTTTCTCCCTCTCTTCATCTTGTATATTCTTGTGTTGACTGTTAATATTCTCAATGCCAATTTTAATGGACAAGTTACCATATTTGCGAAGATTACATACACAATAACTTGTCTGCAAGCAGATGTCTGTTTCAACAAGCTGGATTGCGTGTTGCGACACCAACTGCGTGTGTGTGTACTGTTTACAACTGAAATGAGTCATTGCACCAATACTGATTTGCTCTAATTCGTAAATAATTGACTCTAATTAAATCAGTTTTGACATCAAATTCATCTTTTTGTAGGTATTTGATTTTCTCAATTTTCCGATGCCGGTCGGCTCGCTTGGCCAAAGTCCAATCGGTTTGACCTAGTACGGAACCCTTGTCGAATGGTGCTTGATAAAATGATAACTGATAATGCTTACTCAATACTCAGTGCTTCAGATATATTATCGAATCGCGTCTTGATATTATTGAAATATGAAAACTGCATTCGTGGTTTCTGGAGCAGGTAGCTACTTAGATGCTTTCTTGTTTGCATGTGGAAAAGGTTTGGTATTTTCAATATATATTATTGTTTCCATTGTGTTTTTATTTGATTTTAATATGATTTTAAAAACCGTAATAAAATTAAATGATTTGATAACGTGACAAGAAATTCCACTACGATTGTCGTGTCTCTATCATCACAGTCATGATGCTGATTTTATCTCAGTTTCGTTATCGTTTATAGTAAGTTTTAGAAATAAAACAAATCTAATCATTTGAGATAACTTAGTTAAGTATTGCATAATTTTTTTTTTCTCTGAATATGAAATAAAAATTGCCTCACTGAGACTATTAGAATAAAATATGTATGTTTATCTGCAGTCCTGTTTTTGTTTAAAAGTCTATTTGCATTTACTTACTTTACGTTAGCAAAACAAGTATACATTTGTTGGAACTTTATAATCGAAGTGTTAAGGTTGACATTGGCGTATCATTTGGTTACATAAATCGAGTTGATGAAAGTGAAGGAGGCGACATGCCCAGTTTGTTTGTGACGTCTGTCACCTTGGTCTCATGCCATTCACTTAATCCTAGGCTTTTAAATATTTACTAGCAGTCGCGCGTGGCTTCGCTTCCGTGGCCTTTATCACGATAAAAACATAACCCTTCTTCTTTTTAAAGTAGGCAGCCTATAACCTTCCTCAAACTTCAGGCTACTTCCATACTAATTTTCATCCAAATCCACCCAGAACTTTCAAATTACTGTAGATATAAAACTAGCGACCTGCCACGTCATCGTACATGGTCGTTAAAATTTTTGTTTTCGAAAAATTTACTTATTGAACCTCGTACCGACACTAGTCAAATATTTTAAGTAATGCATTGTCAAGCACGTTCCAATTGATTTTAATTTATAACTAGCTCACCCGGCGAACTTTGTATTACTTACCAATTTTTTCCTGTTCGATTTAAATAGAGAACATAGTAAAAACAATTAACAAAACTGTTACACAATTATACACTTCTCATCAGAAAAATGGAAGCACTTCCGTTTTTATGGTTTCTGTCCTAATTTAACACAAAAGAGTTTTCATTCTATGAAAAAAATTACATGATTGTATAGCTGGCAGTTTGGCCATTGCAGTGATAAGCGAAAATTCAAAATTAGAATTTCATTTGTTTATCCTATAAATGAAATGATTCTCTGTTTTGACACAAATGTGTGTTTAAAGTTGGAGTATATTTCACCTTTGAAAACTAAAAATTAGCACTTATCTTAAAACTTTTTGTTCTTTATTTGTTTTCTGTGAATTTGAGGCGTCTGAAAATTTTTTTTTTTTTCTAAATCATAACATATGGATACTTCACCCGCAGAAGCCGCCTAAGTGGTGGCATTGCTGGATTCTGGACTTAGTCAGCGTGTTGTGGCTGAAGCCCGATTTACACTTCGATAAGTACAGTAGCCAGTTAAGAACTCAGACAGTTAAGTAATAAGTAGTAAGTTGTAAGTAGCGTCCAAACGTAGGCGACTGAGTAGTCATAAGTTGCCCGAGAAGAAGAAAAGAAAATAACACGTATTCGCGGCCGATGGACTGTACTAAACTCACCCGTCTACATGCCAGCCAGTTAAGTTGGAGGGGTGCGGGAGACGCGAGAGAGGGGGCTACTTGGCACTGGACTCGCCGAAAAATAGGATCGCGATCTATTTAACTCAACTTAATCAACAACTTACTATTTAACTCGCTTTTGCCGTTCAAACTACAATAACAACTTAACTCGCCGATGACGCAAGTTAAAGCCCGATTTACACTTCAACAAGTACAGTAGCGAGTTAACTTGCGTCATTGGGAGTTAAGTTGTTAATGTACTACTACTTAACTCGCTTTTGCCGTTCAAACTACAATAACAACTTAACTCGCCGATGACGCAAGTTAACTCGCTACTGTACTTGTTGAAGTGTAAATCGGGCTTTACTCGCTACTGTACTTGTTGAAGTGTAAATCGGGCTTGAAAGATTGCATCTAAGCCTGTCGTCCGCTCATAGAGTCTACAAACGCTATCGGCAGACTGGTTTGTTCACGCGCCATTCAGGATCTGACAGGAATCGGGTCATTTCTGAGCGAGATGATCGATTTATTGTAACAACTTCTTTACGAAATCGACGCCTTAATGTTTTTCAACTGCAGCAGCAGCTTTATGTTGTACGTAGGGTGGCTGTAAGTGACTCTACAATTAGAAGAAGGTTGAAGGAACGTGGACTAGTACCGCACAAGCCATCAAATGAGCCGAAATTAACTGCAGACCATTGAAGATCGCGCCTTAACTTTACACGTGAGTACCTAAATTGGTCATACCTTCAGTGGAACAAAGTCCTCTTTTCTGATGAGTGTAAAATTATGCTGTGTGGTAACGACGGAAGGAACAAGGTCCACAGAAGAGATGGAGAACGCTTTGCACAATGCTGCATTGGAGAAAAGGTCAGCTATGGTGGCGGTTCGTGGACGGTTTGGGGAGGAATCAGCGCCGACGGTAAGACAGAACTTGTCTTTGTGTCTGGGCCACGTCTGCCTGCACTAAACACTTATCGGTACATCGAACAGTGTCTTGAGCCTCACGTGATGCCCTATGTACATTTAGTTTGCAACGGTTTCATATTCATGCACGACAATGCTAAGGCTCACACCGCGAGCGTCGTACGAGATTATGTTGCTGAAGTCGGTATCTCCATTATGGAATGGCCAGCAAGAAGCCCGGACATGAATCCGATTGATCATTTATGGGATGAATTAAAGACACGAATTCGTGCAAGAGATCCTGCTCCAGAAACACTTAGTCAGCTGCAAAATGCAATCCAAGAGGAACGGAATGGAATGCCACAACATTTGATCGTACGGAAGCGAACGGATACGAACCGTATGGAAGCAGTAATAAGAGCTCGGGGAGGGAATACAAGTTATTAAATAAACGTTTTTTAGCTTTTTTCATTTACGTGTGTTCTTTTATCAATTTCCTTCATACTCCATACAGGGTAAAAATGACTTGTTAAACAAAATACGAAACCTTTGAAAATTTAATTTGAATTTAGAACATTAACATTGGGATTTGAAAACCTCATATTATTCACTATTAAATGACATTTGAGATATATTCCTAAATATACACATTTTTCTGATAATCCTTACTAAACATAAACTTGCATGGTGTTTCGATTTTTCTGATGAGAAGTGTAGTTTTTTAAATTTAAAATTCTTATATATTATAATACTACATACATTTCGGCGAATCCTTTTTATTTCTATACATAGATAATTACTTACATGTAGATATCAATTGAAAATAATCTCTCACCGATGAAAAACATGCTGTTTCCTAATCTAGGTAGATTTAAAAAAAAAAACAATGTGGGTACATTACTAGCAATCATGTTAAACCCTCCAACTAAGTTAAATATGCTTGTGTCTGGAGTGAATTCACGGCTATAGTGTAACTCGCGACTTCTCGATCACAAGTCCAACACCTTACCCCATTAGGCTATTATTGACGCTTCATAACACTTTACCTATCTCCCAAATTTCTTCCAAATCTATTCAATCGTTGAGGCGTGATTCACGATTAAAACCAAACATGAACCCACATACTTTCACACTATAAAAGGATTCTAAAGTAATCCTCTGACTTGTAATCAGAAGAGATTAGAGTGCTAATTGTGTTTATGCGGTAAGATATAACCTGACATCTCTTGTTTACGTAACAGACTGTAGGCAACAAAAACGTTAATGGTTCTGATTGTGAGGTGTTGGTCGCACAATTCATTAACTAGGTCCGTGGAAACTGCTATTAATCTATAATCTCCTAACCTGTCTGTATGTTCGCTATAAAATCAAAAATTATTGAACAGATTTTCATGCGTATTTTACCAATGTATAGAGTGATTAATGAGGAAGCTTTTCGCTAGTGCATTTCGATAGTACTAAGCACTTACATGCGGGATCATACCCCACGGAATCTGGATTTACGCGAATGAAGTCCGGGGTCACAGCTAGTTATAATATACTTGCATTTCATTTGTACATATAAAGTACATGATTTACCATCGATACGAAAAAGAAGACTAAAACTCTAAATCTGCTCGACCGATTTGGATTTGGCTAATTTTGGTTTCAGTTGGTATTTGTGGAAGTCCAGGAAAAGATAAATAATATCGGGTTAGTTACGAAGTTCGCCGGGTTAGCTAGTTTAAAATAAATATTAATTTGAAATCACAAAACGACAGACCATGATTTATTTAATATAATTCCATTCCATTGCTGTCTGCTTTGCCATAATTTTTGGAGATGTCACTTTGGAGGTCGTTCGACACACGAGAGATTTGAAGGTTTGTTTACATCTATCCAGTGAATTGGCAAGTAACTGGAACGATTTAATTTTCTGAAAAGCTTTAAGTTATACAAATAAAAATACAAATACGTTTATTATTTCACCATGGTAAACAATACAATATGAATACACTGTCACCTAAAATACTTAACGGTTTCAGTTTACAATTTTCTTATTTCACCTATAGCCGTTGATCACGTAAATAGCGTCAATAGGCCATGTCTCTGTGTGATTTTTAAATAAATGATTCACAATAGTTTATATGATATCACTTATAACCGGTTGTCATTTAATACGTATACCATGGCGTCATAATAATTTTATTTCATAATGATCTCGAGGAAAAATCCGCAATCTTTAATTATGTCTAGCTTGAATACAGATGACAAACAATACTTACCTTATCGACCTTTGATATTATCATTAAAAACATTATAGGCAGGTTATTTATTGATTTATGAATATGATGTTAGAAAAATTGGTCAGTTATATATTTAACTTTAAGAAGATACTGATTGAAATCCAGAATACTAATTTTTTATTTTTTCTTTCATTTAAGCATGATGGGCTCGCGTTTGACCATCATGTCACCTGATGGTAAGCGATGATGTGGTCGAAGATGAAGCGCGCTTCCCTGGAAGTAATCTATTCGCTCAACGCTAACAAAAACAGACTCCAGTAGAAAATGAATATATTTTTATTTTTTCTATTTTACTGGCACGTTCATTCGAATTCGCTAGTGGCCATCTACTGGCGCGTATGTCCTAACTTTCTCCTTGTTCTAAAGAAGGATGTCTCCAGTCTCAAGTTTTAATAAAACCGACTGGTATTTTATTAGCTTAAGTACCTACATTTAAAACATAAATGAGACCAAAATCGTATGTTTTATGTTTATGTGCTACGCTAGGGCGATAAGGAGGTCCTTGCACCCGCTAGCCAAGGGGTCAAAATAATACTAATTATATCGCCATACGTTGTTTTAACTTTTTGTTATGCGGCCATTGTTTTTAGCCTATCCATTTGCCTTATCGGACTTCTATCGAATGATTCTTCTGTTTGGCTGATGTTTCAGGATGGTGGGTAGACCGGGAGATGTTTAGTATGCTACTCCTTGGTTCAAATGGAAACGCGAAGTGATTTTGTCATTGTGACGCCTGCTCAAAGCTATACTTGTATATTTTAGCTTTTGAAAACCTATATAAATGTCAATATGTAATAGACTCCTTTATTGTTTTTATTTTGGGGTGGAAAAATCATGAATTAACTCCTCGGAAAATCCAGCCTGCCCCTTCAGTTGCCCTGCCTTACGTTAGACCATTTCCGCAACTCAACGGGGTGAGCCAAAGTGCCAGAGTGGCCAATGCAATATTACTTCTTATATCTATGAATGTTATGTATACTTGGTTTCAAGTCCTGCAAAAATATCAAATAACTGAGTCAAAATAGTAAAGCAGTACGAGGTTGACTAATAAGCTGTAGGAGTCAAAAACTTGTACCAAACATCGATTCTTACATTTTATCTAAATACATGTTGAAACTATTAAACTACCATGACTAGTCAGTTTAACACAATGTCTGGCTGGGCAACACCTGGCTCCTAAGACCGTAATTTAGCTGTCAACTCATTCATTTATTACTACACATTGTTGTCACAACACTGGACTTAGTTATAGTGCTTATTTACATGAATGGCGCTTTAATGACGTGATGCGAACCGCGGATTATGAGTCCATTGTTAGCAAATCTGTGATGAATTACTACATGATCGCAAGAGGTATCGACACATTTTAACTTTGCCGATGAGGTGGGTGTATGTTTCTGCAGCTGTTAATCTTTAATCACTAATGATGGGGCGGTGTGTAATTGGCATAATTATGGAAGATATTTTCTAGACAAAATAATTTAAACAAGACGATGATGCAACGTTCAGCCATATAACGAAAAATAATTAATTGGAAACGTGTCGGTATTTCATTATTAAGAGAATTCAACCTTACTATGTCATGTATCCTTTGACCATTGTCTAATATGTATTATGTAAATAATTAGCAAAATAACTTGGATGACGTCATTTAAGGTTGCGTACAGCAATGACGCTTGACGCGAGTTTTGCTGAAGCCGTAAGCAAAATAAACTTGAGTTGCAAAGGAGACAGAAACGCTTTCATACATTCTTGGGCCATGGTGTAAAAAGATGAAGTTAGTGTCAATTAACAGCTTATTATATTAACAAAGCATTACTGAAAATTCGGCGAATTTTGGCAATCTGAGAGCAGAGTTATAGGAAGTTTTGTAAAAGTGAGGTTATGCAATAAATTGGCAACAACCTATACTATACAGCTGATTTTTTAAATATGATTGCTATTTTGTTAAAATAGACAGTTGTTTACTATATTAATTGTGTTTTATTGAGTGGGAGGACATTAGGAAACTCACAAATAATTTGGAGATAACTACCCCAGGGAGATGTTTAAAATAAAAAACTTATTTGAATAATAATTATCTTTTATTCATCTTCAATTAACTATAATTAGAATATCATCTAAGAATTGTGCAGGTGGTACTATATTATTTTGGTACCTAGCCCAACTAAGGTACCATATTATAGACATTACATGTGCACAGCAGCCTACCGTTCGTTTGCCTGCAATGCTTGGCAAACATAGTCACTGCTGTTTACCTGAAAGATGAGAAAAGTTTTTAATATCAACAAATCATGATTACAGTAAAATATACCAGCAGTTAGGTTTTAACTTAAATGTAAACAATCTCCATGTGCCTTTTATATGTAGCGTTGCTATAGTTCCTGCATAACGTTTATGGAAAATAAAAGAAGAAACGAGTTTCAAACTTCAAGTTTGTACTTGCAGGTTGTGGCGCACGCCAATGACGAATCACTGACAGTGTCATTACATCATCTAAAGTTCGTCGGCCAAGTGTATTACAGCGAATAGTCGCTATACCACAATTAACACAGCGATCCATGGTATCAATATCCAATCGATATGCAGGCTGTAAAATCCAAATAAGCGAGCTAAAGTCAGACGAGAAAACAAAATTATCCGTGTCCGGTATGATAGCAAGGGTCATACAAGTTTAGCAATATCAGAAGTCTGTAGGAAGAAAGCAGTGGTCGAGGAAAATATCAATAAAACAACGGGAAACACTCAAAATGCACGCGCACGAAATGATACTACGAAAAGAGTGATTGTTGACATTCTATAACTACCTATCCTATTATACATTCTATACAAAAAAAAAGTGGCTAGGAGTAACGAAAGGTGTAAAAAATTATGCTCTTCTTTTGAAATAGGTATAATTAAAAATTCAAATTTGATTTTATTCACTATTTAATTTATACATATACATGGTAATTTAGTATACCACCCACTACAGTGTTATCTCCAAAAACCTAATTCTCTAAAAGCCACAACAACATCATATGTGTTAACACTGAACTGGCGGGTGGATTTGAATATAGATCAATAGTACACCGTGGACTACCCGCATATTTATTTTCTCCTTGTGTCAAATCCATCCAAAGGTTGTCTGTAAAAGATCGCTTTTAGCGATAAGACCGCCCATTGTATCACAATTTTTAATTGTTAAGTCCATAATTTTGTTTTACTGTTATGGTGTACAATAAAGAATATATCTATCTATCTATCTATCTATCAAAAGGTATTCTGTGGCTGTCACTGTCAGCACAGGTTAAAAATACAGTTGCCATACACAAGTAATGAATCGATTTGTAAACGAGAATCGACTTTAAAATTTCTTTCTAATATTATATTGATATTTTATTTTTTTAAACTACTGACATTATGTTAATTGTAATGTATTTATTTACTTTCATTGAATCAATAATCTGGTGCAAGTAGTTTTGTGTACAATTGTTTAAACTCCTTCACATTAATCGATTATAGTAATCGATAGCCCATTTTCTTCCTGAATTAAAACTTATTTTTAAGATTTCTCGTGTTCCAGATTGTGAATTAGGCTAATTTTTTGTATTTAGAAATAAGAAAAATATGACGCTTTTTTTAAACCGTATCTCAACTTATTGCAGTATGGCCCAGAAATCCCCGTCTCCTTTATTTTCTTTACGCTTTTGAGGTAGCTTCTAGCGTACTACGTTGGTTCAATGCTGTGTTGACATGTACCAAATAATATTGGAAAATAACATGCTCATGAATGAAAATGAAACTGGTTTGTACCTACTATCAAAGTTAATGAATGCTGAAGATCATCATGTTTTTTTTTAGTTCCTCATAAGTCCACCCTAGATCACGATCACGTTTAATGGTATGCCATAAATAAGGTCTATATACGATGAACAGAGCGAGCTCAGCAGATGTTGGTGGATTCTTCGGTTGAAGGCTGACGGGTTAGGTATATGGTGGGGTACACAGAAGTTCCACTGTTTGGTTGTGCCTTTACTTATAATGTGTAAGTTCTTAAATCGCGTCAATAAACTTTTTAATGGCTAAGGTGTGAGATTTGTGATCGAGAGGTCGAACCCCATCCATTACACTATTGCCGTGAACCCACTCCAGACACAAGCATATTAAGCTTAGTTGGAGGGCTTAACAACATTGCTAGTAATGTGAATTCTAAACTAAAAGAGGACTAAAAATCTTATTGAAATAATTTTTCTTTTGTTACAGAGGGACGACCGGTCGCTTCTAGCGCAGTTCTTCTTCGCCGATGATGCACTAAACATGGTCGCGGCTGAGTTGGACTCGTTTGATGGTCGAAAGGACCCGGAACGGTGTTCAACTCTTGTCAACCAGCTTAGACATGCACAGGTTAGTTACAATAGAGGATGTTTATTTATTTATCAAGTTCGCGAAACTTTTAATAGGTACACCACTCTTCTCGCGATGCTTGGTCTAACTATAGGTTCGCGTTTGACCGCTATCTCACTTGATGGTAAGCGATGATGTGGCCAAAGATGAAGCACGCTTACCTAGTCAAGAATGAATAGGAATGAATATTCACTCTTGACTTAAATTAGCTTAGCTGCTGCTTGCTCGGGATACTATGCTCTCTTAACATATTATCTCCAACAGCTATTGACTGGTTTCGTTGTTACTTGTGTGGCAGCCGACAACGTATTTGCATTGAAGGTTCGTTGTCTTCATGGTGCAATACTACTGCTGGCGTACCACAGGGGGGCGTTCTCTCTCCTCTTCTTTTCGCCATATTTATAAATTCTTTTTCAAATGAACTTCTCTCATCCTACCACCTTTATGCTGAAGATCTGCAAATTTATTCGCAAGCTTCCGTTAAAGAATTGTCTGAGGCGGTGAAGATAATCAATAAAGATTTAGTGCGTATTTCTGATTGGAGTTTGGATCATGGTTTGAGGGTTACTTCTGCGAAGACGCAAGTCATTATTGTCGGCAGCCCTAGGCTACGTTCCAAAATTGACTCGACGACCCTTCCTCAAATCGTTTTTGATGGAGCTGTTATACCCTACTGTGCCTCAGTAAACGACCTTGGTATTTATGTTGATAAGGATTTTTATTGGGGTTCCCAGTTGCAAGAAATGAGCCGCAAACTGTTTGCCTCTGCGGGGTCTTTACGCAGATTGCGCAATTTTCTACCGACTGCCACTAAAACTGCGCTTGCCCAATCTCTTCTCCCTATCCTCGACTATGCTGATGCAAGTTATCCAGATCTAACTGAAGTGCAGCTAGATAAGCTTGAGCGAAATCAAAATGTTTGTATCAGATTCATATTTGGTTTGCGCAAATATGATCATGTTTCTAAGTTTCGAATTAAACTCAAGTGGCTGCCTATCCGCCTTCGCCGGAATGCACATAATTATTTTATCATTACTCTACAGTATTCTTTTCAATCCAACGACTGCCTTTTATCTCAAAGAACGTTTTAAGTTCCTTCATGGCACACATGTTAGATATTTGAGATCATCAGATAATTTGAGACTTTTGATGCCTACATATTCCACAAAATTTTATGACCATTCGTTTACGGTGCAGGCTATTCGGTTGTGGGATGGATTGCCGGTGTCAGTAAGACAAGCTCAGTCACTCGCTGTTTTTAAAAGCTTGGTTGCCAATCATTTTCTTTCAAACTTATGATTATTCCTTTGTTAATACCACACGATGTTAAAGAACACAAATTATATGTATATTTTATGTACTTATGTATTGTATTTATATATATATATATATAATTATATTTTGTTAGTTTTTCTGTTTTGATGAGTATTTGTAAAATAGTACACTAATATAGCCCTCCCCATTTTAATTAAAGCTCCTAAAGTCCTTCCAAAGGTTGTCTGGAAGATATCGCTATTTTTTACAATATTGTTATTTAAGTGTGAATTAATTATTGGTGTACAATAAAGTATATTATATCTATCTATCTATTACCTAGGAGGTTATAGTTTGATAGCTTAGCAGCAGCTAAGGAGTAGCGGAGACGGAATTCCCTGGTGGAGTCTATATTTCCATCAGGAAATACAGAATCTGCCAGGGAATTCCACTCTTAGCTGTACGGACAATGACTGTGTTGTGTCTATAGGTTTGAGGTATCTATCAGCGTTTATTGAGTCGCTATAAGTGCCGGTGTACGAACATTTTGCGTACATGGAACACCCTACAACGTATGCGTAATTTTTGAATTTATAGTGTCACCTGAAATGAATGAACAGCTTGTCAATTCTCCACGTCTAGAAGAAATGATTTGCGTGTCTTGACTATGATGACACGATAACATGCTTTACAGAGATAAATCAGAATTTATTGTACATTTAATAGGCGGTCGTGAAACGAAAATGGTAGTCTGGAGTCTGGACCATTGAATCATTTCCTCAAAACTTTACCGCGCCGTAATAATATTAATCAGAACAGTGGCGAAGTTAGAAAATCATAGTAGTTTTTGTAGGTGTTAGATCTTCATCTACAGGTGGTTGGTGAAAGCATTTAAGCGATCTATGTACACTCGTAAAATAGCTAACTTAATCTGCTAAAGCCCAAAGCTATGCAATACTAATTCCCCCTTATTACAATTTATATAAGGTTGCGTATTGCTTTAGCAGGAAGTTATTTAAGTACAGGTAGTCGGGTCAGTAATCCTGATAGATACTTATAAAATAACATCTATGATGTAATATGATAGTATACAACAAAGTGTATTATCATAAGAAATTTTAGATAGTGCTCTATCAGTTCCTTAGTGCTTAGAACTTTATTTAGATACTAGCTGTCGCCTGCGACTTCGTTCGCGTGTGAGGTTTTTCCCGTAAAAATCCAATCCCGTAAGAAATTCCAAAAATCCTTTCTTAGTGCTCCCCTACACACCCCAAGGAACATACATGCCAAATTTCGGTTTCCTGCGCCCAGTAGTTTCGCCTGTGCGTTGTCTCAGTAACGGAAGCGTTTTATATAATACATATATTGATTGATGATTATAAACTAGAGTGTTTCAGAAGTACCTGATCATGTTGACGTTCTGTATCTGGTAGGTATATAGAAAAGAAACTGTAGTAAAATAATATTACTTTTCAAAAGAACACAAAAACGAGTTAAAGTTCGTAACTAATCACATTTTCAAAAGACTGCCGCAGTTGGTGACACCAATATTTTGGTTGAACTACAATAAATACGACAGATTGCATGAGACAGACTGCTTGAAACCTGTTTCGAAATTGTTATCGCTTTATTTTGTATTTTAGCGCTCGGTTCAAAACTCGGATTTCAGTAAAGCTTGCCTTTAGAACAGAATGTTCAAAGTGCTTATGCTTAGTATGACTTTGAAATATTTTTATCGTTTTCGAAAACTATCGCTTTGCTTCTTTCTTATGCACCAAACTTAAAGATGATTGTGAAAGAGAAGAGACGGTTTTTTTTAAATTATAAGCGGTATTTGTCTCCATAGAATAATAAATTAGTTATTATTTGTTTCACCCATTATAGCTCCCATAAGTCTGCTGAGACATCTAAATTCACTGCAGGGTTCCACCACTTTATATTTATCATGTTATCAGCCGAAAGACATCCATTGCTGGACTGAGGCCTCCCCCAACTGTCACCACATCGATCGTTTCTGTGCATTCAGCGGATTCCCCCCACTGTCTCTAATGTTATCCAAACCATGAACGGCCTAGAATAGTTTCCTGAGTTATTCCTTACTAGCTAATGCCCGGGACTAGGTTCGCATTATTCTTTATAGATAATCCATACGAATCTTCAGCCCCTTTGTGGTTGATTGAACAAAATGTCGCTTATGTACCCCGTGTCTTTGTCGATCTTCATGCCATTTTTTATCAAAATTGGTTCAGCGGTTTAGGCTTGAAATATAATGTCAGTATGGAATTGGTACCTCACAATATATTTCGCATAGCTATGTCATAAATTGATATCGTTATAGGTACCTACTATCATTTAGGTTCAAGTGATAACGAAATCACAGGTCATTATAATATGAAGTTATGAACTGAAATTATCGCTTTATTTTATTAAGTATTTTTTTATCTAGGAGGGGTTAACTTCTTTCTGATTTTAAAATCAACAATAATAATGAGTTTATTTTGTAAGACATGACTATCAATTTGAGCTCGTTGCTATCATTTTTTTAATTGTGATTGCGATGGACTATGCCGTGTTACATGCAATTCGTAATACAAGTTAATAACGTGTAACAGGTACTTATTATGATCGTGAAATCTACGTATCCACCGTTAAATGTAGGTACTATGCCAAGAATATATTTTTGTCTAATATTTTCGCTGGCTCATTTTAAGCGTTTAAAATGCGCAATTGTTCTCTTGGCTACGATGTAAATGTAGTATTATCCTTCTTAAATAATTGTGCCATGAATTCTAAATACAACATATTCTATCTTAATAACTACATTAAATAAAAACTGTTGTAATTAATCCTACGCATAGTTGGTTGTGCACTGGTAATGTGGCCAAAATACGGATAGCAATGCCACGTTGTAGGTATAGCAAAGCTTAACTAACCTCTGAGTAAGTTAAACGCCATCCTTAGGATTACGTGGAGCGTTTGCGTTTGAAAAGATCTCTTTGACAATTGACGCTTTTGCGATATTCAAGTTAAACATACTCTGCTGGCGTTGCGAAAATTTATAATGAGATACCGGCCCTGGCACGCAATGGCAACTGAAGGAATATGGTGGATTTTTTGTCAATAGATGTCTCGCACTCCCTTCTGCTCCACCCCGAGCTTTGATGGTTCTCCCCTCGAGAAAAATTGTAGTAGGTACCTACCTACTAAAAGTAATTACGATGAGATTAAAATTTTAAGGGTATTCTTATATTTTAACACCTAGTCTACGTCACTAGTCACTACTCCATCACTCACCTAGTAGCTTCCTATTCCTGTTCGTGAGTTGTTTAAGTTGGTATTACTCCAAATATTTTGCGTTATTACGGTAAAGCGACAATTGCCTAAAGCCAGCTCTACACGTTGGCCAACACAGTGGCGAATGTAGTGGCCAACGCCTATTGGCCAACGTGTAGACGTGGTGTTTGTGCATGTTGGGTGCACAAACACCCCTCTACACGTTGGCCAATAGGCACTGGCCACTACTCCACCACCATCAGCCGGCTTAATGGTTAAGGTTTTGGCTTTGGTCGCAGGCTCGAACCCCCCACCTTTTACACTATTGCCGTGAATTCACTCCAGACACAAGCATATTTAGCTTTGTTATAGGGGTTAACAAGTTTGCTAGTATGAATTCTACCCACATTGCTCTTTATCTTCTTTCTTTTAATCTTTAAAAAAATATGACTAAAAAGTTAAGTACCTAGTCATTGAAATTATTTTATCATCTATTTATCTATCAGCCCGGTAGTGGTTATCACAACAAATGTGACATTAAAATTTCCATAATCGAGCATGATTATATTAAGCATTGTACAGTAAGGTGACGTAATAGTAATACACAATTATTATAATGAGAAACAATCGTTAACCCAGAAAATAAAACGGTGGGAAGTAATAAATTTCATTTTCGTAACAAATTTAAGTCGTAGTTTATTTAATTACTTAAAAATTATTATTATTGCGATCTGTTTATACTTAAATACTTTTTATGTGTGCTTATATTTATAATTGAATTCAAGGACAAGTTATTAATGTCGAGGTCATGCTTTAAATAATTAATTTGACATAGTTTTGATACTTATGTAAATGACAGTGACACTGAATGTGAAATAAGTCGGCTGGGACTTAGTTATTTTAAAACTGTTTCTACGTAAGGAAAATCATATTTTTATTTCATAACAGTTAAATTGATGATGATGGTACCTATACACATTAAATTTATTACGTAGGTAGTGGATAATGCCGGGTATGGTAGGTATGAAAGGAAAATAAAACAACAACTTTATTCATAACTAACTGGTGATCACTCGTTTTTCAAAACATCGTACCTACTACATTACTCTAGATAAAGGAAATAATTTACATTCTAACGAAGGTTAAATAGACTCAATTTTACTTAATGACATTATCAGTCAATAACGTTGCCACTGCTGGTACACAGGTAGGGTTGCCAGATCAAAAAATCGAAAATCCGGAGTAAATTCCGGACATTTGATGAAAATTCCTGACTTTCCTTAATTTGAAATAAAAACATTTTTTCTGTTTCTCTCTTTCATTCAATTGTAGAAATTCCGGACGGTTTAGGATTCCCTCCGCATTCCGGACAAAGACCTATATTACCGGACATGTCCGGAAAATTCCGGTCGTATGACAACCCTAGACACAGGCCGCCTGTGTATGAGATTGAATGGGCCGTAACCCACCACACTAGTCCGGTGCGTGTTGGTGGATCATATCGTCGGATTTTTTAGTCATAGGACATTTCTTTACCGTTTTAAGAACAGTGGATCACCACTGCTCGTTAAAACCGTATTTTCCACAGAACAGATAAAAGAGGGAGGTCTGTTCTGTGGTATTTTCCATCATCAGATGAAAAATACACAAGGACTCAACTGCACATAAATAT
Organism: Tholera decimalis; assembly: GCA_943138885.2. Taxonomy (NCBI): domain Eukaryota; kingdom Metazoa; phylum Arthropoda; class Insecta; order Lepidoptera; family Noctuidae; genus Tholera; species Tholera decimalis. The sequence continues at coordinate 19,108,899 of OW964572.2, read as the reverse complement.
GATGACACTTTATTCATGATTATTAATACGCTTTTACCACGTCATTATTCATGTCATATTAAGTACCAATGTGAATCTAAAAACAACTCCATGATATAAACATTTTTAAGTCGTTTGTTCATTTGCAAAAGATGTCTTGCTTTGACTCAAAAGGCTGTTTATCACACCGTAAAATAATAAGTAAAAAATAAACACGAAAATATATTTCATGCATATTATTATATTCTCGGTGCAGACCGAGCGAGGTATGTGCGGTAAACTTTATCGTTAAACTACCCTGATGTGTTTTCTTAGACAAAAGACCTTATGGTAGTGACAGTATGGTAACTTTTATTCGGCACTGTTGCAAGCGCCATGATCAGTAAAGTCGTTGCGGGTGGATGTCTATGAGCAGACGAATCTACCCTCTTTTTGTTCGTTAAACTCTAAACAATAAATACACATGCTAAATATCCAGTGTTAAGTTCTAATGATAATCATGTGTTTATTGGTAAGTATAATGCCAAAATAAGCATTAAAATGCTGCAACATATCAATTCTGGTCACAAGTGTCGGTAAGTTTGATTCTGATTCCATCACGGAAAACAAATACATCTCAAATATACAAGTAAATCTTATCTTTCTTACTATACTATACTAATACTAATATACTATATACTTATACTATACTAATATTACTATTACTATTACTAATTACTATTACTTTACTTTACTAATATTATAAATGTGAAAGTTTGTGAGGATGGATGGATGTTTGTTACTCTTTCACGCAAAAACTACTGAACAGATCTGAATGAAATTTGGCAAGTAGATAGTTTACATGCTGGAATAACACATAGGCTACTTTTTATCCCGGAATTCCCACGGTATCGGGATTTTACGCGGGAAAACCCTCCTACGCGAACGAAGTCGCGGGCAAAAGCTAGTAATATATAAAGTCGAAACCGAATATAACGACGTCGCTTATAACAACGGATCGGTTATTACGACTTAATGGCAAAGTCCCGGCGTAAACCCTATATAAACACTTAAGTAAACATACCGCCTATAACAACATCGGATACAGCGACATATCGCTTAAAACGACGAAATTATCGAAATACATCGGCTTTAGCGACCAACCGTCACATTTTTGTTTCAGCAAAATAAAACATTCAAGGATTATTTTGACTTGTCACTGCAATTTTTTAAAAATAATTTACTTTTCCGATAGATAGATGGATAGAATATACTTTATTGTACACCAATAATTGAATCACACTTTAGTAAATAACAATATTGTAAAAAATTTGGTTAGTTAATAATTCAGATTTTATTTGAAAGCAAATTCATACGCCGAATACTGAAATCCTACATATCTGTAAATTAAAAACATTAAATAACCACACATACATGTTTGTCTACTTGTGTATGTTTATGATGAATTAGTTTGCACCTATTACTTATTACTGTATTAACGCGAACACATTTATTTTCCTGTTACAGTTTTGAAATAACCAATATGGCGTTAGATACAGTGAGCTTGTAGGTACCTAAGTCAATTATCGTAAATCGTTATAATTATTGTACGTAACTGCTTCTTCGTTGGTCCATTTGGTTGCTAGTGGTAGGTGCTGCCGAGTACGAGCTCCTTAGTCAGTGTTATTGGGTTTTCATTAGGAATTTCTCACATCTGAGTAAACTACGTTAAAATAAAATAAAAAATACTAGATCTAGGATATATGCATGTAGGTAGTTGTAAAGACGTAGTCTCCTGATGCGGGCAAATAGAACCTACGTAAAACCTAATCACAACCGCAGAATGGCTTGTTATTATAACTTCGCTACGGTGTGATACGCAGTTTGTTTGTACCTTGAATGCTCCAAGTGGGGATTTGCGTAGTTTTTACTGTGCGACTGAATCGGCGACGATATACTGTGAATCGTATGACTCACGCGCGCCGTGCATGGGCCTTAAATATCGTCATTTTCGTATACGTAATACAATGAGGATATCGAGTATTATACCACAGAAATTCTGCTATCAAAACCGACGTAATTTATGGCTGTGGTTGTTATTTTCCGCAAGTGTAACTCGAGTTGTGATGAATTAAAACATTTCAATCATTAAACGTTTCTTCCTATATTAAAGTAAACCAAAACATTATTTGCTAGCTGACCCGGTGAATTTTGCTCCACAATTTTTTTGTCAATATTTTCTCACCTTTTAAGTCTTCCCTGTATTAGAGGGAGTATAATACAAAAAGAATTAATGAAATCGGTGAAGCCGTTCATGAGTTTTAGCGAGACTAACGAACAGCAATTGATTTTTATACAATATAAGATTTCTGTAGAAAACGTTGATACACCACACACCATACCCATACGTAAGTACGAGGCATGCCTTTTATGTTTTGTCGTTTGAAGAAAAAACACAACTAGAACCTTATAAGTAGTACTTTTTATTGTTTTTCAAAGTATTCACCACGTAGCTTAATACACTTTTCCACTCGCTCAAACCAGTTATTATAACATTTATTTCACTCATTATTATATTACTATTTCACTTACATTATTATATTATTAGTATTATTTCACTCTAAAGTGGGGGTGTTCAAAATGGCCGACTTGAAAGCGTCGACTGCTTCTTCACCAGACTGGAACCTTTGACCACGAAGACTTTTCTTAATTTTAGGAAATGTAAAGAAATTGTTAGGGCTTAGGTCAGGACTGTACGGAGGATGGTCAAGAATTTCCACTTTTTCCTGCTTCAAATACTCAATCGTTTGACGAGCGCTGTGTGAGCTTGCGTTTTCGTGCAAGATCTTCTGAATGGTTCTCCCTGAGATGTCTAATAGAGCCTCTATCTCTCGATACGTCACAAATGACGATCTTCGAGAATTAGATGTCTCACAGCAATGATGTTATCTTCAGTGAAGGCGGGTTTTGGGCGTCTTTCGCGAGATTTGTCACTAACAATAGTATGTCCACGCTGGAATTCTAAATACCAGCGTTCGACAGTCCGCAGACATGGGGCTTCATCACTGAACACAGATGTTAGCTCTTCAAAACACTGAAAGCCATGTCAGGCCTCTTCTAAAGTTGTAGAAAACACGAACATTTTCCTTAGAAAAATTCATTTTCGTACGTAACCTGACAGATTCCAATCGACGCTGAGACTATACTCGGAATTTTAATTCGATTCCAGATTTGACAATTTCAGTGTTGCAACGTTATGACAAGTACTAAATAGTGACGTTGCGAAATTATTTGATATGGAAATGGAATATTTCCGGATCGATTCGTCTCGTTTATAATTTTACTCTAGTAAACTAAGTATATCAGGAAATTAAATATTTCTGAACCGATAATTTAGTTTTGACGATTAATTAACGATCTGAGACTTTTCTTTTATAATTGTGTGTGAAATAAATAAAAAAATGTGATCATGAAGGAACATGAGAAATAAAACAGATAGATGTATTATGGTAATAATTTATTTTATAAATTGTCGCCGTCATCGCTATCGCTATCGCTGTCACTATCTGTAACATTTATTATAAATGTGTCTGTGATATTGTCAATTAACATATCTAGCCTACTCATTTTTTCCTCTTCTTTGACAACATGGGATACGCATTTAGACCATTCGGTAGCCGTAATTTTTTGAATGCCTTCCTGAAATAAATTTCTCACGTCTGTCAATTTGAAGGTTTTATTATTTTGAGCTACATGCCCCTTTACCTGCGCCCATATCAATTCGATAGGGTTTAGCTCGCAATGGTAAGGGGGCAGTCTTAAAACCGTGATCCCATGTTGTGCTGCCATTTCGTCTACAGCGTACTTATTAAAAGACTCGTTATGTGGAATCAGTTCTAAAAGCGTAGCTTTAACCATATCTGGTTCGTAATGACTATTTTTATTTAAAAGCCAATCTTGAATGGCAGCTTTTTTCCAGCTCATTTTGGTGCCGTTTCCAATTTTCGGGAGTGGTAAGGTGCATTATCCATCACCACAATTGAGTTTGGTCTTAATTTTGGTAAGACTCCAGCGAACCACTCCTCAAAACAAACTGCATTCATCTCATCATGGTAATCTTCACAATTTTTCTTTGCTTCAAAAATCATGAGCCCCTCTTCCAGGAAGCCTTCTTCACTACCTATATGGCTAATTATGAGACGTTTGCCTTTTCCAGATGGATTTTTAATCCAGTGGTCAGTCCCTCCAAAAACGCTTGTCGAGATGATGTGACTTTCTTGTCCACCCAAGTTTTTTTTACAGTATGACCTTAAAATAAATATAGTACTTACATGAACATTCAATATTACTATTAAATTTAATGTAAAATGTATATAAATTCATTTTGTGTATAAATGTTAGCCTTACCTGCGTTAACCCAAGTTTCATCTTGATAATATATACGTCTCCCTTCTCGTCGAAACTGACATATAGATCGCAAGTAACGCTGGCGCCATGTTATTATATCATTTCGATCAATAAGTGTGCTCTTGCGTGACCGTGCAACAAATTTAAAATTAAGATGCTTCAAAATTTTTCTGAGGGTGTCTTTGGAAATCTTGGGCATTTCTGAATCATCGTTCATAACTTGTAAAATCTAAAATAGTAAATTTTATTATAGCTTGGAATCATTACTTATATATAAAAGATGTAGGTATAAAATAATACTGTCTGACTGATTGACTAACCTTTGCAATGGTTGGAGGTTCATTTCGGTAAAAGAACTGATGAACAATTCTTCGTATTGCAGAGAATGTAAATTCATCAATTTTATCTTTGAAACTTCGCAGTGTTTGATCGGACCCAAAAAAAATCCCTATGCTGTTTATTATGTAAACTGATCAAGAAATGCATTTAAAATGCAAGACTAGAACACCCAAGTGTCTATTTCATATACTTTTTATAATATAAAATAATAAAACTTACGTGAACTGTTACCTACAAAAATGTTAAATATTTTCTGTAAATTTAATGAACCAAGATAATGTTTTCAAATAAATACAGTCTAATGGAGAATCTTTAGGCGCATGTTTGTTAGTTTTTATTTTTAGAAAAGCACCTCTAGATACCAAGATTTTTTTTTTTTTTTTCATATTTTCGTTTTAATTTTTTTTCTCCATAAAAACTCAAAAGTGCGACTTGTGACTAGCATAGAAATATTCCTCGTAATAAGGCCTATCACTGTTAAAAAATTCACGTTGCACAATTGCGGCCTTTGGGCATTATGTGCCATTTAGTTCAAAGGTCAAATGGTACGAAATAGGGTTGTCGCTTAAAGGTCAAACAAATAAAGGTATATTTATTGTAAATAATAAATAAATTTCAACATGGTACTGACACTAAACTACTTTAAAACATCATTCGTTAATACACTTTTTATTTTGGAACCACATCCAATAAATAGCCTACTCATACAAATCGCTTTCGTTGCTTAATATTAACGTGCAGCCATCATCATCTGCATTATCATCATCCAATGAAACAGATCCATGCAATGATGAGTCTTCGTCTTCATCTTCCCCTCCTGCTAATTGCAAATTTTCTTCATGAATTGGTTTTAAAAGTTCGCGTACAGCTTCTGGCACACAAAGCCGCTTGTATGAACTTCGACGTAAAATGTGGTGTGACATAGAAATCAATAGGTCTGATGATTCTAATGCACGGTGAAAGAGGTCGACCATGGTTTGTATCCTGTTTACTTTGCGGCAGTGACGTTCCCTATCAGACCGCCAGAATTTGTTGCGTGATTCGGCCGCTTGCTCTGAGAGCATCCCGACAGGAAGTGAACTGGATTCAATAATCTCTTCTCCGTGCACTAGAATTTTGTGAATAGTGACAGTCATCGGGTGCCAATTATACAATTGGACGTACTTTTCTGCGAGCATGCGGCAAAAATTGCCAAACTTTTTTGCGTCTATAGGATAGTCACAAGATATTGTGACAAGGACAATATGCAATCTGTCGACTAACCATGCATCCAGACCTAAAATCTCAGTAAATGTGCCACGGTATTTATCTGATAGTGCTTTCCGGGCTGAATTGCCATCATTTCTCGTTCCGGCATTAGGTTTCACTACGTCCACTAATAATCCAATCCTCTTTCTTATTTCAGTCTGAATGCGTTTCTTTCATTGCTCAACTATTTGGCTTTCAGGGCTACCCTTACTGATTCTCCATTTTTGTACCAACGGATCATTTTTATAGCTAAGATGCAACAAAAACTCAAAAACACGTATCCACGCATGAAGTGGATTGATACCGTGTCGCATATTTTCTTTTATGGTTGGTTTTTGATAAGACATTTCCAAATCATTGAAATTACTAGCCGTAAGCTTACAAAATGGGCATCTTAACTGTGAAGATGTTCCAGTAATTATATTGAGGACCTTACCATCAATAACGCTTAATGTCAAGTCACAACCAAATGTTATGTTGTGACCTTCTGAAGTTTGTGTAGTTATTGGTGTGAAACTTCTGATCTGTTCTTCTACAAATGTTTTTTCGGAAAGTATAAGATCACCTGATTCTTTTTTGTACTGGATGTGCAGCGGTCGACAAAATCGATACGATTGGGGTGTAGGATTGAGCCAGGCAATTAAATGTTTGTCGACTACGATAAGTAAAGGAATAAAAGTTGTGGCGAAAAGGCTACTTTCGTTGATGGAGATATCTTCTTCAGATTGTGGGAAGCATTGCTTATATAATGATTGGCCTGAGCTACCATCAAAACCCCAGGACCCTTCAAATACAGCTGAGATACTTTGCGTGCCTTTTCTATTGCAATATTCGATGAAAGTAGCCTCACAACTCCGAACAATTCGTTGCAAAGTGTGTGTCAGTAGTCCCTGTTATCGGTTGTCCCAATTAAAATTTCATGGTAAGGTGGGTAAGCAGGGTATCCTCGACTATTCAAATCCCGCCGCAACAGTTAGTCTCCACACTCAGTTTTCTATCAATAATGACACCTAAAGCTTCCTCTAGTGTAAAAGGTTTGGTGACTGTCGAAACTTTTTTAAAACCATGGATGCTCCTTTTGGTGACTCTAAACAAAGTTTTATTACTTTTTCTAAATCTTTGAAGCTTTTGATGTTATCTTGCTTCCATCATCTGGGGAGACCGTAGAAGAAAAAGATTTTATCACTTTACTCTGAGGTTCGCCTTCTAGTGACTTCATGATTCGTTTTCTGATTTTAAGGTCTTGTTTGTAGCTTATACTAGGATCACTGGTTACTTGCGGAAATTGTGAAGTACTACACTGCAAACTGAATGGATTACTCGTTGCTTCCAGAAGTTGTGAAGTACTACACTCCAAGCTAAATGGATCACTGGCTGCTTCCGGAAGTTGTGAAGTACTACACTCTAAACTGGATGGATCACTGGTTGCTTCCAGAAGTTGTGAAGTAGTACACTCCAAACTGGATGTCACACAATCCGCAGCCTGCCTCTTGAATTCAGCTGGTATATCATCGATGAACTGTTTGTTCAAGAAAAGCCCATGTTTGTCCTTGAACCTTTTTTTGTTCCTTCTGCATTCTTTATAAATTCTCAAGGTTTTTCTGAGAAATAGATTAACAATTTCGCCAATGAGTCTATGTTTTTCGCTATCCGAGAGATCTTTAAGATGGTGACCTATTTCTCTATAAATTATGAGCGACAAATCCGATGATGTTAGTTCGTCAGGTGAACTGTTCTTTTTATATTTTTTGCTTTCCTCACAGAAGCATTCAAAAATGTGTAATCGTGTACAACCTCCTAGCGTATTTGCGGATACTTCCGGAGTTAGAAAAGTACCGGCTGTGGCACAATCCACAGCATCGCTTGCCACTCGTGTACCAACATGAGGGTTGGCGCCCTCATGCCCCCCCACAGTAAGTCCTCCAGTTGGGGCCCGGATGGACATCCCTCAGCAGGTTGGGTAAGCCCCTGCCGAGGCAAAGTGGCGCCATGGGTCTGTAACGGCTCCATGGTGCCTCACCCCCGTTCCTCTAGGTCACATGTATCAGCATGGTGTTTTAGCTTAAGCCTGACGAGGGTGGACCCCTTACCGTGCTACATGTGACCCTTCATCGAAAACATCCATCCAGTTTAGAGTGTAGTACTTCACAACTTCCGGAAGCAGCCATTGATCGATCCAGTTTAGAGTGTAGTACTTCACAACTTCTGGAAGCAACGACTAATCCATTCAGTTTGCACTGTAGTACTTCACAACTTCCGCAAGTAATCAGTGATCCTAGTATAAGCTACAAACAAGACCTTTAAATCAGAAAACGAATCATGAAGTCACTAGAAGGCAAACCTCAAAGTAAAGTGATAAAATCTTTTTCTTCTACGGTCTCCCCGGATGAAAGAAGGAAGATAACATCAAAAGATTTAGAAAAAGTAATAAAACTTTGTTTAGAGTCACCAAAGGGAGCATCCATGGTTTTAAAAAAGTTTCGACAGTCACCAAACCTTTTACACCAGAGGAAGCTTTAGGTGTCATTATTGATAGAAAACTGAGTGTGGAGACTTATAAACTGTTGCGGCGGGATTTGAATAGTCGAGGATACCCTGCTTACCCACCTTACCATGAAATTTGAATTGCAAGAAAAGCATGCTATCCAACTGAAGACTTAAAAGTTTCTGAAGTCGAAGCGTCAGTTTCGTTGCAGGGACTACTGACACACACTTTGCAACGAATTGTTCGGAGTTGTGAGGCTACTTTCATCGAATATTGCAATAGAAAAGGCACGCAAAGTATCTCAGCTGTATTTGAAGGGTCCTGGGATTTGATGGTAGCTCAGGCCAATCATTATATAAGCAATGCTTCCCACAATCTGAAGAAGATTCTCCATCAACGAAAGTTGCCTTTTCGCCACAACTTTTATTCATTTACGAATCGTAGTCGACAAACATTTCATTGCCTGGCTCAATCCTACACCCCAATCATATCGATTTTGTCGACCGCTGCACATCCAGTACAAAAAAGAATCAAGTGATCTTATACTTTCCAAAAAAAAAACATTTGTAGAAGAACAGATCAGAAGTTTCACACCAATAACTGCACAAACTTCAGAAGGTCACAACATAACATTTGATTGTGACTTGACATTAAGCGTTATTGATGGTAAGGTCCTCAATATAATTACTGGAACATCTTCACAGTTAAGATGCCCATTTTGTAAGCTTACGGCTAGTAATTTCAATGAATTGGAAATGTCTTATCAAACCCCAACCATAAAAGAAAATATGCGACACGGTATCAATCCACTTCATGCGTGGATACGTGTTTTTGAGTTTTTGTTGCATCTTAGCTATAAAAATGATCCGTTGGTACAAAAATGGAGAATCAGTAAGGGTAGCCCTGAAAGCCAAATAGTTGAGCAATGAAAGAAACGCATTCAGACTGAAATAAGAAAGAGGATTGGATTATTAGTGGACGTAGTGAAACCTAATGCCGGAACGACAAATGATGGCAATTCAGCCCGGAAAGCACTATCAGATAAATACCTTGGCACATTTACTGAGATTTTAGGTCTGCATGCATGGTTAGTCGACAGATTGCATATTATCCTTGTCACAATATCTTGTGACTATCCTATGAACGCAAAAAAGTTTGGCAATTCTTGCCGCACGCTCGCAGAAAAGTACGTCCAATTGTATTATTGGCACCCGATGACTGTCACTATTCACAAAATTCTAGTGCACGGAGAAGAGATTATTGAATCCAGTTCACTTCCTGTCGGGATGCTCTCAGAGCAAGCGGCCAAATCACGCAACAAATTCTGGCGGTCTGATAGGGAACGTCACTGCCGCAAAGTAAACAGGATACAAACCATGGTCGACCTCTTTCACCGTGCATTAGAATCATCAGACCCATTGATTTCTATGTCACACCACATTTTACGTCGAAGTTCATACAAGCGGCTTTGTGTGCCAGAAGCTGTACGCGAACTTTTAAAACCAATTCACGAAGAAAATTTGCAATTAGCAGGAGGGGAAGATGAAGACGAAGACTCATCATTGGATGGATCTGTTTCATTGGATGATGATAATGCAGATGATGATGGCTGCACGTTAATTATTAAGCAACGAAAGCGATTTGTATGAGTAGGCTATTTATTGGATGTGGTTCCAAAATAAAAAGTGTATTAACCAATGATGTTTTAAAGTAGTTTAGTGTCAGTACCATGTTGAAATTTATTTATTATTTACAAAAAATATACCTATATCTGTTTGACCTTTAAGCGAGAATCCTATTTCGTACCATTTAACCTTTGAACTAAATGGCACATAATTCCCAAAGGCTGCAATTGTGCAACGTGGTTTTTTTGTCAGTGATAGGGCTTATTACGAGAAATATTTCTATGCTAGTCACAAGTCGCATTTTTGAGTTTTTATGGAGAAAAAAAAAAAATAAAACTGAAAATATCAAAAACATTAAATTACTTGGTACCTAGAGGGGACTTTCTAAAAATAAAAACTAACAAACATGCGCCTAAAGATTCTCCATTAGACTGTATTTATTTCGGGCACGCCGCAATTGCGGCGGTAAGACCCCTCTTTGAGGAGTGGCTAGATCGGCGTCACGGCGTCCTGACCTACCGCATGACGCAGGTCCTCACCGGACACGGAAGTTTCGGGAGGTACCTGTGTCTGATGGGAAAGGAGGAAACGCCTGGGTGTCACCACTGTGAGGGTCGCCCTGAGGACACCGTAGAGCACACGGTGCAAGACTGCCCCGCCTGGGCAGAGCACCGACGTGTCCTCACGGCGGCGATAGGCGGAGGCCTCTCGCGCCCGGCATTGGTCGAGGCCATGCTGCGGGGCGAGAGGGAGTGGGAAGCGGTCGCCTCCTTCTGCGAAGCAGTCATGCTTCCGAAGGAGGAGGCGGGCCGCGTGAGGGAGAGGATGGCGTCCTCCCTCCAGCCCAGCCGCAGTGGTAGACGCCCACGGCGTCGGACGTCGGCCGACGATCTCCGGCCACCGTAGGCGCGGGCATGCGGACAGCGAGTAAAGGGCAACTCGCTGTCCGACCATGGACCATGCCCGGGTCGACGGCGCGTTGTGTTCCACGCGCGCCTCAAAGAGCGTCAGCAACATGACGAGGCCCCCTCTGCAGAGGGCCGAAGCCTGCCGGGGTCGTGGGACTCATCCCGTTACCGTGGCCCCGGTATGTAAAGGGTTATTGAAGGAACACCGTGGATTTTAGTCAGTAAAAGTCTGACAGTCCCTCCCACCCTGCCCGGAGTGGGAGGACTTATTTGATAATTTTACCACGTTAAAAAAAAAAAAAAAAAAAAAAAAGACTGTATTTATTTGAAAACATTATCTTGGTTCATTAAATTTACAGAAACGATTTAACATTTTTTTAGGTTAAAGTTCCCTTAAGTTTTAATATTTTATGTTATAAAAAGTATATGAAATAGACACTTGGGTGTTCTAGTCTTACATTTTAAATGCATTTCTTGATCAGTTTACATAATAAACAGCATAGGGAATTTTTTTGGGTCCGATCAAACACTATGCATCTGTCGGAGGTTGAGTTGTTTGTCAACCTATCCTACGGCCCTTAACCAAATAAATTGGATGTAATACATTTTTGGACTTTGACTTTGAAATAAAATGAAAGGTCAAGTTGAGTGATAACCCTAATCACTATGTTTTGAAACTTAATTCCTCCTACGAGCCTCAATAGTGGAACGTGGTTTTTTTATCAGTGATAGGCCATATTACGAGGAATATTTCTATGCTAGTCACAAGTCGCACTTTTGAGGTATAATGAAGAAAAAATAAATAAAAAAGAAAATATTAAAAAAATTAAATTACTTGGTATCTAGAGGTGATTTTCTAAAAATAATAACTAACAAACATGCGCCTAAAGATTCTTCATTATACTGTATTTATTTGAACACATTATCTTGGTTCATTAAATTTACAGAAATTATTTAACATTTTTTAAGGTCAAGGTCACGTGAGTTTTATTATTTTATGTAATAAAAAGTATATGAAATAGACACTTGGGTGTTCTAGTCTTGCATTTCAAATGCCTTTCTTGATCAGTTTACATAATAAACAGCATAGGGAATTTTTTTGGGTCCGATCAAACACTGTGCTTCGCTTTGGTCCAGTTTTTTAGGAGGAGTTGGCGGCGCACCTTTATTTACTTCCTTCAAATCGTTACAAACAGAGCGTGAGGTTATTCCCAATATGTCAGCAACTTTGCTCATACATTCATTTTCTTCCACAACTTCAAAGGCCTCCAATTGCGCAGAAATTTCATTTTTCACGTATTTGTAGGCGTTGCGGATCATTACTTTTTCAGTAACAGTGAAAGCTTTTCGTGGAAGTTTTTTTCTTGGGGACAAGAAAACATCCACGTCTTTTTGTGATGTACTTGGCTGAGGATCTATTTTGATGGAAAACCAAAACAAATAGATTCACTCAAAGTTCACAAAAAACTATAAACGTAACAACAAACACAACGTAACAACACTTTAACAAAAACCCAACAAAATAACAAAATATCGATTCGCAATGAAATAAGATATTCGTGCAGTCAGACTGGGAGAATGAAGCCGAATGACACGATAAACAAAATGGCGATAGCTGCACGAGCGCGCACGGGTTGCCAATACTGAAAACTATCTAGGCTCTTTTATTATAAGTTTTGTTTTTAATATAAAAACAAAAATATTAACTTTTTATAAAATAAAGCAGCGATTACTAATTATTAAATAATTATTATGAATAATTATGTATTTATTTAAATAAAAATCAATAATTTAGTCTTTAATTGGCACACTGATGGCACACACACTGATTGTTTATTGATTTTTGTGTTCATCACTACACTATTATACACTTCTGGACACATCTATTGGCCCACCTTAGAGTTTAGGTTTCGATGGCCCCTACCGAAATATGATTGCTAGATTGAACAAAAACTGTTGATGCAGTTTTAAACCTGATACATTTTACCATCTTTTTCGATCGTATAGTTTTAAATTTGAATTCAGAATACCATTCGACATGGACCTACGCCTAACAAGTCGGATATGCGCCTTGTTAAAGGCAATTAATTTTTGAATAAAAAACATGTTTTATCAAATAAAGGTTTAATTTAATAACGCGTGTTGCCTCCATGGGCATCTACCACAGCTCTCATACGATTAGGCATAGAGTTTATCAACCGCTCTATGAAATTTTGAGGGATCATCTCCCATTCCTCTTCTATGGCAGTTTTCAACTCCTGCATCGTCTGGGCAACTGGCTGACGAGCCCTAACACGCCTTTTTAGCTCGTCCCACATGTGCTCAATGGGGTTCATGTCTGGGCTTCTGGCTGGCCAGTCCATAACTGTGATGTTCACATCCCGAAGATATTCCCTGACGATGCCGGCCGCATGGGCTCTTGCATTATCATGCATAAAAAGGAAATTTGGGCCCACATAGTCCGCGTATGGTATCACGTGAGGTTCTAAGCACTCACGAATGTATCTTTCAGCATTTAATGTTGGCAGCCGTGGTCCTGTAACAACCTCAAGTTGAGTTTTGCCGCTCGCGGATATACCGCCCCAGACAGTCCATGAGCCACCGCCATAAGCAACCCTCTCTTCAAAGCAGCATTGTGCGAAACGCTCTCCCTTACGCCGGTAGACCTTCTTCCTTCCATCATTGCCATGTAACACAATTTTAGACTCATCAGAAAAGAGTACACGGCTCCAATCTTGCTGTGTCCAATTTAAATGACTGCGTGCGAAATGAAGGCGCGCTGTTCGGTGGGCTCGCTTTAGTTTGGGCCCATTAGCTGGCTTGTGTGGTACCATATCGCGTTCTTTTAACCTTCTCCGAACAGTTCGAGCGCTCACAGATACTCCGTGGAAGTCGCGAAGTTGGTTTTGTATCTCAATGGAGGTAAGGTGACGATTTCTCAAGCTGGTCGTCACGATGAATCGATCCTGCCTTTCAGTTGTGACCCGAGATCGTGGCCTTCCTTGGCGACGAACAAAGCCGCCAGTCTCTAGGTACCTCCGATAAACATTTCGGACCGCAGATCGACTTAAATTAAGTTGAGCACTCACGTTTCTTTGGCTGTGTCCGGCCTGAATAAGTGCCACAGCTTGGGCGGCGACTTCAGGTGAAGTATCCATAGATTATTGATAGAACCTCACCTTAATGTTAAGAATAAGTAATGTTTGTTGCAAAAGCAAAGATATCAATCACTTTTTCAAGAATTAAATCCAAGTAAACCAATAAAACCAAGTTTTCTTAGTATTCGATTGTTTGATATCAACAAACAGGCTCCAAATTGTCTTTTGTTTCTTTAAATTCTGTGTTCGAAATTCAAAAAAAGACTATTGAATGAAATTGTGAATGTGCCAGGTTCAAAACTGCATAAAAACTTTTTGCTCGACCTAATATAAAATTTTAGCTAGGACCAAACGAAACTGAAAATACAAGGTGGGCCAATAGATGTGTCCAGAAGTGTATGTGGTATCATCATTTCACAAAATGACAGTAGCTAATGTCAAATCTGGAATCGAATTAAAATTCTGACTTTATACAATGCTATTGTTTAGTCACAGCGTTAATCCTAATAATTTCAACTGTTTTGAGATTCAAAATTTGAACACATTCGAATATAGAACAGTTCCAAATTCAAAATTGCCGGGAAATATGGAAACGACAGAACTTAAAAGGCATGCCTCGTAACTAGATACAATATAACAAACTATGTCAACATACAGTAAGCTTCTCAAAATTTAACATTGTTTCCACAACTTTATTATCAAACTATGTTTATGATAGTTCTAAATATGGCAAAGAAAATTCTTTGGAAGTATTAAATAAGTCCTCCTCAATGACCACCAGTATGGCTTTCGCCGTGGTCGGTCCACCGGAGATCTTGTGTATGTCACGCACTGTTGGGGCGAGGCCATTGAGAAACACGGTGAAGCCCTTGCGGTATCCCTCGACATCTCAAAGGCCTTTGACAGGGTCTGGCACGCAAGTCTGCTAAGCAAGCTTCCCGCGTTCGGTGTCCCTGCTGGCTTATGCAACTGGATTTCCGACTTCTTGAGTGAGCGGTTGATCCGAGTGGTTATCGATGGCTGCTCATCGGATCTTATGGCAATTAATTCCGGTGTTCCTCAAGGGTCTGTTCTTTCTGCGACTCTTTTTCTGCTGCATATCAATGACCTACTTCAGCTGGGAGCAGTTGGGTACGCGGATGACAGCACAGTCTCAGAGAGATACTTATCCAGTTCTAGAGCTGACAGGGACGAAATTGACATTCTCAGAAAGGCCATGGTAGAGCGCATAAATTTGACCTTAAATCTCGTTTCCCAATGGGGTGACGACAATCTGGTCGAATTAAAAAACAGGCTTGTCTTTTCAGCGCTAAAAGGAGCCGTTTTGAATTGACCCCTACTTTCCGAAGTACATCTGTGCCAGTTACCAGTCGCCTGGAGCTTTTGGGCACGGAGTTGACGTCAGACCTCAACTTCGGCTCAACCATCGAGTCCAGTGCTCAGACTGCAGCAAAAAAGCTGGGAATCCTACACAAGGTGAGGCGGTACTTCACGCCTGGACAGCTTCTAAATCTGTATAAAGCACAGGTCCGTTCTTGCGTGGACTATTGCAGCCACTTGTGGGATGGCTCTGCAAAGTACCAGCTTGCTGCATTGGACTCGATCGAGCGCAGAGCTAAAAGGCTTATAGGCGACGAGGTGCTGGTGGACAAGCTTCATAGCCTGGCTCATCAGCGAACCGTTGCTTGCCTGTCGGTTTTCTACAGATTGTACTTCGGAGAGTGTGCGCAGGAGCTCCATGACCTGATTCCTCCATCTCCCTTTCACTACCGGTCTACCAGACGCACGGCTGGGTACCACCCACACTTGGTTAATATACCGTCTTGTCGTACCAAGCGCTTCTCTTCCACATTTATTGTGCGCACAGCCAAGCTGTGGAATTCTCTGCCGGCTTCTGTGTTCCCTGCCACTTATGACCTTTCAGCCTTTAAAGCACGAGTAAATAGGCATCTTCTGGGCTCGCTCGTCCCATCTTAGACCTTATCTATCGCTTACCATCAGGCGAGATCGAAGTCAAGAGTGGGCCAATCGGTAATAAAAAAATAAAAAAAAAATGTCAGAACTTCCAAAACGTTTGCCAAAATTGGCTCTAACTAAATACAGAAAATGTTTGCAAGTTCCAACTTTCTGTAGGTATTTTTTCTAGGTTCCATAGAACTCATTGATGGTGTAGCGAATAAGATATTTTTTTTATAATCGGATGTGTACTTCCAGAAACTTCTTATTTTTATTTAAATTACTAGAAGTCGCACGGGGCTTCGCTCCAGTGGTCTTTATCACGTTAAGAACATAACCCTCCTCCTTTTGCAGGGTAAAAGGTAGCAGGGTAAAGGAAATTGCTTCCAAATCCACCCCGTACTTTCGAAGATTAGCGGGTTTAAACAAATAAAATACAAACTTTTCCGCTTTTTATTATTAGTATATATATATATATAAATAAAAGTTTTTACTGGCAGCAGTTTTATTTTCATCAACATCAACTCTAGTATTTTCCAACGTAGGTGCAGTCGTCTGTAGCCGGAATTTTGATAAAAGTGTACTTATTTCAATGTTTTGTTACAGTGGCATTGTTTGGGTGAATTTTAATGAGCGACTGCTCAATTGAATTCAGGTTTTTCTAGCCTTGAACTAGTTCAAGGCTAGAAAAACCTGAATTCAATTGAGTATTCATAGGTAACCATGATACTAGTATCATGGTTACCTATGAATACTTAGTGTTTGTACATTGTTTATTATAATCCAACTTTACCTAGTTTTCCGAGCTGTTACCTATTTTACTCGTTAATTTTCCTCTTTCACGACATTTCATTTTGAAGGATTTTTAACCTTGTCAGTTTACAACACTACTCTCTGCCCACCGCTTACTGCCGAACCGCCTTGCCCCCAGATAAGAGATTTGAGATGCAGCCCCCAGGTAAGAGAGGGGTGAGAACAACTGTCAATCTTCGCAGCCTGATCGATTAATGACCTTGATCTTGATGACGAATGTGGTGTCAACCTTAAATAAGTACTCACTTTACTGTATTAAATAAGTAGATATGACACTGACACTAGTATGTATTGTTTTTTTTTTTTAATATATGTATTGTTTTTAATTATTACTTTAGGTAGAGAATGTCTACGGCATTAAGTGTAAATGAATAAATAAATAAGTAGATATACTTAACGATGGAATAATTTCGTCGAACGGTCAAATTAAATACGATTTTATGGTTTTTTAGTTCTACATGTAATTTTTCTTGCCTAACAATAGTCATGTCACACGTGACTCAATTGAAATTATTTTTTTTCTTCAGCTCATCTTTCTGCCGTCTCGAAGCAAGTAGGATTCATTCAAGAACAACACACAAGACAATATTGTGACAAATGTCTGCTGACCCAAATAACTCATTTACAACAAAAATACCTACCACTACTACTAAAGGTGACAAGGAATATTGACGTGTTCTTACAAGAAATAGTCGTTAATAAGGTTCAAAAACCAATTATTCTAATTAAGTAGTGAAGTTGTTCTTATCTACCTAAGTAATAGGCACACAGTACATATCTACCTAATTAATAATGAGTTTACGAGAAACTTAATTAGGTAATACTAAGTACATGTGTAGGTTTTGAATCCATTCAATTATGGAAAAAGTGCAGTTCACTTAATCGTTCGTCAATTCAGAATTGACTTCATTAACAATAAAAGTAGGTACCGCACCTACCCATCCTTTCCGGGATGTTTGTGTGTTAAGTTAAATAGAATTATATTATTGTAAGTTACGGAAACCTGTTGTATGTGAGTTCATGGAATTTAATCAGGTAGGTACTGTTTACGAGTTTATAAATTATCCATAAACAAATAATAAATTAGTGAGTCTTAATGTTATAAGGGCACTACGGTAAATTGTACAGGAAACATAATATTTAAGTATACTATAATAAGTGTGATTCAAGCAGGTCTTTTTATGTTTAAGTTGCATGTATACATAACTTAATCGTTATGGTACATTCCTTTAGATAGTTACGAATAATTCGTGCCCACCTGGTACGAATACTCTATGCTAGCGAAGGAGCGGAACGCGTGAGGGAGAGACAACTCCCTTCCTTGCCACCGCGGCAGATGCTCCCAGATGCTTTAACGAAGATCGAAGCCCGATAAGGCCGTTGTCTGCATGGGTTGCGGAAATGTTTTAGTCAGTAGTAGTGAGACACTCCCTTTGGCTCTACCCAGAGCCGCGGGGGGATTCATTTGACGATTCTCTGGTACAAATACTGTTTTATGCAATAACGTAACACTAAGGATTTTGTATTGTCCTTGGGCGAACAGGCAAAGTTAGGTCCTTGACCAATTTATGTTTTTCGATTGCATAGTTCTTATAGGACATCAAGATTCCATTACCGGATTACACGTGGTAGTCTGAATGATTTAATCTATAGGAATGCATGATAGGAAGAACATTCTGTAAAGATCTTCCCAAGTGCATTTTATTAGTGGGAAGGAAAATGTGCTGTGTTGATTGTACGCCTTTGAGTCAACTAGCCTAATGGAAAGTTTTTAAACAAAATATATACTTGTAATCTACAGGCAGAAATGAACCTTTAATGTTCTAGTGCGTTAGAATGTTTTTCAAGTGTTAGGAGTTGCGTTTCTTTTGAGGAAGTATGTCCAAAAGAACTGTATACAGGGTTATTGGAAATACGTCCCGATCCTGTTAAGGGCGTGTAGATGAGGTCATTAACTAACAAATCAACCCTAGGTTTCTAGGCCTAAAGTATACCATTATCGAGAAAATATTTTGTTTTAAATATTAAAATAAAATAGGACTTTATCTCTTTTAAAAATTTATATAAAAAAAAACGAAAACACGTTTTAACATTCTTATTTATTAAGTAGCTAAAGAATCAAGTTGCGCATAATAAAAAAACATAAAACAATTAAAAACCTCCGTACTTTTGAAAAAAGAGATCCAATACTTATTTTATTTTTATGATTTTTGCAACGTCTAAATAAATATAAATAATAAATATTTTTTTTCTCCTAAAAATCACTAATCTATTTTGACGGCGGAACATTTTATTGGTTTGTTAATGACCTCATCTACACGCCCTTAACAGGATCGGGACATATTACCAATAACCCTGTATACGTATTCTTTTTATTTGCCTGACAGCCTGTATTGCTGATGCTAAATCAAATTATAACTAGTTAGGGATTTCGTGTACCTACCTGGCTTTTTTTGTTTCCCTGAAATCGGGACTGATTTTATCGTGTATTCCCGGTAATATCAGGGTTATTTATAACATATAATATAGTAAATCTACCTAGTTAATAATTATTACATTGTTCTTAACTATTAAAAGCTTTAAGAAAAATACGTGAGTCATACCTTTTGTTCAATTTTGTAGTCTTAATATGTAGTTTCGGAATAAAATGGCAGTGTCATACGGACGGACAGACAGACATGACGAATCTATAAGAGTTCCGTTTTTGCCACTCGGCTACAGAACCCAAAAAGACTCCGTCACTGACAATGAAATGAAATGAAATATTTATTTTGTAAATTGGTTATAAATAACGCTTTTACACGTCATGTTTTTTTGCGTGTTAAGTTTAGTTTAGTTTAGCTAGATGAGGCCGGTGTTTCCTAACTGACTACTCTGAGAAGAAACACCGAAACAAACTCAGAGGTCAACGTCTCTTAAAGTCCATACAATTTGTGTTGGTCCAATAATATGACAAACATGTAGGTTCATGTCTTTGGTGCTCTTTGAGGAAATAACCATACAGATTTGAGTGGACCTGTCCAGACAGTGCAAGCATTTGTGAGTTATCGTGTAGCTCAACTTAGAACTTAAGGAGCTCAGTGAGCTCAATGAACAGTGTATGATAATAGCGTAACAACTACTCAAAGGTAAACACCACATGCATACATTATTGTGTTCTAAATAGTCTAACCTTAACAATTTTACAATTGTTCATTACAAAGTAAACAATGATTACTACTAGTACAATAATAATTTGTATATTTTTGACGATGTTGTAATACTTATAGGTGTAACGTTTATCGTAATTTAAAAAATCTAAAAATCCCGACTGGCGGAAGCAGACGGGACCCAAAATGATCATATTTTTTTTTAAATGGGTCAGGTCCGCCTGCTTGTCACTTTCTAAAATAAAAATGTGCTTATTTCTTGCATTTCAGTTGAGCAGTTGGGTTTTATAGATTTTTTAAATAACTTTTTTTAGTTAAAATATTAATCAACAATTTTTTAGTTTTCCCGGTCGTGTCACATTGGCACCGCACCGGATTCAGAAAGTGAAAGAGCTAATTCCATATTTTTAAACTTTATCTTTTTATTATTTTTGCTAGTATTACACTAATGAGAAACATGATATACATTTTTGAAATCCTTGTGTTAAGCCCTTTAATTTAATACCCATTTTTTCACTGTGTATAATGGCTTCGCACAGCCGCCATGTTTGATTTTTTCAAATGTCTCTTATCTAAGAACACTTGGCTCCTAAGACGAATCTAACGATACCTCAGTTATGTGAATCCATTCAGCGGTTCTGGAGATATGAGGTAATAAAGAATATTACATATATACAAGATACGCGCGGTCGGGTAAAAAGATTTCGCACCGAGACAATAATAAATCTTATAAAAGTTGCACATTTTTTATTATGCTTTGAAATTCAATATAAAATTATTCATGATATAAAATCAAAAGTTTCGAGTTTGTTGTTGCCGGTGAAGCAAGCCTTTGGAAATGTCAATAGGGTCAAAAATCGATTGATCAGATTGGTAAATTCTTTTTTTGTCACAAAACTTCCAGCAGTAGAGAAAATCCGCTTGCTTTCAGTAGAAGTAGAATTTACAGAAAATTTGGGATTTGTATAGCGTAGATCCCGGGTAGTCGGGTATTTCGTAAAATTAGCCCTGGGCACGAAATTGCTTTTGTTACCCCAGTAAGAATACATTATTTTCAAATAACATTTTACAATCGAAATCCCAGGTTAAGTGGGCTGCCAGTGATACATAGGCCTCTTCCAGTTGTTTTTACTCTTCTCTATCTTTCGCTTTCCTTGATCAGATTGTCTATCCAACATTTTTTATATCGTCAGTCCATCTCTTAGCTTGTCTGCCTCATATGCCTGTTTCCACGTGGCTGCCATTCCGTTGTGACTTTTGCCCATTTTATACTGCTATCCATTATCATAACCGGTCTTCCCTACCTCAGACATGAATCTGTACTAATATTTAAAAAAAAAAATGTAAAAAAATAGAACCGATTTCCATATAAAAACACTAAGGCAAAAATAACTTTAATTTCGGTAGTCGGTGCATTTGTTTTGTATTTTCCTTTTTTTGACACCGCCTCCCGAAATTAAAGTTATTTTTGCCTTTGTAGTGTTTTTATATGGAAGTCGGTTCTATTTTTTGCTAAAAAGTTTTTTTTTTTCACGCTTTTTAGTGGGTCAGTTTGTAATTTATCTATTTACAAAAGCCAAAATGTCAACTACTTATCACCTTTTACAAAATATTGCTTTTCCCGGTGCAGAGCCGTTAATTTTTGAGGAGTTCTCCTGGTACATCACTATCAGCTCTACATCACCATATGCATTGTGACGAGCATATAGTGCTTAACCTAATCGCAATCCACGAAATACTTATTATTGAGTAGTTTCAGTGGCCATCTGGGGTCTTCATCATCAGTTCCACGTACTATAAGAAATACCCAAAACGCTATAGGTGTGCCTATAATATTTGAAGAGTTCCCTCGATTTCTCCATGATTCCATCATCAGATCCAAACGTGACGACATTGGGACCAACTAGAAAGTATACCCTTTCAAACAAAAAAACAATTTTCCAAATCGGTCCAGCCATCTGCGAGTAATGAGGTAACATACAAATTGAGAACCTCCTCCTTTTTTTCGTCGGTTAATAATGCGGAAAAGGTTTGTTTGTTTAAACGCGCTAATCTTCGAAAGTTCTAGGTGGATTTGGATGAAATTTGACAAGGAAGTAGCTCGAAGCTTGAGGAAGGTTAAAGGCTAGGCTTTTTAGCCGACTGTAAAAGAAGGAGGGTTAAGTTTTAATCGTGATAAAGTCCACGGGAGCGATGCCCCGCGCTACTGCTAGTTCGATATAATTGTACATTGATTATATGGATACAATCGTATAGGCTAAAGCTACGCCGTGTTTCCATTTAGATTCAATTAGCATTATTGCTAAAATATTCATAACGCAGAAAATGGATCTTATTCCAGTTATCAGCGTGGCAGTTGTAGCTTTGAGTTCGACTACAATTTGCGATAGGTATAATATATAGACTAGTCTTGTTGCGCCACTTTCTTCGGCGACAAATATGCCACTGCTCATTGTATCAACTTTCTGGTTGGTACATGCGTAGAGAAAAGACAGAAGGTAAAGAAAGAAAGAAGAAGGTGAGAAGATATATATGTATATATTATTTGTATACTCTTTCGGTAATTTATGACATTTTATTTATTTGTTCACCTATCACATTGTGGTCTTTTCAACCCAAAGGTTGACTGGTAGATAATGCCTTGTTGCTATTTTACATAAAGTTTAAATAAATAAAGAAGACTTTTAAACTTCAACCCGTAGGACCCGTAGGATCTTGTATGGAATTCAGCTCCATCCCTAGAGCTGTAAAGAGCGAAAAAAAGGGTTATACACACCATTAACAATGTAATTGCTAGTCATCTTTAAAAAAAATATATATATATTTTACATCTCTCATATTCGGTAAGTAGGTCCTTATTACCCCCAAATGGGGCTTGTAGGTAACCAATTAGCGCTCTAGGGTAATAATGTAGCTAGAAAAGCCCTAGGGCGGTAAGTAATTTAAAAAAAATCTCTTCACTCTTTCAAAAAATTCGCGTACATCTAACCATCATACTGGCAATAGACATCATGCATTCAGCCCAATGACGAAAGATGTCGCTTCGCTATTCAGCCTTGTCTTCGTATGAGTATAATAGTCATCAATTTTAAATATCGAACGGCGAAGCTCAATTTCGTTCTTGAAAAAATAATAATTAAAAAACAAAGATGAAAAAAGTCGAACTGTAGTAAATATCTCGGCCTGCAATTGATGCCTTACAGCCCTTGGCTACTAATCTACTAATAATAACCCCGCATTATCTGTTGATTGCAAATGCTTATGGCACAAATAAGGAAATGATTCAAACTTAGGAGAAACAGAACTGTCTGAGAACAGTCTGCATGGAGTAGATCTTGTTGTGAACACTTTCTTAGTTGATACATATACCTATGTTCGCCTACCTTGTGTAGAAAGTTCATTATTTTATTCTTGTCTCGCGCTTTCTTATAAGTAAATCTAAAAAAAAACCGTTGTGATTATAACAGCAAGCATTGATTAAATTATCAGCCCTATTCATAATAAGCTTTTTATCAGAAAGAGTTTTCTACACAGAATGTATTTTGTGCAAATGTACGGACGCCAGCACATCAAGCTACAACAATCTGTCAAATTTCTTTAATAGATTTTCAACTTTATTGTTAAAGAAATTAGGTTCAAGGTTGATTGGGAAAATTTGACAGTTTCGGGTAGCTTCATGTGCTGGCGTCTGTACCTACATATGTTTCGAATCTGCTAATCAGTATTTACACTAAGCTTGGTTAAATTTTTAGGGTTCCGTAGTCAACTTATAGTTTCGCCATGTCCGTCTGTCTGTCCGTCTGTCCGCGGTTTAGCTCAAAAACTATTGGTACTAGAAAGTTGTACTTTGGCATGAGTATACACGTTAATGACGCCGAAAAAGTGGTAAAATAAAATTTTGAAAAAAAAACAATTATTTAGGGTACCTCCCATACATGTAAAGTGGGATGAATTTTTTTTTTTTATTCTTCCCATAGTGTGAGATATCGTTGGATAGGTCTTTCAAAAATATTAGGGGTTTGGTAAGACCGTTTTTTGATTAAGTAAACCGTTCGTGACTTATCAAGCTTTAAAGTACCAATTTTCGTTAGAGTCAAGTGTCCCCCCCCTCTATCAACTAAACGGTTATAGTTAGAAATTCAAATGTCACGGCAGTAGTACCTATATATAACGAAATTTAAAGGAAAACTATCACACATAAGTGGGCTTTACAAGTTTACGAGTAATAGTCGACCAATTGTATTTGACTCGATAATTTCGAACAACTCTATAGAAATGTCGATAGATGGCGCTAAGCGCCAGTTGTATCATGCTAGCTTCTTGTGACGATTGAGTAGTGTAGCTCTGTGTCCGTATTTAAATTCAAAACACCGGCTATGACAAGTTTTATACAAATCTCTAAAAATAATTGAAACTTTCCGTGCAAAATTGTCGGATCAGGTGAGGATTTGTATAGGAAGTCAAATTAGTTAGGTAGTCATGTTTGGCTTTTAGTTAGAGCATGGTACGAAACGATCAGTCAGCGAATACGACACGCACTTGACTGTTATAAAAACTACGGAACCCTACACTGCGCGTGGCCCGACACGCACTTGACCGGTTTTTTTAAATAAATCATCTCATGTCTGTATAATATTACTATGTCATGCTATACTACGTGTCTACATTAAAATCACCATTGACCTAGCGTGCGATATTTGTGTGTAGATCTGCATTATTAAAACACAACACACAAATGTGTTGCTAGGGGATTTCTTCTTCCCAGCTAGAACACAAGGGCGTGCGTTTTGGGGAACTGACTTCGTGTAAATTTTTGACGTTCAAAATGTACTGATTTTCTACTTTTAATTATTTACTTTTGATTTTGTTTTTGAGGGTTCCGTTCCTCGAAAAGGAAAACACTGAGCCCTTATGGGATCACTTTGTTGTTCGTCTGTCTGTCTGTTAAGACCTTTTATAAAGGGAACGCGTAGAGATATAGAGTAGAGCTGTGAAGCTGTGATTTTTTTTTATTATCCAACAAAAGATACGACCTTACTACTGCGGCGATTACTTGCAGCGCTTCATATTGTTTGACGTAAAGTATAGTATAGTTAAATAAAGCGACTGCAAAAGATACAAATCGTACCTTCTGGCATGGCAGGGTCTTACTTAAATCTCAGGCTGGTAGCTAGGTGCCCTAATAAGGTCACGATGAGCAAGTCAACCTTTAATAGTTTCCTCAGATAATTTGTTTGTTAATCTTTCTCTTAATATTGTGAGAAGTGTGAATAGTTTAGAGTAAATAAACTGTTCAGTTTACACTTAATTTTACTAGTGATTCCTGACTCACTGTTTAGACTTGATTACTGATGTGTTTATGAGCTTTGTATAACACTCTAATATAAATTCTAGAGTTAGGTAGGTATATTTACCTGTAAACGTACATATTGAATTTGTTATGGTACACTTCCGTTTGTATGACGTGAATATAATGGCACTTTGTGGATGTAACGTTAATCATAATATTTTACGTAACTTAATAATTTAGATGTGTACCGGTAATTAACATTTCGATAATAGTTTATTGATGGATACTTGCCAATTTTGAGAATAGCTGTCTAACAAGGAAATCAATACCTAAATTAATCAATTCTCGGTTGAGGCAAATGACAGGAAGTGGTGATTATAACCAATGTAATAAATTTACTAGAACTCGCGCGTGGCTTCGCTCCCGTGGAATTTATGATGATAAAAACATAACCCTCCTCTTTTGCAGTCGGGTGAAAAGTAGCATATAACCTTCCTCAATCTTCAAGCAACTTCCATACCAAAATACATTCAAATCCACCCCGTACTTTTGAAGATTAGCATGTGTAAACAAACAAACTTTTCCATTTTACAATATTAGTGTAAGTACATTGTAATGTAAACAAAAACATTTAGCCCAAATCATAATTTCATAAACGGAATCTCGGTCAAGTAAATGTGCATGCGTAACGGGCGGGTACAGACCTAATTAGTTGTTACGAAAACCGATCGACTAGCAACGCAACGTGACCACGATGGAGCATCACGAAATAGATTCGACTCAGAAGGACTGTTCAATAGGTACCTAACTAGTCCTTTCGTGCGTGTACATTTGTATTCAGAAAAGATGGATCAAAATCAAATTGCAAAGGAAGTATTCGTAAGCTTACGACTGATCCAGTGAAGCTGCAACATTAAGTTGCTTATTCAAATTATGTCTTAAATGGTGGCCTAAATCTACGGTGCTCCCAACAGACTGTAATTTTGCTGTCAGCTTGCATTTCGAATGTTGTCTGCCTATAGCCAATACAATACGTAACTTAATACAACTTAATACAAATTACTAACTACCTTGAAACCTTCAACTGAAGGAATAGGGTTTTTAGTCAGTAGAAGTCTGACACTCCCTTCCGCTTCACCAGAGCGGGAAGAGTCAAAAGATGATTTTCTTACACAATTTTATTTTAACAGCATCCTAGGGTTGTCCGACAGAACCCGGAGAGAATATAGTTATAAAATCCTACTATTATAATATTGTCTCTAAGATTAATCGTCTTTATGGCCCGGTCCGGACACATACTGATAATATGTGATAACCGTCTTCCACAACCCTACACACGCTGCAGTGTTTTAGGAAATCGACCAGAATACACGTATTTTGTTTGGTAACTGTCCATAAAGCTCGCCGCCTATTTTCAGGCTTCATGATAACAAGACCTTATCGAAGCCTCAAAACAGTCACAGACCGCTACTTCTGTGGCCTCCTGCTTTGTGCAATAGATATACGAGTATGCCATTGTGTTTAGCTTTAATTGTTGCCACTCAATTTAAATATGGAGATCGTTTTGATTTGCATGGTAGTTAACTAGCGGGACGTTTTGTGGGACTTTGTGCAGTGTAGTAGTTATGTATTTTACGTTCCGTTTCTAAAGGTCAACGGTTAGCAGGAATTCTTTACGCCCTCTGACATTATAGCAGACAAATGCACATTCAAAAATTTAGAAATTCCATTAGTTATTTCTTGTATCCTTGACACTGCATTACATATGTATCACTATCTGGGACCGCGACCACAGATTACTAAATAGTTACTTCGTAACAGATACATCACTCTCATACAAAAACGAAAATACATACGCTATAATAGCCTACAAAATCTTAATAATAATACGAGACACGCACATAGAGAGTTGAGATTGTTTTGCCCGCCGCGCGACCCACGTCATCGAGCGAATGTCCTAGGGTTGTATTTATGATGATATTGGTAATAAAACGAATATAGAAAAACAATTATGTTTTATTTGTTGATCAAATATGTTTCAGTTTAATAAAATGATAGATGCATTTTTCCTTCCCTGAATTCCCGCTTATTAAATTTTAGTGTCGAAAATATCCGAAACCGCGTAAATAATTTTAATTTTAATA
This sequence comes from Tholera decimalis, assembly GCA_943138885.2. NCBI lineage: Eukaryota > Metazoa > Arthropoda > Insecta > Lepidoptera > Noctuidae > Tholera > Tholera decimalis. Next base: position 19,081,479 of record OW964572.2, on the reverse strand, counting down.
AAATTCCGCGCAAATAAATAATCAAAAGGGAAACAGGAGCAAAGCGGAGGAAAATCAATTGTTTTTAGGTCGATTCATTATGACGTTGTCAAAATTATTTAAAAAGGCTCAGGCAGGCGTGAGCAGCCCACTGTCGGATGTACCGACGGCGATACGCGAAGCGGTAGGCATATAACGTGTGGCCTTGAGCGAGTGACGGACTGCCGCGATGTCGTTGGCGTGGTAGGGTTCCCGGCGTAAAACCTCGTTAAAAAGAGCCTTTATGTTGCCCTATATAACATTTTTTTGTTCAGAATAGGCTTGCGTTTGACCACCATCTCACCTGATGGTAAGCGATGATGTGGTCGAAAATGGAGCACGCTTGTCTAGAAGTAACCTATTCACTCTTGACTTAATGTCTCCCAGGTTATAGGATCAGGAAACACAGACTCCGGTACGAAATTCCACTCCTTAGCCGTAAGCACAATGAAAGTTCCAGTTAAAGTCTCAGTAAAATCGATGCAGTCGTTCCCGCGATAAGCTGCTCAATCTCTATCAAGCCCAGGTTCGGTCGTATATGGAGTACTGCTCTTATCTTTGGGATGGATCTGCCAAGTATCAGCTGGACGCGCTTGAGTCTATTGAGAAACGGGCCAAAAGACTTATTGGCAACGATACACTGGTCGAATCAAAGCTCCGGAGCCTTGAACATCGACGACGAGCTGTTAGTCTATCGGTTTTCTATACATTTCGGGGAGTGTGCGATGGAATTACACAATCTAATTCCGCCAAACCCGTTCCATCATCGGACTACAAGATAAACGGCGACGCGCCATCGTTACATGGTGATGGATATCTCACCTATACGCACAAAACGTTTTGCGAATACCTTTATTGTGCGTACGGCTAAGGAGTGGAATTCCCTGCCGGAGTCTGTGTTTCCCGATAGCTATAACCTAGGGGTCTTTAAGTCAAGAGTGAATAGGTTAGTTCTAGGTAAGCGTGCTCCATCTTCGGCCACGTCATCACTTACCACCAGGTGAGGTGGTGGTCAAACGCGAGCCTATTATCAATAAAAAAAGCCCGGGCAAACATAAAGAAACATAGACAAACAACATTTTGAAGACGTTTGCTTATATTAAATTGAAGTAGTAAATCATTTTAAGTACTTGAAAAGACGCAGTTATTTTGAATTCACAGATGGACACTCAGTAGTATTTATATGTACAGAACTAGCAGTTGAGAGGTGACCTCTCTCTTGGACTTAATCACGATAAAAACATAACCCTACTTCTATTGCAGTCGGGTAAAAAGTAGCCTAAATCCTTCCTCAAGCTCAAGCTACTTTTATAAAAAATATCATCTAAAGCCACCACTGATTTGAAAACCACACTCTCTGAAAGCCACAAACAATCTTTTCCGGCTTTATAATATTAGTATAGAAAGATATAACATACATTTTACTCCTTAACCTTATCTACCATTCTTTTCCACTAACCAGTCGAAGCATACGGGTATAATTTGAACTGTCGTTCAGTTTGCTAATTGCCTTGTTTACATCGATTTGTATACATGTATGTATGTGTTTACACAAATATCCTGCTCTACGATCCACTGTTATAAAGAATTTTAATGTCTTTACCGCTTTGTCTTAATGTTTTATCTAGTTATAAAGTCACTTTTGTGATTTACTTGTTTTATATAACTAGTTATATTTGATGGCATTTTGATCATAGGCAAGGGAAGTTGTTGAAACGTAACTTACTAACAACAGTTTTGGTTTAATAATTACAACCTCACGGTTCGATATTCAAGGTTAAGTAATGTTTACCGAGGTCGGTCCGCGGATGGATGAAACTGGATCGACTTCTCAACAATTTTCGTTTCATTTTTGGCCTTAGAAAATATGATCCACATTTGAGCTTAAATGGTTGCCTATCCGTCAAAGGAGATCCCTCAGATCCCTCTGTATGCTCTTCACTATTTTGAACGATCCTTGTGCTCCTGTTTACTTAAAACAAAATTTTAAATTGTTGGGCACAGTTTTTTTTAGGGTTCCGTAGCCGAATGGCAAAAAACGGAACCCTTATAGTTTCGTCATGTCTGTCTGTCTGTCTATCCGTCCGTATGTCACAGCCATTTTATTCCGAAACTATTAGGACTATACATGTGAAACTTGGTAGGTAGATGTATTCTGTAAACCGCTTTCTGATTTAAAAAAGAAATTAAAATATTTATAATAAAGGGGGGCTTCCCATACATTGAACTAAAACTGAAAATTTATTTTTTCATCAAATTTATGCATGTGTAGTATCTATAGACAGGTCTTTAAAAATGACTCAGGTTTCTAAAACAACTTTTTCATAAAGTTAATCGTTTAAAAGATATTCGCTTCCAAAGTGGTAAAACGTGTGTCCCCCCCTCTAACTTCTATATTAATGGAGTGAAAAATCTAAAAAAAACATATGTCTATAGATCTTAATGTAAACTTTCAACCAAAATTGGTTTGAACGAGATCGGGTCAGCAGTTTTTGAGATACAGCATATTTTATAAAACCGCAAATATAACTTTGTAATTCATACAAACACTATGAAAAACAAAGTTATTTAGCGTAGTTGTAAAAATGTAAATAAGCTAGTTTTAAGAAATTTTAAGGTTTTTTTTTCATTCGTCAAATAAATATACATATTATATTATATTATTATAGTTACTACGGAACCCTTCATGGGCGAGTCTGCCAATTTTTTAAAGGTTACTAGCAATGTGGGTACAATTCACATTACTAGCAATCCTGTTAAGCCCTCCAACTAAGCTAAATATGCTTGTGTCTGGAGTGGGTTCACGGCAATAGTGTAATTAATGGGTGGTCGAACCCGCGACCTCTTGGTCACAAGTTCGACATCTTAACCATTATTTTTTCAACCCAAAGGTTGACTGGTAGAGAATGCCTTGCTGCATTAAGTCCGCCCATGTAACCCCATTGTACATAAAGTTTAAATAAATAAATCATTTTTAAAAGCTGTAATAAATTACGTCGTTGGTCCCGCCTGACATTTATGTACCTACATCTTTGACAGTCGTTACGGGAAGTCAGAAGCCAGAACATCTGACACTGGTCTATTGGATTGTGTTGGTTAGACTGGAAGCTGACCCCAACATAGTCGGGAAAAGGCTAAGCAGATGATGATGCCATTTATTATCACTTATTTTGGTCTTACATTAATATCGATCGTATTGTTTAACTCCCAGCTAATGTCCGGTGACGAATTCTCGTTTAGTAATTGCCACTCTAAACCAACGACTGTACACTAATTCCATTATTCTATAACATTAACACGAATCTGTTAGAAACTGCGGTTAGATCACGAACAGAATGGCCAAATGAAGTTATTCGCGTGATCACCAGCACTTACGGCCGTGCTTACGGTCTGGAACGCTCACCCGACTCGCTATCTGCCCGTTAAAATAATTTACAAAGCCTATTACACTATATCAGCCAATTATTTTATCACCGAACAGACGAACGTGGAAAATAACACTGTGTTTTAGGGCAAAGCATATAACAATGTATCTCGGTACAGCTGTTATCTGCGACCACGTGTTTTCTAGCTTAATCACTATGCATGTGTCATTTACGTACAGTAGACGAAACAATTTGGAATGCGCGCAGCTGGCTGTAACTTTTTTCGACACAGTTTTTGTGTACAATCGTTTAACTTGTGGCGCATAATTATGCTAAATGGCCATGATGTGTATTAAAGGTGTGATTTATGTAAAAAAGTTATTATTTATACACGCGCTAATATTCGAAAGTATCGGGTGGATTTGGATAAAATTTGGCATGGAAGTAGCTTGAAGCTTAGGAGAGGATATAGGCTACTTTTTACCCGACTGCAAAAGAAGGAAAGTTATGTTTTTATCGTGATTAAGTCCAATGGAGCTCTTTACTCTAATGATTAATATTTAAATGCACTGCCAGCGTGCGGCTGCATACCAATTAATTTAGCCGTGCGTACACGTCTACAGCACGTTGTTGTTATCTATAGATAGATATACTCTTTATTGTACACCATAACAGAATTAAATGAGGACTTAAAAACTACAAAGGGTGTTGCAATGGGCGGTCTTATCGCTAAAAGCGATTTTTTACAGACAACCTTTGGATTGATTTGACACAGCAGGAGAAAATAAATACGCGGTTAGTCCATGGTTTAACATAGTATAAAGCAAAGTCGCTTCCCTGTGTCTGTCCCTATGTATGCTTAAATCTTTAAAACTACGCAACGGATTTTGATGCAGTTTCATTCAATAGAAAGAATGATTCAATAGGAAGGTTTTTAAGTATATAACATGCATAATATAGTAGAGGAACACTGATAATTTTTGAGGTTTCTAATGTGATGTCGCAAATAAACACATTTTTTTGCGCTTGCTTTGCAAAAGCTGGCTGAACCCTACGAGATAGATCAAAATAATGTACTACAGTATTGTACACCTTAAAAAGGTCAACAAAAAAGTCTTCGATGGCATCTGTCTATCTCTTATAGATAACCCACAACAACCATTTTTTATCCTTTACTTTTTACGAGAAATACGAGCATATTTTACGAAGCGATTTTAAGCAATACAGCATTAATCCTTATCCAATTAAGTACCATAAATACATTGTGCATTTAATATAAATCAATATTGCCCTTTACAGAATATAATTTAAATAAATAGTTTCGAAGATATTATAGATTTAAAATGCAAGGACATAGCGGTTGCGGCGCGGTGCCGGCGGAGGCACGGCGCGCGTGCCTATGTTGCTTAGATTTGAGCGTTGAATGTTTTTCCCATGGTAAATTATGTGTCGCACTTTCAAGAGTAATTACTAAAGAGAACACGTATGTCGAATGACAAAAAGGCTGTCAACGATGTATATAAAGACATTCTATAGTATATTTAATAAAAACATTGCACCCGTGCGAAGCCGGGGCGGGTTGCTAGTTCACTTATATACAATAAATAAGTATACATATATACATAAAAAAACAAAGCTGAGATATATAAAAAATTGTAACAAATTAAAGAAAGAGATAGAGATTATCTATGTAATTATAAGTAAGCGGTGTCCACGTTTGTCCTTAACATTTAAATAGTACTTGTAATTCGTTTGAAGTTACTCCGGAAAGGACAACGTAATAGATATTAGGCTTTGTGCTGTGTTAGCTTCTAATCTGTGTTGGACAGGTCTTTGTAGTTCTGTTAAAAAACACGTGTTTCTATGACTAATACGTACATATAGTAATAGTGAGTTTGCATGTGTATTTACGTTAATTACACTTCCTTGGTTATGTCAGTCATTAGCTCGATATTCTTCGTTGTTTTGTTTTCCTGATTATTTTTCCATAGAAATAGGTATACAGCGATGTTGTAACTTCAATATTTATTATAGGTAGTTAATGAGTTTGACACATAAATAATAAATAAATAATAAAAATAATAGGTGTCAGGTTTGCAGGACTAATGACATGAAATAAGTTCCCTTTCCTAATAAATCTCACTGGATAAATGTAGAACAGTAGCTATTGATGACCACTTAGTTTTCTTAAGAAACAGAACGTGTTGTATTCTAAGCTTAAGTTTGCCACATGATGACTAATAATGATATGAATGATAGGAATTGGGCAGGATACCTAGCAGTAGCAAGGCGCTGTGATGGCGGATGGAGTGAAGTTGTGACCGTATCGCGTCCTAGGGCTGGAAAGAGGTTGGTCGCGGCAGCGAGATAGGCAGATGACATTGTTACCTGTAACCTGGGGGCTTTATGACAAGATTGATTAGGTTACTTCTAGGTAAGCGTGCTTCATCTTCGACCACATCATCGCTTACCATCCGGTGAGATGGTGGTCAAATGCGACTCTATTGTCAAAATAAAAAGATAGACTGGCACATTAACATGGAGCCATATACCCAGCAGTGGGTGAAGTCAGGCTGTGGATAAAGTTGATTGAAAATAACACTTTTACACGTTACTCTGTTTTGGTCAGTTTAAACAAGGTAAAGTTGGCAGGCCATGAACTCTGTAACGCGAATCACGAAGTGCTCTGACCCGCCTTCAGACTGTGATTCTTACTGTAGGTACCAACAAATCAGCTGCAATATGTATTGTTAACTATAAAATTTATCGCGTGAACTAACCAAGTACGGTTGCACGCTTTAACTTCCAACATTCTTCGTCTTGATTGTAACTGGTAAGATTTCGACGTGCTCATTAGTTATCTGAAGTTTTCTTTAGCGCCGTGGTTCAAGCAGATTATTTTCTACACGCTTCGTTATTTAAATTACCTAAGGATGAAATTGTTGAAGTGAATCACGATGTTAGGTCTTAGTGATCCTTATACATTCTTGCTTATTTTATTAGTAGGTATTCAGTCTCTTCTTGGAATTATTATATTACCGATACTTACCTAAACCCAAATGGAGCAGGTTCCTTCTAAAGAAATCAATAAATCAGCCTAGTATTTCCCTGTTGCAGTACACAGGGTTTTACAGTCTTACCAACAATGATGCAGATCAATATGAATATTTTATATGAGTGACTGCCTGTCTGACCTACACAACCCAGTAACTGGGTAATACCGGCCAAGATACGTTTTCGGCCAGCTTTCTCCGACCAGACTTAGATATTGTTTAAGATCGAGACCACAGCTTGTGCTTCTCAATACTCAGAGGAAGTTCAGTATTGTCACCCATCTACCTACGGACCTTGCAAGCGTTGCGTAACGTTGAATACCGATCCGTGCGCCTAATATTACTAGCCACCACCAAGCAATAGGCAGGTACTTTTTTTAAACTTCCGGCGATTGTAATACATATATTCTATTAAGCAAGAATATTTCAAACTTTTCACGTTTAATAGTTTTTTTTTTTTGCGATGCTTCGATAGTTAGCAGCGATTGATATATCTGAAGCGACCACAGTTACCAATGTATTTATTTAATATATTGGCATACACACAAGTAACATTGGCCGAGAAACACTAGTGCATGTGGTAGATAATCAAAACCTGTATTACAAGTCACCAGAATTTCACCTCTCAGAAACTGTTTTACACAAAATCATTGTACCTACTATTACTAAAATACAAGGTAGGCAAGCAAAATAAAATACATGAAAGTACCAAGTACCCTCTACATTACATATTAAATCGAACTCCAAACGCCGCGACTTCGTTCGCCTGGGAGGGTTTTCCCGCGTAAATCCTGATCCGGTGGAAATTCCGGTATAAAAAGTAGCTTATGTGTTATTCCAGTATGTCAACTATCTACATACCAAATTTCTTTCTGATCATTTCAGTAGTTTTTGTGTGAAAGAGTAACAAACATCCATACATCTGTCCTCACAAATGTTTGCTTTTATAATATGTATTAGTAAATAAAATACACAGAACACAAATGTTCCTTTCCACGTGTGACCGGATTTGACGCTTGACCTTTACCGACGCCCTATCCGTGCTAATGTCGCGTGCACACTGCACGGTGACAGTTTGTTAACCTGCCACCTAGACGTAATGCCATCAGTGTAACCTTAGCACTTCATTTTATTTGACCGATAAACTGCTGTCTTTATTTGCGTTGTTCATAAAAAAAGCTTTATTTTATTGGTTTTACTTTAGATTGTTGTTTGGGGGTTGGTTTTGTTGTACCTTGGTTAAGACTTCGATATTTATTATAATTAAAACATAAACATTCTTTATTGCCAAAAAGATTATAAACCTACCCATTACAATTGTTAAAATTCCCTGACTTCTGAACTAGTTGTAAACTGTAATCAAACAGAAGATAAAAAAATGTGTTTTTATTGTTGGCTTGCGTTTGACCAGGATGTCTCCTGATGGTAAGCGATGATGTGATCGAAGATAAAAGAAGCATGCTTACCCAGAAGTATCCTTATCACTCTTGACTTAAAAACCCCCAGGTTATCAGGAAACACAGACTCTGAAATTGCTTTTAATACTCAGTATTTAACATTCAAGTTCTAGATAATTACTCAAATTGCAAGATTTTTCCTTTCAATCACAAACTTGTTATTCTTGCCTTATAGTTTCCTTTCCTTGTTGTATCTCTTCTTCGGGAAACACTTTTACGGAAAAACCGCAGTAGCTATAAGTCAATATGATATTTATTAAACATTATTTTTCTTAAATTTACACAAACCGTACGTATATGAAACGGACAAACCCAATCAACATTTATCCATCTTTTTACTCAACCCTATATTTCTTTGTTTCCAGGACCGCGTTCTGAACATCACAAGTCAAATAATGGACCAGCTGCTAGGTGACGAGCGAGTGGCGCGCGGCTTCAGGGTCAAGTTTCCAGAGGATGTGCTGCAAGACAACCTGGCTGGACAGCTCTGGTTCGGCGCTGAGGTTGGTACTATCCACGCTTTGTACCTCCTCCGTTGATGGAGACAATTTTTATATTTTCTGTGGAAAAAAATCATGAAACGATTCCTTCCGGTCTGAGTGGAGCGAAAGGGAGTGTCAGACTTCTACTGAGAATGGCTGAATCATATGTTATACAGATGTTTTAACCAGTACATGCTGAGAGTAAGTAAGCTTCTTAGCATTCGGTCTTGAGCCTCCTACACCCAATCCTTGCCTGCTTGTTTGTCGAGGTGGATATGTTCATGGATGTCCTACGCCCTGGGGCTGGTGAAAATCACCTCAGGCACACGAGGTGATTTCATCAGCACCAGCGGCGCATACTTGCGCCGAGGGACTGAAAACACTTCCATATTCCTCAACGCGCCCCCACTAGTCTGGTCATGTTGGGGAATCCTTGCCTGCTACTTGAACTATGTCGGTGGTCTACCTGATTTGCGGTCTACCTACGTTCCTAAAGCCAGTTCTAGATCTATTCTCCTTTGGATAATGCGGTAGGTAGCATCTAACTGTTGCAATATTAAGGTGCCCAGCTCTACCTATCGCATTATTCAAAGGATATGCCAGGATATGCCCATGATAGATTGTTACGTATTGTGACGATACCCTTAACACTTTCAGACACGGGACCAATATTAGACAGAGTTAGCAATTTAATTTCACTGTTTATGATACACCTTGTTTGCCTATCCCCTCAATTCTGTGCCCGTGTATCAGCGTCACGACCAACTTCTCTAACGTACTTCCAGTGTAGGTCGCCATTAAGTCTGTTGAATTATATGTTAACGTACCCCATTCAGACCAAATTACGACAGGTCAGTCATTCCATGTAAGGCGGCCTTTAGGCAAATCAAACTATCCTATAAAACAATACAAACATTAACCGTACTTGGAACCTATGTAAATATCGACTGCCATGAACTAACAATACCGAATAGAATGAAAAATTAGTTGCGTAATGACCAGTAGGTGAATAGGCATCGAACACAGAGCACAGTACCGCCCATGCCGGCAGAAACTAGAAACGCTGATCAAATTTAAATGTACCTAAATATTTATTTTTCTATATCAAAGGTACATACTACCTCTCCATCACTTCTAAATTCTTCTGTAGATTCGAATAATTCCTCAGTAGTCGTCATTATTGAAATGTGACCATTTTATCGACAATGCACAAATACCCACGAACAACATTCTTGGAACTTTCCATTCGTTTGATCCGCTTGTGACGTAGGCAGCGGTCGTATTAATGCGACAGCCGCGCTAGACTAACTAGAGAAATATGTTGCAAGCATAGGCGTCTAGGGCTGGGAACTAAAGTCAAATTTTGGCATTATACAAAGATCCTGGAGAATATTTTTCTTTTGAATAATAAGGAAAAGAATTAATAACACAAGGCAATATGTTAAATTTAACTTTATTTCGTATGACTGTTTATTTTATGCTCAATGATGCATTCTACCTTATTATTTAACTGTTTGTTATTTCGTTTTTAAAATGTGCATTGCATTGTATCCCATCCCTATGGTCAGATTTATGCGACGCGCGCGATAGACACCGAAAAAAAGTCCAAGCTGCCAATTACTTATTTTTGTTTAAGTTTTTTCAATGATTAGAGCTATGAAACATAATTTTAAGTAATTGTTGTAAATAATAGCTCTATTTAATAATAGTTTTAGTTGTACCACACACTTAATAGGACGAAAATAGAACGAAAAAATCGTGCGTGTTCTCTGTCGCAGAAATACGACACGAGCGCTAGGGACACGGAAATATGTGTCGCATATATGCGACACAAGCGGTTAAAAGGTTAGGTTCACGCTGTGCGTGTGTGACAAATATTATAAACTTATGATGAGACTCACTGGCACCGTTTGTTTGTATGGAAAGTCTGAACAGTACTGTCAGTAGCACAGAACAGACAAAAGTGGTTAGAAAGGAAATAGTTCCTGGTTTGTATGAGAACGCGTGTTGCCGCTTGTCTCCCACTCTTTAGCTCCATTACAAGCAAGAGGCCCGTTACGTATGCGAATTACGCACACAAATAAATTACACACACTTGCTACTGACTGACCGTGCATCACGGCCAATTAGGGCAAAGGACGAAAAGTCAATGGTTGAAGTGTTGAGGACGCGACTCATGCAGTACATTGTAAGCGGACTTGGTCATTGCGTTGATTAAGCGAGTACACATCGGGCAATGTATATTTTTTGTAACTTGTTGCAATAATGTTGTTAATGTTTGAAATTTCATAGTGATCAGAATATTTTTATGTTTTTTACAAATACAATTGTAATTAAATGTTATTTTCGACTTACCGATGGAAAGATATACCTCCTCGCTCTATACTTGCGGTCTGAATTTTTGTTTTACAGGTTATAATTGCACAACACGGCATTTTAAAACAGAGCTCTGTGTTCCGAAGTAGTCCGAAGCGCACTAAACGCGGTGAATGAATTAATCGGTCCAGCTTGATTTTCGAATCATAGTTGTGGCGCAGTCGCAACGCCCACATTACCATTCCAACCTTATTCATCTATTCCGTGATCAGTAGCAGCCGAGGCGTGTCCGTACTCTATGGCATCGAATGTTTTTCCAAGGTTACATGTAATGTTTCTTGTACTATCATATTCTAACCATAACATTGATGATCCATCAACTGGAACGCAACTTAACCTTATAGGCATCCGATTCTGAACGCTGTAGAGAATGGCTTAGCGTTATAATAAGTGGATTTCTGAGTACGTAAGTAATTAATATATGAGTCACGCACGCTTAAGGTATACGAACACGCAGTTATTATATTTTACATAATATTAGAACTGCTTGCCAACACGTATGGTACGTTGGTACGTCGATCTGGGAGTGAAAATTTGAAGTATGCTTCAAACAAATTCTTTGCTAACATAGCGGGCACATGTAACGAAATATCATCGATGGAAGTAAAATAAATAAATAAGGTGCGTTAACCATTTCATTCCTTAATTGTACGCTGCATAGTGACAATTGCTGTATAGTGGGAACACAGATGGTTTTATCACTTTCGCCTTTAAATCGACGAAATATCATGGATGGAAGTAAAATAAATAAATAAGGTACGTTAACCATTTCATTCCTTAATTGTACTCTGCATAGTGACAATTGCTGTATAGTGGGAACACAGATGGTTTTATCACTTTCGCCTTTAAATCGTTCACTTGATCAAAATCATGCTACCAGCCAAAGACATAGTTTTCGAAACGTTGTTCCTGTGTTTTGACATAAAATTGGAATTAGATCACAATTCGCGATGAAAGGTTTTGTATAAGTTTGGTCTTCTATTGTACCTTTGTACAGTGAACAATAGCTATTCCAATAATTTATGACCAAGGTACTATGCGTGTAGGTCAGAAAACAGAATCAGAACTATTTCTGTACGCTATTGATTGACCTTGACTTAATAATATTTGAGTAAAATAATCCTATTTCAAGAATGAACGTGACTTACGCCGTTTGCAGAATATTTGCTATGATAATGTTGGATAAGTCCATGTGAGTAAGACAGCTGTGTGAGGCTTACCTATACAATACGTCTAGTTCTAGACTTAGTGTGATGACTAAGTCTTTTGATATTTTTCGATATCGCCTGGTTTGCGAGGCGGTTTTTTTATTGGATATAGGCTGATTGACCACCATCTCACTTGATGGTAAGCGATGATGTGGCCGAAGATGAAGCAAGCTTCCCTAGAAGTAACCTATTCACTGTTGACATAAAGAGTGAATAGGTTACTAGTTTTTCGCATTAAAATTCATCAACATACAAAAAAGAAACAAACAAACTCGCAGTTATTATAGTTGAAAGCCTACGTGCTAAACAAGTTAGTGGATAGTTTCGTAAAAAGATATTCAAGAGTTTTTCGTAAAAGAATCACAAGCATAGGTAAATTTATTAACACATCCTAACTGACGAAATAGGAACATTTTGACATAAACGTTACTATTGGTGAAATGGACCTACAAATCGACCTACGTCGGTTTTAGGTGGATCTTCAAGGTTAATCGACGCATACTGCGGTTACCATCTTAACACTCAAGAAGCTCTTTGCCACAGACTAGTCAGAATTTTAATTCGATTCCAGATTTGACATTAGCTACTGTCATTTTGTGAAATAATGATACCACATATAATAGTGTAGTGATGAACACAAAAATCGATAAACAATCAGTGTGTGTGCCATCAGTGTGCCAATTAAAGACTAAATTATTGATTTTTATTTAAATAAATACATAATTATTCATAATAATTATTTATTAATTAGTAATCGCTGCTCTATTTTATAAAAAGTTAATATTTTTGTTTTTATATTAAAAACAAAACTTATAATAAAAGAGCCTAGATAGTTTTCAGTATTGGCAACCCGTGCGCGCTCGTGCACCTATCGCCATTTTGTTTATCGTGTCATTCGGCTTCATTCTCCCAGTCTGACTGCACGAATATCTTATTTCATTGCGAATCGATATTTTGTTATTTTGTTGGGTTTTTGTTAAAGTGTTGTTACGTTGTGTTTGTTGTTACGTTTATAGTTTTTTGTGAACTTTGAGTGAATCTATTTGTTTTGGTTTTCCATCAAAATGGATCCTCAGCCAAGTAGGGGAACGGGGGGCTAGTTGTAACAATTTTTCGTTTCTTGGCTACAGAAGTTTACTTGTTTGGTATTAAGGAAATTCAGCAATACCGTTCGAATGAGCTACTATTCAGCTATCGATTTCAAATAAAAATTTGATCAAACCTGTGACGAATTCTTGTAGAACCGGTTTAGAAAAAGAAATGGTGAGTGTTACAACTTACCCCCCGATTGGGGCTAGTTGTAACAGGCTTGGGGCAAATTGTAACACTAGGAATTAGAAACTAGTTTTATATTTTTCAAAGATTTATTTAGCATATTTAACTTTAGAAACTTAAGATATCCTTGAATAAACTTAGACTTTTAAGTTTTATTACTAAAGGATGTTGCACGACTCAGAAATGTAGTTTCAGGCGTTCTCAGAGCCAGTCTTGGGTTTCTTGCCATGAAGTTTTTGAAATAATCAGGTCCAGCTGATTAATTTTCATGCCATGGCGGCGGTAAATTTTTCGCTGACCTAAGGAAGCAATTAAAAGTAGATGTTGGAGCAGGGAAGCAAGTACTCAGATATTTTAGCTTCATCCTCTTTAAAAACCAATCTAAGTTTGACATAGCCGACTGATAGAGATGTGTTACTCTCCTTTTCTTTACATAGCGACACATGGCATAAATTAAAATATTTTGCAGGTTTTCGTACACTGGTTTTATTTTACAAGACTTCAACCGAAGCCAATTCCTACACATCTTGGCTTTGGAAAGCACGTTCAGTTTTTCTTTTGTAATGTCTTATCCTGAAACAGATAATAAATTAAGTTCAACAAAAAGAGGTAGGTATTAAAATACGAAAAGAAGATATTTAATCTGTCCTACGTAATTTTTTAGAATTTATAAATCAATAAGTAACTTGTTACAACTTGCCCCATGAAATTGTTACAACATACCCCATAGGACGGTTTTTTAATATAACTGCTATAAAAAAATAAATCTCTTATCTATACTAATATTATAAAGCTGAAGAGTTTGTTTGTTTGTTTGTTTGTTTGTTTGTTTGTTTGTTTGTTTGTTTGCTTGAACGCGCTAATCTCAGGAACTACCGTTCTGATTTGAAAAATTCTTTCAGTGTTAGATAGCCCATTTATCGAGGAAGGCTATATATCATCACGCTAATACCAATAGGAGCGGAGCAGTAATGAAGAATGTTTCAAAATCGGGGGATTTTTTTTCCACGGGGACGAAGTCGCGGGCGGAAGCTAGTTTGATGTAAAATTACAGGCAACATAATCAAACCAAACAAATGCTAAATATGTTTGAATAAATCAATAAAAGCTAAATAATTTGAAACCATCAATAATCAATTTTGTATAAACAAAAGAAAGTCCAGTACCTGGTCATATCGGAGCGTCTGCACAACACCGCTACTTGTGCCATCCGGCGGGATACTGATCACGCTCATATGATAGAATGCTTATTAAACAATAGGTTAGGTTGAAAATCCAACGAATATTCTTCCATTATCTAGGTAATAAATGCTTGTTACTACTTGCCCCTGTTACAACTAGCCCCCCGTTACCCTACATCACAAAAAGACGTGGATGTTTTGTTGTCCCCAAGAAAAAAACGTCCACGAAAAGCTTTCACTGTTACTGAAAAAGTAATGATCCGCAACGCCTACAAATACGTGAAAAATGAAATTTCTGCGCAGTAGGAGGCCTTTGAAGTTGTGGAAGAAAATGAATGTATGAGCAAAGTTGCTGACATATTGGGAATAACCTCACGCTCTGTTTGTAACATTTTGAAGGAAAGAAATAAAGGTGCCAACTCCTAAAAAAACTGGACCAAAGCGAAGTTTCAAAGATAAAATTGATGAATTTACATTCTCTGCAATACGAAGAATTGTTCATCAGTTCTTTTACCGAAATTAACCTCCAACCATTGCAAAGGTTAGTCAATCAGTCAGACAGTATTATTTTATACCTACATCTTTTATATATAAGTAATGATTCCAAGCTATTATAAAATTTACTATTTTAGATTTTACAAGTGATGAACGATGATTCAGAAATGCCCAAGATTTCCAAAGACGCCCTCAGAAAAATTTTGAAGCATCTTAATTTTAAATTTGTTGCACGGTCACGCAAGAGCACACTTATTGATCGAAATGATATAATAACATGGCGCCAGCGTTACTTGCGATTTATATGTCAGTTTCGACGAGAAGGGAGACATATATTATCAAGATGAAACTTGGGTTAACGTAGATAAGGCTAACATTTATACACAAAATGAATTTATATACATTTTACATTAAATTTAATAGTAATATTGAATGTTCATGTAAGTACTATATTTATTTTAAGGTCATACTGTAAAAAAAACTTGGGTGGACAAGAAAGTCACATCATCTCGACAAGCGTTTTTGGAGGGACTGACCACTGGATTAAAAATCCATCTGGAAAAGGCAAACGTCTCATAATTAGCCATATAGGTAGTGAAGAAGGCTTCCTGGAAGAGGGGCTCATGATTTTTGAAGCAAAGAAAAATTGTGAAGATTACCATGATGAGATGAATGCAGTTTGTTTTGAGGAATGGTTCGCTGGAGTCTTACCAAAATTAAGACCAAACTCAATTGTGGTGATGGATAATGCACCTTACCACTCCCGAAAATTGGAAACGGCACCAAAAATGAGCTGGAAAAAAGCTGCCATTCAAGATTGGCTTTTAAATAAAAATATTCATTACGAACCAGATATGGTTAAAGCTACGCTTTTAGAACTGATTCCACATAACGAGTCTTTTAATAAGTACGCTGTAGACGAAATGGCAGCACAACATGGGATCACGGTTTTAAGAATGCCGCCTTACCATTGCGAGCTAAACCCTATCGAATTGATATGGGCGCAGGTAAAGGGGCATGTAGCTCAAAATAATAAAACCTTCAAATTGACAGACGTGAGAAATTTATTTCAGGAAGGCATTCAAAAAATTACGGCTACCGAATGGTCTAAATGCGTATCCCATGTTGTCAAAGAAGAGGAAAAAATGAGTAGGCTAGATATGTTAATAGACAATATCACAGACACATTTATAATAAATGTTACAGAAAGTGACAGCGATAGCGATGACGGCGACAATTTATAAAATAAATTATTACCATAATACATCTATCTGTTTTATTTGTCATGTTCCTTCATGATCACATTTTTTCATTTATTTCACACACAATTATAAAAGAAAAGTCTCAGATCGTTAATTAATCGTCAAAACTAAATTATCGGTTCAGAAATATTTAATTTCCTGATATACTTAGTTTACTAGAGTAAAATTATAAACGAGAAGAATCGATCTGGAATCCTTTTTAATACATAAAAAAAAACCCAAATGGAGTGTAGTTTGTGTTGCTAAGTTTTGCAAAAAAATCCAGCAGGAACGTGTCTTACAAATTAGTCACTAATATCCAATAGTAAAAAAGTAAAGTCTTTATTTTGGAAACAGACAGCCGGAGTCTGAGTTTCCTAATCGCTATAACCTGGGAGTCTTTAAGTCAAGAGTGAATAGGTTACTTCTAGGCAAGCGTGCTCCATCTTCGACCACATCATCACTTACCATCAGGTGAGATGGTGGTCAAACGAGATGGTTGGTTGGTTATCAAAAAAGAAAAAAACATAATCAAACTCACAAATAAATTATCATAATGAATACTAAATTATTTAGAAAACTGCCAATCTTGCAATCCAACGTGAATAAAATTTTATCCAGGTGAATCCAGTCAAACGAGTACGACTCTCTGTCATAATGGCTCCAGCTCGTGAAAAAAGCTTCTCCGAACTCACTGAAGTTGCTGGAATAATTAAATATTTTTTCATCAGGTTAAATAGCCTAATATAAATAATAGGAAAAAGAATTT
Organism: Tholera decimalis; assembly: GCA_943138885.2. Lineage (NCBI taxonomy): Eukaryota > Metazoa > Arthropoda > Insecta > Lepidoptera > Noctuidae > Tholera > Tholera decimalis. The sequence continues at coordinate 19,064,559 of OW964572.2, read as the reverse complement.
CATGGCTTCCCACGCTTGCAAAAGATTTGCTTTGAGAGGAGATACTTGATTTGAAAGATATAGTCCAACCTCGTCGCTTTCCCCTTCAGTTGTCCTCTGACGTCTTGCATGAGCCAGTTGTTTATGTTGACTCCAGATAGCCATTGTGTCAGTTTCAGATTCCGAGGAGTTAGTTGATGGGCACGGGCTGTCATTTGCGTTTATTGTCCTTCGGATGTACGAAATCGCACGAGCGCAGGCATTGGGAACCGTAAAGTGGATGTTTATAACCAACTTCAAAAAAAGGAGGAGGTTCTCAGTTCGTCTTGAACTTTTTTTTATGTATGTCACCTCATAACTCGAAGACGGCTGGACCGATTTGGAATTTTTTTTATTCGTTTGACAGGGTATACTTTTTAATTGGTCACATTGTTATGAAATCAGGATCTGATGATGGGATCCTGGAGTAATCGAGGGATCTCTTCAAATATTATAGGCAACACCTATAGCGTTTTGAGTATTTCTAATAGTACCTTGTGCAGTTGTTCTCAAAAAGCACCATTTGGGGAAGTGGAACTTATGATGAAGACCACAGGTGGCCACCGAAACTACTCAGTAATGAGTACTTAGTGGATTGCGATTCGATTTCTTGAATATGCATGTTAAGCACTTTATGCTCGTCACAATGCATATGGTGTTGTAGAGCTGATGGTGAAGTACCAGGAGAACTCCTCAAAAATTAACGGCTCTGCATCGGGAAAAGCAATATTTTGTAAAAGGTGATCAGTAATTCACATTTTGGCTTTTGTAACTAGATAAATTACAAACGGACCCACTAAAAAGCGTGAAAAAAAAATTATAGCAAAAAATAAAACCGACTTCCATATCAAAACACTACAAAGCCAAAAGTAACTTTAATTTCGGAAGGCGGTGTAAAAAAAAAACAGAAAATACAAAACCAATAACACCGACTACCGAAATTAAACTTATTTTTGACTTTGTAGTGTTTTGATATAGAAGTCGGTTTTATTTTTGCTAAAAAGTTTTTTAAAATCTTGGATCAAGCATGGTGGAGATAAAAAGTATCGATACTTTCTAAAAGTATCGATACTTGTATCGGAACAAAAGTATCGATACCAAAAGTTCTTGGTATCGAAGCAAAAGTATCGATACCTTGTGGTATCGATACATTTTGCGTATCCCTACGAATGGACGAAATCCCGAATGGACGAAATACTGATGGATGAAATCCCATAGAGCGGCGACGTAGTTCCCACGATTACTCATAGATGGCACTACAACACAGTTATGACGTGGGCATTCTTTTTTATTGATAATAACATGTATTAATATTTTTTTTATAGTGGGGGTAGATCTCGAGTGAAATCGAAAGACCTAAATATGGAAATACAGAAAATCGAATGTCTTAGGGTAGGTTAGGTTAGAACAGTGTAATTTAACGACGCTACATCCCTTCTATCTTCGGGATTTTAAACTTCGGGATATGGATCTTCGAGATTTTAACAGGCAAATGAACTTTCGGGATTTAAAACTCGACCAAACAATCATACGGTGTTTAATTTTTCGGAATTTCGTCCATAGGCATTTTAAGATACGGTCTTTTGAATTTCGGTATTGTAATACGTACCAGAAACTCATGGCAAATGGGGAAAATAAAAATTTTAGTAGGCAGCACTAGGGAAGTTGGATTAAACCATCTTGATATTTTACACACGAATACTATTTCTAGTTTTGAATGTAAGGGGTAATATAATAAAACAAGTCCAAATGAGCTAAGCTGCGTTTAGATCAGCTAGTTGATTATCTATAGTCTATTCATAAGTGAAGTATAACTTAGTGCCCCTTTTTATAAAATAATACGCATACGGAGGAATGTGAAATTCGGCACAGTTAAAGTTTAAATAGAGAAGGTTATTATAACTTTAATCAGAATAAGAATATTATTACAAATATTCCACCAGCATATCATCTTATTTATCTGATGAATACGATGAGGTATTAACAATGAATCGCTCCTCCAGCATTTCAATCAAATTAACGAAATTAACGTTCTTACTAATATTAATCATGCGAAAGTTTGTGAGGATGGATGTACAGATGTATTATGGATGTTTGTTACTTTTTCACTTGAATGAAATTTGGTAAGTAGATAATTGACATCCTGAAGGCAAATTTTTATCCCGAAATTCCCAAGGGTTCGGAAGGTTTTCGAGGGACAGCCCTCCCACGCGAACGGAGTCGTGGGTGGAAGCTAATGCTTCATAAATTCATTTTCTGGTTCCATTACGTGTTTTATCAGATTCATTGTGAAAGAAAGAAAGAAAATAAAATTAATTTGATCCAGATGTAAAGGCACACAATAAATACAAAAAATAAGACCTAAGACTTCGTGACCTTGCGTTTTTTTAAATTTTATCCATCTCGTACTGATTTGTTTTGTTTCACTACACATTGTTCACATTGTTGTACACATTGTTGACATTGTTTATTTTCTTGAGATTCACGGTTCTTATTTATGCGTTCCAAATACTATTTTTGTTTTATTAGATGCCGTTCCATCAAAATGGTTCATTTTGACTGGAATTTAATATATTCAAAGACAATATTCTTCAATATAAGTATAAGAAAAAACAATCAGGAACACACGTAACAGCACGAGCAACTAAAGTTTGAATACACTTTTTCACGATTGTCTTTCGACAAAGAAATAATTTCATTCAATATGTAATCATTTCAATACATATTATGGAATTTCCTTCCGTACAGTATACACTTCTTTTAATTTGTTTCTAATAAAAATCAAAACTGTATAGGTAATTAATATAATTATGCTGATTTTTTTCTTTCCACCTTTCCTGTTTTTCCAGACGTAGAGAATACACCTTCGATCGTTCTGCCTTCATCAATAATACGCCGTATAGTACTATTAGAAACTCCTATAAGCAAACTATAGGTTAATCACTTAGAAAAAAAGATTACGTTCATATTCACGAAAAATAAAGAATCTAAACTAGTCCCTCCTACTAACCTGTCAATGTATGAACGCGCTTCAAAATGTCTGATTGTTGCTTAGTTCCACCTTCAATACGAATTTTATTATAAATATTGAAAACAATATTTCTCGCTTGTGATCGCAGTGATTTTTCCGAAATTATAAATATGCAGAAATATAAGAGTTATCGAGAAAATAAACAAAAACTCAAGTGTCGTTGACAGAACATGTACTTCGAAGTGACAATATCATAAGAAAAACGCTTTTTCTAACTATATTTTGTGCCATGAGATTCTGGTAAACCTATAGCAGTCAGTCGGGGCTTCGCTCCCGTGGACTTTAACGATAAAAACATAACTCTCCTTCTTTTATAGTCGTGCTATAATCTTCCTCAAGCTTCAAGCTACGTCAATACCAAATTTCATCCCAATTCACCTAAAACTTTCGAAGATTAGCGCGTTTAAACAAACATACAAAAATTTTTGCTTTATAATATTGGTATAGATATTACCGAGAAGTTGATATATTTGCATTATCACTTGTATAACAAGCAGATAATAAAACGATTAAAGTAAATGCCACCTAATGTTAGTAGAGACAACCATTTTCTAAAGTACACACATCAAAAGTGTCTAGGGATCAAGCATTTTTATGCGGATTTCTTGAGATTGAGATGTGGCTTTGTAATAATTTTATGATTTTATAAATTTATATGGATCCTTTTTGGTGCATTTCATAATTTGAAACAGGAACAGTTAATCAAATTCGAGTAAAAGATGAAAATCAGCTGTCAATATTTTCCCTATAAAAACATACAACGCATTGAAGACATTATTAGTGCTACTGTTTCCCTACTACTGATTAAAACCAACGTTATTATGGAGCGGCGACGTCATTTAAGCAGGGAAGAAATGCTCAGAGCCGTGGGAATGATAGAAGCTGGTTCCCGGCAACGTACTGTGGCTTTAGCTCTGAATACAAGTCAGAGTGTTATCAGTCGACTTTGGACACGTTACCGAAGCACTGGTACCGTGGCTGAGCGCCATGGAGGACGGTATCGCTGCACCACACGGAGACAAGACCGATACATTCAAATCTTAACTCGAAGAGCTCCAACAATAACCGCCATGATGTTAGCCGTGAGGCTTCATCACTCTTCAGGGAACTTAATTAGCGACCAAACAGTCAGAAACCGCTTGCATGAAGTGAACCTTCATTCCCGAAGACCGCTACGGGTACCACCTATAGCAATGCACAATCGTAGGATTCGATATCAATGGGCTCTTGAACACAGAAATTGGGCAGAAGAACAATGGCGTTTCGTGTGATTTTCTGATGAGTCTCGTTTTGGTATGAGACCGGATACAAGACGTATACGACACTGGAGAACCCCTGGACGCCAACAGCGATTAAAATCCTGCCAGGAAGTCCATCCTTATAGTGGTGGAACCATCATGGTATGGGCGGGTATTTGGATCGGCGGAAGAACTGAGTTGATTTGGATCAGAGGCAACCTCAACGCTCAAATTTATGCTGAGACGATTGTATCTGACGTCATCGTTCCTCTACAAGTGCAAATCGGTCCCTTATTTCAGTTAATGCATGATAATGCACGACCGCACACCGCAAGAGTTGTAAGACAGACTCTCGCCGCAGCTAACATCAATGTCCTGCTCTGGCCTGCTCAGTCGCCAGACTTGAACCCGATTGAGCATGCATGGTATATGCTACAGAGAAGAGCTCTGCCGAATATGGAGGGTATCCAGTCGCAAGAAGACCTTTTTTTGTTGTTGCAACGAGCATGGGCGGCCATTCCACAGCGTGATTTGGATGAACTCATTTTGAGTATGCCAAACCGATGTTCTTGTGTTGTTAGTGTTCGCGGTAGAAACACGGATTATTAATTGTTTAAGTTACCCAATAAAATTTTAAAGAAAACTGTTATTTCAGTCTTTTTTTCGAACTTTAATGTTAGTGGTTCAAATGTCAAAAATCCCTTTATTAGGAAAATGGCAAATTTCTTTATTAATGCAAAGGTGACTTGGTTTATCGTTACTGTGACAAACGAAAACACTTTATTTGATGAATCCTTAAAGAAAATTTTAATTAATATCAATCAGGAGAAAAGTTATTGCAAAAATATATGTTGATCCCTAGACACTTTTGATGTGTGTAGTTATAAGTCGTTGATAGTAATAATAGTTAACTTCATTGTATATGTCACTTCCACCACATAGCAATGTTAAAAGTAATCTCTGAAAATGTCGCAGTTATTACATTTAATAATTCATGTCTTAAAATGTACTGTGTTTCCCAAACAAAGTAAAAATAAGATTCATCCGTGCCCCGGAAAGCACATTAAGGCTGCGTTTCCACCAGAGATGTGCGAGGATGCGTAGCGAGGGATGTGTTTGTAAAGAACCAATAGAATCGCTTCATTTACCTCGCCTCGGTCAGCACAGCTCTGGTGGAAACAGCTCAATGGAGCTAGATTTTTGCGCATACAAAACAAGCGAGGGATGTGTGCGTGAGATGTGTTGCGAGGGATGTGTTGCGAGGGATGTGTTGCGAGGAATGTGTGTTGAGAAGGATGTGTTGCGGGGTTTGCGCATCCTCGCACCACACATTAATGCTCATTTTCACAGCTCCGCTACACATCCTCGTAGGCACATTTTCATCGTACAGCTTTGGTGGAAACACCCACACATTTTCACAGCACAGCTAGACATCCTCGCACGACACATTTTCATCGCACATCCCTGGTGGAAACGCACCCTAAGCCCTTGCAACTGCTATTTCAGAAGGCAGAAAACCTGACATCTGTCTTGCTAAGTGCAATCTTGATACCCAGTTATTCGGTTGTCGAGGTTAGATAGGTAATAATAGCTCTATGTCCAATACTGGAACCTACCTACTAAGTTGATTAGGTTATATTAGCCGGTACTAACATAGCTACTCTTAATTAATTGACATCTCACCCAAACGCATAAAACGTTTTTGAAATAGTCACATTGTGCACACAGCTAAGCGGTGGAATTCCCTGCCGGAGTCTGTGTTTCCTGATAGATATTACCTATAGGTCTTGTAAGTCAAGAGTGAACAGGTTACTTCTAGATAAGCGTGTCTCACCTTTGACCACATTATCATTTACCATCAGGTGAGAACGCGAGCCAATCAATAAAAATAAAAATATATTATTTATTATCTCATTTGGTGACTTGTCTATTCTTCGTTTTTGATGCACGATTCTCATCTTATGGATATGACGCTCGGGACTATTTTTAAGATGGCCTAAGATTACTCATCCTAGGTCACATAAGAAATCGGCTATTAACACCGACAGCCCCGACTTTCCAGAATATAAGCTGATTCATGGAATCCGTTTGAATGTTCTCCCGGTGTTGTCCAGCTTGACACCATTATATTTTTATTTATTGCTTAGTCACCAACGAAGACATATTGGATGTTTGAAGGAAGGCCATTCATTAACCTCACTAACCCATACGCACGAAACGATTTGGGAATACTTTCATTGTCCGTACTGCTAAGGAGTGGAATTCCCTGCCGGAGTCTGTGTTTCCTGATCGCTATAACCTGGGAGTCTTTAAGTCAAGAGTGAGTAGGTTACTTCTAGGCAAGCGTGCTCCACCTTCGACCACATCATCACTTACCATCAGGTTAGATGGTGGTCAAACGCGAGCCTATTATCAATAAAAAAAGGTGAGAAATCTCAGGCCGGATAGATATAACAATGTTGCTACACGGCCTTGTTGGCGTAGTGGTCGCAAGCGCGACTGTTGAGCAAGAGGTCTCGGGTTCAATTCTCGATTCGGGCAAAAAGAGCTATTGGGGTTTTCTATTAGCAATATCTCAGTAAGTGATAGTTCGGAGTTTGAAAGTTGTCGTTGTGATACCTACGTGCCTCGGAAAAGACCTTAAGCATTAGGTCCTTCGCGGCTGCGCCTGATCTCTCCGGTCGTGTCGGATTGCCGTTCTATCGTGCTATGAGAGTTAAAAAACAGGGAGTCCACCTTTCACGGAGTCGTTAAGTCAACACTGGCCTTATCTAGTTCTAATATTCTGTACGTTCGAAGTTAATAATTTGAAGGTAACTTGACTAATACAAGTTGTAACAGATTAAGCGCAATACCTCAGACACCCCAATTAGAATATTAAATTATAAATCTAAAACAACATCCGTAACTAAATAAATTGAAACCAAACCTAGACATTTTTTATAAAATAGTTATCCTTACTAAACGGAAAACGTATGTGTGTCATACAATATCCTTACGCAGACGCATACAGTCATGCAATATTAGCGGCCGACATGCACTTGAGCGCATTTCCTTGTATCAAGGATTGTATTAATTTGTCATGACACTGTGTTTCCATTTTAAGTTAAATGAAAGATCCCCTTCTTTCTCAATTATACATGTAATATTTATTAGTATATGATTTTGGTATTGTATGTATTTTATATTATTATGTTCAATTAATATTATGATGTTTGTACACTGACAGCCCGTCTCAGCCCTCTCTATCCAAAAGTTGTCTGTAAGAGATCGCCCTGTGCGATAAGACCGCCCATTGTACACTAGTTTATTTTTTTTGTATCCATAGAAATATTGTAAGGTGTATAATAAAGTATATAATAAATAAATAAAGATTTTTCCTTCAAAATTTAACACCTATTTTTTATGTCAGAAATCGATTCAGAAGCCGATTCTGAACCAACTACTTCAGAAATTGCGTTTATTCTGTTACACGTTGTATAATTTTAGTCTGAATATAATTTCTTTATTCTAGTATGAATGTAATTTATGTACTTGTGTCGTTTTCCAGTGCTTAGCCGCGGGCTCCTCGATAATGAATCGCGAGGAGGAATCAGCGGCCATGCGCCCGCTGGCAAAGGCGCTCACTCGTAGCCTCGAGATGGTCCGCTCACTGTTGCGGGAGCAGTGCCTCCGACCGCGAGGTATGGCGCTGTCGCAACACGATGACATGCTGCACGAGAGCCTCAGGATGTTCGACAGGTGACGACTATACTTACATATTTAATTTTTAAGTACATTTTTTTTTATATTTATGAATCTACGTTCCTCCAATAATCTTCTGTTACTCTGCCCTTCTCATACTTCTGACTTGTTCATTCTTCTTTTCATATTCAGTCCATTCTATTCTGGAATGCGCTTCCTATCGAGATAACGAAGGCTAACCAGTCGCTATGCATCAAAAAGAAATTGCGGATCTACTTTCTACATCAATGAGCAGAATTTTCAAATATAACTTTCATTTCTTTTTTAAGTATATATATAGTATATACATTTATATAAGTATTTTTTTATTATTAGATATGTATGTAGATTTGTAAATCTTCTAACGTTTTTTTATTATTATCACTTCTCACGTACGTATTGCACCTCCCACGCTATCTACCTTAGCCGTTAGATTATCGCCGCCTATTATAAAACGAAGTCTCTGTCTGTTTCTATGTACGCGACAAACTCAAAAAGTCTTTTAACAGATTTTCATGCGGGTTTCACCAATGGATAGAGTGATTCAAGAGGAAGGATTTGGTGTATACTTTATTAAGGTTTTGTGGGAATGAGAAGTGTTCAAGTCCACATGAACATATAGAATACTTATTTAGCTAATCATTTTTGTTTATATAGTTTAATTTAGTAATTTTAGTTGATTATTCGTCCTTTTATTATCTTTGGTAAATCTCTAGTTATTAAGTTGGCAACATTGTTTTGGACTGAGAAAATTTGTCTGGGTCATGGCGCACGTTGTGCTCTTTTATTTAATATAATAAAAGTTAATTAACTTCAAAATACACGCATTTCATTTCGAACATGCGAAGTGGTCCTTCGAATTAGTGGTGAAGTAACTTCAGTGCCTTTGGTGAAGTTTTTTCGTCTTGCACCGTGTGCGTGGTGGTTTTGTTCGGGCCGCGTTGCCCCCGCGGAGCCTCACCCTGCTCATAGTTTGGGTAAAAATCCCGACTTTGCATCAATTCCAGCCTCCATCAACCTAAAATCGCCAATTGTGAGCGATTTTCATCATCAAGGTGGTAAAATTCAAGAAAACCTAAATTTTTTACCGTTCGGAGGTAGGTACTTCCATTGAATAAGTAATACCTACTCAAAGAAAAAGTTTGACATCCCGCCAACGAACTGTCAGATTGACATTGTCAATTTTTCAAGTTTACGAAGTAAACAAAGTTCACAAACAACAACGAAAAGTTGCATAAAGCACTTCAAAAGTGCATTAATTAAAGGTGATAGTGACCTAGTGTTAAAGCATACAGTGAATTTGTGTTGCGTTGCAATGGCCGAGCTAAAGAAACTAAAAATTACGCGTTCGCAGTACAAAGGAACATTAACACGAGTGGAAAACTTTGCCAGTGATCCAACTATTATAAGTTCAGCAACAATTGATATGTTAGAAGCCCGCAAGGATAAATTAAATTCTGTTTTTAATCAATACGAAAGTGTACAATTAGATATTTTGAGCTTAGATCCTGAGGACTCTGAAGATGTTGGTGCATTTGAAGAAAAGTTTTATGCAACTATTGCCATTCTAAATGAAAATATAAAATCACGTAACAAGTCAGATTCAGAGCCCTCCCAGACTGGATATGTCAGTTCTTCAAAATTACCTAACATTGACATTCCTACTTTTGATGGGAAAGACTACACTAAATTTAAACCATTCTATGAGTTGTTTATTGCTGTCATTGATAACAACACAACATTGTCGGATGTTCAGAAGTTATTTTATTTAAGAAAATATTTATTAGATGAGGCCTTATCTGTAATTGTGAACCTGCCTCTCACAAATAAGTCCTACACAGAGGCTTTAGAATTATTAAATAAACGATATGACAATAAGTCAAGATTAATTTGTAATCATATCTACCTACTTCTGGATATCCCATCAATGCCTAAGGGCACAGCTGCATCTATAAGGACATTTGTTTCCAATATTCAGCAACAGTTGCATGCATTGAAAAATTTAAACGAACCAGTCAATGAGTGGGATCGACTTTTGATTTGTGTGCTTTGTAGAAAGATTGATCCATACACATATCGCGCTTTTCAACTTGACCGCAATCCAGAAACATTACCAACAATGACAGACTTTTTATCTTTTCTTGAAAAACGTGCAACAGCATTGGAGGAAAGTAACCCTCATAAAGTTAATAATGAAAATAAAGGTAAGTCTGTGACACGTGTATCTAATTTAGCTGTCCCCACTGGTTTAGTGTGTTCCTTTTGCAGTAAAAAAGAACATGCAATTTTTAATTGCCCACAATTTAAAATGATCCCTATAGATGCTCGACTGACTTTTGTTAAAGATAAAAAACTATGTTCCCTCTGTTTGAAAAGTCATGCTGACAATGTTTGTAAGTATAAATTTAAATGTAGAATTTGTAAAAAATCACACAATACACTTTTACATTGTGATGACCAGCCAGAGACTCCAGTCTCACTTTGTTCAAATTCTCAAGTTACAACCTGTAATGTTATGCTGCCTACTGTAATGGTAAAAATTATTGACAAATATGGTCATGATTTTAAAGTTAGAGCATTGCTTGACAGTGGCAGTCAAGGTTCCTTTGTAACTAAATCAGTTGTTGAAAAGTTAAATATGATTCCTACTCAGCAGGTTACCAATATTATTGGGATCGGCAATAATTCTTCAAAAATTAATCAAACTGTTAATTTTAACATAAATTCATGTCAATTTGACGATGTTAAATTCAATGTAACTTGTTATGTTGTTGATTCTATTACTACACCTTTGCCTCAACAATTTGTTGATATTTCTAAATTAAAGATTCCTAAAAATATTCAATTATCAGACAGTGACTTCAATATCCCTTCAGAAATCTCAATCTTATTGGGTGCTGAAATATACTTTAACTCCTTGTTAAATGGTTGTATGAAGATTCCAAATGGTCCTGTACTCCAAAACACTGTATTTGGATATGTTATTGCTGGCACAATAGGAGAATGCAACAAACAAATGGTATGTAATAACCTGGTATCAAATTTTGTTATAAGTGATAATTTAAAATTAGAACAGGTGATGGAAAAATTTTGGCTTACTGAGAAGTTACCTGAACCTGTCGATAAGTGTGCAGATGAGTGTCAAAGATCAGAAACTATCTTTCAACAGTCTGTATGCCTTGAAAATAATACATTTCATGTTGATATGCCACTTATCTGTTCCAAGGAACAATTAGAGCTTGGAAATTCTTTTTCTATTGCCCTTCAAAGATTTTGGTATCTAGAACGCAAATTTAAACAACATCCTATGCTATTGGAGAAATACAAAGAATTTATAGATCAGTATGTTGCGATGGGACATGCAATTGAAATTGATATAAGTTTATATGATATTGACTGTGGCTCTGTTTATTTTTTAGCTCACCATGCTGTCTTTAATGAGGAGAGCAAGACCACTAAGTTGCGAGTGGTTTTTGACGGAAGTATGAAGAGTAAGAACAATACTTCATTAAATGATGTAATGCTGAATGGGCCTGTGGTACAGGGTGAGCTTTTCGATATACTACTTCTATTCCGAACATATTTGTTCACCTTAATTTGTGACATAGAGAAGATGTTCAGGTGTGTTTTTATTAATAAAAACTATACCACCCTGCAGAACATTCTCTGGAGAGATCACCCCAGCAAACCAATCAGGTGCTTGCAATTGCAGACCATCACATATGGGCTAAAGTCGTCTACCTTTTTGGCCACTCGGTGCTTATTAGAGCTTGCCAATAGATATAAGGAGCAATACCCTCTAGCGGCTAATGTTATCATTTCTAGCACTTATGTGGACGATGTCATTTCTGGTTGTGATAATGTAGAAGAGCTACACCTGCTAAAAACTCAGTTGATAGAGTTGCTTAGATTAGGCAATTTCAATTTGCATAAATGGTGTTCAAACCATTCTTCTGTTCTCAAAGACATTCCAGTTCAAAGTCAATACTTTGATGAAGTTAATCTTAATACAGATAAGGTTGTTAAAACACTTGGTCTAAAATATGATGTCGTTTTAGATAATTTTACTTTTCAATCCCCACAGTGTGAGGAAGAAACTTTAAATACTAAGAGAAAGGTACTTAGTTATATTGGTAAAATTTTTGACCCTTTGGGTCTTATTGGGCCTATTATAGTAGTGGCCAAGTTAATAATGCAGGAGTTATGGCTTTTAAAAATAGAGTGGGACTCTACTTTACCTACTAAACAATTATTACCATGGAGAAATTTTCTTGCAAATTTAAAACTTATGGGCAAAATTACAGTCCTCAGATCTATAAAAAGTCATAATTTAGTATTGGTTCAGTTAGTTGGTTATGCTGATGCTTCACAGAAAGCCTTTGGCTGCTGTATTTATTTAAGAGTTTTATATGAAAATGGAAAAGTAGAGACTAATTTACTGTGCTCAAAATCGCGCGTTGCTCCTGTAGCTAAAAAATTAACAATACCTCAGTTGGAACTAAATAGTGCATTATTGCTAGCACAGTTGGCAAGTAGAGTCGGTAGAGTACTTGCATCTAGATTTAATCTCTCAGTTTATCTCTATAGTGATTCCCAAATTGTACTAGCTTGGATACAGGCCGAAAAATTAAAATATAATGTTTATGTTCAAAACAGAGTACGACAAATTGCTGAACTTACACAAAAATCTTCTTGGTTCCATGTTAGGTCTTCTGATAATCCAGCTGACATACTCTCAAGGGGAATAGATCCGCAAAAATTGCAAAATCACGCTCTATGGTGGCATGGTCCACAATATTTGTCTAAGGCCGATTTCTGTCACGAAGAACAAATATTAAATAATATAAGTAGTACAGAAATTGATGAAGAGGAAATTTCTTGCTTCTTGCAAAAAGTAGAGCAGTCCTACATATTGGAGATTTTTGAAAAATTCTCTGATTTAAATAAAATTGTAGATATTGTGTCATACATATATAGATTTTATAATAATACTTTAAAAAATAAAAAAGAGGCTATTGACTCAAATCTGTCACCTAAAGAATTGCAAGATGCTCTTTTAATTATAATTCGTTGTGTACAGAAACAGCACTTTGCTGAAGATTTTAAACTGGAAAAGAAAACTACTCTTGCAAGTTTACACCCTTTCATAGACGCACATGGATTACTTCGCGTGGGTGGCAGGTTGCTTAATGCAGATATACCACATGATAAAATGCACCCCTTAATTCTTCCAAAAAATTGCCATATAACTTCTTTATTAATTAAGAGAGAACATCTCAGATTATTGCATGCTGGTCCCAGACTTGTCCTTAGTTCCCTCTCGCAGAAGTATTGGATCATTAGTGGCATTAGAGAGGTCAAAAAGGTATTGCATAAATGTTTAATATGTGCGCGTTTGAAGGCTGAGACTGCAAGGCAGCTTATGGGTTCACTACCAGCTGAAAGAATTACTGCTACTAGACCCTTTCAGCATGTGGGTATTGACTTTTGTGGCCCTTTTAATATCAAGGTTGGTAGAATCCGTAAACCACTCGTAACGAAGGGGTATATTGCCCTCTTTGTCTGCTTTGCTACTAAGGCCATCCATGTGGAAGTGGTATCAGATCTCACTACTGAGAATTTTTTGGCATGTTTCAACCGTTTTATCTCCAGAAGAGGCATGCCTACAAAAGTTTTTTGCGATAACCCAAAGACATTTAAGGGTGCACAAAATCAACTTAAAGATTTATATGAGTTACAAAACTCAAAGTCTCATAGAGACTCAGTGCATAATTTTTGTAAAAATAGTTATATTACCTTTGTATTTATTCCTAGTTACTCACCGGAGTTTGGTGGATTGTGGGAAGCGGGAGTAAAGAGTGTAAAACACCACCTTAAAAGAGTAGTAGGCACCTTAAGTTTGACCTATGAGGAATTTAACACAGTTGTGGTGCAAATAGAAGGTGTTTTGAATTCTCGACCTCTGCTCTCACTAAACCCAAATGAAGGCAAGTATTTATCTCCTGGTCATTTTGTGATTGGCACGGCTTTGTGCAGCTATCCTGAGGTTGATTTGACAGAAGTCCCTATAAATCGTCTACGATTTTGGAAGGTGGTAACCAAGCTTAAGCAAGACTTCTGGAAAACCTGGTCAAATGATTACTTGACTCAGCTGCAAAGTCGTCCCAAGTGGAAACATGAATCACCAAATATGAAGGAAGGTGATATTGTTTTGGTAAAGCATTTGAATACGTCACCATTAGTGTGGCCTATTGCTAGGATAATAAAAGTATATCCAGGAAATGATAAATGTGTTAGAGTGGCTGATGTAAAGTTTAATGATAAGATTTATAGAAGGAGTGTCTCAAAGTTATGTCCGCTACCTATTAATTAACAATGTTATTTTCTATCATTGTTAAATTCAAATTAATCTTAACTATTGTGTTCATTGCAGTTATGATTCTTGGCCTGGCCCAACTATGTTCAAGTCCACATGAACATATAGAATACTTATTTAGCTAATCATTTTTGTTTATATAGTTTAATTTAGTAATTTTAGTTGATTATTCGTCCTTTTATTATCTTTGGTAAATCTCTAGTTATTAAGTTGGCAACATTGTTTTGGACTGAGAAAATTTGTCTGGGTCATGGCGCACGTTGTGCTCTTTTATTTAATATAATAAAAGTTAATTAACTTCAAAATACACGCATTTCATTTCGAACAAGAAGAATGAGGCCGTGCTAAGCCAGGCCGGGTCACTAGTTAATAATAACTTTTTATTTTAGACAAGGTACATTTGATTAGTGTACAATCAAAATAAAACCAGAGAAAGAAAATAAAACAACTATGTACGCCACAGTGGCGAGTAGGCCTAGGCGTATTTAATTCCCCAATGTGGGACTGTCCCACCTGTCCGCTATAATGTTTTACTGATGTATAGAAAGCAAGTTGACCATTATAATGCCTGTCTAAAGTTACTTTGATAGTGACGAAATCGTTTTGCAGTAGTCTGTCGCGATATATTGGCCTGTCTTGTTGAGCCAAGAAATCATTATCATATATACTTGACAGACGTTGACTATGGGACCGATGTTCCAGCCTTGGTTTATTGGCATGCAGCTGATTGGTATACCTCTTTAGATACCGTCTAGAACATAGCGCCTACTGCAGATATATTCGAAGTTTTTCATTAGTTGTAGGCTACTCAATAGTCAGTCAGTGAATTGTCCATAAACGCTTGTTTACTTTATACTGACAAGGCTTAAATCTGTTCAGTTGAAAGGCGCATGTTAATGCATCGCGTGCGAAGGCCCACCTTGACCATAATATGAGTATAACCTTTTCACCTTTACACCATTGAATGTAAAATATGAGTTCGTTCTGTTTTCTTTGTATTTAATTTTTCGCCTAGTAAATTAAATTGGTTGGTACTGCCCGATGGCACGAGTCAAGTAACTTCAGACATACAAGGTCTTAAGTTTCACAAAGGAGAATATTTTGTTCCTATAAGTACCCAATTTTAGAAGTTATTGGACATATATTTTATGAGATGTTGTGTAACTGATGAAATAGAAAGCTGTGATTGAACTGAAATAAATACCACCAGCTACAGCTGCTCGAAGAATAAAGATTTAACTTACTACTAACTTGACTAAATCTTTTTTTTTTTTCAATTTATGTGACCACGTCCTTCTGATGTATTTATTCTTCTGTTACATACATTACTTTTTTCGGTGGGAAAATCATCAAACGACTCCTCCTGCTCTGGGTTGGGTGGAAGGGAGTGTCAGACTTCTACTGTCTAAAAACCTACCCTGTTCTTTCAGTTACCCTTGCGTTACGTGGCCGCGGTAACTTGTTAGTAAATTCCCGCAACCCTGGCTAGTTCTGATACACACCTGTGAATTGTCTATTGTATTTTTCGGTTGTATTTATACCTGAGTAATACATATACAACGTGTAACGGAAACCCCATATATATCCTAAAGGACTGAATACAACATCTGGTATGTAGTCTCTATGCAAAGTTTCAGCTAAAAATAAGTGACTCACAGAATTGACCCCAAATTATTGGTTTCAAATGTTTCTTTAATACCAGTAATAACAAACGTGTCACAGCACTATGAGGGTCATCACTTTCCACGTCACTTGCCAATAAAACGATAATTCTCTTCATTCTTCTTAATTTGAAAAATTCGGTCTCTGGTATCAATGTATTGAAATTTCTAATATGCTCCACACATGTAGACATAGGATTAGAAAACCCTTGCCATATCGTTTGTCATCATCCAAAGAAGCCGTGCACTCGGTATGTATATACCCTTTAAATTACACGTTGTATACCACTCTTCATTTACCCACTAGCGCTTAGTAATACTTCTCATGGGAGCGTAACATGAATAGTCCTACTCCTTGATTAACGCTAATCCATCTACTCATAGACGCTCTTTCTGGAGAATCCATCATAAATAAGGAACATGTATGTATGCCCTTCTACAGCGATCCGGTGTTATCACTTACGTCTTTTGTAAAACATTCTGACATTGATCGCATTTATCTCTAACTAAAACTTTTGGAAAAAACGTTAAAAATGAGTAGATTATTGCACTGTCTGGCAGTTGGAGTATTATTGTTCGTCAAGATTCTTAATGTTCTAAGATGAGCTATGCGACAACATTTGTGTGTTTATTTCTTCAAAAAGGCATCATAGTTATAATAAACCTTCATGGTTCTCCTATGATGGACGACTACGGATTGTGTATGGGTTTCAAAAGAGACGTTGACTTTAGAGTTTGCTTCGATGTTTCTTTTCAGAGTAGTCAACTAGGAAACACCGAACAAAATTTGAATTTTCGAATAAAATACTTGTAAGTCGACTTAAAAAAATATTCTTAAGGAAAAAAGGAAAGGGGCTAAAGGCGAAAAAGATAAATTAGATGATGAAAATAATTATTCATAAAGATCATCTTCCTGTCCTTATTCTGTCCGTTTTCTTCTTCCATTCTCCTCTGTCACTCGAGTTATTCATAAACAGTAAAAATAAACATTTTTCATTTAAATACAGTCGGTCTAATCATACAATTGGTAAAATTCCAGGTTGTTTGCGGAGTTCGAGCTATGCTATGTCAGCGCAATGGTGAACGTGAAGACGCCGCACGAGTTTGAAGCTCAACAACTCATCTGCGTTCTTTTCTCGGAAAGTTTGAGGAGAGCGCTCAAACAGAATTTGCTCACACAGGAACAGGTTTGAGTTTTAGTTCTTTTTTATTAGGGTTCCGTAGCCGAATGGCAAAAAACGGAACCCTTATAGTTTCGACATGTCTGTCCGTCTGTCTGTCTGTCTGTCTGTCTGTCTGTCTGTCTGTCTGTCTGTCTGTCTGTCTGTCTGTCTGTCTGTCTGTCTGTCTGTCTGTCTGTCTGTCTGTCTGTCTGTCTGTCTGTCTGTCTGTCTGTCCGTCCGTCCGACCGTATGTCACAGCCATTTTATTCCGAAACTATTATGACTATACATGTAAAACTTGGTAGGTAGATGTATTCTGTGAACCGCTTTCCGATTTTAAGATAAAATTTAAAATAAAGGGGGCTCCCCATACATGGAACTGAAACTGAAAATATTTTCTTTTATGAAACCTATACGTGTGTGGTATCTATAGACAGGTCTTTAAAAATGACATTAAGGTTTCTTTTTCATAAAGTTAATCGTTTAAAAGATATACGCTTCCAAAGTGGTAAAATGTGTCCCCCCCCTCTAACTTCTACAATAATAAAGTGAAAAATAAAAAAAAAACCATATGTTGTAGATCTTAATGTAAACTTTCAACCAAAATTGGTTTGAACGAGATCGAGTCAGCAGTTTTTGAGATACAGTATATTTTCTAAAACCGCAGATATAACTTTGTAATTCATACAAATACTATGAAAAACAAAGTTATTTGGCGTAGTTGTAAAAATTGTAAATAAGCTAGTTTTAAGATATTTGTAAGGTTTTTTTTTCTCAAATATATTACTTAAGTATATTATATTTATTATATTTACTACGGAACCCTTCATGGGCGAGTCCGACTCGCACTTGGCCAATTTTTGTTGATAAGCTCGCGGTTGACTACCATCTTATCTGATGGTAAGCGATGATATGGTCAAAAATGAAGCACGGTTGCCTAGAAGTAATCTATTCACTCTTGACTTGAAGACCTCCAGGTACAGGAAACACACTCCATAAAGCTGTACGCACAATGAAAGTATTCCCAAAACGTTTAGTGCGTATGGGTGGGATGTCCACCGATATATTCATTAATGATAGATTTAAATGTTTCTTTTGACTTTGTAATATCACAGTGACATAGGTGCATTGTACACTTATATTATTATTAGTCATGTAATTACGTCTCCAACTGGAATGTGGACAAATTGACGTGTCCTTACCCAGCAATAACACTTGCTACTTGGTAATCTAGTCAGTTCATACATCTCATTATATTTTCTACACCACAATTCCATCTTATTAACAATTTTCCATTACTCGGTCGCTGCTCCAAAATCTTGAGTGACTAAGCTAGTTACAAATCCATCATCGTACTACATATGAGACGAACAGTGATGCGCCAACATTACCATGTAACGATTGAACTTACTTACCTAAGATCAATCGTTACAAAAAAAATTGCATACCTATGCTAGATTTTTTGTTAGCACATAAAATTGCCAAATAAAATAAAAAATATAATCTAATGCTAAGATTTTTTGGAACTTTGACAACTTTTATACTTCAGAAAAATATCTAGTGTTAATTCCGCAAAAACTAGATTATCATCAATGTTGCATGCGACATGCAGCACCGCAAATATATGAACATGCAGAAGGGATGTAATAAAAAATAATTGCAGCGTATAGTTGTCGCCAAATAACTTGGCAAGAGTCGTTCAATGCGCAGAAGTCGATTTTTAGGTGTCAGCGGTTGTCAGCGGGACGCGGGGTATAACGTAGCGCCGCTCCGAGCACGCGAATGGTGCGTCAGTAGTTCTCGTTCAATTTGCTCCCGAATACACTTGCGTACACGAAAGTTGTACCCTTTGTTTTTGTTACGAGTTGTTGTTTTAAATTTAGTTTTTGTTACGTTGATTACAATGCCAGGACTAAATACCGTTTTACGCAGACTATTAAAACGTCAGAAAGAACAGTTTGAAACTATAGTTAAGGATGGTTGAAATTTCGAATTCGTCACTGTCTTTAGGACACCGGGAAAAAAGAAGAATAAAAGGGGTAGCAGTTTTTATTAACTAATTGTGACGACGAGAACATATTATTTTTAATGTTTTATTAAATACCTTTTTTTTCACATTTAAATGTATTTATGTATTATATCTATTTTATTTATAACTAGCTTCTGCCTGCGACTTCGTCCGCGTAGTAGTCGAAAATATTCCACGGGATCCCGTCCCCGACTTGCTTGACAAAGATTATAATAGCTCGGCTAATATGCATGATATAAAGATAATTTATAGCCTTTAGCACTCAGGGATAATGCAGCTTAATGTAAGCGAAAGAATTTTCAAAATCGGTTCGGTAGTTTCAGAGATTACCCCCTACATACAAACTTACAAATTTTACCTCTTTATAATATTAGTATAGATACCGAATTAACGAATGAATTTCTCTTCTTTCTTTAACATTCTTCTGAACAGATATGATTAAAAATAAATGATGGCAATGACCATAGAATAATGGCAAGCAGTAAAAGTGACTACTTTTTTCTTCCACTAAGTGCACGATGCGCGAACATACCCCCACTACGCCAAAACCTTGCCAAGTTATTTGGCGACAAGTATAGCAGCTTTAATAACTACAAGTCGAAGGGTGACGCGCCATCGTTACATGGTGGACATCCCACCCATGCGCACAAAACGGTTTGGAAATACCTTCATTGGGCGTACAGCTAAAGAGTGAAATTCCGTGCTGGAGTCTGTATTTCCTGATACATACAATGGTAAGGGTCTTTAAGTTAAGCGCATATAGGTTACTTCTAGGTTAGCGTGCTTTATCTTCGACCATATCATAGCTTACCATTAGGTGAGATGGTGGTCAAACGCGGCTTGCGTTTGACCATTAATGAAAAAAAATCTAATCAAGAATAATTCAGTTACTTCATTAAATGTTTGTTGAATGTTTCAGGTGGATTCCTATGACCCTGCGCTAATGTTTGCGGTACCGCGGCTGGCTATAGTCAGCGGGTTGCTGATATACTCTAGCGGGCCACTCAGCATCGATAAACCAGCTGGTACTTGTCATTGTTACGTTATGTTACAACATGCTAGAACATTCGAACTTAAACGGGAGTATGTTTTAAGATACATACCTGTGTAACGATATCACCACCTAAGAAATATAAAAAGACCTGACGTTACACAAATTTATTTATATATTAACAGCTAAGCCGATTGCAGGTTCTCATGTGCAATAACAGAAAATGTGAATGAAGATTTGAGATATAGTCAGCGAGTTCGACGATAAATAAGGCCCTTAAAAAACCATCATTCAGCCGAATATGCGCAGATTATGATTTGGTATTGAAAGGACAAATGAGAACTCCTTACACAGAGTGTTAAAGTCCTTACTCGGTCGCACTACATACGAGTTTTGTTTATATCTAGAACTAGAAGACGCGGAATTTATCACAAAAAAACCTAACCCAGAGAGTTTTAGGTTTTTCCGTAATAATTTTGGCAGTCGGCTTCAAGATAAAATTAGTTCAGATTGTAAATCCATAATTGGCTATAAGAGTAGTTAACAAAGTAGTGTTAAGACGTCTGTTTAAATGCTGTGGATTTTGTTGTATATAACCTGAAATAATATAAACACTTCTCATTAAAATTCTCTGTATGTCTATAATAATATGTTCACAGAGGAGATGTCGGACATGTTCCGTCCGTTCCGCACGTTACTACACAAGATCCGCTCGCTGCTGTGGACGCTCGACCGGCGCGAGTTGATGGCTCTAGAGCGGCTGCTGTGCACCAACGAGGACATCTCCAACCTCACCAGGCACCTACCTGCTGGTACGTACTCTAATATAAATGAATTATAATGTAACGTAGAATAAATCGAATAATCGATATCGTGTTTTGTATATACTGTTTTTCATAATGACAACACTTTCGTCATTTGTCAAAAATAAATTCACGTCATGTCACATTTTGTTTTCGCTTAATAGAATAGAATAGAATTTATTGAGACCATTCTTTACAAATTTCCGATGATCTCCCAAACTAGGCTATGCCTGTATCTTGGGGACCTAAGCTGTGGTAGACAATGTTGTGGGTCAAATGAAATCCGGCTTTGATCGCGGCTGTCAGTTGTATATCTTCGATAGTCGTTTACTGGTACTCAGAAGCTAGAAAATCTGGAAGCAGTTTTGCCAATAGTTATCGTCTGACCCAGCTACTGGATTGTAGAGTATAGTATAAACAACTATGTACAGTTCGCGTCAAGCAACTTTGCCGCTCTGAAGTTAGGTCTTCGCGACGGCCGGGCAGGTGCGAGGCGTAAAAAAGTGTTACGTTTGTGGAATATTTTTTATACGTTCCCGTAAAGTGTACTTTTTATCTCACTTGAATAAACGTTGTAGAAGCAGTTTGCGATTGTAAGTATTAGTTCTAACCACATTATGGGTAAATTTTCGCGCCTGACGGCAAGTAAAGCGACTTCAAAATCTCTGTACCAGGTTTATATTTGGCTTGCGCAAGTATGACCACATTTCTGATTTCCGTGCTTAGCTCAAATGCTTCCTATTCGATTTCGTCGGAATCTTCACTTTCTCTGCTTTATAATGTGTTCTTTAATCCTTTTACTCCTTTTTATCTTAAGGAACGCTTCCAGTTCCTTTGTGACACGCATTCTAGATCCTTGTGTAATCATCGGAAAATTTAGAGTTAAGTATTCGTATGCATTTCACTTCTTACTTTGACAAATCTTTTACAATTCAAGCAGCTCGTTTTTGGAATCCATAACCCATAGAAGTGAGGCGTGCTCAAACGCTACCAGCGATCAAAAGAATGGTGAAGGAGCATTACCTTTCCCTATAACTTTTCCCCCTTCTTTCTCAATTATAAATGTAATATTTTATAAAATATGATTTTTGTATAGTATGTATGTACACTGGACAGCAAATAAACCGAGCCACCCGCTACCTAGGTACTCTAATTCGATTTTCTCAAAAACTAAAAAACCTACAATTATCAAAGTTGTACCTACAGAAAGTGCGTTTCATGGTGATTAAAATGAAAGGAAACTCATTGGGTTTAATCAATATTTCAGTGTTTATTAAGGATTTTACAAAGAAGAGTCGTTTTCCAGTCGTGACAATCGTTAGTAATGATAAAGTGAAAAAAAAATTAAAGCCAAAAACAAAGATAAAATAAAAAAAAAAGTTTTTGATCAATATTCCGTATTCCCTCCCCTTGCTCGGATAACTGCCAGCATCCTTGTATTCATCGACCTTACGAGCCTGACGATAAAATTTGTCGAATTTGACGAAACTTGAGGAATTGTAAGCCTTGTTGGAGCAGGTACCCGGGCTCGAACCCGACGTTTCAGCTCATCCCATAAGTGTTTTATCGGATTCAAGTCCGGGCTTCGAGCTGGCCAGTCCATCGTACGAATGCTGACGTCGCGTAGATACTGGGTCACCACATGAGCAACATGAGGCCGTGCATTATCATGCATCAATTGCATATCCTGTCCGATATATCCTGCGTAAGGTACCACATGGTCTGCGAGGATTTCAGTAATGTAGCGATGAGAAGTCAGTCCACGTGTACGGCCCGTCGGTTCGATGAAAACTAACGCTGTATGTGCTGTTAACGAGATACCGCCCCAGACCATTACAGATCCTCCTCCATAAGCAACAGTTTCCTCGATGCAACACTGAGAATAACGTTCTCCAGGGCGACGATATACTCTCTGACGTCGATCACTTCCATGTAGACTCACCCTGGTCTCATCAGTGAAGAGTACATTACTC
Source organism: Tholera decimalis (assembly GCA_943138885.2). Classification (NCBI taxonomy): domain Eukaryota; kingdom Metazoa; phylum Arthropoda; class Insecta; order Lepidoptera; family Noctuidae; genus Tholera; species Tholera decimalis. Next base: position 19,041,553 of record OW964572.2, on the reverse strand, counting down.
CACTGCTCTAATGTCCAATCCCTATGCTCTCGAGCAAAATCAAGTCGTGCTCGACGGTGTGCTACCGTTAATGCTGGGCCTGTTGCAGCTCATTTTGGGGTCAGGTTCCGTTCAGCAAGTCTCCTTCTGACGGTATCTGAACTTATGACCACTTGGCGTTCGTCACGCAGACTTTGTTGGACTTGAACTGCGTTGAGGTGGCGATTTCGCAGAACAGTAAGGTGGATATAACGATCATCTGCTGCTCGAATCGAATGCTCCAGTCTCTAGGTATCGTCTGTAAACTCGTTGCACCGAAGATCTGCTGATTCGAAGCCTTCGAGCGACTTCACGTTGCGCAATGCCTGCTTGAAGTAATGCTACAGCTTGAGCTGCTTCCTGAGGTGTTGTATCCATTATTAATCGAAAAAAGTAGCAAAAACACACGCCTCTGAGCAAACGATGGACAAAAACTAAAGAAATGATAAGAAATATCCGACTACCCTCATTGTAGAGAAAAAGAACGCTAATTTCAAACTCTGGTGAAAACAGAGCAAATCGTTAGCATTGTGTTTGTTGCTTGATTACAATGTGAGTTGACGGTACTTTCGAATTAATTTGTAGTCATTTTAATCACCATGAAACGCACTTTTTGTAGGTATAACTTTGATAGTTGTAAGTTTTATACTTTTTGAGAAAATCGAATCGTTCCTAGGTAGTGGGTGGATCGGTTTATTTGCTGACCAGTGTATTTAATATTATTATGTTCAATTTATATTATTTATGATGTTTGTACACTGACAGCCCTAAATCTGTCTCCTTTAAGTTCTGTCCATTCAAAGGTACACACAACTGCAGCAAAAGCTAAGGAGTGGAATTTCCTGCCAGAGTCTGTATTTCCTGATAAATAATTATAACCTTTATAGAGTGATAGCTTACTTCTAGCCAAGCATGCTTCACTTTCGACCACATCATCGCTTACCATCAGGTTTGCCTTCTGCTAGCCTATCACGAATAAAAAAATACCCTATGGTAAAACTACCAAAGTTGTGGAATATTATTATATTATATTATATTATAATTAAATTTGACTGAAGATTTTACAATAAAAAGTTAAACTAAGGTTTTTGCTCTATGTTTCAGATACGATTGAATCGTCAAACGACTGGTCGTGTCCGTATCCAGATCTAGGAGAGTTTGTGTCCAGGTTTTACGCCGACCATGCTAACTGCCGGGATTTATACGCATCGCAGCAAAGGTATGTTTTTTAGAACTTGACATTAGATTCAGATTTATTTATTTGCGTAAAAATGTGTACAAGAATACAAAATCGTGCATGCAAGATATCATAGTAAAAATAAAGTCCAATCATGTTTGCCACATAATATGGCGTGCAAATATATTAACAATGAATTTAAGTAACGAATTAATTATAATATTATGAGGTGACAATAGTAGGTATACAGAGCAATATAATTTTGATGTTAAAAATAATATAAAAAATCAAGTCACTCAATTTGTCAACTCTATATAAAATAAATTAAAATGTACCGAACAAAAAAAAATGTTGAAATTAATTTCAGATACAAATATAAAATTACAATAGGCAATGTCAAATCCAGGAATAATATCACTCAAATGTCATGATAACAGTAATAATCTATGTATGTCAAGTAATTACTAAACGTACTTGAAAATTCACTTTGCGGATGGATTAATATTGTATCTGTATGATTTAAAAATTAAGTTATCATCATCATCCGCTTAGCCTTTTCGAAACTATGTTGGGCTCGGCTTCTAGTCAAACCGAATATTCGCAGTTGAGTATTAGTGTTTTACATGGAACTACTGTCTGTCTGACCTCCACAACCCAGTTTCTGGGTGACACGATACTCCTTGGCGAGACAGTATCAGATTTTCTAGCTTCTGACTACCCATAACGAGTGTGAAAGAAGTCCAAATGATACCTGGACTAACGACTGAGCGTGTTTTCCGAGGAACGGACGAATCTAGGAGTCTTTAAGTCAAGAGTGAATAGGTTACATTTAGGTAAGCGTGCTCCATCTTCGACCACATCATCACTTACCATTAGGTGAGATAGTGGTCAAACGCAAACCTATTTTCAATAAAAAAAAAACTCGAAAATATGTTACCTACCCATCCCCAGACCGACTTTGGCAAGCGTTGCTTAACCTTGCAGATTGATCCGTGAGGCTGTTATTATTTAGCCACGAGTTCCTAGTGTTAAAAAAAACTTTTTAACAAAAAATTAAACCGACTCCCAAAAAACACTGTAAAGTGAAAAATAACATTAATTTCGGTAGTCGGTGTCTTTAGTTTTCTATTTTCGTTTTTGGCACCGACTTCCGAAATTAATGTTATTTTTCACTTTACAGTGTTTTTTGGGAGTCGGTTTAATTTTTTGTTAAAAAGTTTTTTTTTCACTCTTTTTAGTTGGATGATTTTTAATTTACCTAGTTACAAGAGCCTAAATGTCAACTACTTATAACCTTTTACAAAATATAGCTTTTCCCAATGCTGGGCCGTTAATTGTTGAGGAGTTCTCCTGGTACTTCACCATCAGCTCTACATCACCATATGCATTGTGACGAGCATAAAGTGCTTAACATCCATATTCAAGTAATCGAATCGCAATCCACTTTATACTTATTATTGAGTAGTTTCGGCGGCCATCTGTGGTCTTCATCATCAGTTCCACTTCCCCAAATGGTACTTTTTGAGAGCAACTGCACAAGTTACTATAAGAAATACCCAAAGCGCCATAGGTGTGCCTATAATATTTGAAGAGTTCCCTCGATTTCTCCAGGATCCCATCATCAGATCCTGACTTTGGTGATAATGGTACCAATTTCGAAGTATATCCATTCGAACAAAAAAAGAATTTTCCAAATCGGCTCAGCCGTCTTCGAGTAATCGATGATCATACATAAAAAAAAAAAAAAAAAAAAATATACGCGTCGAATTGATAACCTCCTCTTTTGGTCGTCGGTTGAAAATTAAGTAACAACTTTTTATGTGGCCGTCTAGCGAGCCCTTCATGGAGTGTGCGTTATGTTGAGCGCTAAACTTTCTTTAGAATATAAGAATGATTACTCTAAGAACATCCGGGTTATACCCTGGATGAGACTGGCACATGAACGTGTAGCTTGGCGAGAGGCCTATACCCTGCCACTACACCCACTGGTGAAGTCAGGTTGTGGATGATGATGATGATGAATATCAAAACGAATATTCTGGTATAAACAAACATAATGAGTATAACGTTAGTAGCTTGCTTTACAGTGAGTAGTAATTAACGTAATAAACCAAAATAAATACGTTATTGCTGGTAAAAATTAGAGATGCCACGAATATTCGGCAACTATTCGGTATTTGGCCACTTTTTTTCGCTATTCGGTATTCGGCCGAATACCGAAAGCAAATCATGAAAAAAAAATATCAAAATATTACTCACAAATATATTTATTTTTTGTTTTGCTGTTTGTGTTTAAACTACTCCCAATAACTAGTTTTAAAAGAGGGGTCAAGAAAAGTGACAAGCAGATATGTAACGATTTTATTCTTCACTTCAAGTTCAGCTTGTAGTGAACATCTCCTTCTCAAAAGTTTGGTGTTCTCTGTGCAGTCTCGTCCTTTCCCAAGTATTTTAACAACGTGACAACATGTAATATTTAGTATGATGCACCAACAATCAACAAATGAAGCATGTTGTCATACGACCGCGACCTAATCACAAACGTAACAAAACTGCCCGCGAGACGAGTTGTCACTTGTAGAGGTGGGCAGAGTGTATCATTTTTGGGATTGGAACATTTGCATCTCGATCACTGAAATGATCCGAAACACTGATATGGCTCATTTGGATCATCGGCTCAAAGGATATAAGATACAGAATGTTACATTACGCATTACGTCTGATTACGTCGCGGTCGTTTACTAATGAGTCAGAGAAATGTTATGTGGCAACAATACTGAATGTTTAATATGTAATATTTTTATTGTAATAAGTTGGATTATAAATAAAATCGTTCTTCCTTCATACTTTATTAGGCAAAAGTCACTTATCTAGTAAACTAAACCTATAATTGACGTAATTCAATGTAGATACCTATATTTACACAAAATTTTCACGTAAAGTCTTTTAATTCTAAATTAGGAAGAAAGTAAGTCACAATAATCACTACAGTATGCAAACAAATCGTATATACTATACAGAGAGAACTAAAATGTTTTTCTAAATTGGCGCGAGCGAACATAAACAAAATTTGTTAGTGTAAACATTATATGCAAAAATCGACCGTATAGTATTTGCTACGTAAGTTCCTTAATGGTCATTTTTACGTGCATTTTTAACGACAACGACAATCTGTGAGAGTATGAGTGATACATATCATTTTATTTGTATCTCTTTCTAACTTGCAAAAATCGACCGTATGGTATTTGCAACGTTAGTTCCTTAATGGTCATTTTTACGTGCATCTTTAACGACTACGAAAATTTGTGAGAGTATGAGTGATACATATCATTTTGTATCTCTTTCTAACTTGTACAGATTGTAATGATGTAGCGCGCTCACTCGCGAAGTTGCGACTCCGTAGCAAGGAACTTTTGCTCCAAAGTGACTCAGTGTATCACTATCAGACTTCCTCTCTCGCTCGCTCAATACTCAGTCGCCTCGCGAGCGACGCGTCGCGTGGAATGAGCTAGAGCAAAGTAATGTTTCAGACCCAAATGACACGTTTGAAACATTGTTACTGAGCCAATCTTTTGAATCATTTCAATGATTCGAATCAGTGAGTCGGTTCCGTAAAGAGTTACACACGCCTAGTCACTTGTCACCCGCGAAAAGTACAAAGTGGTGCCGAATATTAGGCTGCCGCATATTCGGCGCTTTGGCCAAGAACCTCGCCGATTATTCGGCCATATACCTACCTAATCGTGGCATCTCTAGTAAAAATCGTTTTTTTTGTGAATATTTTCATTGGCTAACTATCGTAATGGTTTCTTTTGACAAGTTTAATAACTACAAGACGAACGACGATGCGCCATCATTACATGGCGGATATATTTTAATCTATACACAAAGCGGTTTGGGAATACTTTAAAGAGTGGAATTCCCTGCCGGTGTTTGTATTTCCTGATAGATAACCTGGGGGTCTTAAAGTCAAGACTGAATAAGTGTTTCATCTTCAACCACAATATCACTTACCATCAGATAAGATAGTGGACACACGTAAGCCTATCATCAACAAAAAAAAACTTAATCTCACTTATTATTTTTCTTCACAGCTCAACAGAACCAATAATAACAGACGGCGATTACCTCCCTGACAACATAGAAGTGATGACTCCTATTATAGACGGATTGCGTCGCCTCTCCGAAGGGACCGTTGAGACAGAAAGCCATGACTCCGAACACGAGACCATCAAAACGACCTCCCGAAACTACTCTACGGACACTACAAGCACTGACACATTCCACACGAATGACAGCAGAGAATACATAGAAAGGGCTAGAAAAACAAGCAAAACTGAGTCTTCTGACCTCTCTTCTCTAAGGAACTTATCAACAAATGGCTTGATGATGTTCGATCCCCTTGTCATCAATGCTGTCTCAGCCTCAACAAGCGATTCCAATAGACAAATCCCCGATCAGGATCTAGTGACGTCATTCAACGAACAAGTCGCGGAAATAGCCGATCGTCTTTCGTCTATCGCCGCTAGTGACGTGGATATTTTAGATCACAATCAAATGCATTCGTTCTCTGCAAATGATATGCCCACGTTAATATCGACTGAAGATTCGGAAGCGTACGGGTTTTCAGGGCCAAGAAATGAACAGTTAAGCTGTTTGCCTTCTACAAGTTACGGGTATCTGATACCCAACGCGATCAACCATGATCCCGCAGTACTTTCGTCTCTGTCACACAATAATTCAGCTGTTTTCAATCAAGAAGATGACGCAGGAAGTGACATTAACGGTGCAATGCTCAATTCTGAACTCCCGCTCATAATACCTGATAACATTCACGCGGATATAGTGAACACTAATATATCAATAGCTAACGCAAATTTAAGCTCGCTGCTTCTAACCAACGAGGAATATAACACTTTAGCAGAAGAAACAGCAGACGGTGATAACACGAGTTTCCATTCCGCAAAAATGGCGCTAGACAGAGATGATGAAAGAGTTAAGTTTATGTTAGGTTACGAAAGCGAGCACGAATCCCCGGTCGATTCGGGCGTCAGTACTGAAAACACTAGCTTAGATAGATCGCCCGACACCGAACAGAGCAAAGAAATAGATATCAGAGACAATCACTTCATGCAGCAAAACAGGGTACTAAAGAGTCCGGATGCGGAAGCAGACGATGATAAACACACGAAAAACACGCTTGAAAGTTCCTTTTCCGATGTAAATAATGATAATGACGTTACTGTAAATATTAATTACGTAGAAGACGACTGTAATAAAAACGAGGCGGGATCATCGTCTGTAATGGATAAGGTTATAAATAGATTAAGTTCGGACGAAGAAGGTTTGAATGAAGCGACAAATGTAAATAGTGAAGCTAGAAGAGTATTGCAAGATTGGGGGGCAAACGCTGGTGACGAAGACTATAGAACAATAGACGAAGTTATCACAGAGTTGAGAAGGCACAGAGAGGCCGATAAAAAGATTAGTTCGCTAGTTGAAGAAGACAATAATATTAGTTCTAATGCCGATGTGGGACCTTCGCAGTCTCGGCCGAAGAAAAGCAGGAAAACTAATGCTAAGGGTAAGAAGAAAAAGAGTAAGATATGGTCGCCTGGTATGGTCATACTCGACAACCGGTCGACGCAAAACCAGAATAGTCCACTCAGATTGAATTTAGATCATTTTGTGGATGAGAGGTAAGTTGTAACCTTTTTCATTTTACTGATGTTATAAATGCTAAAGTTTGTGAGGATGGATGTATTGGATGTTTGTTACTCTTTCACGCAAAAACGTATTCGAATGAAATTTGATTGATAGATAGTTTTAAATTAAAGCAGAAGCTAGTTATACAGTAAAATCCTAGAGTCCTTAGACCTTGAGATGGAGTAGTGTATGTATGTATATAATATTCGCATTCACTTTTATGAAGTCAGAGTGCTGAATACTATATTGTATGTATGTTTGGGTGAGCACATTTTTTGATGCAACTAAATCAATGATTATTTATTAAAGAATTAGCGTATATAATTCTATAAAAAACTACATATATCTCAAAAAGAGTAGTCTGTTGCAAATTTTTTAATATTGTTTCATTATTGCATATTTCATGGCCTTGTACAAAGTGAACCATCTTATTTAAAGAACGTTGAATACATTTGTGTAAATCGATTGTTGAATATTTACACAAATATAAATTTGTGTAAATATTCAACTTTAAATATTCAATATGGTTTTGCAATTACGGTCATATTTGCAATGAATAAAAACTTTATAATGTTATCTCAAGATTTCGATGACTCAAACGGAGTGGTGAAAACTTGTTTTATTTGGTTTTATGTTTTATATTTGATACCAGTGACTGGCCCTGGCTTTGCACGTATGCAAATTGTGTACTTAAACCCTCATACTTTATCGCTCATTCTATTAGAGGAAGCCGTATCAAAATCTCTTGCGTGGTCTAAAAGGACAAAGCGGAGAAACAGACATATAGACAGTAACTTTGTAACTATTTATGAGACATTTATTAGATAATAGTGGCCCGCCTCGGCTTCGCCCCTGGTGTTTACATAACCTTTGTCACCCAAAGATAATGTACCTTTCTATTGGTGTAAGAATTTAAATTCGGTCCGGTAGCTTTTGAGTTTGTCCATTACAAACAAACAAATCTTTACTCTTCATAATATTAGTATTACTTATCTTAGTTTTAATAATTAGTCTCATTGATATTCTTTCATCCGGTTATTAAATTTTTATCGTGTGTTTTCAGTGGCACGTCATGTGGGGCTTCAGAATGCGCGGATGATGAACAAATAGCGCTCGCATTACAAGCTCAAGAACTGGCTGCGAGGCAACATGCGCGTGGGAAGTTCAAGTATGTACCATAATATTATTGACATAAAACTTACTTTTATCTGGCAAGACTCATGACACTGAGATCATTATTGCTCTACTACGACTTAAAATTTAATTTAGTAAACTGACAATAAGCCAAAGTTACTTTATAAAATAATGACAACATACTCAAACTAACACACAATACACAGGCCTCCTTCCTACGAGAGAGAATCGTCGTATGGCATAATCCACCACGGAGGCCCAGTGCGGGTTGGTGCATGGCATATCGTCGTTGCGCTTGCAAAAGGCGCTATGTGGTAAATAGTCATTTTCGTTCTTTTATGCAGTTTCAATCGTTATTTTAATACACACATGCTGTAAAACAGCTATCTAATAAACGAAATATTTAAAGAGTTACCTTTCAATATTGCGTTTATCAGATAGCTGTTTTTACAGCATGTGTGTATTAAAATAACGATTGAAACTTCATAAAAGAACGAAAATTGACTATTCACCACATAGCGACTTTTGCAAGCGCAACGACGATATGCACACTAAGGATCTCTGGAAATATATCCGATGACAAGAGAGCTATAAAGAGATGGTTACAGGACCTTTCGTATGACGAAACTGAAAAAATCTTATGCCCAATGAGTTGATCAGCATCAAAACACAAACACTCTCACCTAGACACCTCCGGACATCCTGCACACACACAACATTACACAGATTTACACCCACCCACCCTGACTGTATTTTATTCTTATATTATTATTATTTTATTATTATTATTATTTTGCTTTGTGTCTAGTGTATTAATCTGACTCCGACAGATAATTATGTTATTGACTTTCATTAATTGTGACTTGAAATTTGTATTCGATGATGATTTAACTTTAAATTTAATTTGTGATTTAGTTTGTAATTTTTATTTGTAATTTAATTTAATTTAATTTGTTTTTAATTCTATTTTATTATTTTCACTTTAACATTATTATTGTCTGAACTTATATCTGCTTCATTAAAATTAATTTGACAAGAGTCAAATTGCGCTGTCCGCACTAAACTGAAATCAGCTAAATTTACATCCTGGGCCACCAAGATACAGGCTGTGCCTAGTTTGGGGCCCACGGGTACTTCTCTTGTATACTGTTTGCTTTCCTCTTCTTTTTGTATCTCTCTTTCGATAAATAACATGAGTGCCAAATAAATAAATAAAATAAAATATGTCTTCGGATTTTTGGATGCCGGTTTCCACCAATTTGAGAGCACTGGTGATGATATAAATTACATAAAGTAAATTTATTGACCGGTTTCGAACCCACCATTTGCAACTCGAAATCGTGCCTATTACCGCTAGGTCTGTGGGTCTTTAAAAACACTAAAATAAAATATTTATTTTGTAAATTGCTTATGAATAACACTTTAACACGTAATTTTTGCCGTTTTAAGAGTCAGATGAGGTCGTTGTTTCCTAACTGACTACTCTGAGAAGAAACACCGAAGCAAACTCAGAGGTCAACGTTTCTTTTAAAGTCCATACAATTCGTATTGGTCCAATCATATGAGAAGCATGTAGGTTCATGTCTGTGGTACTCTTTAGAGGACGGAGTCACACAGATTTGAGCTGACCCATCCAAACAGTGCAAGCATTTGTCAGTTATCGCGTAGCTCAACTTAGAACTTCAAGGAGCTCGAACGATTTGATGAACAATACTAACGTAAATACATTTATATAGGCTGTATAAAGTACTCAAACTGCCAGACAGTGCGGTATCAACTCATAATATCCCATATTGATCTCACATTCACAATATACTTAGTTTTTAAAAACCATGCAAATTGTGTCTGAGATGCTCTTTTGAAGAAAGAACCACACAGATGAGACCTGTTTAGTTAGTGTAGTAAGCTTACGTCAGCAATCGTGTAGCTCAACTCGGGACTACTAAGGAGCTCAACGATTCGACGAACAATACCAAAGGAAGGACATTTGGGTAGGCCGCATAAAACACTCAAGCCGCTAGACAAATTGTCAATCTATATCGTCCTCACATCGACAATATTTAACAAAAAAGAAATAAGTTACATACAGTCGGGCCCGTCATCAATGCTCCTTACAAGTGCTCATTATTAACGTTTAATATCATCATCTTCTTAGCCTTTTTCCAACTGTGTTGAGGTCGGCTTCCGGTCTAACCGGATACAGCTGACTGTTTTACATGGAGGAACTTCCTATCTGACCTCCACAACCCATTAACTGGGTAACACGATACCCTTTGGCTAGTCCAGTCTCAGATTTACTGACTTCTAACTACCCGTAATGACTGTCAAAGATGTCGAAATGACAGCCAGGACCAACGGCCCGCGTATATACAAAGTGGAGAAGACAATATGATCATAAATTAAAACACGTACAATACTAGTTTATAGAAATAATTCTACAGTATCAAAAAAATCCCAACTTCGAAATTAAAAAAGAAATATAATCAAACAAACTAAATGGCATAACACTGGATACGACATAGAACACCATTTATGAATATCGGTTCCCGGGTCCCACGCATCGGTAAAACAACACGTTGCTAACTCGCTATTTAAAAACTTTCGCCAGATTATGTTTTAAATTTTATTTATAGCAAATTATACCTTAAACCAGTCTAATAAGACTCATAAAGCGTGTCATCAGAGTTAGATAAGACAAGGAAGTTGCACTGTGCACTCTATTAATAGAAAATTTAGTGTGTGCGAAAGAGATAAATCTAGTTTTGTTTGTGATAACTTCACTTCCTTGCCCAAACGTGTAAAGCCGGCTCTACACGTTGGCCAACACAGTGGCGAAGGTAGTGGCCAGCGTATTGGCCAAGAGTTCGTGATAGCGTCCACACGTTGGAAGGTCGTTCAGTTTGCTACGGTTCAGGCCAATGTGCGGACCTATTTATTAAAATGGATATTGAGGCGCTAACTTCTGCTTCTTGGGTCCCACAAACAATTTACGGCTTGGTAGAGCTCTATAAACCGAAAAGTTTCTTCGTTATTAGTAATTACTGACATTTTGTTTACACTAGTTGTTACCGACGCGTGACTATAAAAACTTTTTAACAAAAAATAAAACCAACTTCCATATCAAAACACTACAACGGCAAAAATAATTTTAATTTCGGTAGTCGGTGTTATTGGTTTTGTATTTTCTTTTTTTGACACCGCCTTCCGAAATTAAAGTTATTTTTGCCTTTGTAGTATTTTGATATGGAAGTCGGTTTTATTTTTTGCTAAAAAGTTGTTTTCACGCTTTTTAGTGGGTCGGTTTGTAATTTATCTAGTTACAAAAGCCAAAATGTCAACTACTTATCACCTTTTACAAAATATTGCTTTTCCCGATACAGAGCCGTTAATTTTTGAGGAGTTCTCCTGGTACTTCACCATCAGCTCTACATCACCATATGCATTGTGACGAATATAAAGTGCTTAACATCCATATTCAAGTAATCGAATCGCAATCCACGAAATAATTATTATTGAGTAGTTTCGGTGGTCATCTGTGGTCTTCATCATCAGTTCCACTTCACCAAATGGTACTTTTCGAGAGCAACTGCACAAGATACTATAAGAAATACCCAAAACGCTATAGGTGTGCCTATAATAATATTTGAAGAGTTCCCTCGATTACTCCAGGATCCAATCATCAGATCCTGATTTCATAACAATTGGACCAACTAGAAAGTATACCATATCATATCATATACATAAAAAAATAGTTCAAGACGAACTGAGAACCTCCTTCTTTTTTTGAAGTCGGTTAAAATGTTTAATCAGGTGCGTGCGATCGTTCTGGGAGCTCGTAGCATACTAAACGCGTGGCCAACGTGTGAACGCGGTAGCCAATACTCGGCCAAAACCCTTTGATCTTTTGCAAAAAACCGACACCACACGGATCTCGCGCCAACTCGTCGGCCATCATTCCAATACAACCCAAGATGCACAAACACCCCCTCTACACGTTGGCGAATAGGCACTGGCCACTAGAGATGGGTAACTCAGGAGAGATAGATACAAAAGATATGAATCACTCGGTTTCCATCAATCACTCTTTATATCCGTTCACATCCGAATGTATCACTGTATCAGTGTATCTTTTCAACTCATTCACTCACGGCGGCCACTAAGGAAGATTTTGGAAAGTTCAGACGTCTCTTTCGCACCTCCCTATTTAGTATGTTCTGTCGCGCTTTTGCAAGACAGAGAGAGTCATTTGACCATTGTAAGCTGACATACGTCGGCACAAAAAAATAAATTGATAACTCTATTACTGGTACGTAGGGCTCAAAGTCGTTAAACGGTACGTGAACATTTAAGTATTATACTGGTTTTACCTACACGTGTACTTTACTTTGCGTTTAAAAAGTTTTAGTTAACTATGCAAACTAATTTCAGTCATAAAACCATCGTTTTAAGGATCAGGATAAAAAATAAATAAAAAGAAATTTGCGATTTACAAAACTAAACAAAATATCAGTTCAATCGGTACCTAGACTATAGAATATATTTTTCTACAAATAAGTAAAAACAATACCTACCCTAAGTACCAATGCAATATTCGGTAATCATTAATTTAATTATTTATTATTTTAAACAAAACTTACAGTTAATTTTTCAAATACCTATTTAATACTTATCAATCAAAGATACCTAGAAAGAAACAGCAGCCCCCAGGCAGCCCAATAAATGAGAAAGATACCTAATGTAACGACCTAGCAAAGTGCGAACAGATATATACTTATCTATCGCTCACTGTATTCTAAGATCGCTCATAATGATTAATTGGATCGAGTTGAGCGAAGCAAGCCACGCTGAGCAGCGAGTTGCGTGCGCGAGTGTGAGCTACTGATACATATGGATACAAAGATATGAAAGAGTGATACATATCCCTGTGATCGAATCTTTCGAAGCCACGCTGAGCAGCGCGTTGCGTGCGCGAGTGTGAGCTACTGATACATATGGATACAAAGATATGAAAGAGTGATACATATCCCTGTGATCGAAAGATACATTTCAATCTTTTCTTTTTAGTGATACATTTTGCCCATGTCTACTGGCCACTACATTCGCCACTGTGTTGGCCAACGTGTAGAGCCGGCTTAACTATAAATTTAGGTCAGTGTGTCGTTGTAATCCTGTGACGATCCACGCGTCATCGCTTTGTACGCGCACGAGTGCCGCACGACGTACTTTCTTTGCGTCTTTGAAGTAGCCGCCGCCGGCGCGGCGTTGCCCGCCCGCCGCTCATCTGTTTGTGATTCTACATCGATTATCATAATGTGCGAAATTAGAAGCTTTATTTTAGTGACAGTATTTAGTTAAATAGTTAAGTGATTTGTGCGAAATTTGATGTTTAGTGTTTATTGTGTTTTGTTTTTATTAATCATGCCTTGTGATAATTAAATTCTAAAAAACTCTTGTCAAGTGTCAGAAATAACCCTCTACGACGCCGACGGACGATTCAGTTTAGGTATTCGAATTAATGGCGGCCTTGTTGAAAAACGAAAAGTTTAGTTACTTTCATAGCTACTTAGCTAAGTGTTTGAACAGTGATCCAGATAGTGATTAATAATAATTGCACTAATAGGTACATAATAGCGGGCGAGAGGTGCCTGTAATCTGTGATTCAATGTAATTGTTTTTTCTGACCATTATTATTATCATAAGTGGCGCCAAAATTCGTTGTTGGGAGTTTTTTGATACTGTAGAATTTTTCCTATAAACTAGTATTATACGTGTTTTAATTTATGATCGTATTGTCGTCTCCACTCTGTATATTTACGCCCGCTGCCCAATTTTTTTTTATTTTTTTTATTTTTTTTTATTTCGTGCCTTCCGAGACACGGGGGTATCACACCGCCAACTTTCAAACTACGAGCTATTACTGAGAAATTCCTGACATAAATAGCCGATAGCACTTTTTGTTCGACCGAACCCGAGACCTTGTTCAGCGAGGCAGTCATAATTATTAACGTTTAATAATAAACGTAAAATTAATACTGTTTCAGATCAAGTGAAGACCTTATACATCGCCTATTCGTGTGCATAGCCGGCGTGGCGGACCAGTTGCAAACGAACTTCGCAGCTGATCTCCGGAACATTCTCAAGTCGGTGTTCCTAATGAACCAGTCGCCCGACCCTCCGGAGCCTGTTAAAGATATTTCGCCGGCTATCGAGTATGAGGCCACGGAAGATTTGGTTATACAGAATGGTAAGTTGTACCCAGATAACAAAGTTATATGATAGTTTGCATGTATCATTTTTAACAGATTTTTGTAGCGTCTATAGCCAGCTGTACTGTCGACCTTGTCATCGAGAGAGGCACGGGTTCGAACCGCATCCATTACACTATGGCTGTGAACCAGATATAAGCACATTTAATGTAACGCAAGTGTCTTTTTAGGTATTATTAGTCTTAATAGGTAAGCGTGCTTCGTCTTCGACCACATCATCGCTTACCATCAGTGATCTAGGTATTAAAAAAAGTCACCCGCCGCGTCTGTATCATCATTATCTGCTTAGCCTTTTCCGAACATGTTGAGGTCGGTTTCCAGTCTATCCAGCCGAGTTCTAGTGTGTTACATAATGCGTCTAACTCTCTGACCTCTACAACCCAGAAGCTTGGTAACACGATTAGCCAGACCACCGGCAACGGGATAACGGTGGAGGTCAAACGTCAAAACCCGCGCGGTTGCTTTGAGCAAGCTTTTACATATTGCACAATTATGTCGAATTCAAATATAGCTCACTCTTGACTTGATTCTCAAGTTATAGCTATCAAGAAACACCGCCAAGCAATTCCAATCCTGAGCTGTACACACAATGAAAGTATTACCTCAACGTTTTGTACATATGGATGGAACGTCTCAAATCGTATGTAACGTTTACAGGCAGCTCGTTCGACAGCGTGTATTCGGCAGAGGAAGTGTATGCGGATAGTACGTCGGATTCCACGTCGGATGGTAGCGGTCGGTTAGCGCGCCGCAATACTGTGACGGCAGGCGCTGCGCCCTCCGCGACCTCCGCGCCTCCTGCCGCTCTGCAGGCCTCCGTGTCCACCGGGGACCTTACCTACAGGTATGTGCTACACACTCAGCTGTACCATTTCAAGAGGTAGTAAGACACACTGCTTACAAAAATCGTTTTATGCCAACGTACCTTTATGTTTCGGTAGGAAAACCATCAAAATTCAATTTCAGGAGTATCAGACTTTTACTGACTAAAAACCCACCCTGTTCCTTCAATTGCATTTGCGGTCCAGGGTATATCTTTGGAACATTCTCGCATCCCAAAAGCCTAATAAGTGCTTGTATAATATTTTCTTCTTGTATCAGGTGGTCGCAGCATTTCTTCCATCGATTAGCATCTATTAAAGTTATTGCGTTACAAAAGAATTTTTTTACATCACTCATCTGGAATGTTGAGTTGGGCCCAAATAAAAAAAATATTTTGTTGCCTATTGGGCCCACACCAATTCAATAGGATTTAATTTAATTAAATTATTTTATGTAGGTAACGCACACAAGACAACCGTTTCACCAAAAGATCTGCAGTCAACTGGTCACTGTGAACTTAGCTTTCTATCTTGTTGCGACCTAATTGGTCGAGAGGCGCGGACAACGATGACGTCACTATTCTCTTCACGAGAATCAACTATAAAATAAAATCCACCAACCCGCATTGAACCTGCATGGTGGATCTATAAGTTTGATGTGTTGCAGATATTGGTCGCCTTTTATGTGGCTTTTAGGGCTGTATTGTCGTTGGGTCTTTTGATTATGAGTTTTCTTAATCAGAAAGATTATTATAAAATACCATATTTTCTTATTATTTTAGCATGACTGTATACAGATGTATTTCTTTAGTATGATTTATATTTGTATACAGTATGTTAACTAACAGAGGGCGTTCCCATTACCCCGGAATAGTATAAGCACATCAATTAGATCGCCGCACACGCGGCCCGTCATTCATTTAAATTGCGACGTTGCCGTCCTTCAAGTACGCGTGTACAGTGTTTCTTTTACGAATCAATTTAACATTTTTATTGAATATTTTAATATAAAAAAGAAAATGCTTTGCTTCGAATGGTAATATTTTTTTAGCATATATGGATGCTATACTATTACGGGTTAATTTTATTTTATTTTCTTGTACACCTACTACATTGTGGTCTTTTTAACACAAATGTTTACGGGTAGAGAATGCCTTGTAGCATTAAGTCTGCCTATATACCACTGTTGTATAATAAAGTTTATATAATAAACTAGCTGTGGACTTCGTCCGCGCGGAATAGTGACTTTCGGCAGCATTATTAATTTTTTAGGCTAATTATTTTGAAAATAAAACTCATACATAATTTGAATGTCGTATTTATTAATATCTAAAGTCTAAAAAATAAGTTTCAAGCTTCTAGCTTTAAAAATGACGTAATTTTCATACAAACTTTCCTACCCTATTTCAACCCCTTACAGCCCTTTTTTCGCATTAAAAAATCCTTTTTCAGGCTCTAGACTATGTCCGTACCAAATTTAATTAAAATGGGTTCTGTAGTTTAGGCGTGGTTGCGTAACACACAGACAGACAGAGTTACTTTCGCATTTATAATATTAGTAAGGATAAATAACATTACAGATTTATGAGGGCAGTGTATTAAATCAAGTTTTCTCCCCTACAGCGCTAGTAATGCGAGTGTCCCGGTAGTGGCGAGTGGTACTTTAGCCCCCGAAAGGCTTCCAGAGTGGGTGCCGGACATCGCGGCGCCCGCCTGCATGCGATGCGCCGCGCACTTCACTGCCTTCCGCCGACGACACCACTGTCGCAACTGCGGTATGTATACTTACCCATACCAGGCGTCCGTCATTCGCTCAAGGCCACGCGTTATATGCCTACCGCTTCGCGTATCGCCGTCGGTACATCCGACAGTGGGCTGCCGCACGCCTGCCTGAGCCTTTTAAAATAATTTTGACAACGTCATAATGGATTGACCTAAAAACAATTGATTTTTCTCCGCTTTGCTCCTGTTTCCCTTTTGATTATTTATTTGCGCGGAATTTAATTAAAATTATTTACGCGTTTTCGGATATTTTCGACACTAAAATTTAATAATCGAGAATTCAGGGAAGGAAAAAATGCATATATCATTTTATTAAACTAAAACATATTTGATCAACAAATAAAAAATAATTGTTTTTCTATATTCGTTTTATTACCAATATCATCATATACAACCCTAGGACATTCGCTCGATGACGTGGGTCGCGTGGCGGGCAATACAATCTCAACTCTCTGTGTGCGTACTTATTGTACATTTCTTCTCGCTGCAAACAGCTGGTATTATTATTAAGATTTTGTAGGTATTTTCGCTTTTGTATGAGAGTGATGTATCTGTTACGAAGTAACTATTTAGTCATCTGTGCCCATACTTGCAGTGGTACCAACTGATAAGGCGCGTCGTGAATCTTCGTTTGCACAGAAAAGAATGATAGATGATAGATAGATATACTCTTTATTGTACACCATAATAGAATTAAATGAGGACTTAAAAACTAAAGGATGTTACAATGGGCGGTCTTATCGCTAAAAGCGATCTTTTACAGACAACCTTTGGATGGAATTGACACAGTAGGAGAAAATAAATACGCGGGTAGTCCATGGTGTACTATTCACTTATATACAATACATAAGTAATAACCTACATACACAATACACACACATATATATATATATACTAGTACTCACGCGGGGCTTCGCTCCCGTGGATTCTATCACGGTAAAAACATAACTCTCCTTTTTTGCAGTCGCGTAAAAAGTAGCCTATAACCTTCCTCAAGCTTCAAGCTACTTCCATACCAAATTTCATCCAAATCCACCCAGTACTTTCGAAGATTAGCGCGTTCAAGCAAACAAACAAACAAACAAACTAACAAACTTTTCCGCTTTATAATATTAGTATAGATATACATTCTAAAAAGCTGGGATATACATATAATACATTGTAACAAATTAAACAGAGAGATAGAGATCTTTTACCATATTTTTTAAAGAAGGAAGGGTTTGTGTTTGTCTTACTGACACGAGAAGAGTATTCCACAGTCATACTGCTTGAGCTGCGAACGACTTACCAAAGAAATTGGTGGAGTGACTCGGTACCTCTATCCTCAAGTTTTGCAGCCAGAAATTTGGCATGTGTGTCATGGAGGAACTTGAAACGTTAAGCAGAATACTGTAAAGCAGAGACAAGATGTGTAAGTTCCGGCGAAGCCACTTGAGTAAAAGTATGGCCCTGAAGATTAACGAAGAATGCTTAAAACTTTCAATCAACTTTAGATCATTACTATAAAGTTCATAATACACTGCAGTTGTTAGTTCCGTCTCACTCTCTCTCTCGTCAAGTATGACGCGGCTGACTAACTTGTTACGCATCGCGTGCTAATATGGCGGCAGCTGCCGACCAATAGCGGTAAAGGAAAAAGAAGCGCGGTGCGTGGAGCGTGCCGATTGGTCAATAGCATTTCCCGCACTTTGAAAATTCATTTTCTGCACAGGTACATCGGTAAGCCATATCAGTTGGGTACTACTGTACGTATTAAGTCAAAAGTGAATAGGTATATACCTTGATGCCACAAATGATGATAAATTATTAGGTAAGTTGATTGGAGATAGGCAGGTCATAAGCAAGACACGGTGATGGCGGTCGAAGTGAAGCTCTGACGTCCAAGGAATGGAAAGAGGAATTTAGGTCATCCGGCAGCTAGATAGGCAGATGACATTGTTACCTATGACCTGGAGGCTTTAAGACAAGATTGATTAGGTTACTTATAGGTAAGCGTGCTTCATCTTTAACCACATCGTCGCTTACCATCAGTTGAGATGATGTCCAGACACAAGCCTATCGATATTAGCAAGCGGAAAAGTTTGTTTGTTTGAACGCGCTAATCTTCGAAAGTCTGGGTGGATTTGTATTTAATTTGGCAGTGGCTTGAAGCCGACTGTAAAAGAAGGAAGGTTATGTTTTATCTTGATAAAGACTGCGAAGTCCCATGCGACTGCTAGTTGTTTATATAACTTTACTATTAATGATTAGGATTTGGAATTTCCCTTCAAGTATAGTAAGTAATGCCTATGTTGGAAAATCCCGCTTTTCCATAGCAAAGCAATACATATTTAGCTTACCGGGTATTTATAAAACAACAATAGTTACAGAATACATACAGAAGACATACATTTATTACAGAAGTAAAAACTTATTTTTAGAATTAAAAAATAACAAAAATAACATCAAAACAAAAAAGTTGTGAAAATGATCACAACAGCCTTAAAAACTACATGACTAACACAACCGCTCTGACACTAGCAACGGAGAAAACAAGAGAACGCAATATGCGAATGATATTAAGAAAAAATCAATATGAGCAATCTATATGCTAAATGCTTCGCCTTCTCCCAAATATGTTAGGGGACACTTACAGTCTTAACCGAATGCAGTACATGAGTAAATTAATTTCCTAGTGCGGGCAATGCTTTTCCGCTTTATTATATTGATTTTTGGTGAAAAAAATAACAGCCTTCGACCTATTCTCAGACCTACCAAATATATCCAAAAAAAAATCATAAAAATCGGTCAAACCGTTTCGTAAGAGTTTAATACAAAATAACAAACACTGTTACAAGACATTTTATATATCAGATAATCTATTTTCCTTCCAGGCAAAGTATTTTGCGCATCGTGCAGTTCAAACTCCATACCACTACCGCGCTACGGACAACTGAAACCCGTCCGCGTTTGTGAAGAGTGCTTCCGATCTATTGCCAACAACTTTCGTCGACCACAGACATCGCAACATCGGTGAAACTATGTACTATACTCCCTTATCCATTTGAATTCAGAATTCGAGATAAGTATCAATAAACTTTATGTTAAACGTGACAAAGTTCAAATTACACTGCAACCTTTATGCTTAAAATTGTCGCTTGAAAATCAGGAATTTCAAGTTCATAGTTGAGTGATTGTTATTGATAATTATCTAGAATTGTGAATTCAAGCTTCGATACAAGTTAATTTGCAGTGTTTTTAATGAGTATAAACGTCAGTGTATGTGATTTACAAGGCTATATAAGTTAAATACATTTATACTTAGATAGGCTAGTCGATATTTTACACAAAATAGACTAACCTATATTTTACTAGTGATATATTTCATTTAGTCTAACATGGAAATGCCAATAAGACAAGGAGTTATTGGTTTTTATTATTATGAAAATCTAAGTAAATTACCAGATCCTTAATTTGTGCTTGATCAGTTTCTGAGTAAATATTGAGTGGAATTTCCTGTCGGAGTCCGCGTTTCCAGATAGCTACAACCTAGAGTAGTATTTAAATCAAAAGTGAATAGGTTACTTCTAGGCAAGCGTGCTCCATCTTCGACCACATCTTCGCTTACCATCAGGTGAGATGATGGTCAAACGGAGCCTATTCTAAATAAAAAAGAAGAAATATAGGTCTACCATGTTTTAACTCTTATAGCTTCAGACTAAGGGTCTTTAAGTCAAGAGAGAATAGGTTACTTCTAGGCAAGCATGCTCCATCGTCGTTAACATAATCGCTTACCACGGTGAGGTAGTGATCAAGCGCGAGTTTATCAACTTTGGGTAAAGTAATCGAAAATTATATATTATTCACATACAATTGTCGCTTATACGCATTAATGATCGCAATAAATAACTGTTTAGGGTAGCTTGTGTTCTTTTGTACAAAAATTGTTTATTATAGTGTTTTGTGACTCGCTGTATGTGTAGCTAAAGATTTTTAACGCTATTGTCACATATATGTGACAAATGAAAACTTACCCAAATACTAACGTTATTAATGTAAGAAAAAAACTAACAGTGAATTTGTGACATAAAGTAGTGGGTTGCATATGCGTTCAAATCAAAAGGTGCATTGGAGTGAGACAGCAATATTATTAAGATAAATAGAATATTTGAGCTAGAACATGTCTGATTTGAGCCACGGATTTGAATTGTAAAAATCATGTTTTTACAATTGAAATCCATGGCTGTGTGAAAAACCATCAGCTTTTGTAAAGATAGGGTCGACAAACTAAGGGACAATATAGTAATTTTATAAAAAATTTGCGCAGAGGTGACGTCAAAAGCAACTTATTAATGGTATTTAAAAAAAAAAACAATGTGGTCAATATCTTTTTATAATCTATGCAATGGGGAAAATATGAATAAGTATATTATATATTTTTTGTTCCGAATTTTTGAAAAACTTTCTGATCTCAGACGTATCACAAATTGTATAGAGTATATTATTACTGATAAAAGGTTGCGAAGAGGATTTGTACGTTCATAAAAAAATCATCTGCAGCCAAATCTCAAATCAAGTAATTTAATGGCTGGTGTTATTTAATTTGAGATTTGATGTTGAATTAGGGACTTTATTATTATGTTGTGATGGATGATTATGCTTGTTTCCACTTTAGCTATGTATCTAGTGAGTCACAAAAAATACTATTTTAAAACGATGTTAATACAATACTTGCTTTGGTGTTAACTTCATCGTGACATAACGACGGGACAGGTAAAACCGAAATGGGGTGTTATATTAGAGCACTTAAGGATGATTTTCCAACGAAGCGGTATCGTGGAAGCGGTGGTATCTTATAAGCGGTCTCTTGGGAACTCTGTTTATAAGGAAACGTCTTGACCGAGTAAAGGGTCTATTATTAAAAAACGAAGTTAACACCAGAGATTACTATATTCTTAGGTATAAAGGTGAATTTCCTCGCTGATTCGGTTTATACTTATAGAAATTTATTTATCAGACAAAATGTGTTATTGTGTTCGAAATATAAATGAATATTATGACATTAACATTCTCCCTTTATATTCAATTTTTCGTCCATTATTATATAGCGTAATTTAGAATCGCCCAATATTTGAAATGTTATTCCAAAATACACTTTATACCTTTCGTACATAGTTTATATTTGAACTCAAGATAACTTAAATACTCTTGTTTATTAGCCTGTAGTAATACAGATGTTTTGCCTATATTATGCCATTCTTTGAAAAAGGAAATATTTTTGTTCGAAAAGAGTTTTAGGTTCAAATATAAGCTACATACGTTATCCAATTGTTGATAGCAGTGTTATATAAAAAATAAAAATATGTATAGTTTGTTTTGTATTGACTGATATAAAAGTTTCGTGTAAGGAATTTCCATATTTTTGTTAGGTAGCTCTCTAAATATTAATGTTGTTGCTACGTGTTTTATTATACATGTTGTGATGCTTGCAGACGCCATCTTGAAAAGTTATTTTTTATTGTCTATTGGAAGTAACATTGTCATCGAAGAATCTGTCTTCCAATCGCAGAATATAAGTAGCTTTGAAGATTATAAGCTCAATGTAGTATTTGATCTAATAGGAGTATAGTTGATACTACCAGCGCGTCGCGTCGAAAATATACGTATCCGAGTTCAAGCAATCTTAGTCTTCCTAATTACATGCTAATTACTAATACTTTTTAAGAAACACGACCATCACAATCCGCCTCGTCCATGATATTATTTTATATGATAAATAAGCATGGCATTTAAATTAATGATATATAAGAATTGTAATAAAATTAATTGGCATCTGCAAGCAGTACTTCAATGCCCCAAAATAAATAATGGAAATCGTTTTGTTTATAGATTATAGTTAGGGACATTTGAAAAGTATATTTTTAAGAATACTATTGTCTGATTGAATTTTTAGGTCATTACTTTATTTAGTATGGCGTAGTGTTCTGACAGAAATGTAGTATGCGATACCGATGATAATCTATCTTGTCTATGCCATATCTGTGTCCCAACACTACGACCTACGATCTTAATTTTAATCTACGACTTTAAATAAAAAAAATAAAACTTTAAAAAGATTCCATAATTTTATATCCAACAGTTTAGATTTTTAACCATTATTTTAATGTTAAAGTATAACGTTGAATGTTTGTAAATTTTGTAAAGGCAATGATTGTAACCACGTACCCATAGATTTTGTATATTGCAAATGGTGAATATGATAGCTATTTAAAAAAAAAATAAGTGATAGGTATATGATATTTTAACTTGTAAATAAATTTCGTTATTAGCTATCAATAGTTTTTTTTTTGTTTCACAAGCCTTTCCCCCAGTTTTAGCGTATCCTGACAGTACGGTGTATCCGTTTTGAAATAAATATTGCCCTGTAGCGCTCAAATTATAACTGCAAAAGTATTTTCATAGTCTTAAAGAGAATTACCTACTTTTAATTGTTAACTGTTATATAAAAATAGTTGCTGCTTAACGAAACATTGTGAGCCAGCATCGAATTGTAATGAAACAAAAATACAAGTACTGAAAAAAAACTTCATTACGATACACAGTGACAATGCAAATAATCCTGTTAAGATTACCATGTCGATACCTCAGTATCAGATATGGACTTGATAAGCGAGCAATATCAAATATTTAACAGTAAATAATAAGCCGTGGCAGACAATAGACGACTCAATATGCCGATAATCCTCCACAAAACTGACGTAAGTCCACCGGCGCGAGCTACCTTGATAGTCATCGACCTACTGGGACTTAAAGTTGAAACTAAAGAAGTGAATCTACCATCACGGGACCAATTCAAGCCTGAATACCTAGAGAAGAACCCACTACACTCAGTACCGATGTTAGAGGATAACGGCTTAGTCCTATCAGACAGCCACGCGATCATGATGTATCTAGTATCCAAATATGGAGAACCACAACAGACTTTGTACCCTAAAGACGTTGCCGCAAGATCGATAGTCGACCAACGCTTATTCTTCGACGCGTCGATACTGTTTCCTAGATTAAGGGCCGCTATTTATAGTCTTGTTAAGTTCAGAGCGCCTGAACTTACTGATCAGCAAGTTACTGATATAACAGAATGTTATGATGTGACTGAGAAGTATCTTGTAAAGGAATATATCGCTGGCAGTGAATTGTCTCTGGCTGATATCTCGTGTGTGGCTACCTTGTCATCGTTGGATTGTATTATTCCAATCGATAAAAAGTATGTGAAGCTCCACGAATGGTGGGGACGACTTTCAGAAGAAATTTGGTACCAGAAGATCAATGAACCCGGTCTGAAATTATTTGGGCGTTTTATAAAACAGTTTTTGTGAACATGGATTGAGTGAGATTTCTATTGTTATTTCAGCATAAGTAAATATAATAATATGAATAATTATGATATTATTATTATGATATTGTCCTTAACGATAAAAATGGCGTGTACCTACTGCCCACAAAACTAAAGCCTTGTTTTATGTACCTGTACACATTCTTGTAATCACTTCATTATGTGGTCGGCTGCACATTTTAAATTGATTTCAGAAATATGTCTGGGACACAATTCTACGTGAGTCAAGATAATGTTGAAAAACATGATGTATAAATATTTTATTTACTTCTACATTTGTGTACTTAGCTTTAAAGTTAAGTATTCGATGTTTTAAATAATTAATCCTGGGTAATTAAGTTTTTATTTAAGATTTACTGATGTATGGGATGACTTATCGGATATAATTTTATCATACCTACAGTTTGCATGTGTGGTCGAAGGATAACAAATGGAAATTTGGACAGCGGAAAAAAATATATGGTGAGTAAACATAACTTTGACAGCTTGATAAAAGTATGCTCTAAAAAACTAACTATTAACACTGTTAGTGTCTTAGTACTATAGCGTTAACGAGAACTTAAGCGAAAGAATATCTATCTATATCTTCTATCTATATATATATTTTCTACATATCTAATAAAAATGAATTGCTAAATGTGTTGCTAAGCGCAAATTGAAAGATTTGGCTTATTTGATCAAGTATGAAGAAGGTTCTTATGGAGAGAAAAAATAAAAAAATACGAGGAAAATAGTAAAAACAATCATTTTCTTTTCTCATGTAATCCGCTCTGTCCCCAGCTGTCAAACGTTTGACGTCAATCAAAGCAAAACAGGCGCGTTAGGATTATCTTCGGTATGCCTTCAAGTTTTTTAGTAATATAACGAGGTCCCTTAAATTTGTTTGATCATTTTTATTTTGTGATCGAGCCAACCGTTCTAAAGGGAAAATATTAGAGAGATGTGTTGATACTCCGCATGTCAATGGTACCAACTGACGTACCGTTTGTATTTAAACGACTGCAATTTCCAGTGGTGCGGCTTGCTTTCGCTATGACCATACCTAAATAAATCCCAGGGTCAGTCATTTAATGTTTGCGGCGTTAATCTTGAAAACCCATGCTTCTCTCATGGACAGTTGTGTGTTGCCTGCTCCCGCGTCGGAAAACCTTCAGATTTATTTATTTACGCGCCAATTAATCAAACAAATAAATAACGTGTTGGTACAAGAAGGCATTACAATAAAATTGCATGACATTAGATATTACTAGTCTTTCGATGTTATTTTATTTCTATTAGACAGCGACAGGCCAATAACTTTTGAAAATAGCAAAACTCAAGAAACAATTATTCGATAAACTTCAAAGAGAGTCAGGTGCTGGCACATATTGTACAGATAATGTGAATGTCCAAGTAACACACTCAACACTGAATATTATTGCATTCCACAATATTTGCTTAGGTGGCATGGCAAATAAAGTCACTATTCTGGTCTCTGTGGGACACAGCAAATACAATTTAAGGGGATAGAGAGGACTAATTACTATCTCTTACAATCTTAATTATTTTAGTATAATTTTTATAATTATTTTTACATAAACTACTAGCTGTCCCGATAGACCTTGTTCTGCCTATTTCTCTAAAACAAAGTACCATTCTATTCTTAATAACATTTGTATGGATTCTTCTTTCAGGTCTACATCCTCAATTCGGAGTATTCAGATCACCAACCAGAAGGTTGGGTGTGTGGAGGTGTTCTAATTTCCCATATCCATGTATTGACGTCAGCCGCGTGTCTGACTGAGGTCAGCCATATGTACGTCATAGCTGGCTACAAGAAATACGTGAGTGGTAAAAACATAGAGAGAGACGATTGTACTCGGACCAAGAAACAAAAGATAGTCAAGATTATTATACCGAAAGGTGAGCTTCGCCAAACAGTTGTTTTGTTTTATTGTTGATAGGCTTCACTTAGACCACCATCTCATCTGATGGTACGCGATGATCTGTTCGAAGATGAAGGTTGCCTAGAAGTAACCTATTCACTTTTGACTTAAAGTCACCCGGGCTACAGCTTCTTTTTTTTTTTTTTTGCAAATAGGTTCGCGTTTGACCACTATCTCACCTGACGGTAAGTGACGATGTGATCGAAGATGGAGCACGCTTACCTAAAAGTAACCTATTCACTCTGGACTTAAAGACTCCTAGGTTGTAGCTGTCGGGAAACACAGACTCCGGCAGGGAATTCCACTCCTTAGCCGTACGCACAATGAAGGTATTCCCAAAACGTTTTGTGAAGCTTAAGCTATAAGGAAACACAGACTGGCGAAAATAAATTGGCCCTAGACTCATGTTTCACTACCACCTGATGGTAAGCTATGATGTAGTCGAAAATGATGATCGCTTACCTAACTAATGTAGCTCGTAACGTGAGGAGATAGCTTCAAGTATCTTCTCAGCAATTTTATGCTATTTAGCCTTTATTAAGTATTCAGTATTAAGTCAAACTTGCTCTTCTATTGTAGCACCCCGAATAGCTCCGGTTTCATGTCGACAATTTACTGAGACATACTTTGATTTGGCAGTTTTGGTTTGGCAGAGTGGGTGGTTTGTGTGTTCTTGGGTTATATTAGGGTCTAACTATCTGACCTCCACAACTCTGAAGCTGGGTACCCTTAGGCCAGACTAGAGTCAGAATTTCTGGCTTCTGACTACCCGTAATGACTGTCCAAGATGTACAAACGACAGCCGAGACTAACGGATTAACGTGTATGCCAAGTTATGGAAGATTCTCGATATGTTTATCATGGTCTCCCATCCACAGGCCGACCTCGTCAAGTGTTGCTGAACCTTGCAGATCAACTAGTGCGGCTTTTATTATTTATCCACGAGATTTTATAAAAGAGTGAATATTGTATTAATTTAAATCCTTCAAACATAACATAGAGATGCGTTGCTGGGGCGCTATTTGTTTGCATCAGAAATATTAGGGCGTGATTACGAGTGGGTGTTTTGGGGTCTTAACGTAAATTGTTGACGTTCAATAAGTGCAGATTTTCAGCCTAGTTTTAATAAATGACTTCTGATTTTGGTTTTTTTTAAAACATATCCGATAAAGGGTAGGGTACGTTCCTGTATATATTGCACATTGATGTTAGTGATGGTGAGTTCCTCCAGTATGTGTGGTTCATGTTATAGTACCTCCCATTATAGTCTTACATAATCATATTCAAAACTTTCATGACGACATTTGCCTAATAAGGCGAAAAATACTATGCAGAGGAATGCCTGTGCATCACATTTTTGTGAATGGCCTCTTGCAAGTCATTGGTCTACCTATGAATTTATCGGCTTTTTAATTAGACTCGTCTGTGGCGGCCTTAATTAAAGTAATTAAAGCCTCCAGCCTGGGCTTATATTTAACTTACAGAATGGTGACTACACGCTCGGGGCACTCTCTGTGGGGTATGGACATCGGCTTAGGGCATCGCTGAGGGAGAGCAGTAAGGGTCAAGCTGGATTAGGCCATCTGTGCATCACACTTAGTCACTTATACTGCTTTAAATAACATTCAGTTTCGTATACAGCGTTCAATGGATCAACGTGGATGCAGTATGACGTTGGTCTAGGGGTCGTAGAGAAAAGCTACAATTTTTTGGATATTTCTTACCGCGAAGTATGCTCTTACGAACCGGGATCTATTAAGATAAATTATAATCTAAGAAGAGAGGCTACTAAATTATCGGTCATAGCTCTTGGTTGGGGATCAGCTAACGCTCGTGAAGTAAGTATTAATTTTAAAACTCTCTTCTTCAGTTTTTTAAGAGGCGAATCTGTGCGAAGATTTTTATTACAGACTGTCTCTAATCTGTCATCTCTGAATGGTAGAAAATCAAAGTTCTTGTTTGCCTGTCTATTTCTGTTTTCTTATGAACCACACGTGGTATATTATAGATACGGTTTTCTTAGCGGAAAAAGCGATATAAGGAGAGGGCTTGTTGTATATAAAATAATTCAACTTATAGAAATATTCAACAACTAAATAAAAATTAATAATTTAAAAAAACCCCTACGCAAAAATGCTTAAGAAATATCCCAATAATAGTCGCGGCGGGGTATCGCTATGTAACAAACTTTAAATATCGATTCTGAATTGGCGATACCCTGCCGCGTCAATTTGATCAATTTTATGGAATGGACAGTTTTTGTAATATAGTACGCGTCGATCCCTTTCAATCGATACGCCACTTGAGTATATTTGACAATATCTGGGGCACGGCAGTGCCCCCGCCAAGTCGAGCAAAAAAGCGGCACGGCCGCACCATCCTTATCTCGAGGCAGTTCAAGCCATTTTCGATCCCCTATAACTTCGTTGTGGAGTCAATCTATTTATTTAAAACGTTAAAGATTTTTAATATTGATATGGTCACTATAGGATGTTGTAAGGTTAGATAATTACGTAACAACTTAAGACAGAAGGTCCCTTAAGTAGGGACTGAATAATCTAATAACCGACTTGGTATAACATGGATCTCACAACTTTTTACGGTAGAAGAACTGAGTTGCGAGACTTGGTTTTTTTGACAAGTATTGTTTTTATGGGATTCAATTGTTCATCCCTAATTTCACTCCCCATATATAGTAAATGGTTAAACCGATTTTTTAAAACATGTCTGATTGTTATATACACGTCTTGTTCTTTCATTTGATACCCCACTTGGGTATATTTGACAACATTCGATGAATCATCCCCACTTTCTCCGTCCATATCTAGTAAATGGCTGAACCGATTTTGACAAAACATGTCTAAAAACAACTGCCGGAAAACCTGCTTTCTAACAAAAAAAAAACCGCATCGAAATCGGTTCACCCGTTTAGAAGCTACGGTGCCACAGAAAGATACACAGATACACACGGTAACTTATAACACCCCTCTGTTTCCATCGGGGGTTAAAAATAATGCACTTTACTAACAATGGAAAAAAATATATTTGGACGATTAGTTCCGGAGATTACTACTTACATACAAAAAAATCATACCTCTTTATAATATTAGTACAAGTATTAATAGTCTTGTCTTTGTATTTACAGCCTGGGAAGATGGTCGATACAAATTCAGAATACTTAATGCAAACGCACACAATGATTACCAATAGCACGTATTGTCGAAAACAATTTCCAAAAGATATAGAATATTTATTTTTGTGCACCGACGACAACCCAATTGTTGATAACGCTAAGAAAGCTGTTACTACATTTATAAAGAGGGAAAAAGACATGATATCAACAACTGCAACCACATCGCAGGGTCGATATTTCAAGGAAATGTGGAGATGTTATGGCAAGAAATTTAGTTCAAACGATTATCCAGCTGAGGTCAGTAAAAAATGTAACATAGCTAGAATTTTCCCAGGGTGCCGCTCGCGTGAAGGTCATAATAAAGCGTTAGTTTGCCCACGGTAACATCCTGTCTGGATTGGCAACTACATATTTTTATCGAGATTGAAATCCTCATGAATACCCTAGGGCAGGTGAAGGTGTCTGTCAGATTCTAAAATCATCACATGTCTTCTCTTTATCTGGGTGGAATATGCTCACGAACAAAACAAGAATGCACTAATATTATTATGCAATTACGGAATTAAGCGAAAAAAATGAGTCCCCTTTCTTTATTATGGTGGCCAAACCCGAGACTAACATCGATGAAATAAAAATATCTTTCATAATTTTGCCATGGCTTGTGGGTCTTTGCGCCATGACATCTTTACTTTTAGGTGAGTTGGTGCCAACAATGAAATTAAGACAGAGAAAAATTTGGATAAAAAATTGGCCAAGTGCGAGTCAGACTCGCCCATGAAGGGTTCCGTAGTAACTATAATAATATAATATAATATGTATATTTATTTGACGAATAAAAAAAAACCTTAAAAATTTCTTAAAACTAGCTTATTTACATTTTTACAACTACGCTAAATAACTTTGTTTTTCATAGTGTTTGTATGAATTACAAAGTTATATTTGCGGTTTTAGAAAATATGCTGTATCTCAAAAACCGCTGACCCGATTTCGTTCAAACCAATTTTGGTTGAAAGTTTACATTAAGATCTACAGACATATATTTTTTAGATTTTTCACTCCATTATTATAGAAGTTAGAGGGTAGGGGACACACATTTTACCACTTTGGAAGCTTATATCTTTTAAACGATTGACTTTATGAAAAAGTGGTTTTAGAAACCCTTATATCATTTTTAAAGACCTGTCTATAGATACCACACACGCATAGGTTTCATGAAAAAAAATATTTTCAGTTCTAGTTCCATGTATGTTCCCTTTATTTTAAATATTTTTTATTTTTTTTTCCTAAAATCAGAAAGCGGTTCACAGAATACATCTACCTACTAAGTTTCACATGTATAGCCTTAATAGTTTCGGAATAAAATGGCTGTGACATACGGACGGACGGACAGACAGACAGACAGACAGACAGACAGACAGACAGACAGACAGACGGACAGACATATCGAAACTATAAGGGTTCCGTTTTTTGCCATTCGGTTACGGAACCCTAAAGATACTAATTATAACTTTAATTAATTAAATATTATAATTTGATGTGAGACTCGGTTAAACAAAGTAAAATAAACAGTTATTACTTTGCAAATACTCGTAAGTTTTCTTTGTAAATCGTACTTTTCAAATGACATTTGACAGATATAGGTTATTGACGTTCCTATTCTTATTATGATCGCATAGTTGCATAGTACAATCAAACTAAAACCAGCTAAAAGGACTAAGTATCTGAAACTGATAACAGCTTGCGTTTTCAGTGTTTGGATTTGGATAGTTCCGAATCATTAAGGCGGAGAATTTTAGCTTCGAATAGCTCTGATACGTCATTAGACGAAGTAAATAACAATGAAATGATTGATACCGACGAATTGGATATCAATCATACCAGAAAACTAGGAAAAGAAGGAATCAATATCGGGAAAGGAATAAAGAGAATAGAAATAGGCGTCAATACATTTGTAAAAAATCGCAAAATAATCGGGAATGAAGGAAAGAACTTTGGAAAAATCGGAACTAATTTTGGCAAACAAGAAAAACATTTTGGAAATCAAGGTAAAAATAAATTGGGAGGCATTTGTCAGGTAAGATTTTCTATATTATTTTTTACTACAGTTGCTTTGCAAACGTCCCGAGAGAACTTAAAAGTAGCACCGTAAACGGACCAAATGTGGACGTTCGGGCGTGGGCTAGCGGCAGATTCTTGATGTATGAAACATATTTGAAATATCAAGGAGATACTTTTGTATCGTTCCAAATCCTGACAGAGTATCGCAGTCTTTAAGCCGGGTTTTCACAGTAAGAGTTGGCTCGGACCGAGTGCACTCGTACGAGTCAGCTTCGTACGAGTGTACACGGATAGTGGTTTACACACGATAGGAGTGCACTCGTATATGTGGTCATTTGTCTCCATGCATTATCAAGATGTCGTCGACTGATCTGCTGCTGCGAGGTAGTTGTAGCAGATATGTTAATAGCGGAAGTTGTTTGTTTGTTTCTTTGTTTTTATAGTCCTTTAATTGCACGTTCCACAACACTTCCTCCGCTTCATATAGTTCTAAAAACCTCACTGTGTCACGTTCACTCCACTTTTTCTTACTTGTCGCCATTTTGTTTTCATAACAGAGTACATTCAAATGATCCGAGTGAGCTCGAAAAATAGAGCAGTGTCCGAGTCTATTCGGATTAGATGCTGGCGTCCGAGTGCGCTCGGATTACGTGTTTACATGATACGAGTAGCATCCGAGTAGACATCCGAGTGCACTCGGTCCGAGCCAACTCTTACTCTGAAAACCCGGCTTTAGCAATGCATAGTTAGTAGCACATTTTTTGGTATTAAGAGTCGATGGTTAGCCCTAGATCTCTAGAGAGAGAAGACAGTATGACTGAAAACACTGATTTTAATAGTTATAATAATAAAAAAATAAGTTAGATTTTTTTTAAGATCGAACAACATTTAAGTCACTCTTCATTAAGGCTGGAAAACGATCCGATCAAACAACGCCGTTAACCTTAATGTGTCTAATATATCCCAGGCGCATTGCCTCACAACACAGTGATCTTACTATCGCTGAGACTCGTGCGCATCACTTAAAAATATGTAACACCCCGAAACAACACCTATGAAATGAAATGAAATATTTATTTTGTAAATTGGTTATAAATAACACTTACAAGTCATGTTTTTTTTTGCGTGTTTAGCTAGATGAGGCCGGTATTTCCTAACTGACTACTCTGAGAAGAAACACCGAAACAAGCTCATAGGTCTCTTTTAAAGTCCTGACAATTTGTATTTGTATAAGAGAAGCATGTAGGTTCATGTCTGTGGTATTCTTTTGAGGAAATAACCACGCAAATTTGAGCGGACCTGTCCAGACAGTGCAAGCATTTGTCAGTTATCGTGTAGCTCAACTTAGAACTTGACTTACCTAACTTTTCAGCGACAGCATAATAACTCTCGCCTCAACTGTTAGTCCCGTAAGGTTGCCAGCGGTTGCCAATTTCCATCAGCATGACTACTGTATTTATTTCCTAACATTAATATTACAGAACGACCATGGTGGACCTCTAATCTTTCGTAAGGGGCACGTAGATATAGTTATAGGAGTGGCTCTGAACAGCGTATACGACAAGAAATACCAATGCAAAGGCCCATTCTTGTACTTAAGTACGGCTCGTGCCCACAATCTTATTAAATGTTTGTTGCCCAAACAGAATTTTCCAAACAAGTAAGTAAAACATTTTTAATGGTAAACAGATCAAATAGTTCTTTTCCAAAATACTCTACGGTTTAAGACATTTATTTCTCAAATAGAATACAATTCACTTATTATGCGAAATAAAAGTTAATCTTAATACTAAATACATTAATACTGTTATACAGACTCATAAATAATTTACTTGTCACAGTTAGAATATATTTTTCTCTAACTACCCACATGTAGCTTTTTTTTTTTTTTTTTTTTTTTTAACGTGGTAAAATTATCAAATAAGTCCTCCCACTCCGGGCAGGGTGGGAGGAACAGTCAGACTTTTACTGACTAAAAACCACGGTGTTCCTTCAATAACCCTTTACATACCGGGGCCACGGTAACGGGATGAGTCCCACGACCCCGGCGGGCTTCGGCCCTCTGCAGAGGGGGCCTCGTCATGTTGCTGACGCTCTTTGAGGCGCGCGTGGAACACGACGTGCCGTCGACCCGGGCATGGTCCATGGTCGGACAGCGAGTTGCCCTTTACTCGCTGTCCGCATGCCCGCGCCTACGGTGGCCGGAGATCGTCGGCCGACGTCCGACGCCGTGGGCGTCTACCACTGCGGCTGGGCTGGAGGGAGGACGCCATCCTCTCCCTCACGCGGCCCGCCTCCTCCTTCGGAAGCATGACTGCTTCGCAGGAGGCGACCGCTTCCCACTCCCTCTCGCCCCGCAGCATGGCCTCGACCAATGCCGGGCGCGAGAGGTCTCCGCCTATCGCCGCCGTGAGGACACGTCGGTGCTCTGCCCAGGCGGGGCAGTCTTGCACCGTGTGCTCTACGGTGTCCTCAGGGCGACTCTCGCAGTGGTGACAGCCAGGCGTTTCCTCCTTTCCCATCAGACACAGGTACCTCCCGAAACTTCCGTGTCCGGTGAGGACCTGCGTCATGCGGTAGGTCCGGACGCCGTGACGCCGATCTAGCCACTCCTCAAAGAGGGGTCTTACCGCCCCAATTGCGGCGTGCCCGGCCGTCGGTTGCGACAGTCGTTCCCTCCATACTGCCCTGAGATCGCGCCGGAGCTTTTCCCGCCGCGCCTCGACTTCTCGAGGAAGCGGGGATACGCCCCGGCGCTGCACCTCCACGCGCCATTCAAGACGCGCTGGAGGGCAGTCGCCTCCAGATCCCAGGGCAGCAATCCGGCAAGGAGGTTGGCCGATTCGCCGGCAATCGTGCGGTATCCCCGGATCATTCGGATAGCCATGACCCTCTGGCATGCGACCAACTTTAGAGGTCGCGTCCGGATGCACAGGGCCCACACTGGGGACCCGTAGAGGGCCATGGACCGCACGACGCCGGCGTACAGCCTTCGGCAGGAGGCGTTTGGCCCGCTGAGATTAGGCAGGAGTCACCTGAAGGCGGCTGCTGCCCGGTTCAGCTTTGGGGCCAAACTCAGGAAGTGCTCCCTGAAGTTCCACCGGCTGTCGAGGACGAGTCCCAGGTACTTCATCGTCCTCCCGACGCCGATGCGAACCCCCTCCACCGTTATGTGGGACTCGGACCGTGGCGCGTTCCGACCGCCATGAAAGCACATGGCCTCGGTCTTGTGCAGCGCCACGTCGAGTCCCAACTGCCGGATCCTATGAACGACTGTCGCAACCGCTTGCGTCGCCAGGTCGGCCGCCGCCTGGTGCGACTCTCCCTGCGCCAGGACGAGCGTGTCGTCAGCGTAACATACTACGCTGACGCCGTCAGGGAGGTCACCGCGCAGCACCCAGTCGTATCCGATGTTCCACAGGGGCGGCCCCAAGACCGATCCCTGTGGGACACCGCACGACATCTCTCGCCGGTTCCACTCTCCCCGGTGACCGGGGTAATTGAAATTGAAATTGAAATTGAAAACCATTTATTCGGTTATAAACACACACAACAACAGAAAATTACAAACATAAAAATAAAAAAAAAATAAAAAATTACATTAAGAATTTCGCTGAGCATGTCTACACCGAAAGGGTTACCAACTCAGCATTTGCATTTGCTGGTGGATGACGGCTCTGTCCGTCAGGTAGTCCTCGACTATGCGTCGGAGGTAGGTCGGCACCCGGTGATACCGGAGTGCCTCCCTGATGCAACTCCAGGGCAGGGTGTTAAAGGCGTTGGTGATGTCCAAAGACACCGCCAAGAAGACCCTGCCCCGGGATACCGCGTCCCCCGTCGTGAGGGCTCTCACGCGCATGATGGCATCTACCGTCGAGCGCCCCCTGCGGAAGCCAAACTGGCACTCCGCAAGATCCGGGCCCACCCGATTCAGGTGCCCGAAGAGGCGGTCTGCAATTACTCTTTCCAAGAGCTTGCCCGCCTCGTCGAGCAGCACGATGGGCCGGAATGCGGAGTCCGCAGGGCGCCCGGCTTTCTGGATCAGGACCAGCTTTCCCGTCTTCCAGCGAAGCGGAAACTGGCCCCTCTCCAGGCATGCGCTAAAGAGCCCCCCTAGTCGAGGCCCGAGAGTCTCCGAGGCCAGGACCCACGCTTTCCCTGGCAAGCCGTCGGGTCCTGGGGCGGTATTTTTGGCCTTGAGCCGTTGTACCGCCACTCTCAAGTCTACCTCGGTCACCTCTGGAGCGTCGTAGACGTCGTCGTCGCTGTGGTCCGCGTTTGCGCCAGCTTCAGGTTCCGTCGGAGACGGAGCCATGGGCGGGGGAGCGTGCTTCCCTCGCGATGGGAACAGGGCGCTCACCACGTCCTCCAAGAACTGAGGCTGGAGACTCTGCGTCAACGGGGGAGCCCAGGGGCGGAGCTTCTCTCGCACCCACTTGTAGGGGTGGCCCCATGGGTCCCCGTCCAGAGTCGCCAGCATCTCCTCCCGGGCCAGTTCCTTGGCCCGCCAGATCTCGTCTCGGAGGACGGCCTTCGCTGCCCTGTAGCCCTCGTACAGCTCCGCCTCTACAGTCGCCGCATCCGAAGGTCGGGTGCGGCGCCTGCGGAACCTGGTGTACCGGCGTCGCGCCGCAACGCACGCTTCGCGCAGCGCTGCTAGCTCGCTCGACCACCAGTACAGCTGACGCCGGGCGCGTCCTTGCCGGACCCGGGGCATGGCCACGTCGCAGATCTCCGACATGGCCTCCCGGAACCACTCCGCCTCGTCGTTTATGTCGGCAGGCCTGTCCGGGGGTGACCCCCAGGCCTGCACGATCGAGGCTTCCAGGAATAGCTCCCGGTCCATCTGCTTCAGCACCCATCGCGGACCACTCAGGTCCCGTCGGACCTAGGCGTCTGGGGTCTGGGCGGAGACGTCGAACCGGATATACCGGTGGTCGGAATAGGTCTCCACCTCCTCCACAACGCGCCAGTCGGTGACGCGCGGTGACAGGCTGGGGGTGGCGAACGTAACGTCCACCACCGACTCGCCCGTAAACCGCACGCACGTGGGGACAGAACCCCGGTTCTCGATCACCAGGCCCTGCGCACGGGCCCAGTGCTCGAGCATCCTGCCCCGCCTATAGTCCGTGGACCGGGAACCCCAAGCCGGACTTTTGGCGTTGAAGTCCCCGAGGACGAGGGCGGGGAGGGAACCGAGGGCGACGACGACGTCTCCCAGCTCCGTTAGGGAGTTCTGGAACTCGGCGAGAGTTCGGTTCGGGGAGAAATAAACGCCTACCACAGCGATCTCCCCGAACCGTGCTGCGACGATCCCACGCCCTCTCTTGACGCGATCGAGGGGCGGGGTACCGGCGGCGGCCGACGAAACGAGGGTCACCGAGCCGTCCAAGTCCGCCACCCAGTCATTCCTGGGCAGGACAAAATACGGCTCGGCGACCACGGCGACGTTGATCAACCACTGCGCCATGCTTTGGAGCAAAAGTTCCTGAGCAGCGGTGCAGTGGTTGATGTTCGCCTGGAGGAAGCGCAATGGGGCCATTAATCGGGATCCATTGCAGCCTCCTCCAGGGCCCCTCGCGGGGGTTCAGCCACGACGGCGACGGCGGCGGCAGTAGCGACGGCGGCGGCGGCGGCGGTGGTGGCGGTGACGACGGCGGCAGAGGGCCTACCTCTGCGCCTGGCTTTGGTGGGTGGGGCGCAGGACTTGCCCCCAGCCCGATGATCGGCCGGCTTGCCAACCGCCTCACATGCGAAGCAGTGAGGCGTGGCGGAGCACGAGCCGGCCTTGTGACCGGGCTGACCGCACGGAAGCACCAATCGCTGCGGTCTACCTCCGAGGTGCACACGCATGCCGCATGGTTGCGCACTTGGCATCGGAAGCACCTCAGGGGTCTGGGGTCCAGGACTTTCACCTGCGCAGACACCCAACCAACCAGGAGCCTTCGGCCCTCCTGGATCTTTTTGGCCGCCGGGAAGGGGCAGCTAACCGTAATGGTTTGCGTCCCCGTGAAGCCAGGACGCAGGGCGCCCGCCCTCACCTGATCGGGAGGGCACCCCCCAGTCCTGGCGACGGCGGCCACCACTTCCTCGGCCGTTACGGAGTCATCCAGACCCAATATGCGCATGTCTGCGCGCTTGGTGGGTCTGGAGACTCGGGCCGGGGCCGTCTTTGCCCTCGCAGGGGCCGCCGTCACTAGTGCCGTCCGCACCGTGGTCGACTTCGCCTGAGGCGGCCTCGTCGTCGTCTGGGGAGGCTTGGACGCGGCCGCAGCCGCGTACGAAGTCGCCGCCAGCGGGGGTCGCAGCACGCGGCTCTCCAATACGGAGAACCGCTGCTGGAAGGCGGCCAGCTCCTGTCGCACCAGGTCGAGAACCGAGTCCTCCGCTGGTGTGGGCTGGCCTTTCTCCTTTTGGCCCCGCGGCGGCGCATTCCGCTGGCCGGCTCCCCGGATTGCGGCCAGGTCCGCCTTGAGGGCGGCGTTCTCCCTCTGAAGAGCCTCCATGGCGGCAGTCAGGCGGGTGACCTCCGGCCGCAGATCGGACATGTCGTCCCTTGCAGCCGGAGCCCCGCCGTAAGTCCGCGCGGCCGCCATGATGGAGGCCGTGGCTTCGCCGATCGCGTCCTCCTTGCTCTTGCGGTTGCGCTTCCGCGAGATGGTGCGGATGGCAGCCGCCACGGCCTCTTCTAGTTTGGCCTCGCTCGAGGCCAGACCAGTGTTGGGCTCTCCAGAGGGAGGCCCCCTCCCCGAGGTCTTGCCTCGGCCTTTACCCCGCACGCTAGTGGGGATCTTGCGGGCCGAGAGAAGCCCCTCCTCCGACGACGACTCGTCGTCACGGGGGCGCTTGAGGAACTCCTTCCTCCTGTCGGCGCCCCCCTCGTCGCTCCTCACTGCGCTCCCAGATACTAAGCTCTGGAAGCTCTCGGCGTCCGATGCCGAGTCGGTCTCCGACCCGAGCACCAGCGCCCCCTTCCTTCGCGGAGCGGCACTCTGTGCTCGCTCAGAATTCGGTGCCGGTGAAGTGGACGTGCTGGACAAGTCCAGCGACTCCACCTCACGGGCACGTGAGCCTCCCTGGCTCGATGCGGCGACTGCCGGAAATATGGGAAAAAAGTTGTTGCTGTCCCCCCCAGAGTACGGTGGGACTGACCGGACGTGTCCGGTGCGGGACTCCCCAGCTGAAGAGCAGCTGGGACCCGCCTGGGTAGCTTTAACAAAAACCTTATCTGCCATTTTTTTTTACTTTTTTAGAGAGGTGAGTTCCTCTATCCCTACACCCCATTTCCCCTCCCCTGGTTCACTTCACGGTTACGTCTAAAGATTAGACGCATACCGGAAGTGAACCTTTCCTCCCCCTTGACCCGATCTCTGAGACCGGGCCCCGCGCCGTCTAGAAGCTCGAGCTAGCTGCTCGATCCTCCAGGCGGCGCGCCTTTCCCCCGGTGTGTCCCTCTTGGTCTGGTTTCTCCCTTTGGGCCCTTCCGGCATGAGTGCCTCTACCGGCATGGCCCCAGAGATCATCGAAACACGCAAGCCCCACCACGACGACAACGTGGGGACACAGTTGGTGGGGCCCACATGTAGCTAGGGAAAGTAATAAGTAAGTGAACAATTACATGTTGTTTCTTGATAGCAACTGTATAACGATTAGTTATTTTGTAAATTGATAAGACATGTTATAATTTGTTTTATTTTAATTTAAACTCGATAAAAAACTCGTGATTTCGTGCTTTACGGTTTTTTTGAAAAAGCTAAATGACTGAATTTCTTTAACTGCTTGTGTTGTGACAGTGTCATCAATTTAGTTTCTTTGTAAGAATTAGCCATTTTTGGTAAGTGTGTGTTGGGTTACTATCTCATCTGATGGTAAGCTACAAACACGCATGCTTTGAAATGCCCAGCTTGTTTTACACTTGGCTTAAAAATGATGAGGTTGTACCTATGAGGAAACGCAGACGCCGCGCCGGCAAAGTATTCCCATATCTGTGTGCCATAGGGAGCTTGTTATTACTTGAAATGCGATTTTGGACTTTGACGTCATTACAACCTACATAATATGTACGGACTGGAGTTTTGAATTCTCTTATTTTACATACACATAAATGAAATTGAAGGTTCTGACTGTGATTTCAAAAAACTGTTTTCTCAAGTGCTTTTATGTAGTTATTTACACGATACTTTTTTTTGTCTATTTGTCTATCTGCCCGTCTGTTCATTCGTGCGAATCCCTGAAATGTCTGATTCTATTGTAATGGGTCTTTCACTGCAAGATAGGAGGAGGTTAAAGGGCAACACAGGCTTTCATCTCTATGATCCTGATTTACGCGTGTAAAACATCCCACGCGATTTGTGTCGCAGGCATAGCTAGATTTAAATATTTTACCACCATAATATTTACTATCTTGTTAATAATTTCTTTTCCCGTATAGTCTATCCATTCATTCTATTTTCTAATTGCTTCCCCTACCGTTGCCACTGTGCGGGGTATGTCTGAATACTTAAAAATGTTCGTTTAGGTTTGTTGAGATGAGTTTTATTGCAGTCCCAATCAATGCTCAAACAATTATGAGGCCATAGAATATGATGTCAACTGGCCGAAAAACACGCCCGAGACTGAACTAGAAGCCAGTAAAAGTTGCGAAAACGGGTAAGAAACTAAGGCTCAGTTTCTGAACTCAGTATTTGGAGATTTTTCAAACTCAATAAATCTGAAGTTGTACAGGCTAATAAGAGTTTCACGTAATCTTAACTTCAAATGCATTGTTCAGAATTCGGGGAGATATCGCTAAAGGAGTAACACATACAAAGTTCATTTAAAAACATTAAAATGCCCTTTTGAAAATCAATATTTAGGTTCCTTTAAAAAGTTGGTAAAGGTATTTCAGCAATCTGACGAAGAAGATACCATAGTAATCAATCTTTCCTAATAGCTAAGGTGTCGGACTTGTGCTCGAGAGGTCACGGGTTCGAACCCTACCCATTACACTATCGCCATGAACCCACACAAGACACAAGCATATTTAGTTTAGTTGGAGGGGTTAACAAGATTGCTAGGGATGTGCATTCTAACCTTATTGATAGTTCTCTTTAAAAACAAAAGTTAACAATATATTTTTCTAAAAAATTAATTATAAGTGATGATGACTTTAAATTACTCCTTTGGATAGAGAGGCGACATAATACCTACTTTCCATTTTAGGCAGATTATTCAATGCATTATGCACCTTATACTATCATAATAAAACTTCTTTCAGAGAGTGTGAAACCACGGGATTGTCAGCATTTCCTTTTATTGAGCTGATAGAACCAATACCAGTACGGCCAAAACCAAGCTATAATATAGGATTGAAATACAAGCGACCAATATTCAATAAGTTTCTATACACAAAACCAAATTTTAATATGCAGTGGTTTACGACAAGACCGACAATCTGAAATTGCGTTGCTGGAACGACCAGTACTCAATATGGCTCTGCTTTCAAAACCAACATTAAAGTATGGATCAAACAACCAGTATTTTATTATGTAGCAGTGACATATATGTATATGTATAAGTTGCACGAAGTTTTATTACGAAAATATGTTTCGAGCTTCCAAGTAACCGTACATAAAATCGAAACTCATTATAATTATTATGGTATAAAAATATTAATACCGATTAAAAAATCTTTGTTATATTTTCTGTTTATTTAATCTTTAGTTTTACCACTACTGATTTCATATCAATATCGATCGACTTTCGACGTACTATTTAGATAACTACCATTGGTAACTGTCATGTTGCTTCACATTCGTGATGGATAAAATGGGTAGCTTTCAGCTGCTACCCATTTTATACGTTTTATACCATTTCAACGTGTTTCAACTACCTGACCTGTTTCCCGATAGCTATAACTTTAAGTCAAGAGTGAATAGGTTACTTTTAGGTAAGCGTGCTCCATCTTCGACCACATCATCATTTACTATCAGGTGAGATGAATCAAACGCGAACCTATTGTCAATAAAAAAAAACTCCATGCCAATTTCATCAGAATCAGTTCAGCAGTTTAGCCATAGCCAGCCATAGCCATAGAAATCGACTTTTGCATAAAGATCAGCAGTGGTGGCCAAATGGTTACGCCCCCGACTTGCAGGTTGTGCGTTCGGACCCGGTCAGGCATATTACTTTGTGTAATCTATATCATCATCACTGGTCTCAAATAGGTGAAAGAAAACATCGTTAGGAAACCGGTATGTCCTATTTTTTTGTTGGTCGAAAAATCATTCGATAACTTCTCCCGCTCTGAGTAGAGCGGATGGAAGTGATAGACTTCTACTTACTAAAAACCCACCCTACGAGGCATGCTTTTTAAGTTTTTTCGTTTGAAGAAAAAAAAAAACAACTAGAACCTTAACCTTTTTATTGTTTTTCAAAGTATTCACCACGTAGCTTAAAACTTGTCCATTCGCTCAAATCAGTTATTATAACATTTATTCCACTCTAAAGTGGGGGTGTTCAAAATGGCTGACTTGAAAGCGTCGACTGCTTCTTCACCGGACTGGAACCTTTGACCACGAAGACTTCTTAATTTTAGGAAATGTAAAGAAATCGTTAGGGCTTAGGTCAGGACTGTATCGAGGATGGTCAAGAATTTCTACTTTTTCCTGCTTCAAATACTCAATCGTTTGACGAGCGCTGTGTGAGCTTGCGTTTTCGTGGTGCAGGATGATGCGTCGCTTTGAGTTAGTTTTTCGAAGTTCGGCGATGACTTGTGGTAAACAAACTGTGGTATACCACTCTGCGTTAACCGTTCTACGATCTTCAAGTGCAATAGTCGCAACATGGCCGGTTTTTCCAACGAACGTGGCCACCATCTTCTTTGAAGTGCTTCGAGAACGAACAACGTTAACAACGTCGGCTTTGGCTCGTCTTGAAAGACCCAGATTGGAGATTGTTGTTTGGAATCAGGATCGTAGGCATAGATCCAAGATTCGTCACCACTGATGATGTCGTAAATGTGATTTGACTATCCTCGGTTGAACCTTTGCAGAGTTTTCTTACACCATCTGACGCGGGCCGCCTTGTGATCGTCGGAAAGCAGATGCGGTATCCAACGGCAGACTAGCTTTCTCACACCAAGCGCTTCATGCAAGATCTTCTAAATGGTTGTCCCTGAGATGCCTAATAGAGCCTCTATTTCTCGATACGTCACATGACGATCTTCGAGAATTAGTTGTCTCACAGCAATGATGTTATCTTCAGTGAAGGCGGATTTTGGGCGTCCTTCGCGAGATTTGTCACTAACACTAGTATGTCCACGCTGGAATTCTAAATACCAGCGTTAGACAGTCCGCAGACATGGGGTTTCATCACTGAACACAGATGTTAGCTCTTCAAAACACTGAAGCCGTGTCAGGCCTCTTCTAAAGTTGTAGAAAATTATTGCACGAACATTTTCCTTAGAAAGATTCATTTTTGTACGTAACCTGACAGATTCCAATCGACGCTGTGACTAAACAATAGCTTTAATCCTTATACTTTCAACCCGTGCTTTCAACTTTTTTGAGATTCAAAATTTAAACACATTCGAATATAGAACAGTTCCAAATTCAACATTGCCGGGAAATATGGAAACGACAGAACTTAAAAGGCATACCTCGTTCCAACGCATTAGGAATCCTCGTTCTTAAGTTGCTCTTACGTTCCGTTAAAACATTGTTGTAACCCCGGCTGGCAAACCGGTATGTAATTTTAGTATAAAACATTCGAAAACATGTGACATTCACGAACCTGCACTGATCCATTCCCGCTTATAGAAAGGAAGACTGTGTCCCCGCAGTAGGAACGTAATTATTATTATTACCAGAAATAATATAAGTATAGATTTCGATATAGGTATACAGGGTTTGAATAAAGAACATAAACATTTTTATTCATTTTATTAAAAAAAAAACTGTGTTGCATTTAATTCCTCGATTGTTTTTTTGGGAATTGAAATCAAAGATAGCATTTCAATCTATAACTATTAAGAAAATTACTGTTTGTCACTTTTTGAAACTGATTATTTAAAGTCTAAATGTGTGCAACGTCAACGTTCTTTCAAAACTATTTCATACAATTCTTCATTTCGTTCCTGTTACCTTATTTTGTGAACAATAAATATAGTTAGGATTATTTAAGTAGTGAACATATTTTCATGTGGACTGTCTACTATTTAATTAAGCATTTCTGCTCTTTAACGTATAGTCTGGATATTCTAATGGCACCTGTTGACGCACTTGCACTGCGTTGCTGAAAGAAATGTTTCTTACTTATTTTCAATATAAACAGGTATCACAATAATACATTTTTGGTAGTGTAAACTACAGGTGATATGCAATATATATACTTATTGGGTTTTGAGCTTGATAATGCTCAATAATTTAATAAGAAAGCTAGCTAAAATATTCTGTTAAGAAAATAATTCATAGTCCCGATTTGCGTAATATCGCCCACGTGGTTCGTGAAGAGATCTATCGACTACAAGTTACATGTTAGTACAAGTTACATGTTACATGTTAGTACAAGTTACATGTCACATGTTAGTTATATGTACATCATTCAGCATTCTTCACGAAATGCGTGTATATACTGATTCATGTGTATACATATCAGTTTTGAAACAATGAATACTTATTTTTTGTTTAATTATACAAACTAGTACTTACCTTTTCTCGTAAGGTTGAGGTTCATTTTCCAGCCTGGTTTCCCTTCGTTCGGCCTCTTGCTCGATCTGAGACTCAATTTTTTTATCACGTGTTTCCTCATCTCCGTCATGATGATCTCTAAAAAGTTCATCAAATGTTTCTTCTTTAGATGGTGCGGGCGGATCTGGGGTTTCAGGTCCTGCATGAAGTTGAGAGAACATTTTCTCGAATGTCTGTGATTCGTCTTGTTCCACTGCAGGATTGCGGGAACCCTCTCGCAAAGCGCTGTGTACATGACTTGGATCGAATTGCGGCGCTGGCGCGTCTTCAAACGCTTGTCTAGTTTTTTTACTTAAAAGCCGCTCTGGTTTAATTGGTTGTGGCATATATGGATTGAAATTT
This sequence comes from Tholera decimalis, assembly GCA_943138885.2. Lineage (NCBI taxonomy): Eukaryota > Metazoa > Arthropoda > Insecta > Lepidoptera > Noctuidae > Tholera > Tholera decimalis. Next base: position 18,997,091 of record OW964572.2, on the reverse strand, counting down.
GTTTGTTTATGCAGTTCCACAGATGCTGGCTTATATGGTCCTTCCATTAGCGGTTTCATTGGCTCATCTTCTTCAGGTTCATCTTCTGCCATGATAATATCTAGAGGATTATATGATTCTGCCGTAACTGGCTTATATGATTCTATTTGTTTAGGATTATATGCTGATTTTGGCTTCTTATTAAAATATTTTTCTTGCCTTATATGTTCTACCTTTGACGGTGGCCGATTAAATGATCCAAAAGCAGTTTGTTTTAATGTTTCCTCTTGTGGCTCAGCGAACGGTTCTGCAGCTGTTTTTATAAATGATGATAATTTTGATATATCCTTCAGTGGATTCTTATACGATCCTATTTGTGGTTGATTATAAAGTTCTTCTTGCGAGGGCATGAAAGATTCCATCTGGGGAGGTGTCGATGTAGGTATTTGTGGGTTATTATTTATTAGTTTTGTGTTAGTCTGTCGTTGAGGTTGATTCTGTGATGCCATATACGGTTGATTAGATATATATATTTGTTGTTGGTTATATGGATCCACTGGTTTTTGATTATTTGATAAACCAAGTGGTTGATTATATGATTCTGATTGGGGACTATACGACTCCATTTTTGGTGGGTATTTTGATTTGGTTGGAGATTCATTATAGTTAAAATCTACAGGAGGTTGATTGTAAATAGGATCTACAGGTGGTTGATTATAATAAGAATCTAATGGGGGTTGATTATATGGATCCATTTGTGCTTGAGTGTACGTGTCTTGTCGAGGTTGATTTTGGGTTTCTGTTTGTGGTTCATTAAACGCATCTACTTCTGGTTGGTTTTGTGATTCCATATGTTGTTGATTTATGTAATGTGCAACTGGTTTCCTAGGTCGATTGTTATATTCTTCATTTACTGTCTCTTGATTTTGGTTGGAACGCGATGGTTGCTGTTGCTCATTATAGGGATTCCGTGCTGGGTTCGATTGAGGGATCCCTTGTCTGTTCTTCTGTGAATTCTTTGCTAGTTGATATGGTTCATAGCCTATGGGGCTATCCTGTTGGTTCTCCTGAGGGTTATCAAGTGGGTTGTATGGTGGATCCTCTTGGGGAATCTCCTGCTCATCATAGGTCCGTAAATCCTTAGTTGGTCGGAAACGAAGTGAATCTTCTTCGCTTCTTTGGCGTCGAAACAAAAGACCTTGCTGTGTACTCAACGAAGAATTGTTTTTTATATCTTCGGGCCACTTAATTTCTATATTGTTGACTTGATATCGTTTGTCATACATTTGGTCATTGCACGCTTTACGTCTGTAAAATTATTTGAAAGTTAGAGTTAGATAGACTGAACTAAATAATCTAACAATATAACATTACCATATAAGACAAACTGCTGCATAATTAATAATATGTCAGTAAAACATACCTCATGTGGTTTGTTTCTAGTAGGCATTCTATTATTTTGGCAGTTTCTACTGTGCTCACATAAATTCGTGGACCGACGCAGTCAAAGTTTGGATTACAAATTCCGTTCAATGCTACGCCTATGATCATCTCTTCTGTACCAACCCAGGTGATGAGAGGACCTCCGTGATCGTTCTTAAAAAGTTTGTATGAAATATTAGTGATTATAAGTAATGTGCCCGCTGTAGTAACAACTCCCAAAACGAAATAGTTATCCGTGTAATCTCTCAATCTCATTGCCAGTGTCGACAAGGTATATCTTAACTCGTTTCGTATATCTCTAGATCTGGCAGAAAAAACGTTGTGTTAAATAAAGAATAAGTGTCGTAGTAAGTAGTTATTTCGTTCGGTTGTGTTGTGTCGTGTATTTGTTGTTCTTACGAAACCAGTTTCATGAAAGCAATAAATCAAAAAGTCGAGACGTGTTTTAGGGGAGTCCCATCACTACTGTTTACCTGGCATGTTTCTAACAACGATGACTTTCTTGAATACATCTCATTACTGTTGTCAATATTTTGCGTATCATTTGTTAGTACTGGAAGACTTGGTTGTTCTTCAACTTTGGAGGTCGAAGTAGTTTTATCGTCATCTTCTCGCAAAAAACCATTACCAGATGTACACAACAGATATTTATTTACGAGTTCTGTTGATCCATTTTTAATTTTAGCACAAAATGTTTTATCGATTATAACTGTAGTTGCTTCTTCTAGTACTTTCGGTTTTACTTTGTCTTCTTTATTTACCTCCTTCTGTTGGGCAATGCGAGGTTTATAAGTCTGTGACAGAGGTGATCACAGAATATATAGATAGAAAAGTTAGTATAGCATACTATAGAGCTAAAATATTAAACTGGTTTACAGGAAATTTTATCACATCATGAGTTTTGAAGGGCTCAGAACGATTTAAAATCACAAGAATTGGTCTGATTCTTTTCTGTAATGAATAGTATATCTAAACTTACGCTTTTAATTTTCTTTCCACCCCATCCTAAGGCGATGGCTCGAGTATCCTTCTTTTCATTATTTTTATCAAAGTTTATTTTAATACTTTCTGGTATATATGAACAATGTGCAAGATATGATTGGTCATTGAAATCATATCGATCCTCAACTGTAGCAACTCCAATATCCACATTCATCCATTCTATCTGATTTGGTGTTTGTGTTGTATATTCTGTAATCAAAAAACAATTTGAATTCAATATACACTTGAGAGCAATAAAATCGCACACCTTGACTTTTTTTTGTTAAGGCAGTTTTTTTTTTTTCATGAATCTGAATAAATATTTTAAAAAACACATACACTAATTGAAAGTCTACCTCATTACCTTTCTAATGATATCAAATACAGTATAAAAAATACCCATAAGAGGTTTTACGGCACAAAACCCAACAAACGGGTAAAATTACCCAATTTCGCTTAAGAAATAATGAAAATCAAACTCAAAATTCTTGATCAAATTGTTTATTAATAAGGTGTATTCCCTCCCCTAGCCTTAATTACAGCTCTTAATCGGTTTTTCATGGACCGTATTAATTTTACCATGAAATATTGTGGTATAGCGTTCCACTCCTCTTCAATGGCAAGTTGAAGCTGCGGTGATTCCAACGTCTTCCATGTAGTCGCAAACTGTTCTAGCGACATGCGGTCTCGCGTTGTCGTGCTTTAGGAGAAAATCTTCTCCCATAAGCCACGCAAGCGGCCTCACATGCCCTTCGAGCACTTCTTCGACGTATCGTGCAGCTGTCAACCCTCTCGATCTCGGGCCGGTATTCGCTCCAGTGATGAATACAATGTCAGTTTTAGTGTCCAACGTTATGCCACCCCAAAACATACACGATGCACCGCCAAAAGCCACACGTTCGCTTATGCAGCATTGTGAAAATCGCTCTGATGACCTTCTGTAGACCCTAGAGCGTCTATCATGACCATGTAATGTCATTCTGCACTCATCGGAGAACATAACAGACCGCCATTGGTCATACGTCCAATTTAAATGTTCCCTGGCAAATTGTAGTCGGGCTTGTCGGTGAGCTGTGGTCAATTTGGGACCATTTGCTGGGCGATGTGAAGTCAGTCCTGCTTCACCAAGTCTTCTTCTGACTGTCCACCGACTTATACTGACATTGCGAACTTCTCGAAGCTCTTGTCCCAGTTGAACCGCATTCAGTTGCCGATTTCTTAAAGACCTCGACACAAGAAAGCGGTCATCACGCTCTGATGTTCTTCGTCGCCGGCCAGATCCTGGTCGCCGAATGTAGCCACCGGTCTGTTGAAACCTCTGGTACACACGACGAACAGAGTAGCGGCTCAAATTTAGTCGTCGAGCAACTTCACTTTGATTAAGGCCTGCTTCGAGCAAGGCAATAACTTGAGCGGCTTCTGCGGGCGTGGTATCCATAGTTTTCCGTATGCTTTCGGTAGAGATGTTATCACGTTGACCTTCGGTATGCAACTGATTAGAATTCCAAAAAAACCGACCCTTTCATACCTGCGGGTAAGGGGTGCAATTAGTGACAACGCTAACGGGTGAATTTGGGGAATTTGGTGTACGGCTGGTTTCTGTAAGTTACGTGAAGGTCAATGATTTTAATTTTGTGTTTTTTTAAAGCTAAGCTTGTATTCTTTATTTTGCCTAATGATTTGTACCCAATATCTTTAGATTTAAGAAGAAAAAACAGTTATAAACCAAATTACAAGAGGTGTGCGATTTTATTGCTCTCAAGTGTAGAATCTAAAATACTTCTAGACAGTTCCGAGTTTTGAAAAAAGTTCATCATTATAGAGACTGATGATGCATGGATCTGCCAATTTCTTACGGGGATGATATATGACTTGACATGGAGGTAATCATCTCATTTCCTTCTTTGAAAAATAGGTAATCATAATTGTGTACAAATATATCTAATTATATTTAAGTAGCAAAATGTATTAGTTTCTTACTCAAAACGGTACGTTCGTTATATAAACTAAATAGTAATAATTTTGTTAAATTACTTCTAACCCAGGCATGTACACTGATGGAAGCGGGTTGGAAGCGCGAGTTTGTTTTACTACTTCAAGATCGTTGGCAGTTCTTGTCGCATTTTTTTAAATAATATTTGACCTCGTTCACTAGGACTTACGGATCTTTTAGGCCGCGTGGTGCCCCTAACAAAGAGTATGCTTATGTTCCAATAATTGTCAATGGCTTTCAGTACAGTGTAGTGTAGTATGTATACAAACGTATAGTGAAATCAAATAATTCGACAATTACCTTTTGGTACAGAAATCCTGATGATCTTCTTCTTCCACGTATTGGCACACTTATCTTTGTCAATATCTCTACCGTGGACATATTTCTTATTACCAGCTATTGCATAGATCCTATTCACTTGAACAAGACACGCTGCCGCTGTCAGAATCTGTGTCGGAGTTACGATTGCGCCTGCGCATAGCCATGCGTCGTCATCGGTTTCTGAATATGGCGATTTGACGAAGTAGATCTGAAAATTAGAGTAAGAATTTTTTTTTATATATTATCCTTGTAATAAGGTATTTGCATTCGTCTTAAAAGTACTTAATAATATATTCATAGATAACACTAATCTCCATATAGCTAGATAGAACAACGAGGCGATCTTGTTTATAAAGGCGGTTAGACAAACTATAGCTTCCTACAAGTTCCTACGTACATCAAAATTTAATATTTATCAATAATATGATTAATATGATTCACACAGCCTCATGCGAATTTCACGAAAATTTAGACAGCTTTACTGTTTGAGAAATCTTATGTTAGTTTTGAAATAAGATTTTATGTCATTCATTTAAAATAGGCTCATTTTATTGATTGCTTACCAGGTATTTTTTTCCCAATACACTTGCATTTCCGAGTCCCATCCTTAGTTGGCAGAAAGACACTGAAGTAAAAACTTTTACTTTAAGATGTAAACAATTTAGGTATCTACTGATAAGTCGATCACAAACGAATACTAATAATGGGTAAGCTTCAATGCAGTAGGCAGCACGAAAGCGCTTGAGCGGTCGACGAGTTTTGGGTTGCATATTGCATCACTGCATATGCATATTTTTGACGACGCTACGGCAGTACTGCATACTTAATTGATGCTTGAACAACTAGTTTCAAGAGCAATTATCACTTAAAATTATCCTAAACATAATTATATTGAGACTAGTACTCTCGCGGGGCTTCGCTCCCGTGGATTCTATCACGGTAAAAACATAACTCTCCTTTTTTGCAGTCGGGTAAAAAGTAGCCTATAACCTTCCTCAAGCTTCAAGCTACTTCCATACCAAATTTCATCCAAATCCACCCAGTACTTTCGAAGATTAGCGCGTTCAAGCAAACAAACAAACAAACAAACAAACTAACAAATTTTTCCGCTTTATAATATTAGTATAGATTATTGTAATGTTTATACTATAGAGGGGTATGAGGTGTTTATACTATAGAAGTTTATAGGTTGTGAATGTAAATTAAATTGTTGTGAGTTTAGGTGAAGGTCACAAATACGATGGATAAATTTGATGAAACATAATTTGGCTGGAATGAGGATGAATGCATTGTTAATGTTTAATAGTGATAACAGAAGAGTGGACAAGGCAAGAAGAATTATAAAATAGCCTTTCCTCCTTTCCTGAACTTCTCATGGCAAAAAAAGATATCAATGCTTAGAGAATCTATACTAATATTATAAAGCGGAAAAGTTTGTTAGTTTGTTTGTTTGTTTGTTTGTTTGCTTGAACGCGCTAATCTTCGAAAGTACTGGGTGGATTTGGATGAAATTTGGTATGGAAGTAGCTTGAAGCTTGAGGAAGGTTATAGGCTACTTTTTACCCGACTGCAAAAAAGGAGAGTTATGTTTTTACCGTGATAGAATCCACGGGAGCGAAGCCCCGCGAGAGTACTAGTTTACTTATAAACATAACATATTAATATTAAAAAATATACAAAACGAACACTTGAATACAGCTATCCAAATCAATATGTAAAAACACTTCAGCATTGTAGCGATATTGAATCATTTTTCCATTAAAAATATTTTTAAGCACAATTTCGAATGAGCGTTCAACCGTTGAATTCAATGATCGATAAATAAATATAAGTACTTTATAGCATCAAATAGAAAGGTTTTCATGGTTAATTCTTTAAGAATTTAGCAAAATTTGTAGCGACGTATTGTGTTATCAATCTAAGAAGTCGGATTTGACGTTTCTCATTTGACATGCCGCGATAACTTTGTATGAACGTCTATGTAAGAAATTGGAAAATCAAATCCATAATCCTATTTAATTACCTTGTTACCCATACACTATAACAACGCGTATCATTCGTAAGCATCAAGTTTAACTTTATATTGAAAATATGCAATAAAACCCAGGCATTAATATTCCGACAGGACGTTAGTACAATGTCATGACTTCGGGTTGGTTGCCGCAGTGTTGTGACCGTTAAAAGCCGTTTTTTGATCGGTTAAAATCAATATTCTGAAAAATCTTTTAGATCGTTTAAAAAGAGATAAATATATATAATTTAAATACAATTTAATAATATTTAAACATATAAAAACAAAATCTGATCACATATGTATATTTTTAGCTTTATTTTGATATTTAATATGATTTTTTGATATTATACGAAATGATTTAGTTATAAAGCCCGGAGTCCACCCCATGATATTGAAAAAAAAATATTTATCCTCCACTTTCTGTCTCAAACGTCATTGATTCGTCAATGTTCCGCTTATTCTCACGCTATCTTTGAAGTTCTCGTGTTATTGTTATATTTTTAGTCTCGGACTTTTGGACTAGTTAAAGGATAAGTTATAAATTCAATAAATTACATTAAAAGACATAATTATCTTTTTGCAAAATTTCTTTAGTTAGTACGAAATTCCGAACGTGTATATCTTTGAGGTCGAATTCAAAATCGGAACTTCGAAAGGGCTGGTCTTTGTCTCCCTCTCTTTCTAATGGAGGGAAAGAGATAGAGTGTGAATGTTTCGAATTGTATGATTAACCCAAGGCTGAATAAGATATTCGTGGGTTAATGAAAACAAAAATTACAAAGTTGCTGCCTGCATTTGCTCACTGATTTCAGGCAGCAAAACCTGCATATTTGAGCTACTGAAGTGAAAATGAATTTATTATATAAGAGTAACCAACGAAGACAGTTCAAGTGATGATATGTTTTCTGGATCAAGTGACGAAAGTGAACAAAAACGTTAAAAATTTAGTTAATTCATTCATTTACCCGACCCTCACACTTATTTATTCTAATTTTATTCTTGACTAGCGACCAATCCGCCCAGGCTTCACACGGGTACATGATATCAGTAACTTGCCCTAATCTTGCGTCTAGGTAGCCACTGATGCATAACATACAATGTATTATTATTTAATATACATAAACCTTCCGGAAGAAATCAGTATGTCGGGTTTTAGTTTGTCTTGGTTTAGCTTTGAATCTCGCCCAAATTTAAACTTCGTTGGAATTTATGTAATAACTGTTAAATGTTACAAACCCATGCGTGTAATAAAACTATCGATTACAAACTCTAATTATTTTAAATCGATATGTCTCAAGAATCGGTTTTTAAAGCATCCGATTTTTTTTCCCTTCACTACACAAAGTATTTTTATAGCTGTCAAATCCGACTTCTTAGATTGCGACGAATATAGTTAGGGCATTGCTACAAGGCTGCGTAGTAGTTTGGCCTGCGACGAAAGACTACGGCGTAGCACACCTTTATATCGTCCTAATCTTGCTGTTTTTTATTTTCTTGGAAAACTTACTGCTAGACGGAGATGATGTTTTTTTTGTTATACAATATATCCAATATATATTTACATGTTTTCACCGGTAACTACTTCGACATAGAATAAACACACAGTTGTTGGTAGTTAGCTACCAAAACAGCAGCAGAAAAGCAGTTAGCAGACGAAAAAAAGAAACAAATTGTAAAAATCCTATGGCTATCTTATGTTGTTAAAGAAGTGGCTGCACAAAGTCTTCTTCAATTAAGGTAGCAATTGATATATGAATGATCAACATATCACCGATTTCGAAATGATTTGAAAAGTAAATTTTTATTTACTTATGGATGACAGAGTCTGCGAAAAAAAAAATACAGCTACAGGGCGTAAAACTAGGGCTCCGGAGTGGTCTTTAAAGAGGTAATAGGGCTCCTTTTATGTGTCGATGGTGATCACGGGGGTGGTTTTAGTGAGGTAGAAATCCCACAAATCCCTGTTCGCTTTCCCCAAAAGTTCAGGTGCCTTATGAAGGTTTCCCCCCGATAACAAAAAGCCTTTACGGGTATTTTTTTGTTAGGAAAATTATCAACTCGCTCTGGGTGAATCAGAAAGGAGTGACAGACTTCTACTGAGTAGAACCCACCATGCTCCTTCGGTTACCCTTGCATTCCAAGGCTATATACCTATGTATATCTCGTTAGATTATCTATACAAATATACATTTTTTTTTATTGTTAATAGGCTTGCGTTTGACCACCATCTCACCTGATAGTAAGTGATGATGTGGTTGAAGATAATAATAATAATAATAAGGATCTCTTCGGGGAAACTGAAGGTTTTGTCTGTGCAATTATGGAGGAAGTTATCTTGACGAATAATTACCGGAGACATATTATGAGGGACGGGACGATTGACGTGTGTCGGGCATGCCATCATCCTGGTGAGTCCATCAGACATATTGTCTCCGGTTGTTCTCGACTTGCTAACGGCGAGTACTTGCATAGACACAACCAAGTAGCCAGAATTATCCATCAGCAACTTGCTTTGAAATACAAACTTGTCGATTCTGAGGTACCGTATTACAAGTATGTGCCCGACCCAGTTCTCGAAAATGACCATGTCACGTTGTACTGGGATCGGTCTATCATCACTGACAGGACTATTGTTGCCAATAAGCCTGATATGGTGGTGATAGACCGATTAGTGCGCCGCGCAATGATAGTCGATGTTACCATCCCACATGACGAGAATCTCGTGAAAGCTGAGAAAGAGAAACACATAAAGTATCTCGACTTAGCTCATGAGGTTGTTGACATGTGGAATGTGGACTCGGCTGTCATTGTGCCGATTATCATATCAGTCAATGGGCTGATAGCTAAAAGCTTCGATGACCATCTGTCGAAGCTGGCGTTGCACAGCTGGATAAAGGGCCTGATACAGAAGGCAGTTCTCCTCGATACAGCTCGTATTGTGAGGAGGTTCCTTTCTCTGGAGACTTAACCACCGGTAGCTTGGACCCTGCTCCCGACACCGGTGCACTGCCATTTTTTATATTTTTAAATGTTTTTTTATTGTAAGTTTTTTATAGAAAAATATTTAAAAATGTAACTTTTGAGAAATGTGTTTAATAAAGGAAATAATAATAATATTCCACAACTTTTTCACACAACGCCATCTAGTCCCAAACTAAGCAGAGCTTGTGGTATGGGTACTAGACAACTGATAAACATACATATATATTTCTAAATACATACATATTATAGATAAATTACACCCAGACAAAGAACAAATGACCGTGCTAATCACACAAACATTTGTCCTAGGTGGGAATCAAACCCACGACCTTGCGCACAGCAGTCAGGGCCACTGACCACTATACCAACGGGCCTGTGCAGCACGCTTGCCTAGAAGTAACCAACTTGATCTTGACTTAAAGACTCCCAGGTTATAATAATACAGTATTATAACCTGGGAGTCTTTAGGAGATTGAGTATACTCCATCTGTGTCCTGTGACAAAACGCGCGACAATCCTGTAGGTAGAAGCCAACTGAAACTTACCACCATGCATTCCAGACGTTACTTTTGTTACCTAGGTCCTTATCTGTATATCAAAATTAACAAAATTCTGTCAATATTTCCACTCAAGAAGACAAAGTGCAAAATGAAAGTAACTACCTGGCTACAGGAGTTAAGTTACGACGATACAGAGGAACTGTTTGCTGTACTAGTATAGGCCTCTGAATCTCGTTTGAACACACACACACACACACACTCTAACGCACCCTCTCACTCACACACATCTTTATTCCATTTTTATTAATATTTTTTAATAGTTTTATTGTTATTTTATTTTTTGATTTCGTTTTCTGTGTTGTATAATTTTCGACCATAATCTATTGTAAACTATTCTATGCATAAATTTGTAAATTTTAAATAACTAAGGAGGAGGCCTGGTGTCCTGAAATACAGGCCGTGACCCTAGCTTAGGCACCAGTCTCCCACAATGTGTTTTTATATTATTTGTAATATATTGTTAATGTATAAAACCATTTTATCGTGGCGAGAAATAAACCATTTAATTACTTACTTACTTACTAGAAAAAAGTTTGTCTGTACATTTAAATTTTATACAAAAACTAGTATTTGCATGTTGCGCGAGGTGCAAGCACCTCGCGTACTTGTGAAAAAAAAAAAAAGGGGGGGGGGGTGATGGGGCGGGGGTTGCACAATTATTTCGACTAAAGCATTGCCCCTCTAAATGAATCTGAAAAAAAAAATGTTCCAAGTCTCTTAATCTCCGAGATCCGCCAAAGGGGGTGAGAAGGGGGGCAAGGGGGGCGACTTTGAAAAATGGTTTTTACTTTACCGAGCCTCCTCTATACGAATCCGTAAAAGAAAAAAAAATACGGGTCTCGTAGTTTCCGAAATACGATAGGCAGGGGGGAGAAGGGGGGGTGAAAAGGGGAGGTTTAGCACTTTTCCCGTAGGTTTGAGAGTTACTTGTTTACGAATCTGTCAAAATATACCCACCTCCCCATCCACCATCTGGGAGAACAATTATGTCAATGAGTGCGTCAGTGAGTGGTAATCTAGCTTTATATAATATAACTAGTATTTGCGTGTTGCGCGAGGTGCAAGCACCTCGCGTGCTTGTGAAAAAAAAAAGTGGGGGGGTGATGGGGGGTTTAGTATTTGCGTGTTGCGCGAGGTGCAAGCACCTCGCGTGCTTGTGAAAAAAAAAAAAAAAAATGGGGGGGGGGGTGATAGGGGGGGGGGGGTTGCAGAAGTATTTCGACTAAAGCATTGCCCCTCTAAATGAATCTGAAAAAAAAAATTCCAAGTCTCTTAATTTCCGAGATCCGCCTAAAGGGGGTGAGAAGGGGGGGCGGGGGGGGGGGGGGGGACTTTGAAAAATGGTTTTTACTTTACCGAGCCTCCTCTACACGAATCCGTAAAAAAAAAAATACGGGTCTCGTAGTTTCCGAGACACAATAGGGGGGGAGGGGGGGAGAAGGGGGATGAAAAGGGGAGGTTTGGCACTTTTCCCGTAGGTTTGAGAGTTACTTGTTTACGAATCTGTCAAAATATACGCACCTCCCCATCCACCATCTGGGAGAACAATTATGTCAATGAGTCAGTCAGTGAGTGAGTCAGTGAGTGGTAATTTAGCTTTATATAATACAACTAGTATTTGCGTGTTGCGGGAGGTGCAAGCACCTCGCGTGCTTGTGAAAAAAAAAAAAAGTGGGGGGGGGGTAATGGGGGGGGGTTGCAGAAGTATTTTGACTAAAGCATTGCCCCTCTAAATGAATCTGAAAAAAAAAATGTTACAAGTCTCTTAGATTCCGAGATCCGCCTAAAGGGGGTGAGAAGGGGGGCGGGGGGGGGACTTTGAAAAATTGTTTTTACTTTACCGAGCCTCTTCTATACGAATCCGTAAAAAGAAAAAATACGGGTCTCGTAGTTTCCGAGATACGATAGGGGGGGGGGGGGGAGAAGGGGGGGGAAAAGGGGAGGTTTGGCACTTTTCCCGTAGGTTTGAGAGTTACTTGTTTACGAATCTGTCAAAATATACCCACCTCCCCATCCACCATCTGGGAGAACAATTATGTCAATGAGTCAGTCAGTGAGTGAGTCAGTGAGTGGTAATCTAGCTTTACATAATATAATAATAATTTTAGTGGGTTAAGAAACGGTAACACGTCAAAAAATATTAAATTAAGTGTCTGTTTGTACACGCTAATCTCCGGACCTACTGGATGGATTTTAATGTTTGGTTAGTAGATAGTTGATATCCTAGAGCAACACATAGGCTAAGGCTTTTTATCCCGGAATTCTCACGGGATCGGGATTTACGCGGGAAATCCTCCCACGCGAACGAAGTTGGAGGCAGCAGCTAGTATCCTATATTTGTTGAAAATCAAAAACCCTGCATTTTTTTTATGTATACTCAGAGTAGAGCGTTACAGCTTCATGATTTTTATGGAAATCATTTAGGTAACAAAACAAAATACCTACATGAAAAAGAATCCTAATACAGAAAACACAATTCCGTGTTTTCCTCAGAAAATACTGAAAAATAATGAAATACAACAATAAAAAATAACCATCGAACTGTAATTCAATTATTCGGAAGCAAGCAGTCAATTTATTCGTTCTTTGTCAATCATGAGTATGGTTTAAAATGTTTGGAACAAAATCAGTACCAGTGTTATTTTCAATAATTATTTATGGTAAGTACTATAAGTGTGTCAACTTAGTTGTTATTTTTGTGAGTAGTTAATCATTGGCATCAAAACAAAGTGTTAATACATAAACTCATCATTCAATGTAAGCAAAACAATCTATTAAAAAAAATGGGTCTATTTGTTTTTTAATTTTGTGCCGGACATCCAGATCCCTTCACTCCTTTCGACGTGATTGAATAATAAACTTCCATGCATCTAAATGCACCTAAATAGTAATACGCTTTACCAATAAACTGTGAATGTGTAAAAAATTTATTCACCTAAATCTAGTTATTTGTTTCAGTATCTCATTGTCAAAGAAGAATAAAAGATGGTCAAGAACTAAGTGTAGATAGGAAATACGTGGTAAGAAACCGATTTATACATTATTTAAAACAGTGCAGCAAGTACCAAGTAAGAGGATTAATACAGTTTAATACCCTGGATACGTCGAGCTCGTGGTAGGATCTCTATAAAAACAAGGTCTGGCTTTCAAGAGCTGCTGTGTTTGAATAACAAGGCCATACAAATATACAGCAATTTGAGTAATGTTTGTATGGCCATGGCCATACAAATATTTCTCATAATTCCTGTCTGGTTGTATGTAAAAATGCGCTCATGATACAGGAGAAACACCTAGTGTCCCAAAATATGGGTTTTTCTATGCTTAAGTAGGAAATAAAATACTTTAGTACTAACTTTTTATTTGCTTTTTATTTATTAACTAGCTTTTGCCCGCGAATTCGTCCGCGTGGAATTGTTACTTTGGGCTAACGTTAAATTTAACCCCGATTTTGAAGCATTCTTCATTGGCGCTCCGCTCCTATTGGCCTTAGCGTAATGATATATAGCCTTTCTCTATAAATTGACTATTAAATTAAAAAATAATTTTTCAATTCGAACCAGTAGTTCCTGAGATTATCGCGTTCAAACAAACAAACAAACTCTTCAGCCTTATATTATTAGTATAGATAGCTGTTGCCCGCGACTTCGTCCAGGTTTCCGTCGTTTTTCGTAAAAAAAGTAGCCTATGTCCTTCCTCACGATTCAGTGATTTTGATGTAACAGACAGATTAACTTTCGTAATTTAGTAGGGAAATATAATATGTCAATCTATAATACTGTTGAAAAATATCGCAATACCGAACCGCACAATATTATTGTTAATAGCTGTGCCCGCGACTCCGTCAGCGTGTAACTCCTTGTGTGTTATTAAGTTAATGTATTGGTAATATTGTTTAGATCACGTTCACATGAGGCTTAAGTACCTATAGAACGAAAATAATTCAGCGCAAAGCTTCCGGGTAAACTATGGTGAAAGTTGACCCGTCCGGCACGTGAACATAAAGATTTCTAGAACTGCTAACCCGGGAAAGAGCGACATACAACTGACCATGCGAGAAACAACTGACACCGAGATCTACTCCAGCAACACGAAAAGTCTGCCCTTGAGCCTTATTAATTGTCATTGCATAACACACCGATACTGGGAATTGCGTTCTTTTAAATTGGAATGGAAAATTATTTGGTATTATGGGAATTCTGGGAATAAAGACGATTTCTCCTGCACCGCAACCTGTTAAAATTTGAGCCTCGATTATATTTTGTTGCAACTGGGTTACTTTTAGCCGAGTTCCATTGCAAAGTTGTGGTGGTTTTAAATTTCGGAGCAGAATAATAATCAGAAAGCTTCGAACTGCTAAGTTATCGGGAGTTACACGTGTTATTGTGAGTCAACCATAAAAGATAGATATATGCTGTCGTGGGATTTTTTTTATATAATTTTGAGGAGAACATTTCCGTCATGAAATGATTTCTGTGTAGCTTTAATAAACATTAAGGTTGCACACGCGACAGAAGTTTAAAAAATGGAGTAACTTCTCGCGTTTTCCCAACATTTCCCTTCACTGCTCTGCTCCTATTGATTGTAGCGTGATGAAAAGTATACTATAACCAGCTCAGTAGTATGAAAAATAATTGTACCAAGTTTCGTTAAAATCCGTCGAGTAGTTTTTGTTTCTATAACGGTTATACAGACAGACAGACAGACAGACAGACAGACAAAAATTTTACTGATTGCATTTTTGGCATCAGTATCGATCCCTAATCACCCCCTGATAGTTATTTTGTAAATATATTTCATGTACAGAATTGACCTCTCTACAGATTTATTATAAGTATAGATTTGGCTCATGAATTATTATCAATCTTGTGACTGTTCCTAAATTACCCTTTTATTCCGTGTGGGAAAATCATCGAATGACTTCTCCCGCTCTGGGTTAAGCGGAAGGGAGTGTCAGACTTCTACTGACTAAAAACCTATCCTGTACCTTCAGTTTCCCTTAAGTTCCGGGGCCATTCTCTCGTTGGAACATTCCCGCAACCCCGGCAGGCCATGGCCCTATGGGGTCCCGTCACTGGTGTTCTAAATTACCATAGGCGGATGAAATTTACTCTTCGGATTCGGCTTCCCCTGATCACATTTTATTTTTTAACGATAGTTATTCAACAATTTATATCTGTTATTTGAATTTCAGGTATATTTGGTCAAAGCACCCATATCATCACTAGGATACGACACCTGGCTATGTGGAGGTGCCATCGTTAGCAGTGAATTTGTTGTAACATCGGCAGCATGTGTCAATGATGTGGATTTCTTATATGTCATAGCTGGATATAAAAAATATGTTTCGGACAATGAAATAGAAACGGACCCGTGTACTGCCAATAAGAAAAAGAAGGTCATTTATACTTGTTCTCCAAAAGGTAAATACATATTCTGTGACTCTTACCATCCACCACAAACTGACAACTTAAATCTGTGTACCTTTTTTCCTCAAAAAATCACCAGCCATTAAATAGTAAAGATTTTGAGAAATCTTATGCGAAATGTATCAAATACGTAGATAAATTTATTGTTAAAATGTTATTAGTCTGTAAGCCTTCCGAAAATAAAATAAATAAAATAAATAAATAAATAAATAACGCAGTGTCATGAAAAAAAAAATTAAGATAATACTCTTATAAATATATATATGTGTGAAAATTAAAATTTCCGGATTTGTTTGATATCGAAAATAATCAAAATTGATTTTCAAGAAGAAATCAAGTATTTTAATCTAATTCCGTTTGATCGAAATCAACAAATACAATGGAGGGTGAAATTTTGTATCGAGCTTATATTGAATTGTGGGCGGTTATGGCTAGTAAATAAATACAATATGCGATACTCTACAATCATTTATTTTCAGGTTACGATCTAAAGTACGGAGAATTAGACTATTGGTCTTTCATAGACATAGCCTTGGTAAAGGTGGAATCACCGTTCGACTTCGACGACCCAACATACGAGACGTTATGTTCATATAAACCCACAACGATACCCATAAACTATGAAGAGAAATATCAAGAGCCTGGTACTGATGCGCTGGTGTTAGGATGGGGTCATACAGACCGCTGGCGGAAGGTATGAAGGAATATCACTAGCCTATACACAACGCAGTTTCTGAATAACGTTTATACCTACTTGGTGACTTGCTGGCATGGTCGGGTGGTTGAGCAATTGGCTGCTGCGTGTATCGGCGTACGGTTTACGCATAGCTGTTCCGGGTAGGGGTGTTTTACAAAATGTATTTAAAATAGAGGGGAAATTCCTGGCTTGGGACAGTGTATTTTTTTATAACTCATCATCACCTTTTCCCACCCACACCTGGTAACACGATACGCCGTGACCAGACCAGTGTCAGATTTTCTGGCTTCTGACTACCCGGAATGACTGTCAAAGATATATAAATGACAGGCCTAACGTGCTTTCATAGGGACAGGGTTATACAACTTACAAACTCTGGGCTGATACTGAGAAACTTATAGAAATAACCCAACAGCACTTTTTTCACGATCTAGGAATCGAGACCTCATACTTTGGAAGTCGCGTTTGCGGCCAACGAGGCAGCCTCTCAGTTTTAAAAAAAATTTAATATTCGTATAATTATCGATGATTGAGGCTATAAAATATAACTATTTTGCATAGACTTTTAAGGGACATGATTATTAAAGACCTTCGAATAGGCACAATTCAAACCTCTTTGTTTTTGGAAAATGGTATGTTTCTTTGCAATGCCCTAAGTATATTCTGATAGAATATGGCCTATAATGGGTTAATCAATTTTTACAAAAAAAAAATTAAAGATCTGTCCAGGCGCCTAGTTGACACTTCGCGTGACCCAAGGGCTGGCTTTTACCTTGGACAGAGGTTAAGCATTGCCATACAACGTGGCAATGCCACCAGTCTTTTGGGCACATTACCAGTAGACAGCGATGCGCACGAATTTCTGGATGCCATATTTTAGTTTATTTTATGTTATTATGTTATTCAGCAGTGATGTGGTGGCGCCTTACTCTCACGAAACAGTTGCAGCCTTGAAGAGTAAACATCCAGCGCCTGCGGTTGACCTCACCTTTCCTGACCCCCCCGATTCGGACTCACCTGTTTTAAATTTTACAGCCACGCAGTTGTTTGCAGCCGTGAACTCCTTCCGAAGTGGCTCTGCTGGCGGTCTTGATGGCTTAACTCCCCAACACTTAAAAGATTTGGTGAGTTCAGGCGCCGGGGCAGCTGGTGAGTCTCTTTTGAAGGAGCTTGCGGCTCTAGTTAACCTGATGCTCTCCGGCGGCGTGAACGAAGCCGTCGTTGATGTCTTGTACGGGGCCAACCTATGCGCCTTGCATAAGAAGGACGGCGGCATTCGCCCTATTGCCGTCGGTTGCACTTACAGGCGTATGGCAGCAAAGATATGCTGCAAATTTTACAGTGAAGCGCTTAGCCATAAATTCCAGCCCCTGCAGCTGGGCTTTGGTTCCAGAGGGGGCTGTGAGGCTGCCGTACATGCCTTGTCCACATACTTGACCTCAGGTAAAGGTGAGGTCATCCTCAAGGTTGACGTTAAAAATGCTTTTAATTCTGTGAACAGGGACACTTTGTTGGCAGAAGTTAAAAAAGAATTGCCTGAAATTTACGGTTTTATGTGGCAGTGCTACAGGCACCCCTCCAAATTGTTATATAAAGACCATGTTTTAGATTCAGCAGTTGGATGCCAACAAGGTGACCCTCTCGGTCCAGTCATTTTCAGCTTGGCTATCCATCCAATAATTCAACAACTAAATTCTAAATTTAACGTGTGGTATTTAGACGATGGAACTCTAGGAGGTGAAGTAGACACCGTAATCAAAGATTTTATTTTCCTGAAAGAGCAATTCCAATCCATCGGCCTTGACCTGAACCTCTCGAAATGTGAACTCTATATCTGTGAAAATACTGACAGACAAGCGACACTAAACAAATTCCTTACAATAGCCCCTGATATCAAAATCTTGCAAAAAAGTTCATTGCACCTCTTAGGCTCCCCAATTTTGGAAGAAAGTTTTCCCTCTTTTATTGATAGCAAAATTAACCATTTTGATGATATTTCAGAATGATTTTTCCAAATTAGCATACATTCGGCTTACACCCTCATAAGATATTGTTGTTTTGGTCCAAATTTTATTTATTTCCTCCGTTCTTCTCCACTATGGAAGCAATCTCAGTTGTTGGACAAAATTGACCTTATTATAAAAAACACCCTTACTTCAATTTTAAATGTGGCTCTGGATGACCGAGCGTGGCTGCAAGCTACACTACCCATTCGTTTTGGTGGGCTCGGCATCCGCAAAATTTCCAGTTTAAGCCTACCGGCTTTTCTGTCTTCGGTCCGCAGCACTGAGACGTTAACCAAGAAAATTTTATCACAATATCAGGTTAACTACGAGGTGCCGTGTTCGACCGATGCAGTTAATGCCTGGAAAATGGCTTGCCCGAATACGGCATTGCCCGAGAACCCATCCTCCCAGAGACAATGGGACGAGCCGCTCTGCAGTTTGGTACGGAATAACCTTTTAAATACGTCAACCAATACTGCTGAGCGCTCGCGCCTGTTGGCTGTGGGTGAATGGGAGTCGGGCCTTTGGTTAAAAGCATTACCTTCTCTTAATATAGGCACTATGTTAAGTGATAACACTTTCCGGATCGCTACATGTCTTCGTCTGGGTGCTCCCAGCGGTACTCCACATCGCTGTCAATGTGGTGCGGCAGTCGACCGCCTTGGACATCATGGCCTCTCCTGCAGCAGAAGCTCTGGTCGGATTGCACGGCATGCCAGCATAAATGACATCATCCGTCGGGCTCTTGTCACCGCTGGAGTACCATCTGTTTTAGAACCTAACGGCTTGGCACGCGACGATGGGAAGAGACCAGACGGGATGACTATAATGCCTTGGAAGTTGGGTAGGCCTTTGGTGTGGGATGCTACTTGTGTTGACACCCTTGCGCCATCCCATCTTCTCAGTACGGCGGGCTGTGCTGGGGCGGCAGCTGCAGGTGCGGAAAATCTCAAACGGCGCAAATACAACAACCTAATTGGGTGCTATATGTTTGAGCCGTTTGGGGTTGAAACGTTGGGACCATGGGGTCCGAGTGCGCATCGACTCTTTCGTGACATCAGCAAACGTTTAGTTGACTCTACAAGTGACCAGAGGGCTGGCCTTTTCTTTGGACAGAGAATCAGCATTGCCATTCAACGTGGCAATGCGGCCAGTGTTCTGGGCACTTTTCCCATTGATAGCGATGTTGATGAATTTTTCGATGCCCTATAATTTCTCTTTTATTTTCGCCTTTATTATATTTGTTTTTAATGTACATAATTAGGTTTAACAGTGTTTTACAAGATTAATCGAATAAACATTCTGTTGAGCAGTTTATTTTTAGATGTGTATATGTAGTTTAGGGATTTTTATTTAAGTAATATTTTAGTGATTATTCTAATGTTTTAATTCATTAGATGATTTTCATTTTTACAAATCAGGTATTATTAGATCTGTCTCAAATGTAGTCATATGAAAAATATGAATAAGATAAAAACAATACAGGGTATCTTCCAAATTCTTTCGAGCTATAAAGTGGTCAAAATTAAACTACTTTAAAAAATTAACTCACAAAATAAAAGAAAATAAAATATTCTAGTATTAAAATAAAACTGAAAACTTTCAAAGATATCTAATTCAGTTGGTGTTCATATAATTTCATCAGACTGCTTGAATAGTAATTGTGATATTTGTGTCCGGGTTTATTATTATTGGCGGATGAAGTGCACGCGCATGGCTGCTTAATCTCATTAGAACATTCCCGCAACCCTGGCAAGCAATGGCCATATCGGGCCTCGTTAATGCTGTTGACCTAGGAAACTTGCATGCCCTAAGATCAAAAATTCGAAGACGGATTTCCACCAAAACCGCACTGGGCTTGCGTTGTGGATTCTTATTTACATATACAACATGTAAATAAGAATGCACATCCTGAAATTAGTTTGTTCAGAATCGTTTACTGAAACGATTTTTATTGTTTTTATAATCGATAATTCTTATCCCAAAGTAATTAAATCTACGTAAATTACAAATTACACTTACGCTGTATAGTAATAAATTATTAGTTCAAAAAACACTATAAAAACACGCTTTTTTAAATGCACGTAAAAACTAAAAAGAAACCTGATTGTGTTCAAAGACCATTACGTGGCCTTTCTCACAAGTGCAAACACGATACGATATTCCATCATGGAATGCCAGTGCCTATCTTCCGGCTTCATCATCAGACCTTGAAACCTAATCGTGGCCAAAGTTCATTACCAGACTTTTCTAAGAAACTCAAAACAGCTATGATACGATTTTCCATCATGAAGTTCCGGTTTATATCTTCCGGCTCCATCATCAGATCAGTTCGGCAGTACCATATTATTGTATTGTCATCAGAACTACATACAGCTGCCAATTTTCATTACGCTACGACCCTTGGAAGATGGTTAAATTAGTTACCTTAGATTCCATTACATAGTTAGTTACATACAGGTCGACCTAATAAAAGCGTGTTAAAAACAAACTAACTATGGCCGTAAATTAAAGTAGTAACTTCTTAAATGCAGAGCATTGCATGCATTTATATACATTTCGTCATTCAGTACACATTACACAAAAAAAATGAAACTCATTTAAAGGAAGTTAAATTCTTAAAAGAAACTATTTAAACAAGCAACACTAAAAATTCAGAGCATGTATTATGATAATAACATAATTTTCTAATTGGGGTGTTTGAGGGTGTGCGTTAATTACGATACATGTTGTACGTCGAGTTAGTAGTTAATATGAGTTTAGTAACCCTTCGTGCATTTTTCAGCCAGGAGACACTAGAAATTATAATCAACCAGTTTTAAAATACGCACCAACGTTGTTACTGGATAAGAATGCTTGCGTTGAACATTACGAGGACTATGCCAACATGAGCACTATCATCAAAACCTACATGCTCGCTAGGGAAGGGTAACATAAATGATGAAGGCAATACTATTCAGCAGAGTCTGCCGCTACAAAATGGGTGTACTTCCCAACAACAAAAACTATTAGGCTTTGAAGGAGTTTCAGTAAGTATGACTCTTAATCTTTGGATATTTCTATGCAACTTTTACAAATCGTCAGAGGAGACGAACAGGCATATTCATAAAAGTGAAACTACGTTTATTTACCTGCAAGTAGATTAATTATTCAAATTTTAGTTTAGAATTTTTACAACTTTGTTCACGTGGACTTTTCACACTTTTTCCTTGAATAAAAAGTGGCCTATATGCTATTCTAGAATATATTCTATCCTTGTGTTAAATTTCATTCACATACGTTCAGTGATTTTGGTGTTATTGATTAATAAACATCCATCCATCTATATAAATTAAGTAAAATTTTACATACATATTTCAAATGATTTTAAGTAATAAAACTTTTGAAACATGTTCTTAGAATATTGTAATTAATAAGCCTGTATAACTACAAGTAAAGTTGTTAACAGTTCAATTGCGATAACTAAGAAACTTTCAAGACTGACTGATATTGAAAGTTGCAAAGTCATGAAGTCTAGTACTTTAAAATATATGTATATAATATGAGGTATGATTTTAGTACATACCTCATATTATTATATTTTTGAATCCATGTTAATTGGTCTATACTATTCTCTATAGAATAGAATAGAATCTATACTTACAACACTGTGTTATGGACACATTCTGAAAATTAATTATCTTACTAAAATTATAAATCTCTTTATAATAGTCTTTCACGCAAAAACTAATGAACAGATCTAAATGAAATTTGTTATGTCGATAGTTGACATCCTGCATATTTTTATCCCGTAATTCTCACGGGATTGGGATTTAGGCGGGAAAACCCATACATACGAACGAAGTCGCGGGCAGAAGCTCTCGCGCCCGGCCCTGGTTCAGACCATGGTGCGGAGCGAGAGGGAATGGGATGCAGTCGCCTCCTTCTTTGAAGCAGTCATGCTAGCGAAGGAGGAGGTCGAACGCGCGAGGTAGAGGCAGCTTTCTTCCTCACGCCCTAGCCGCCGCGGGAGACACTCCGGGCGTCGGGAATCGTGAGCCGATCTCCGGCCACCGTAGGCGCGGACTTGTGGACGGCGAGACCCTGCTCTCCGTCCACAAGTCCTAGCTTACCGTCCGGTATGGACCATGCAGGCCTGGGTCGGCGTCGTGTTCCACGCGTGCCTCAAAGGGCTGTCAGTACCAGTCACGGGGCGCCATAGGGCCATTGCTTGCCGGGGTTGCGGGAATGTTCTAACGAGATACTGCGGCCCCGGAACTTAAGGGCAGCTGAAGGAACAGGGTGGGTTTTTAGTCAGTAGAAGTCTGACACTCCATTCCGCTTAATCCAGAGCGGGAGAAGTCTATGAAAAAAAGGGCTATGTGAAATAGATATTATTATTTTTATTTTGAATCCGACCTGTTGGTCTAACATAAATCTTAGCACTAGAGTATTAGGTCTATATATTTATTTTCTAAAGAGAACAAGTAATATGGGTTGAATTCACATTACTAACAATCTTGTAAACTTCTCCATCTAAGCTAAATAAATGCTTGTGTCTGGAGTTGGTTCACAGCAACAGTGTAATCGGTGCCCGCGATCTCTCGATCACACGTCCGGCACGGGGCACCATTGGGCTATTAAATTAGATTAAAATTAAAAAAGCTATTAATCATGTAAGGTTTGGTTTAGTATATTTTCTATGGGCGTTGGTAGAAACTACAGACCACCTACTGTTATCGCTATAGAGAAATATACATTAAAATAAAATTAGTACCCCTTTTTAGTGTGAACAAGGAAGTTCGGAAAGCAGCTCTGAAGAAGATGATACGCGCCGGTCCGAAAAAGGATCCAACCAAACGAATAATGTTACTTTAAAAGGATTCAACAAGACGCGAGCCAGAAGAAGTGGTATTTGTCAGGTTAATGATATAGCGAATTCTAATGGAACTCAACCACACTACGTGACCATTTTCCATTTTTTACTTTCGCCCACTTTCTTGGCTATGACTCATACATATTAGGTAATTGCCATCTCGCTAAAACTCGAAGGGATATTCTAGTTTTCACATAGAAATATACATATGAATATGAAATGAAATATTTATTTCGTAGTAGTGGTTTAAAAATTTTTACTATAAGATTGTCGTAGTAAGCGGTTTACCTCCTCTTTTATTACGCACACGGCCGAGGTGTGTGGCTTCTGTGTTCTCTATTACATCTGACCCGTCAGCCTTTAACGTAAGAGTGAACAGGCATTGTCTGGGCTCGCTCGTCCCATCGTAGACCTCATCTATCGCTTACCATCAGGTGTGATCGACGTCAAGAGTGAACTCATAAAAAATATTATTGGTAGTACTTTTCTAAAATAAAAATTAGAAAGGACTTAATCAAATCAGCTGTTAGCTTTGGTGTTCCCATAGGGAAACATTATCTTATTGAGTAATCAATTGACATTTCAATTAAATTTTAAGACATTTATTTTAACATTTTCAGAATGACCACGGTGGGCCGATTATCACTTGGGCTGGTTCTAAAGAAGTGTTGATTGGTGTTGCATCTGTTTTCAAAGTTTCAAAAGATTATGAGTGTATGGGGCTATATTTATATACTAGCACACGATGTACTGGATTATTATTGGACTGTATTTTGAACAGTGTGCTGCCTGATCGTGCTGGCAGGTGAGTGGATAAAATTGATTTTATTCCCTTCTGAATGTACTTTTTTTGTTCACAAATAACCTGCAAATTGATACAAATACAGAACTTGTAGCGCGTAGTATTTTACAAAGTAGTCATTCGCCACAAGCCTGCACCCCCTGCACCTAATAAGTTCGTATTAGAATCGCATAACGTTCAAATAAGTACCTAATGTTTGTTCTTCCTGTATTCACTTAATATATAATAATATTATATATAAAAGAAATAATATTATATTGTAAAAGAATAATAATAATATTATAAAAGAAGCCCATTTCTAACTCTGTACAAAATGTATATAATTATATAGCCCTGCCTCCTAAACTAGGGTAACCTGTATTTTAGTAGCCATCATTCTTAAGCTTGATTATAATAGTAGACGGTGCCTATCTATCACTTAGATAATTTAATTATCCAATAACGTCAACAATTTATATCGCTTATGGTTCTAAAGCAACATGGACTCCTTAACTTTAACCCGGTTCTATATCGGAATAAAAGGCGTTTTAACCCAGTCAATCGACAACAAAACCAGCGTACCAAGTTTTCTAAGCGATTCTTTTGCCAAATTGGAGGCTTTCTTTATAATAAAATAAATGGGACACTCTTAGTATACCATGTCACCAAAACCAAGTGCAGAATGCAGGTAAACTATTGGCTACAGGACCTGAGCTACAAGAATACATAAAACTTATTATCTGTTCAGGTTTAGCACATACAACTACAACATCGTATAAAAAATTTATACACAAACACACAAAAGCATGCGCACCACATAAACTTATCAATACTAACCATACTAACACTTCTTTAAAAAATAATATAATACTATATTAAAAAAAAAAATTACCATAGTTAAAGCTTAGTTGCAGCCACTTGTAGGATGGCTCCGCAAAGTACCAACTTGCTGCATTGGACTCGATCAAGCGTAAAGCTTAGGTATAGCTTATAGGCGACGAGGTGCTGGTGGACAAGCTTCATAGCCTGGCTCATCGGTGAACCGTTGCTTGCCTGTCAGTTTTCTACAGATTGTACTTCGGGGAGTGTGCGCAGGAGCTCCATGATCTGATTCCTCCATCTCCCTTTCACTACCGGTCTACCAGACGCACGGCTGGGTACCACCCACACTTGATTGATATACCGTCTTGTCGTACCAAGCGCTTCTCGTCCACATTTATTGTGCGTACAGACAAGCTGTGGAATTCTCTGCCGGTTTCTGTGTTCCCTGCCACTTATGACCTTTCAGCCTTTAAAACACGAGTGAATAGGCATTTTCTGGGCTCGCTCGTCCCATCTTAGACCTCATCTATCGCTTACCATCAGGCGAGATAGAGGTCAAGAGTGGGCCCATCAGTAATAAAAAAAGTGTCCGTATACATATTTTAATATTATGTGTCATATTAAAATGTTAACATGTCCGAGGGATGGGAACCTGGTGTCCTGACTGTTCGTCTAATCTCCTAGATAGATAGATATATTCTTTATTGACCACCTTTTTTTTTTTTTTTTTGACGCTGATAAATGACAGTTACGCACTTCCGCTCGCTGGGGGGGCGAGACGGGGAGTGTGGGACTCCCTGTCGCATGACAGTATACCCATTAAAACTCAGCGGTGTTCCCTCCGGCGCCTTGTTGGGAGGGCTATGGGAGACATTCTGCGTCCACGGCCCTCTGGCGCGTGCCCGCCTAGATGGCGGGCCCTGCGTGCCCCCCGAGCTGGGGGGCGACGGGAATGGCCGGGAACACCTGGCCACACCCGTCCGGCGCTGGTGAAGGCGCGTGCAGTGCAGGCAGGGGTGCCCCCGCACCCGTTGCCTGCTGGCCTCCACCATTTATTGTACACCATAACAGTAAAACAACAAGGACTTTACAACTAAAAAGGGTGATACAATGGGCGGTCTTATCGCTAAAAATTACAGTGCATGCAATTCAAGTATATATTAATAAAATTAAATTCTAAGATATTATATAAGATTATTCATTTGTTCTGATTCAATTAAGTAATTAAATTATTATATTATTTTTCAATATTTATTAAGGACCTCTCTATAGAGTGAAGGCCTCCTCCATTTTTCTCCACATATTTCTGTCTTTGGCTTTGTGTGTCCAATCCTTTCCTGCTGTTTTTAAAATTTCATCGAGCCATCTCTCAGTCGGTCTGCCTCTGTTTCTTTTGCCAATAGGTCCCTTCCATGAAGTTATCTTTTTAGCCCATCTGTCTTCTTCCATACGTGCAATATGGCCAGCCCACTTCCATTTCAGACTTTTGCAGTGTTCTAGTGCATCAATTAACTTTGTTGTTTTTCTTATATCTGTACTTCTCTTCTTGTGTGTCAATTTTAGATGCAGAATGTTCCGTTCCATGGCTCTCTGGGTTGTTATTATTTTGTTCCTAGTTTGTTTGTTTAAAATCCATGTTTGGGATGCATAGGTGAGACAGGGTAAGATGCATGAGTCCATTACAAGTTTCTTTAGCTTTATTGAAGTGTTTGACTTAAGAATTTCCTTGAAACTCCAAAATTTATTCCAAGCCATATTTACACGTCTCATTAACTGATCTTGGTGTCTAGATTTTTTAAATGATACTTGTTTGCCTAGATATGTGTATTCTTGGACATATTCTAGTAAGACACCGTCAACATATATTTGTGACTCAATGCTGTTTGTCATAATTTTCGTTTTCATTGTGTTTAGGTCTAGACCAATTTCATTGCTGACACAATTAATTTCATTAATCATTGACTCCAACTGTGATGGGTTTTCTGCGAAGAGCACTATGTCATCAGCAAACCTGAGGTTACTTAGAAATTGACTATTGATGTTTATACCTTTGTTTTCCCACTTTAGTGCTTTCATAATGTTTTGTAGAACGCAGATGAAAATTCTGGGAGAGAGGGGGTCACCTTGACGAACGCCTCTGCATATTTCAATGTCAGCTCCTGTTTTGTCTAATATAACTCTACTTGTGCTTTTCTTATATATGTCTTGTATGAGCTCTATAGTCTCGGTTGGTACATTACATTCCTGCAAGGCTCTCCACATGCTGCTATGGGATATAGAGTCAAATGCCTTAGCGTAGTCAATGAACGCTAAGTAGAGTGTGCCATTCATTTCTTCATATTTCTCTATAACTAACTCTAATGAGTGGATGTGGTCTATAGTTGAATATTTGCTTCTAAATCCTGCTTGCTCCACTGGCTGATGCTCTTCAGTATATTTCGCAAGGCGTTTCTCCAGACAAGAAGCAAACAGTTTGTAAAGGTTCGATTGTAAGCTGATTGGTCTATAGTTACTTATATCAGTAGGGTTTCCTTTCTTGTAAAGCAGCACTATATCTGATTTCGCCCATTCAGAGGGAATTTTTCTGTCATCTAATATTTTATTGAACAGGGTGGTTAAGGGTTGCACTAAGAAGGATTTTCCTGTTGAAATGGCTTCATTTGATAAGCCGTCTGGGCCGCTACTTTTTTCTTTCTTGAGAGACATTATCTTTATAAAAATTTCTTGAGCAGAGAATCTTTGTATCGCAGTATCATTTTTCTGTAGAGGTAGAGTCTCTATACTCAACGGTATTTTGCATGCATAGAGATCTTTATAAAATTCAGTTGCAGTTTTAATTATTCCTGACCTGGACAATGTTTCCCGGTTATAAGTAGGGTGCTCTTTCAATGAAGGAATCCACTTTCTAGATGTTGTTAATTCTTTTAATCCTTTTTTCACACTTCCTGACTTCTTCATATAATGTTCTATTGTTTTTAGTCTGTAGTTTTGATATTCTTTTCTGATAATTTTGTGAATATGTTTGTATAAATAACATTTCTCACTTTTCTCTTCTAATGTTAAGTGTTTTTTATTAATTAATTCATTTCTTCTTTTAATGAGGTTTTTTGTACTGTCTGAAATGATGTAGTGTCGTTTTTTATTTGCATTGGTATTATATAATACAGACTTTAAGCTTTTATTTATTGATTGTTTAATTTTCTTGTAGTATGTCTCTATATCATCATTTTCTTCTAGTTTTATGTTCAGAATATTCATTTTTAAAGCTTCAACGTATTTCTCTTGTTCGTCTATAGTTTTTAGTGCACATTTGTTACTTTTATAAGTGGTTCTGGATTTTTTGGTATTGGTCAACAATAGAGTACTTCTCACAAGTCGGTGGTCGCTCGGGAACGATAAATTGCTTATCACTTCAATGTTGATAATTTTATGTTTTATATTTGACAGTATATAATCTATCTGGCTTTTATTTTTATTTGGGGAAAGCCATGTCCAAATGTTCCTGCTTTTCTTTTTGAATAGGCTATTGATGACGAATAAATTATTTTCCCAGCAGAATTGGAGAAGAGTAATACCTCTCTTGTCTCTTTTTCCAAAGCATGAGTTTCCCAATATTCTGTCTTCGCCTTTAACCTTTTGACCAACTCGGGCATTAAAGTCACCCATGATTATGAGGTTTTTACTACAATGTTTAAGAGATTTTTGTATTTGATCATAGAATTCTTTGATTTCCAGATCAGTTGTTTCAGAGGTTGGTGCATGAACCTGGACGATGGATAGGGTTGTATTCTCAAAATGCAAATGTAGTATACAGATTCGTTCATTGATTGCAGTGAAACTTTCTATGTTATTTCTTAGGTGCTTTTTTATGAGGAAACCTACCCCATATTGGCCTTTAGTCTCACCAAAGTAACAAAATATATGGTCTTCACTTTCTTCTATATTATAACCTGTACGCCTGATTTCTGATAGACCAATGATGTCATATTTAATAGTTGACACTGATTGCTTGAATTCTAGTACCCTTTCATCTGATAATAATGACCGAGCATTGAAAGTACATATATATAGAGGGTGGAGTGGAGGGTTTCGGTCTGTGACCCCCGCGGTGACCAGCCGTGGTGGGGGACATAGAGTGGTCCCTTCTTTATGCTATTTCTTTGAAATTAACTGATGCGATGGGGACCTAGTATCTGCATTGCTGGGTTTATTTTTCACTAAATATAGATCCATTTTGTTTTTCTTGTTTGGATTTTTAGAAACATTTATGGTCTCTCTCTCAGCAACTTTCACTGTATTGTATTTTTAGTAGTATTTGTAGTGTATTTTTTTATAACTCATCATCACCTTTTCCCACCCGCACCCGGTAACACGATACGCCGTGACCAGACCAGTGTCAGATTTTCTGGCTTCTGACTACCCGGAATGACTGTCAAAGATATATAAATGACAGGCCTAACGTGCTTTCATAGGGACGGGTTTATACAACTTACTAATTCTGGGCTTATACTGAGAAACTTATAGATATAACCCAACAGCAATTTTTTCCCGATCTAGGAATCGAGACCTCATACTTTGGAAGTCGCGTTTGCGGCCAACGAGGCAGCCTCTCAGTTTTTTTTTAAATTTAATATTCGTATAATTATCGATGATTGAGGCTATAAAATATAACTATTTTGCATAGACTTTTAAGGGACATGATTATTAAAGACCTTCGAATAGGCACAATTCAAACCTCTTTGTTTTTGGAAAATGGTATGTTTCTTTGCAATGTCCTAAGTATATTATGATAGAATATGGCCTATAATGGGTTAATCAATTTTTACAAATCAGGTACCATTCATTAGATCTGTCTCAAATATGGTCAAATGAGAAATACTCGTACGAATTAGATAAAAACAATAAAGGGTATGTTCCAAATTCTTTCGAGCTATAAAGCGGTCAAGGTTAACCTACTTTAAAAAATTAACTCACAAAATAAAAGAAAATGAAATATTCTGGTATTATAAAAAATAAACTGAAAACTTTCAAAGAAATCTCATAATTTCAATTTCAGTTGGTGTTCACATCATTTCATCAGACTGCTTGAAAAGTAATTGTGATATTTGTGGCCGGGTTTATTACTCATATTATTTGTAAACCGGTTTCATTTGTCTATAATAGACAAATGAAATATCGTGACGACACTAGGATGTCTTTTTCGTTGGAAAAATCATCAAATGTTTCTTAACCGCTCTGGGTGGAGTGCATGCGCACGGCAGCGGTATCTCATTAGAATATTCCCGATATGGCAATCCAGAGAGTATTTAATCGCTTGCCGGGGTAAGCGATTGCCATATCGGGCCTCGTTAATGCTGCTGACCTAGGAAACTGGCATGTCCTAAGATCAAAAATTCGAAGACGTGTGATATCCACCAAAAACGCACTGGGCTCGCGTTGTGAATTACGTCTCATTCCCTATATACAACATGTAACATAATTAATGCACATCCTGAAATTAATTTGTTCAGAATCGTTTACTGAATCGATTTTTATCGTTTTTAATATTGATAATTTTTATTCCAAAGCAATTAAATCTACGTAAATTACAAATTACCCTTACCCTTATAGTAAAAACAAACTAACTATGGACCGTAAATTAAAGTAGTAACTTCTTAAATGCAGATTTATATAAATTCCGTCATTGAGTACACATTACAGAAAAATGAAACTCATTTAAAGGAGGTTAAAGTCTTAAAAGAAACTATTTAAACAAGTAACACTAAAAATTGAGAGTATGTATTATCATAATAACATAATTTTCTAATTGGGGTGTTTGAGGGTGTGCGATAGTTACGATACATGTTGTACATAGAGTTAATAGTTAATATGAGTTTAGTAACCCTTCGTGTTTTTTTTTTCAGCCAGGAGACACTAGAAATTATAATCAACCAGTTTTAAAATATGCACCAACGTTGTTACTGGATAAGAATGCTTGCGTCGAACATTACGAGGACTATGCCAACATGAGCACTGTCATCAAAACGTACATGATATGCTCACTTGGGAAGGGTAACATAGATGATGAAGGAAATACTATTCAGCAGAGTTTGCCGCTACAAAATGGATGTACTTCCCAACAACAAAAACTATTAGGCTTTGAAGGAGTTTCAGTAAGTATGACTTTCTTAATCTTTGGATTTTTCTATGCAACTTTTACAAATTGTCAAAGGAGACGAACAGGCTTATTCATAAAAGTGAAACTACGTTTATTTATCTGCAAGTAGATTAATTATTCAAATTTTAGTTTAGAATTTTTACAACTTTGATCACGTGGACTTTTCACACTTTTTCCTTGAATAAAAAGTGGTCTATGTGCTATTCTAGAATATATTCTATCCTTGTGTTAAATTTCATTCACATACGTTCAGTGATTTTGATGTGATTGAGTAATAAACATCCATCCATCTATATAGATTAAATAAAATTTTACATACATATTTCAAATGATTTTAAGTAATAAAACTTTTGAAACATGTGCTTAGAATATTGTAATGAATAAGCCTGTATAACTACAAGTAAAGTTGTTAACAGTTCCATTGCGATACCTAAGAAACTTTCAAGACTGACTAATCTTGAAAGTATCAAAGTCATGAAGTCTAGTACGATAGACTTTAGTACATAGGTACAGTGGCCATTGCATCAAGTTACCACAAACTGTCAAATTTTCTCAATCGATTTTGAACTTAACAGTCAACGTTTTAAGGCTTAAAATCATTTGTGAAAAATTGACATTTTGGTATAACTTGATGCGCTGGCCACCGTACCTCATATTGTATATATTTTTAAATCCATGTTAATTGGTCTATACTATCCTCTATAGAATAGAATAGAATAGAATCGGTAATCGGTGCCCGCGACCTCTCGATCACACGTCCGGCACCATTCGGCTATTAAAGCATTGTTCATGTAAGGTTTGGTTTAGTATAATTTCTATGGGCGTTGGTAGAAACTACAGACCACCTACTGTTATCACTATACAGAAATGTACATTAAAATAAAATTAGTGCCATCTTTTAGTGTGAAAAAGGAAGTTCGGAAAGCAGATCTGAAGAAGATGATACGCGCCGGTACGGAAAAGGATCCAACCAAACGAATAGTGTTACTTTAAAAGGATTCAACAAGACGCGAGCCAGAAGAAGTGGTATTTGTCAAGTTAATGATATAGCGAATTCTAATGGAACTCAACCACACTACGTGACCATTTTCCATTTTTTACTTTCGCCCACTTTCTTGGTAATGACTCATACATATTAGGTAATAGCCATCTCGCTAAAACTCGAAGGGATATTCTAGTTTTCACATAGAAATATACATATGAATATGAAATCAAATATTTATTTCGTATATTGGTTATAAAATTAATATTTCATTTCATATTCATATGTATATTTTTATGTGGTTTTAATGGTAGATGGTTTAAAAATTTTGACTATAAGATTGTCGTAGTAAGCGGTTTTCCTTCTCTTTTATTACGCACACGGCCGAGGTGTCTTACTCTCTGCCAGCTTCTGTGTTCTCTACCACATCTGACCGTCAGCCTTTAACGTAAGAGTGAACAGGCATTGTCTGGGCTCGCTCGTCCCATCGTAGACCTCATTTATCGCTTACCATCAGGTGTGATCGACGTCAAGAGTTAACTCATAAAAAATATAATTGGTAGTACTTTTCTAAAATAAAAATTAGAAAGGACATAATCAAATCAGCTGTTAGCTTTGGTGTTCCCATAGGGAAACATTATCTTATTGAGTAATCAATTGACTTTTCAATTAAATTTTAAGACATTTATTTTAACATTTTCAGAATGACCACGGTGGGCCGATTATCACTTGGGCTGGTTCTAAAGAAGTGTTGATTGGTGTTGCATCTGTTTTCAAAGTTTCAGAAGATTATGAGTGTATGGGGCCATATTTATATACAAGCACACGATGTACTGGATTATTTTTGGACTGTATTTTGAACAGTGTGCTGCCTGATCGTGCTGGCAGGTGAGTGGATAAAATTGATTTTATTCCCTTCTGAATGTATTTTTTTTGTTCACAAATAACCTGCAAATTGATACAAAAATTCATGTATAAGTAAATGAGGAATAGTACATTTTAAATACAGAACTTAAATATTATAAAAGAAGCCCATTTCTAACTCTGTACAAAATGTATATAATTATATAGCCCTGCCTCCTAAACTAGGGTAACTTGTATTTTAGTAGCCGAAATTCTTGAGCTTTATTATAATAGTAGACGGTGCCTATCTATCACTTACATAATTTAATTATCCAATAACGTCAACTATTTATATCGCATATGGTTCTAAAGCAAGATGGACTCCTTAACTTTAACCTGGTTCTATATCGGAATAAAAGGCGTTTTAACCCAGTCAATCGACAACAAAACCAGCGTACCAAGTTTTCTAAGCGATTCTTTTGCCACCTTGGAGGCTATCTTTATAATAAAAAACTTTTTACCTAAAAATAAAACCGACTTCCATATAAAAACACTACAAAGGCAAAAATAGCTTAAATTTCGGTGGTCGGTGTCATTTGTTTTGTATTTTCTTTTTTTTTTGACACCGCATTCCGAAATTTAAGTTATTTTTTGCCTTTGTAGTGTTTTTATATGGAAGTCGGTTTTATTTTTAGGTAAAAAGATTTTTTTCACGCTTTTTAGTGGGTCGGTTTGTAATTTATCTAGTTACAAAAACCAAAATATCAACTACTTATCACCTTTTACTAAATATTGCTTTTCCCAGTGCAGAGCCGTTAATTTTTGAGGAGTTCTCCTGGTACTTCACCATATGCATTGTGACGAGCAAAATGTGCTTAACATCTATATTCAAGTAATCTAATCGCAATCCACGAAATACTTATTATTGAGTAGTTTCGGTGGCCATCTGTGGTCTTCAACATCAGTTTCACTTCCTCAAATGGTACTTTTCGAGAGCAACACCTGCACAAGGTACTATAAGAAATACCCAAAAAGCTATAGGTGTGCCTATAATATTTGAGGATTTCCCTCGATTTCTCCATGATTGCATCATCAGATCAGATGAGATCAGATCAGAAGTATACCCTTTCAAAAAAATTTTCCAAATCGGTCCAGCCATCTGTGAGTTATAAGGTCACATACATAAAAAAAAAGTTCAAGATGAATTGAGAACCAACGTTGAGAACCTCCTCCTTTTTTTTGAAGTCGGTTAAAAATAAATGGGACACTTAGTATACCATGTCACCAAAACCAAGTGCACAATGAAGGTAAACTATTGGCTACAGAACCTAAGCTACGAGAATACAGTAAACTTATTATCTGTTCAGGTTTAGCACATACAACTACAACATCGTATAAAAAATTTATACACAAACACACAAAAGCATGCGCACCACATAAACTTATCAATACTAACCATACTAACACTTCTTTAAAAAATAATATAATACTATATTAAAAAAAAAAAATTACCATAGTTAAAGCTTAGTTGCAGCCACTTGTAGGATGGCTCCGCAAAGTACCAACTTGCTGCATTGGACTCGATCAAGCGTAAAGCTTAGGTATAGCTTATAGGCGACGAGGTGCTGGTGGACAAGCTTCATAGCCTGGCTCATCGGTGAACCGTTGCTTGCCTGTCAGTTTTCTACAGATTGTACTTCGGGGAGTGTGCGCAGGAGCTCCATGATCTGATTCCTCCATCTCCCTTTCACTACCGGTCTACCAGACGCACGGCTGGGTACCACCCACACTTGATTGATATACCGTCTTGTCGTACCAAGCGCTTCTCGTCCACATTTATTGTGCGTACAGACAAGCTGTGGAATTCTCTGCCGGTTTCTGTGTTCCCTGCCACTTATGACCTTTCAGCCTTTAAAACACGAGTGAATAGGCATTTTCTGGGCTCGCTCGTCCCATCTTAGACCTCATCTATCGCTTACCATCAGGCGAGATAGAGGTCAAGAGTGGGCCCATCAGTAATAAAAAAAGTGTCCGTATACATATTTTAATATTATGTGTCATATTAAAATGTTAACATGTCCGAGGGTTAGGGAACCTGGTGTCCTGACTGTTCGTCTAATCTCCTAGATAGATAGATATATTCTTTATTGACCACCTTTTTTTTTTTTTTTGACGCTGATAAATGACAGTTACGCACTTCCGCTCGCTGGGGGGGCGAGACGGGGAGTGTGGGACTCCCTGTCGCATGACAGTATACCCATTAAAACTCAGCGGTGTTCCCTCCGGCGCCTTGTTGGGAGGGCTATGGGAGACATTCTGCGTCCACGGCCCTCTGGCGCGTGCCCGCCTAGATGGCGGGCCCTGCGTGCCCCCCGAGCTGGGGGGCGACGGGAATGGCCGGGAACACCTGGCCACACCCGTCCGGCGCTGGTGAAGGCGCGTGCAGTGCAGGCAGGGGTGCCCCCGCACCCGTTGCCTGCTGGCCTCCACCATTTATTGTACACCATAACAGTAAAACAACAAGGACTTTACAACTAAAAAGGGTGATACAATGGGCGGTCTTATCGCTAAAAATTACAGTGCATGCAATTCAAGTATATATTAATAAAATTAAATTCTAAGATATTATATAAGATTATTCATTTGTTCTGATTCAATTAAGTAATTAAATTATTATATTATTTTTCAATATTTATTAAGGACCTCTCTATAGAGTGAAGGCCTCCTCCATTTTTCTCCACATATTTCTGTCTTTGGCTTTGTGTGTCCAATCCTTTCCTGCTGTTTTTAAAATTTCATCGAGCCATCTCTCAGTCGGTCTGCCTCTGTTTCTTTTGCCAATAGGTCCCTTCCATGAAGTTATCTTTTTAGCCCATCTGTCTTCTTCCATACGTGCAATATGGCCAGCCCACTTCCATTTCAGACTTTTGCAGTGTTCTAGTGCATCAATTAACTTTGTTGTTTTTCTTATATCTGTACTTCTCTTCTTGTGTGTCAATTTTAGATGCAGAATGTTCCGTTCCATGGCTCTCTGGGTTGTTATTATTTTGTTCCTAGTTTGTTTGTTTAAAATCCATGTTTGGGATGCATAGGTGAGACAGGGTAAGATGCATGAGTCCATTACAAGTTTCTTTAGCTTTATTGAAGTGTTTGACTTAAGAATTTCCTTGAAACTCCAAAATTTATTCCAAGCCATATTTACACGTCTCATTAACTGATCTTGGTGTCTAGATTTTTTAAATGATACTTGTTTGCCTAGATATGTGTATTCTTGGACATATTCTAGTAAGACACCGTCAACATATATTTGTGACTCAATGCTGTTTGTCATAATTTTCGTTTTCATTGTGTTTAGGTCTAGACCAATTTCATTGCTGACACAATTAATTTCATTAATCATTGACTCCAACTGTGATGGGTTTTCTGCGAAGAGCACTATGTCATCAGCAAACCTGAGGTTACTTAGAAATTGACTATTGATGTTTATACCTTTGTTTTCCCACTTTAGTGCTTTCATAATGTTTTGTAGAACGCAGATGAAAATTCTGGGAGAGAGGGGGTCACCTTGACGAACGCCTCTGCATATTTCAATGTCAGCTCCTGTTTTGTCTAATATAACTCTACTTGTGCTTTTCTTATATATGTCTTGTATGAGCTCTATAGTCTCGGTTGGTACATTACATTCCTGCAAGGCTCTCCACATGCTGCTATGGGATATAGAGTCAAATGCCTTAGCGTAGTCAATGAACGCTAAGTAGAGTGTGCCATTCATTTCTTCATATTTCTCTATAACTAACTCTAATGAGTGGATGTGGTCTATAGTTGAATATTTGCTTCTAAATCCTGCTTGCTCCACTGGCTGATGCTCTTCAGTATATTTCGCAAGGCGTTTCTCCAGACAAGAAGCAAACAGTTTGTAAAGGTTCGATTGTAAGCTGATTGGTCTATAGTTACTTATATCAGTAGGGTTTCCTTTCTTGTAAAGCAGCACTATATCTGATTTCGCCCATTCAGAGGGAATTTTTCTGTCATCTAATATTTTATTGAACAGGGTGGTTAAGGGTTGCACTAAGAAGGATTTTCCTGTTGAAATGGCTTCATTTGATATGCCGTCTGGGCCGCTACTTTTTTCTTTCTTGAGAGACATTATCTTTATAAAAATTTCTTGAGCAGAGAATCTTTGTATCGCAGTATCATTTTTCTGTAGAGGTAGAGTCTCTATACTCAACGGTATTTTGCATGCATAGAGATCTTTATAAAATTCAGTTGCAGTTTTAATTATTCCTGACCTGGACAATGTTTCCCGGTTATAAGTAGGGTGCTCTTTCAATGAAGGAATCCACTTTCTAGATGTTGTTAATTCTTTTAATCCTTTTTTCACACTTCCTGACTTCTTCATATAATGTTCTATTGTTTTTAGTCTGTAGTTTTCATATTCTTTTCTGATAATTTTGTGAATATGTTTGTATAAATAACATTTCTCACTTTTCTCTTCTAATGTTAAGTGTTTTTTATTAATTAATTCATTTCTTCTTTTAATGAGGTTTTTTGTACTGTCTGAAATGATGTAGTGTCGTTTTTTATTTGCATTGGTATTATATAATACAGACTTTAAGCTTTTATTTATTGATTGTTTAATTTTCTTGTAGTATGTCTCTATATCATCATTTTCTTCTAGTTTTATGTTCAGAATATTCATTTTTAAAGCTTCAACGTATTTCTCTTGTTCGTCTATAGTTTTTAGTGCACATTTGTTACTTTTATAAGTGGTTCTGGATTTTTTGGTATTGGTCAACAATAGAGTACTTCTCACAAGTCGGTGGTCGCTCGGGAACGATAAATTGCTTATCACTTCAATGTTGATAATTTTATGTTTTATATTTGACAGTATATAATCTATCTGGCTTTTATTTTTATTTGGGGAAAGCCATGTCCAAATGTTCCTGCTTTTCTTTTTGAATAGGCTATTGATGACGAATAAATTATTTTCCCAGCAGAATTGGAGAAGAGTAATACCTCTCTTGTCTCTTTTTCCAAAGCATGAGTTTCCCAATATTCTGTCTTCGCCTTTAACCTTTTGACCAACTCGGGCATTAAAGTCACCCATGATTATGAGGTTTTTACTACAATGTTTAAGAGATTTTTGTATTTGATCATAGAATTCTTTGATTTCCAGATCAGTTGTTTCAGAGGTTGGTGCATGAACCTGGACGATGGATAGGGTTGTATTCTCAAAATGCAAATGTAGTATACAGATTCGTTCATTGATTGCAGTGAAACTTTCTATGTTATTTCTTAGGTGCTTTTTTATGAGGAAACCTACCCCATATTGGCCTTTAGTCTCACCAAAGTAACAAAATATATGGTCTTCACTTTCTTCTATATTATAACCTGTACGCCTGATTTCTGATAGACCAATGATGTCATATTTAATAGTTGACACTGATTGCTTGAATTCTAGTACCCTTTCATCTGATAATAATGACCGAGCATTGAAAGTACATATATATAGAGGGTGGAGTGGAGGGTTTCGGTCTGTGACCCCCGCGGTGACCAGCCGTGGTGGGGGACATAGAGTGGTCCCTTCTTTATGCTATTTCTTTGAAATTAACTGATGCGATGGGGACCTAGTATCTGCATTGCTGGGTTTATTTTTCACTAAATATAGATCCATTTTGTTTTTCTTGTTTGGATTTTTAGAAACATTTATGGTCTCTCTCTCAGCAACTTTCACTGTATTGTATTTTTAGTAGTATTTGTAGTGTATTTTTTTATAACTCATCATCACCTTTTCCCACCCGCACCCGGTAACACGATACGCCGTGACCAGACCAGTGTCAGATTTTCTGGCTTCTGACTACCCGGAATGACTGTCAAAGATATATAAATGACAGGCCTAACGTGCTTTCATAGGGACGGGTTTATACAACTTACTAATTCTGGGCTTATACTGAGAAACTTATAGATATAACCCAACAGCAATTTTTTCCCGATCTAGGAATCGAGACCTCATACTTTGGAAGTCGCGTTTGCGGCCAACGAGGCAGCCTCTCAGTTTTTTTTTAAATTTAATATTCGTATAATTATCGATGATTGAGGCTATAAAATATAACTATTTTGCATAGACTTTTAAGGGACATGATTATTAAAGACCTTCGAATAGGCACAATTCAAACCTCTTTGTTTTTGGAAAATGGTATGTTTCTTTGCAATGTCCTAAGTATATTATGATAGAATATGGCCTATAATGGGTTAATCAATTTTTACAAATCAGGTACCATTCATTAGATCTGTCTCAAATATGGTCAAATGAGAAATACTCGTACGAATTAGATAAAAACAATAAAGGGTATGTTCCAAATTCTTTCGAGCTATAAAGCGGTCAAGGTTAACCTACTTTAAAAAATTAACTCACAAAATAAAAGAAAATGAAATATTCTGGTATTATAAAAAATAAACTGAAAACTTTCAAAGAAATCTCATAATTTCAATTTCAGTTGGTGTTCACATCATTTCATCAGACTGCTTGAAAAGTAATTGTGATATTTGTGGCCGGGTTTATTACTCATATTATTTGTAAACCGGTTTCATTTGTCTATAATAGACAAATGAAATATCGTGACGACACTAGGATGTCTTTTTCGTTGGAAAAATCATCAAATGTTTCTTAACCGCTCTGGGTGGAGTGCATGCGCACGGCAGCGGTATCTCATTAGAATATTCCCGATATGGCAATCCAGAGAGTATTTAATCGCTTGCCGGGGTAAGCGATTGCCATATCGGGCCTCGTTAATGCTGCTGACCTAGGAAACTGGCATGTCCTAAGATCAAAAATTCGAAGACGTGTGATATCCACCAAAAACGCACTGGGCTCGCGTTGTGAATTACGTCTCATTCCCTATATACAACATGTAACATAATTAATGCACATCCTGAAATTAATTTGTTCAGAATCGTTTACTGAATCGATTTTTATCGTTTTTAATATTGATAATTTTTATTCCAAAGCAATTAAATCTACGTAAATTACAAATTACCCTTACCCTTATAGTAAAAACAAACTAACTATGGACCGTAAATTAAAGTAGTAACTTCTTAAATGCAGATTTATATAAATTCCGTCATTGAGTACACATTACAGAAAAATGAAACTCATTTAAAGGAGGTTAAAGTCTTAAAAGAAACTATTTAAACAAGTAACACTAAAAATTGAGAGTATGTATTATCATAATAACATAATTTTCTAATTGGGGTGTTTGAGGGTGTGCGATAGTTACGATACATGTTGTACATAGAGTTAATAGTTAATATGAGTTTAGTAACCCTTCGTGTTTTTTTTTTCAGCCAGGAGACACTAGAAATTATAATCAACCAGTTTTAAAATATGCACCAACGTTGTTACTGGATAAGAATGCTTGCGTCGAACATTACGAGGACTATGCCAACATGAGCACTGTCATCAAAACGTACATGATATGCTCACTTGGGAAGGGTAACATAGATGATGAAGGAAATACTATTCAGCAGAGTTTGCCGCTACAAAATGGATGTACTTCCCAACAACAAAAACTATTAGGCTTTGAAGGAGTTTCAGTAAGTATGACTTTCTTAATCTTTGGATTTTTCTATGCAACTTTTACAAATTGTCAAAGGAGACGAACAGGCTTATTCATAAAAGTGAAACTACGTTTATTTATCTGCAAGTAGATTAATTATTCAAATTTTAGTTTAGAATTTTTACAACTTTGATCACGTGGACTTTTCACACTTTTTCCTTGAATAAAAAGTGGTCTATGTGCTATTCTAGAATATATTCTATCCTTGTGTTAAATTTCATTCACATACGTTCAGTGATTTTGATGTGATTGAGTAATAAACATCCATCCATCTATATAGATTAAATAAAATTTTACATACATATTTCAAATGATTTTAAGTAATAAAACTTTTGAAACATGTGCTTAGAATATTGTAATGAATAAGCCTGTATAACTACAAGTAAAGTTGTTAACAGTTCCATTGCGATACCTAAGAAACTTTCAAGACTGACTAATCTTGAAAGTATCAAAGTCATGAAGTCTAGTACGATAGACTTTAGTACATAGGTACAGTGGCCATTGCATCAAGTTACCACAAACTGTCAAATTTTCTCAATCGATTTTGAACTTAACAGTCAACGTTTTAAGGCTTAAAATCATTTGTGAAAAATTGACATTTTGGTATAACTTGATGCGCTGGCCACCGTACCTCATATTGTATATATTTTTAAATCCATGTTAATTGGTCTATACTATCCTCTATAGAATAGAATAGAATAGAATCGGTAATCGGTGCCCGCGACCTCTCGATCACACGTCCGGCACCATTCGGCTA
The DNA here is from genome assembly GCA_943138885.2 of Tholera decimalis. Lineage (NCBI taxonomy): Eukaryota > Metazoa > Arthropoda > Insecta > Lepidoptera > Noctuidae > Tholera > Tholera decimalis. Next base: position 18,955,876 of record OW964572.2, on the reverse strand, counting down.
TTAAAGCATTGTTCATGTAAGGTTTGGTTTAGTATAATTTCTATGGGCGTTGGTAGAAACTACAGACCACCTACTGTTATCACTATACAGAAATGTACATTAAAATAAAATTAGTGCCATCTTTTAGTGTGAAAAAGGAAGTTCGGAAAGCAGATCTGAAGAAGATGATACGCGCCGGTACGGAAAAGGATCCAACCAAACGAATAGTGTTACTTTAAAAGGATTCAACAAGACGCGAGCCAGAAGAAGTGGTATTTGTCAAGTTAATGATATAGCGAATTCTAATGGAACTCAACCACACTACGTGACCATTTTCCATTTTTTACTTTCGCCCACTTTCTTGGTAATGACTCATACATATTAGGTAATAGCCATCTCGCTAAAACTCGAAGGGATATTCTAGTTTTCACATAGAAATATACATATGAATATGAAATCAAATATTTATTTCGTATATTGGTTATAAAATTAATATTTCATTTCATATTCATATGTATATTTTTATGTGGTTTTAATGGTAGATGGTTTAAAAATTTTGACTATAAGATTGTCGTAGTAAGCGGTTTTCCTTCTCTTTTATTACGCACACGGCCGAGGTGTCTTACTCTCTGCCAGCTTCTGTGTTCTCTACCACATCTGACCGTCAGCCTTTAACGTAAGAGTGAACAGGCATTGTCTGGGCTCGCTCGTCCCATCGTAGACCTCATTTATCGCTTACCATCAGGTGTGATCGACGTCAAGAGTTAACTCATAAAAAATATAATTGGTAGTACTTTTCTAAAATAAAAATTAGAAAGGACATAATCAAATCAGCTGTTAGCTTTGGTGTTCCCATAGGGAAACATTATCTTATTGAGTAATCAATTGACTTTTCAATTAAATTTTAAGACATTTATTTTAACATTTTCAGAATGACCACGGTGGGCCGATTATCACTTGGGCTGGTTCTAAAGAAGTGTTGATTGGTGTTGCATCTGTTTTCAAAGTTTCAGAAGATTATGAGTGTATGGGGCCATATTTATATACAAGCACACGATGTACTGGATTATTTTTGGACTGTATTTTGAACAGTGTGCTGCCTGATCGTGCTGGCAGGTGAGTGGATAAAATTGATTTTATTCCCTTCTGAATGTATTTTTTTTGTTCACAAATAACCTGCAAATTGATACAAAAATTCATGTATAAGTAAATGAGGAATAGTACATTTTAAATACAGAACTTAAATATTATAAAAGAAGCCCATTTCTAACTCTGTACAAAATGTATATAATTATATAGCCCTGCCTCCTAAACTAGGGTAACTTGTATTTTAGTAGCCGAAATTCTTGAGCTTTATTATAATAGTAGACGGTGCCTATCTATCACTTACATAATTTAATTATCCAATAACGTCAACTATTTATATCGCATATGGTTCTAAAGCAAGATGGACTCCTTAACTTTAACCTGGTTCTATATCGGAATAAAAGGCGTTTTAACCCAGTCAATCGACAACAAAACCAGCGTACCAAGTTTTCTAAGCGATTCTTTTGCCACCTTGGAGGCTATCTTTATAATAAAAAACTTTTTACCTAAAAATAAAACCGACTTCCATATAAAAACACTACAAAGGCAAAAATAGCTTAAATTTCGGTGGTCGGTGTCATTTGTTTTGTATTTTCTTTTTTTTTTGACACCGCATTCCGAAATTTAAGTTATTTTTTGCCTTTGTAGTGTTTTTATATGGAAGTCGGTTTTATTTTTAGGTAAAAAGATTTTTTTCACGCTTTTTAGTGGGTCGGTTTGTAATTTATCTAGTTACAAAAACCAAAATATCAACTACTTATCACCTTTTACTAAATATTGCTTTTCCCAGTGCAGAGCCGTTAATTTTTGAGGAGTTCTCCTGGTACTTCACCATATGCATTGTGACGAGCAAAATGTGCTTAACATCTATATTCAAGTAATCTAATCGCAATCCACGAAATACTTATTATTGAGTAGTTTCGGTGGCCATCTGTGGTCTTCAACATCAGTTTCACTTCCTCAAATGGTACTTTTCGAGAGCAACACCTGCACAAGGTACTATAAGAAATACCCAAAAAGCTATAGGTGTGCCTATAATATTTGAGGATTTCCCTCGATTTCTCCATGATTGCATCATCAGATCAGATCAGATCAGATCAGAAGTATACCCTTTCAAAAAGAATTTTCCAAATCGGTCCAGCCATCTGTGAGTTATAAGGTCACATACATAAAAAAAGTTCAAGATGAATTGAGAACCAACGTTGAGAACCTACTCCTTTTTTTTGAAGTCGGTTAAAAATAAATGGGACACTTAGTATACCATGTCACCAAAACCAAGTGCACAATGAAGGTAAACTATTGGCTACAGAACCTAAGCTACGAGAATACAGAAAACTTATTATCTGTTCAGGTTTAGCACATACAACTACAACATCGTATAAAAAATTTATACACAAACACACAAAAGCATGCGCACCACATAAACTTATCAATACTAACCATACTAACACTTCTTTAAAAAATAATATAATATTATATTAAAAAAAAAATTACCATAGTTAAAGCTTAGTTGCAGCCACTTGTAGGATGGCTCCGCAAAGTACCAACTTGCTGCATTGGACTCGATCAAGCGTAAAGCTTAGGTATAGCTTATAGGCGACGAGGTGCTGGTGGACAAGCTTCATAGCCTGGCTCATCGGTGAACCGTTGCTTGCCTGTCAGTTTTCTACAGATTGTACTTCGGGGAGTGTGCGCAGGAGCTCCATGATCTGATTCCTCCATCTCCCTTTCACTACCGGTCTACCAGACGCACGGCTGGGTACCACCCACACTTGATTGATATACCGTCTTGTCGTACCAAGCGCTTCTCGTCCACATTTATTGTGCGTACAGACAAGCTGTGGAATTCTCTGCCGGTTTCTGTGTTCCCTGCCACTTATGACCTTTCAGCCTTTAAAACACGAGTGAATAGGCATTTTCTGGGCTCGCTCGTCCCATCTTAGACCTCATCTATCGCTTACCATCAGGCGAGATCGAGGTCAAGAGTGGGCCCATCAGTAATAAAAAAAGTGTCCGTATACATATTTTAATATTATGTGCATTGATATACTAAAAACCCAAGATGCACAGTCTCGAAGAAAAGTGACGATCGAAACTGTCGCCAAACACTCACCACCTACGTAGTAATAGATATGCTATAAGTACAAAATATGTTTTTGCAAATTCTATCTTATGACAATTGTTTAAGGTTGTTTTTACAAAGAAAATTTTGGCATTTTTGACGTGTGAACCTAGACGCGAGTGACGCGATACTATTTGAAATGAGCGCATAATTTAGAATTAAGCACTCATTTTATGCGGACGGTTTTGAGACGTTGAGTGTGCATCTTGGGTTTTTAGTATATCAATGATTATGTGTCATATTAAAATGTTAACATGTCCGAGGGATGGGAACCTGGTGTCCTGACTGTTCGTCTAATCTCCTAGATAGATAGATATATTCTTTATTGACCACCTTTTTTTTTTTTTTTTTTTTTTGACGCTGAGAAATGACAGTTACGCACTTCCGCTCGCTGGGGGGGCGAGACGGGGAGTGTGGGACTCCCTGTCGCATGACGGCGACAGTATACCCATTAAAACTCAGCGGTGTTCCCTCCGGCGGCGCCTTGTTGGGAGGGCTATGGGAGACATTCTGCGTCCACGGCCCTCTGGCGCGTGCCCGCCTAGATGGCGGGCCCTGCGTGCCCCCCGAGCTGGGGGGCGACGGGAATGGCCGGGAACACCTGGCCACACCCGTCCGGCGCTGGTGAAGGCGCGTGCAGTGCAGGCAGGGGTACCCCCGCACCCGTTGCCTGCTGGCCTCCACCATTTATTGTACACCATAACAGTAAAACAACAAGGACTTTACAACTAAAAAGGGTGATACAATGGGCGGTCTTATCGCTAAAAGCGATCTTTTACAGACAACCTTTGGATGGATTTGACACAGGAGAAAATAAATACGCGGGTAGTCCACGGTGCACTAGGTATTTATCTTTATAAAATATAAAAACATTCTCAAAACATAGGTACATATAAATATTAAAAAAAGAAACAAGGACATACATAAGAACAAAAATTTAAGAAGAGATATAAAGATCCTTTACCAAGTTTTTGAAAGACGATAGGGTTTGTGCTTGTCTTACTGATATAATAATAATAATAAAGCCTTTTTATTTCCTTAATAAAAAAATTCAATTCATAAAAAAAAAAAAAAAAAAATTACAGTGCATGCAATTCAAGTATATATTAATAAAATTAAATTCTAAGATATTATATAAGATTATTCATTTGTTCTGATTCAATTAAGTAATTAAATTATTATATTATTTTTCAATATTTATTAAGGACCTCTCTATAGAGTGAAGGCCTCCTCCATTTTTCTCCACATATTTCTGTCTTTGGCTTTGTGTGTCCAATCCTTTCCTGCTGTTTTTAAAATTTCATCGAGCCATCTCTCAGTCGGTCTGCCTCTGTTTCTTTTGCCAATAGGTCCCTTCCATGAATTCCTTGTTTTAAAATTTTACCTAAACTATTATTTAATTCAGTTGTTGGGGTTTCTCAGTTTGAATGCTGTAGGATTTTGTTCTTTTTTCGTCGAGCAAATCATCAAAATGACTCCTCGCAACACTGAGTGGAATGGAAGAGAGTGTCAGAATCCTACTGAATAAAGTCACCTTATTCGTTCATTTTCCTTGCGTTCCGTGGCCGCTGTATCTTGTTAAAACTTTACTACTAACTGGAAGCTAAGCTGAAATATGAGTTTAAACACGTAGCTATGTCTTTCTCAACGATTGCATCGCTCAATGTGAACTTAGGTTATAACAAAGATACAGTCAGTTTATGAATACAAGTACCCATATTACTTTTATTTTCAGGTATATTTAGCTAAAGCATCATTATCAGAAAGGAATTACGATAACTGGGTATGTGGAGGTGCCATAGTGACCAGTGAATTCGTAATCACGTCAGCAGCATGCGTTGAAGACGTTCATTATCTTTATGTCATAGCGGGATACAACAAATATGTCACACAAGAAAACCTTGAGGTAGACCAATGTACCCAGAATATGAAGAAGAAAGTAATATTCACTTGTGTACCTGTGTGTGAGTACGTACTACTACAATACTACTATGCTGCTATGCGCAAGGTCGTGGGTTCGATTCCCACCTAGGACAAATGTTTGTGTGATGAGCACGGTCATTTGTTCTTTGTCTGGGTGTAATTTATCTATAATATGTATGTATTTAGAAATATATATGTATGTTTATCAGTTGTCTAGTACCCATACCACAAGCTCTGCTTAGTTTGGGACTAGATGGCGTTGTGTGAAAAAGTTGTGGAATATTATATATTACTATGACAATAGGCGGTGTGATTGCCTCCCGTGCCTCGGAAAGCCCATTTTGTCGTTCGCCTAGTCCTGTGTTCTCTCCGTTTGTATCAGGTGCTAGTTCTAGCGGACCATGAATGTTGCCGCGGGAGACGCCTCGGGCGTTGGGGATCGCGAGCCAATCTCCGGCCTCCGTAGGTGCGGGTCTGCGGACGGCGAGCAGGGTCCGTCCGGTAAGGACCAGATCCGAGTCGGTGGCGCGACGTGTTCCGCGCGCGGCCCAAAGAGCAGTCAACAGTATTGACGGGGCCCAATGGGGCCATTGCCTTACGGGGTTGCGGGAATGTTCTAACGAGATACCGCGGCCTCGGAATGCAAGCGCAACTGAAGGAGCAGGGTGGGTTTTTAGTCAGTAGAAGTCTGACACTCCTTTCCGCTCCAATCACAGCGGGAGAAGTCATTTGATGATTTTCACAACCAGAAAAAAGAAAAATAGCGAACCATGAAATATGTTGCTATTTGTATTGACGTCTAACTGAAAATGGAAAGGACAACTATTTTAATTTGGAGGTTCTTTAACAGAATTATGCAGTAAAAGAAAAAAGCTCGCTCGTCAGCTCGTAAGTGCCTATTCGATCCCTCATAGAAGCTCCAAACATCATCCAAATCCTTTCCATGATTGGCACAGCAACCTTGAATATATAGACCTGCCGAATCTATAGTGATCTAGTCTTGGTCTGCCAAAATCGACCTATGAAGAACTTATTTTATATTCGCTGTATTTGTTTCAGCCTACGAATTTGATTTTGATCGTTTAGATAAATGGGCGCAGATCGACATAGCTTTAGCAAAAGTGGAATCACCGTATAACTTTCAAGATACTACGTATTTGGATATATGCTCATACATACCAAATAGAATATCTATTAATTTTGATGATAAATACCAGACCCCTGAAACGGATTGTATGGTCATGGGATGGGGCCATGACAAGAAGTGGCGAAAGGTAACTAATTAAACAATTTATGATACCTACATATAAATTAATGTCTGTACGTACCTGTAACTACAAACGTCCAGACTCCATTGTCGTTGACAGCAGTAAAGTAGAAAGAAAAAGACTATTCCTGGGTAACGCCTCCCTTTGGTAATGGACTGGTTGTTACCCAGTAATAATAATAAATTGTTTATTTTTGGTAACTTACAATTACTATAATATTTTATATAGGGGTTTTCTATGAAGTATGAAATATACTTGTGCTAAGAGGCCCCGATGCTCTTCACCAAAGAAAAATTGTAGCAAGTAGGTGTGTCAATAGTTTGACGTACGACATCCCAACATAATTGCGGAAAAAGCTCCGGGTGAAGCGGAAGAGAGTGTCAGACTTCTACTGACTAAAACACACACTGTTCCTTCAGATGCCCTTGTGGTACAGGGCCATGGTATCTCATTAGAACATTCCCGCCATCCCAGTAGGTAATGGTCCTATCGCGCCCCGTCAAGTCATTGCTCCTGATTGCTCGCGAACTCCGACTCCCACGTGCTGAAAATGCCTAAATTGTGAAAGTAGTAGTTTTATGCTTGGAACACAAGTTAGCATAACATATCAAAAACAACAGCTCAAAAATGTCATGTTTTCAGGAAGCAGATACAACAAATTACAATTCTGAAATATTAAAATATACTCCCACGCTAATAACAGACAAAACGCAATGTATAAAGGCGTATGAATATTACCCTAAAATGGCACCTGTTATAGAGCAATATATGATATGCACTACAGGTGCGGGTAGCATAGATGACGCAGGTCAGCCGGTTATAGATTCTTCGAAATTAACGTTAATGGATGGATGTAGCTATGGAAGAAGAAGAGAAAATTCATCTGTAAGTATGTTTTTGTTGCGTATACTTTTATTGCGGAAGAGTTCATTTGTTTATCCTTCTTTTACGTCAAAACCGAATAGCGGATTGGTGTGATTTTAATTGTGGAGATTTTAAGGGCTGGAGCAAGACATCATAAGCAACATGCTTTTTAGTAGCAATATTCAGATATAATATTTACTTTGCATTATCCCGAAGTCGATGATGAGTGCAATGAAGAGATTGCTACTTCTCCTATATAATACGACTAGTACTCACGCGGAGCTTCGCTCCCGTGGATTCTATCACGGTAAAAACATAACTCTCCTTTTTTGTCAGTCGCGTAAAAAGTAGCCTATAACCTTCCTCAAGCTTCAAGCTACTTCCATACCAAATTGCATCTAAATCCACCCAGTACTTTCGAAGATTAGCGCGTTCAAGCAAACAAACAAACAAACTTTTCCGCTTTATAATATTAGTATAGATAAACCTAAATACTAGTATAATTCTATGAGGAGGGCAGAGAGATATTCACTGTATGTAGAATTATACTATGTAGTATTCAGGTGTATCGAATCGTACGTTGGGAAAAGGCAAAGTACATTTATAATGTCTGAATATTTATCTGACTCTCACTCAATTTGCATGTTTAAGTGCTTGTAAAAGCGATAAGTACCAAATATAACTTACAGAGCTCAAGCAAACTATGCGTTAATGATATCAGTCCATTTCAGTGCATAGACCAAGATGATAATAATCAAAATAAAGAATATATGAATGCACGAAGACAAGACGTGTCGAAGACTAACAGAACATATTATAACTACACTCCGCAAGACTACATTAGAAGAATTCGTGAAAGGCGTTCAAACCAAACTCGACGAAATGGAATTTGTCAGGTAAGCTTGTGAAGTGCAGCTGGAAAACTAACACAAACCAAAAAGTGTGAAGCGTCAATAGGTGTCGGATTTGTGATCAAGAGGTTGAAGGTTCGAACCCCACCCATTACACTATAGCCGTGAACATAGAGAACATAGAGAAAGGTAAATTGCTGTTCGCCTAATTTGCGGTGGTGCTTCTTCATAGCACATCGCACTTGCTCCGCTACGTAGTTTAGTATGAGTGCAAAAAGTCAAATAACAGTTTCGTAGCTTAGCTTTTACATTCTGGCAGCTGCATAGCACCTTTCTGAGGTGAAAAGGCACCCTAAACGATGTCGATTTCATTATTCATGTCGGTGTTTCTTGTCAGAGCTAAGAAGCAACGTCTTTTAATTTAGAACAATAAGTCCTAAAAAGTAATTGAGTAAATTATTTGTAGACACATACTAATTATTTAACGAATGGTTGTTTTACGCATCGGAAAGATTGAGGATAAAGAATTTTTTTGTGAGGAATAGCATGAAAGAAACGTAGGCAAGTGATACCGCGAGGGTACCATAGACGCGGATAGAAAGATTATCATTTAATGCCTAGCCAGGTAATTATTAGATAACAATTTATTAATGTGCGATATAGGACGTTACGTTTTGTCAAAATTCTTAAATTACAGTATCTCATTGTGAAAGAAGAATAGTAGATGGAGACCAAGTAACTGCAGAAAAACCATACGTGGTAAGATTTTTTTTATTTATGGTCTAAGAAAATGATTTATGATGCATATAGTATTAAAATACACTGACAAGTGGCATTTCAGTACGTTTCGTTATTAGGATGCTGTATTATTATTTATTATATACTTTATTGTACACCCTACAATGTTTTTAAGGAAATAAAAAGAAAAACTAGCATTAAATGCACAAAAATAAACAAAGAATTTATCTATTTGATTTATTAAAGGATACATCTATATCGTATTGTGACTGTGTTTATACAATGGTTGGAAAATATAAAAGGGTTGATACAATAGGCGGTTTTACGCTAAAGGCGATCTTTTACAGACAACCTTTAGATGGATTTGACACAGAGGGACAAAATAAATATTACCTATATACAATACCTAATTAGTAAACTACATAAGTACTATTTTTTTATTACGAATGAGCTCGCTCTTGACCGCAATCACACCTGATGTTAAGTGTAAGATGAGGTCTTCGATCGAACGAGCGAGCCCAGAAGATGCCTATTCACTCTTGCTTTAAAAGCTGACGGGTCATATGTGGCAGGAAACACAGAAGCCAGCAATGTATACACATAGAAAAGATAAGACATAGGTATATAATAATAAAATCTTTACTTCTATGTTGATATGTTCTAATGTTTATTCTAGATATTTTTTCCTTAGCCGTTGTTGTGTCCCACTCCTGAGCAAAGGCTTCCCTTTTTCCTTCCAAACCTCTCTATCTTGGGCAATTTCAGACCATGTTTGCCCCGCGAAGATGCTCATATCGTCCCCCCACCGGCGCCGTCCAGTGGGTGACGATCTTTGCCCACCTCTCCGGTTGCATGCGTGCGACGTTCGTTATATATCTAGTATAATATATATACATATTTACTTATTTATTCAATCCATTATTTATTTTCATGAATGTAGGTACAATAAAAATACAGGTGGTAAATACAGTCAGAAATGAACCATATACATTCCGCCTTGAGACAGGCACGCAAAATTTTGTACAAATTGTTATTAACCAGGTATAATATAAAAATGTCAACTAGAAAAATATTTCTGCATGTCAAATTATAATGTCACAGTTAATTAACATTCTTAAGATTGAAATAAAATAATTGTTTTATACCTATCTTTTTAAAATGTCAGTCAAAAAGAGTACATTTATGTATGTCTAAATTAACTGTACGGTTACAATTATATTAAAGGTAAGTCAAGAATAAATACAATTAAACACATTAAATTAGATTCCTTTGATATTGTAGGACGTCAGAATGAATATGTATTTACTAATATCAAATATGCTTATGTAGGTAATTAAAAAGCTCTATCCATTAAAAATCATTTACTGAGTAGTAACATTTTTCTATTAAGAAAGTTACTAATTTCTTTTTAAAGTTTTTAATTGTATAGTTTTTTATAAAATCGGGTAACTTATTGTATATACTCGTAGTTGGTGCCATACAGTCTATATACTTATATTATAATGTAGTTAAGTGCATCTTACAGTACTCTGTCCTTGCCTCTGTCAAATCCATCAAATGTTGTTATAAAACCATCGCATTTCGCGATAAGGCCGCCCATTGTCTCAAGATATTTTCCAATGTATGGTATACATGCCATAGAGTTTCTATTTGATACCCATCTGATGACTGATACATTTCTTATTACTGCAGGTATACTTAGTAAAAGCCCAACAGTCAGATAGAACATACGACTCTTGGCTCTGCGGTGGTGCCTTAGTCTCCAAAGACTTTATCATCACTTCGGCGGCCTGTGTCGAAGACGTCCACTATATGTACGCAATAGCAGGCTATAATAAATACGTGAATGACAAAAACATAGACAAGGATGACTGTACCAAACAAATGAGAAAGAAAATTGTGTATACGTGCGTCCCTGTGTGTAAGTATTACTCATAATGTTAACTTTACCTATAACTAGCTTCTGCCTGCGACTTCGTCCGCATAGAAGTCGAAAATATTCCACGGGTCCCGTCCCTGACTTGCTTGACAAAGATTATATAGCTCGGCTAATATGCATGATATAAAGATAATTTATAGCCTATAGCACTCAGGGATAATGTAGCTACATGTAAGCGAAAGAATTTTCAAAATCGGTTCGGTAGTTTCAGAGATTACCCCGTACATACAAACTTACAAATTTTATCTCTTTATAATATTAGTATAGATATAAATGTATATATAAATTAATAGCTTCTGCCCTCGACTTGGTTCGCTTAGTTCGGTTTTCCACCGTAAAGCCCGATCCTGTGGGAATTCTGGGATAAAAAGTAGCCTATGCGTTATTCCAGGACGTCAACTATCTACTTTCCTTATGTCATTCAGATCCGTTCAGTAGTTTTTGTGTGAGAGAGTAACACTGGCATTTGTAATATTTAGTAAGATGTATAAATTAAATAAATAAAAAATAAAAATAAATAAAAATGTTTATTTGACACAGATTAAAGACATACACAATTTGGCATTCCTGTGCTTCAGACAAATTTTTATATGTATTATATTATGGTGTATTACTAAAAGGTACTGAGATACTGTTTCCCAAACTAGGCTGGAGCCTGTATGTTGGGAGACAGCGATCGCTAGTTTAATCAGAATATTCAGAATATTGAATTTTGTAAGATTGTAAGATTGAATTATTCAGAATGTTAATGTTAAATGTTACATAACAGACACACGGTCGATCTTAAGGTTAAATAACGCTTTCCAAGGTCAGTCCATGGATTGGTGACCTTAACGTATCGAGATTCCTCCGTGCTTCGGACAGCGTGTTAAGGCCGTGCGCGCACTGCGTTGCGTTTTGGAAACGCAAAATTTGTGAAGTATGGAGTGTCATAGAAGTGCGCGCACTGCGGTCAGTCTACCGGTGCGGTAGAACTACCGGAATTGCGGCCACCGCAAGGCAGTGCGCGCACGGCCTAAGCTGTTGATTCCGACGGTCGTTTCTTAATCTTTGACGATCATCAGAAGCCAGAAAATCTATCTTGCCAAGGAGTTTCGTGCTACCCAGCTTGATCGATTTTGATTTTTTTTTTGCTTACAATTTTCATTTCATTTTCAATTTTATTTTCATTTTCATTTTCATCATTTCACTTTCACACCTAAACAGCTGAAATTAATTTAATAAACTGTGGTTTAGTGACAGATGGAAATCCGGAGACGGTTAGACGCAATTTTAACTGACTGATAAAATTTTATTTGTAAGCAAAGCGGCTAGCTAACTTATAATACATACTAATATAAAAAAAAGGTTTTTTTTTTTTGTGACGTTTTATGTAGGGGTGAATCTCCCGAACTAATGATCCGATTCTAAAAATGGTGTCATTATTAATGTGTGTTATAGGCTAAAAATTATTGCAAAATCCAGGCGCTGAAAGTTGCGGGCTAAGTGCCAGTGTATAAAATAATATAGGTTATAAAATATTACTTAATTTACTGTGCTTAACATTAAGCAACACAGTGAAAGGCAGCTGCAGCTTCCTATATTAATATCGTATGTTTTATTTTCAGCCTACGAATTCAATTTTGACAAAATAGAAAAGTGGGCATACATAAATATAGCGTTGGTAAAAGTTGAATCGCCCTACAATTTTAACGACGCTAGATATCAAATAATTTGCTCTTACGTTCCAAGTATAATTCCTATCAATTATGAACAGAAACACCAAGGAAATAATGTGGATGCTATGGTGCTTGGATGGGGACACACGGAATATTGGCGACAGGTAGTACCTATATGTTATTCTATAATTATATTATTATTTGTTATAATTATTATATATTATTTATTATCTACTAATACCTTGCTGCTTGCTGGTAATGTGAATTCTACTTACATTGCTAGATCCATTTATAAGAAAAAAGAAATTATTTATAATATATCTACCTATAATATATCTGATGGGTTTAGGTAAATCACAACTACTATAAACTTAGTAATTACTTTATTATAGAATAAATTTATAAGTAGAACATAAATCACTACGATGTCACAGAGTTCGGATAGCGGGAAAAATAGACAACTGTCAAAATGTAAGTTGGTGTTGCAAGGCGCGGAATTCAAAATTGCATTTAACACCCTTCCTGAATTTAAGCCTTACTAAAATGAAATAATTTTATTATTGTATAATGCAAAGTTCAAAATAAAATTTTAATACCCTTCCTGAACCTATACTTTCCAGTTGTCTTTATCAATGTGGAATACTTATATATTACAATATTCAATTAACTAACCAAAGAAAATTATAAAATTAATTTAAGTTTTTTCAGTTTAAGATTATGTTTAGACTTACATCAATTTTTGGCTTAGTTACTTTAGTGAGCTATATGAACACATACCAAGTTTAGTTCTCAAAAATTGAAATTTATCTTTTGACAAAGCTTTTGTGAGTATATCTGCATACTGATCATTACTATTAACAAATTTTAATACAATAACGTTTTGATGATATTTTTCTTTAATGAAGTAGTACTTAATTTCAATGTGCTTACATCTTTTATGAAAGTTAATGTTTTTAATTACACTAATAGCACTTTGATTGTCCAAATAAAGACACACTGAGTCTTGTTTGACCAAGTTACAGCTGCCCCATTTCTGATAAATACATAATCAGTAATTGAACATCTCGTATCCAGATCATTTGCATAGTCTGCATCGCTAACCAGTGACTTCAGTAGGTGGTTCAGTTTGTGTGTAGCACTGCCCATAATCTTTTGTATCTTTCAAATACTTGAATATTCTCTTGACTGCGTTCCAATGGGTTGTGTTGTAACAATTAAGAAAACGACTCACCAGACTGACAGCAAACATTATATCAGGACGACTCACAATGACTAGATGCATCAGGCAGCCGACTGCTTCTCTGTAGGGGATATTTTTATCAGCTTCTCCATCCACTTTATGCAACTTCATGTGAGGATCTACTGGTACACTGTTAGAATTAGATTAAATATACATTTACTGAATTGTTCCATTTGCATTCCCACAAAATGTTTCCAGCATCTAGGAGCTTGTTTCAGTCCATAGACGGATTTATTGAGTTTGCAAACCATATTTTCTGTATGGTCTAGCCCTTTTGGAGTTTTAAATATGGTTTCTTCTAGTTCTCCATATAGGAATGCTGTTTTGACATCTAGCTGAATAACTTTGAAATTATTTTGAACAGTTACAGAAAGTAACAATCGTATTGAATCATACCTGACCATTGGTGCAAATGTTTCCTGATCGTCCATGCCCTTGGTTTGAGCATATTCTTTTGCACATAGCGTGATTTATACCTTGGTCCTGTTGGTTCCTCCTTAATTCGGAACACCCACTTACAGTGTATCACTTTGGCATTTACTTTTAACCAATGTCCATGTATTATTTTTCTGATGAGCATCGAGTTCCTCATCAATAGATTTTATCCATTTATTTTTATCTATGGAGTTCATAGCTTCATTATATCTCATAGGAACATCTGCAGGGTAATCTTAATGTTGAAACAGGTAGATTTTGCCTTTTTCATCACCCAGTTTTGCATCTTCAATTCTGTTGTTTCTAGGTCTCAATGTTATGTTCCTAGCTGGAGTTGAATCCAAACTGGTGTCTGGTGTATACTCACTGTCTGAAGTAGATATTGTTTCGCACACAGTATCATACGAAGTTATACTGGAATCTGCATCTTCCTTTTCAGTTTCATCACTATTTCTTGTAGAATTCTTCTCTGATAGTTCTACCAATACATAATCTCTTTTAACAGTAGATTCTAGAAATGTAGCATCCCTGCTTTTTATTACTTTTCTAGATTTTGGTATCATAAATCTATACCCTTTTGAGTGGTCACAATATCCAATGAAGATCATTTTCTGTGCTTTAGGATTCCACTTCTTGCGTTTCTCCTGAGGTAATTGTACCATTGCTTCACAACCGAGAATGCGCAAATGTTTCACATCTGGTTTTTGTCCAGACCACATCTCTTCAGGTGTTTTAAATGATAGGGACTTGGTTGGAGAACGATTTATTACATAGGCAGCAGTATGTACTGCATCAGCCCATAATTGCTTTGGCAAATTAGCATTAAGAAGCATACATTTTGCTCTTTCAATAAGACTTCTGTTCATGCGTTCTGCAGTCCCATTTTGTTCTGGTGTGTTTCTGCACCTTTTAAGTATTCCGAGAAATTCTTGTTGACATATTCCAAGCGATTATCTGTCCGAAGAATTTTTATATGAGCATCAAGTTGATTTTCTCCTTCATGTCTAAATTCTATGAATTTGTTTAGTGCATCTGACTTGTTCCGAAGAAAATACACATAAATTTTCCTTGAGTAGTCATCAAGAAAAGTTATAAAATATTTGGCACCACCTAGTGTTTGAGTCTCCATTGGACCACATATGTCTGAGTGGATCAATTCAAGTAGAATTTTTGCTCTGGTTCCTTCACTTTTAAAAGGTAATCTTGTCGGTTTACCTTCTTTACAGGTGATACAAGTCAGATTTTCTGAATTTGCTGAGAAAATTACATGTTCAGTGTTTTCAGTCATTTTCTTTAAACTGTTGAAATTTAAGTGTCCCATTCGTTGGTGCCACAGGAAGGTATCTTGTTCTTCAAAATCGGAAATGCATGCATAGGCTATGCCTCCGGGCATGTTCTGCCGGAACATGTTGTTGATGATACTGGCTGTTGCTACTATCTGACCTTTTTGTTTAAAATAACACAGCCATTTTTTGTCAAATCTTACTTGGCCACCACTGCGAATAATCTGACTTACTGATAGGAAGTTGGTTGCAAGTTCTGGAAAACATAATACATTTGTAAACAGTACCTTATTTTCTTCACCATTTTCATGTTAAGTATTTAGGCTCACTTGTCCTGAGCATTGCACTGGTAATATTTTATTGTCTGCTACTCTTATGTTCTTTAATAATAACAGATCTTTCAAAATTACAACGGTTAGTAAATACATCTCTGTCCACAAACAGAAAGCACCACCTACGATCCTGTGTACAACGAGTTACACTACCAAGGGATGAAAGAGGACATGGTCTCATAGACTTAAATAATTTACACATCCAGCAGATTGCAAATTTAAGAAAATTCTTCACACAGAAAGCCCAACAATCATCCCTTCATTTAACAATCATACAGATAGATAAAAAGTACACCCCACTTAATTTACTCTCTACCGAACTACAGGCCAATGAATACATAGCCACCAAAATTCAAAAACTTGCAGCTTGGGAACGTAAATCTCTTCACGGAAGACATCGTCTCGACTTGCAGCAACCTCATGTCGTTATTAAAGCATCGAACGCATGGTTGCGAGGTGAACTCTTCCCTGAAACTGAGGGCTTTATGATTACCATCCAAGATCAGGTCATAGATACAGCCAACTACCAGAAATATATAATCCGCAGACCCAACTATAAAGATTCCTGTAGACGTTGTCATGGTGCCTCAGAAACCATACAACACATTACTGGTGCATGCAGAGCCATAGCCCAAACATATTAAAAATACCGTCACGACCAAGTTGCTGCAATAATACATCAAACTCTAGCCATCCAAATGAGATTAGTTACAGATAAAGTACCATACTATAAATATAAACCTCAGGCAGTATTAGAAAACGAAAATTTCAAGTTATATTGGGACAGGACCATAATTACTGACGAAACCATATACAATAATAGACCAGATATAACAATATTAGATAAACAGAAGAAATTAGTTTATATAATAGATATTGCAGTATGCAACACCCATAACCTTCTAAGCACATATACAGAGAAAATAGGAAAATATACAGATTTATCCATAGAACTCAAAACTCAATGGAACGTTACTCATACAAAAACCAACCCCATCATATTGTCCAGTACTGGAGTCATACCAAAAACCCTTCATAATAGCCTAAAATCATTAAATATTAGCCCAACTACTTACCTCCTACTACAAAAAGCAGTCATTTTAAATACATGCCGCTTAACTCGAAAATTCTTAAACACCTAAATTTAAAATATAAATGCACTTGGCTCCGGCCCGTGCCTATAATCCCCACAGAGATGGGAGAAATGCAAAGCATAAAGAGAAATAATAATAATACTAATAATTTTTTCTTCTTGATTCTTTTAAAATAAATATTTAATAAAATAATAGTTAATACATCATGTTCAACCCAAACAAGTCCTTTAAAAAAAAAACCAAAGAAGCATACAGAAATGAAGAACTTAACGTATCTTGTTAAGAAAAACCCAAAACGAACTGACACGAATACGAAACCAAGACGAAGAAAAAATGTTGACTAGACGCCGGGCTCGATTACTACAATTCACACGCCCAACGCCTGCGGAATCGTCGCTCAGCTCCGCCTCGCAGCCGCCGGGACCTGCTCCAGCCGTGAGTGAAGAGACTCCGGCCGCTGCAGCTGCGTCGAGCTCGAGCGACGAATACTTCTCGCCGCCGATGACACCACCACCTGCGCGTCGGCGAGGAAGAGGCCGCCCTCCGGTCGGTTTACGACTTCGAGGCCCTCCGGCCTCCGATGGGGTCCCCGCTGCCGGTGGAAGTGTGCAGCGCATGCGATGGACACATTCCATCAATGAAAATGTCATGCGCTCATACTTTGGGGCTACAGAGGGGGGAACTAACCTGACTGCGTACCGTGGTCGGATGCTCTCTCTGTTTCAGGTACTTGAACCAGCTGTCAACGTTTCGGCCCAACGATTATCGGATCAGGTGCGGGTAATCCAGCGTAACCGTATGTTGGATGACGCCGTACTTGATAGACTACGCCTTGAATCACGGTACAGCCGTGTCTCATCTGCTTCACCAGTGGCCGCGGTGCAACTACAACCCAATGTCTCACCGCGACCCGACCACGTTGGTGAAGATGATGATGACGAGGCTATAACCGTGAGTACCCAGTGCAGTGAACGATTGAGGAGTGCTTTGGAATGTGCATTACGGGAGTATCGCTCCACACAGCCTGAGCTTAAACCTCGTCTGCCTCGTTTGCCCATGCATAAGAAAAATAGGGCGCTAGTGTGTGCTCTAGATTCACTGCTGTCAAATTATTTTGACAATAGTGAAGACCTCACCGATACTCATTCGATCCTATACTGTGGAGCTGTAGCGGCTTGTCGGGTAGCTCATGTTAAGTTCCCGAAGACTGACAGAGTTATACGACCAGCTGTACCAGCTTGGCAGTGCAGGATCGAGCGTCGTATTGCTGAGGCTATAGCACTCATTGGTAAACTTATCTGCTTCAGGCAGGGCAACACTCGTCCTCGAGTGATGCGCTTTGTGAGGCGGGTGTTCGCGGGGACTGATGTTAGTCCTCAAGATTATCTGACCCGAGTCACAGAGCGTATCGACTTCCTGAAGCAGAAAGTCTATGCGTGGGCAAATAGGATTCGCAGATATAAGCGGCGGGTGGAGCCATACACTCAGAATCGCACATTTCAAAGTAATGAACGGTGGGTTTATAGGGCTTGGGAGCGACCAGACCAAGGTGTGATTGATACTCGCCTACCGGATGATGACGCCATGTGTTCGTTCTGGCGCAGCATCTGGTCGGTGCCTGTCAGTCACACTGAGGGCGACTGGATGAGGGAGATCAAGCGCACGTGCGATCTTATACCAGAAATGGGGGCAATCACGATCAGCCCCCAAGATGTAACCCGTGCAGTCCGTCCGTTATCCAACTGGAAATCACCAGGGCCGGACGGGCTGCACAATTTCTGGATAAAATGGTTTCTAAGCTCGCACGCTCACTTGGCCGCTCAGTTTCAGTCTGCCTTAGAGCTAGGATCGCTACCTCAATTCCTAACTACAGGAATAACCCACCTGCTCCATAAATCAGGCAGTACTTCGGAACCTAAAAATTATAGACCGATCACGTGCTTACCGACGGTCTATAAAGTTCTTACATCCATTCTGAGAGGCAAAATTAATAATCACATTGATACAAATTCAATCATGTCTGCTTCTCAGAATGGATGTAGGAATGGGTCCCGCGGTACTAAGGAGCTTCTCCTCATCGATATTGCCATAAACCAACAGGTTCGTCGTTCCCGAAGGAATCTGTCGACATGCTGGATAGATTATAAGAAGGCCTATGACTCGGTTCCACATACATGGCTCATGAAAGTGTTGGAGTTGTACAAAATAAATCCAATACTCCGCACTTTCCTTGAGTCATGTATGGGGCAATGGAAGACGGTCCTCTGCTACCCAGGATGTCGACAAATCCAGGAAAACAGCGAACCGATTAGGATTGAGCGTGGTATTTTTCAGGGCGACAGTCTGAGGGTTCGGGGCTAGGCTACCAGTTGAGAAGAGGTGGTCAGGTCATATCTCACTTGCTTTACATGGATGATTTGAAACTTTTTGCCCCCAACAACTTGCAACTCATGGAGCTACTGAAGGTAACGGAAACCTTCAGTAGCGCCCTCAGGATGGAATTTGGGGTGGACAAATGTGCGGTCATGCATGTAAAGCGAGGGGAGATTATGGAATCCGTGGGAACTCAACTCTCGGATTCCATACACCTAAGATCCCTCGGCTCAACTGAATCCTACAAGTATTTGGGCATGTCAGAGGCACTAGGCATCAATGTTGCTTATGTTAAACAGTCATTGAAGGAACGCTTCTTTGGCCGCCTGAATAAAGTACTGAATAGTCTTTTATCAGGCGGAAACAAGGTGCGTGCCTTCAATGGTTGGGCCATGCCAGTATTGATGTACTCTTTTGGCATACTCAAATGGACTCAGACTGAACTTGACGCCTTGGACAGGCGGGTCCGCACAACGCTTACTGCAAATCGAATGCATCACCCACGTTCATCGGTGATGAGGCTGTATATCCCGCGGAAGTACGGGGGTCCTGGCTTTTTAAATGCAAAGACCCTGCACAACCGCGAGGTATGCAGCCTTAGGGAACATTTCCTGGAAGCCGACGTGGGTATGCATCGAGATGTGGTAGCGGTGGACAAAGGCCTGACACCGCTCTCCTTAGGTACCGAGAATTGGCGCAAACCTGTAGTATTAGATACCAATGACCGCAGAGAAGTATGGCAGAGCAAGGAGCTTCACGGACGCTATTACCAGGCCCTTCATGGGTCTGACGTAGATACATTAGCGTCCGTAGCCTGGCTACGTTTTGGTGACCTCTCGGGGAAACCGAAGGTTTTGTTTGTGCTATTATGGATGAAGTTATGATGACGAATAACTATCGGAAATATATCGTGAAGGATGGTACGGTAGACACATGTCGGGCATGTCACAAACCGGGAGAATCCATTCGTCACATTATCTCCGGTTGTTCTCGTCTGGCTAACGGAGACTATTTGCATAGACACAACCTTGTAGCCAGGATTGTTCACCAGCAACTTGCTCTTAAATACAATCTTGTGGAATCAGAAGTACCGTACTATAGGTATGTGCCCGACCCAGTTCTCGAAAATGGCAATATTACATTGTACTGGGATCGGTCTATCATCACTGACAGGACTATTGTTGCCAATAAGCCTGACATAGTGGTGATAGACCGATTAGAGCGTCGCACAATGATTGTTGATATAGCGGTCCCTCATAACGAAAACCTCGTGAAAGCAGAGAAAGATAAGCAATTTAAGTATCTTGATCTGGCTCGCGAGGTTGTCGACATGTGGGATGTGGATACAGCAATCATTGTGCCGATAGTCGTCTCGGCCAATGGCATAATAGCCAAGAGCCTCGACAACATCTTAAGAGGCTCTCGTTGGACGGCTGGATCAAGGGCTTGATCCAGAAAGCAGTACTTCTGGACACGGCGCGCATTGTTAGGAGGTTCCTCTCTCAAGAGCCCTGACCACCGGTAGCTTGGACCCTGTTCCCGATACCGGTGGGCTACTGTTTTTTATATTTTTAAATGTTTTTTGTTTTTATAGGAATATTTAAAAATGTGAATAATATGTTTTTAAAGTGTAATAAATGAAATAATAATAACGTCTCGGCCCAACGACTGTCGGATCAGGTGCGGGTCATCCAGCATAGCCACAGGTTGGATGACGCAACACTTGATAGGCTGCGCTCAGAGGTACTAAGCAACCATATCATCTAGTCCCCGACACAAGCCGTGGTACAAGCGCCCGCTAGTAGCGGAATGACATCAGGGCTCTATAGTCATAATAATGAGCTAGGTGATAGGGTTGTCACGGTAAGTAGCCAATGCAACGATCGACTGAGAAGCGCACTGGAAGATGCGCTTCGCGAGTATAGATCGGCTCCGCCTGAACTTAGACCCCGGCTACCACGGTTACCCATGCACAAAAAAAATAGGGCGCTGGTGTGTGCCTTGGACTCGTTGCTTGAGAACATTTTTGAGAGCAGCGAAAACCTCCTTGATACGCACTCAATCCTGTATTGCGGGGCTGTTGCGGCATGTCGCTTAGCTAACGTCAAATTCCCTAATAACGACGAAGCTATTCGACCAAAACCTGCTGTACCAGCCTGGCAGTATAGGATCGAGAGGCGTATCGATGAGGCCAGAACACTCATCGGCAAACTATACTGCTTCAAGGAAGGCAATGCACGCCCACGTGTAAAGCGTTTTGTACCGCGGGCTTTCTCGGGGACTGGAATCAGCCCTCGAGAATACACACCCCACATTACGGAGCGCATTGACTTCCTGAAGCAGAAAATTTATCCATGGGCAAGCCGTATCCGACGGTTTAAGCGGCGGGTTGAACGCTACTCACAGAATCGCATGTTCCAGAGCGATGAGAGGTGGGTATACAGAGCTTGGGAGCGACCCAATCAAAATGTGACTGACGTGTGCCGCCCGGATGATACCGCCACGAATTTATTCTGGCGCAACCTCTGGTCGGTACCCGTCTGTCATGTTGAGGGTGACTGGATGCGTGAAGTTGAACGCGTATGTGAAGCTATACCACAAATGGATAAAATAACCATCAATAAGTCTGATGTAGCCAAAGCAGTTCATCCGTTACCAAACTGGAAGTCTCCAGGACCGGATGGACTGCACAACTTCTGGCTCAAGTGGTATAGCAGCTCGCACGCGCTTTTGGCATCTCAATTCCAGGCATCCTTAGAGGCTGGGTCTCTACCAGAGTTTCTTACGACTGGCTGTACCCACCTGCTCCATAAGAGTGGTAGTCCCACGGAACCCAAAAACTATAGACCGATTACTTGTTTGTCTACGGTCTATAAGGTTCTTACGTCCATTCTGAGAGTGAAAATAAATATGCACATTGAGTGCAACTCAATTATGTCCGCTTCTCAGAATGGATGTAGGAAAGGGTCCCGTGGCACTAAGGAGCTACTCCTCATTGACATGGCCATTAGCCAACAGGTTCGTCGATCCCGCAAAGATCTATCAACATGCTGGATAGACTACAAAAAAGCCTATGACTCTGTTCTTCATACCTGGCTCATGAAGGTGCTAGAGCTTTACAAAATAGATCCAACTCTACGCACCTTCCTTGAGTCATGTATGAGGCAATGGAAGACGGTACTTCGCTATCCAGGATGTCGACCGATCCGAGAGCCTATATGGATCAGACGGGGAATATTTCAGGGTGACAGTTTGAGTCCACTTTGGTTTTGCTTGGCCCTGAATCCTCTAAGCACAATGTTAGAGGAGTCAGGCCTGGGCTATCGGTTGAGAAGAGGAGGTCAAAGTATATCCCACCTCCTTTACATGGATGATTTGAAACTCTTTGCCCCCAACAACTTGCAACTGATGGAACTACTGAAGGTAACTGAAACTTTCAGTAACGCCATCAAAATGGAATTTGGTGTGGACAAATGCGCAATCATGCATGTAAAACGAGGAGAGATTATGGAATCTGAGGGAATTCAACTTTCAGACTCCATACACCTTAGATCTCTCTGCTTGACCGAAACTTATAAGTATTTGGGTATGTCGGAAGCTTTGGGCATTAATGTTGCTGACATGAAGCAATCGTTGAGGGAGCGCTTCTTTGGCCGCCTGACAAAGGTATTAAACAGCCTTTTGTCGGGAGCAAATAAGGTGCGCGCCTTCAACGGTTGGGTCATGCCGGTGTTGATGTATTCTTTCGGCATACTCAAATGGACTCAAACCGAACTGGACGCCCTGGATAGGAGGGTCCGCACACTGCTAACCGCAAATCGGATGCATCACCCACGATCATCGGTGATGAGACTGAACATCCCGCGGAAGTATGGAGGTCGAGGCTTTTTAAACGCCAAAACTCTCCACAACCGCGAGATTTGCAGTCTCAGGGAATATTTCCTTCAAGCCGATGTGGGTATGCACCGAGATGTGGTTGCAGTGGACAAGGGACTCACCCCGCTGACCATGGCTAAAGAGAACTGGCACAAACCTGTTATACTCACCGCAGATGACCGCAAGGAGGTATGGAAAAGCAAGGAGCTTCATGGTCGCTACTATCGGGCTCTCTATGGGCCCGATGTAGATTTGACAGCTTCCGTTGCCTGGCTACGCTTCGGGGATCTCTTCGGAGAAACTGAAGGTTTTGTCTGTGCAATTATGGACTCGTGTTATGTGAGGTAGGAAAGTAGAGACTCCGTGTACGCATAGTCTTTCTGGAGTAGCCACTCTGTTAACCTGGATTTTACTGTGTATGTATTTAGCATACGGATATTTAAATTTTTATCTAATTTTTGGTACATATGAGTGCTTAGTATGTAGAATTGGTGTTTTGCGAAAATGGTTTTATGTTGGATACTTGGTAGGAAATTTACTCGCTTTATTGGGTTAGGCGGTGGTAAGCCAGTGTGTGTCCTTAGAATCGATCGAAGCACATAAAGTTGCCGTACCGTTAGTATTTTACATTCAGAATAAAGATCAGTGGTTGGGTATCTAAATGGCTTTTTCGTCATAACTTTAAGTATGGCTCTTTGTGCCCTTTCGACTCTCAGAAAACTGGTTTTTACTGCACCTCCCCATGCAGTAATACAGTATCCAAGAACTGATTGGCAGATCGCATAATATACCATCTTCATAATATCGTAATTAGCTGACTGCCAGAGGGACCTAAATATGTGTATAAGACGCATTGTTCTTGCAGTTACGGCTTCAATTTGTTTGTCCCATCGAAGACCGTTATCTATCTGCACTAGTGTTGTGAGAAATGAGTTCCGAGGCGGAAACTCAAGCTCCGAGTCGAAGCTACTGAGTCTTCAAAGCTCGAGCTCTGAGGGCTCGTAAGTCTAAAAGGTTCGAGCCCTAAAAGCTCGAACCTTGAAGGCTCAACAGCCTTAAATGAAGGACTCTAGTCGAAGCTTGAGCTTTATTTATATGCCTGGTAATATGAAAATGGAATATTTTGGTTTTAATGTTGTAAGTATGTATAAAAAATGAATTAAAAAGATAGAAAAAATTAAATTTTATATTTTGACACGAATGGCGTATACAAGTAATTATTACAATAATATTAATAGTAATGTGGGTAGTTCTAATAACTAGCGATAACACTGGATCGGCGCGTTTAGTTTCCTCTATAGGAGGAGGTATGTACAAAATTATAATAAAAATATGTTATTATGTAGTGAAGTTAGTTTGTAAATAAAAATACATTATTTGAATAACATATTTATTAGATTTATTTTGGAGCATAATGTTGTGTATTGAGCCTTTAAAACAGAGCTCGAGTCGCGACTCGAGCCCCGGAACTAGGCTTTGAGACTGGGCTCGAGCCTTCGAAATAAGGCTCGAAGCTGTAGCTCGAGGCTTCATAGGAGACTCGAGCCCTGAATGAGTCGAAGACTCGGGAGACTCGAGCCTTTTAACAACACTAATCTGCACTCCGAGATATTTAATACTGTCAGCTCTAGTCAGTGCTGGACATCTACAAGATCTCGATATATTTGAGCACGAGTGTGCTATTAGAGAAAAATTGTGAGAAGGTGTTTTGTCACGTCGAATAGCGAAAGGAATGTACGTTGTTTTGTCTAAATTGAGTGTCAGTAGGTTTGAGTTGAGCCATTTCATTAATTTAGATAAAGCATCTTCTGCAGAAGTTTTAACTATATCCCAAGTAGGTCCATGGACGAGCACCGCGGTATCATCCGTATACGCGAAAATACTACAATTTGGAAGGCTCAACCTGCATAAGTCATTCACGTAGATTAGGAAGAGTGAAGATCCTAATATGCTTCCTTGAGGGACTCCGTATGTTATTGATTCCTCGTCACTATAGCATGAGTCAACTTTGACCATTTGCGTATGATTTTTGAGGTAATCACTGAAAATTTCAAGCGCTTTACCACGCACACCGACACGTTCCAACTTCGCGATAAGTTTGGGAACAGAAACTGTGTCAAACGCCTTAGAGAGATCTAGACAGATACCTAAGCATTTGGTTATAACTGAAGTAGTTTTATTCTGAAAAAATCTTCATGCCTGAGCTTTCAAAAGCAATAATCATTGGTTGATTAGATTCTGGTAGACCAGAGAGCAGCAGTGTGCCGAGCCACTCATCATCCACCTCAAAACCAATGTTTCTGAGCTTGTGAGCTGTGTTCATAATTTTGCTTACACATTCCTCTACATTTTGACATCCTGTTAGTGACGTATTGCAAAGATCACGCAGCAGACCAACTTGGCGTGTCAGCCCAGAGTCGTCAAAGGCTGAGGATAGCTTGTTCCATACTTCTTTAGCAGTGCGAGCTTCTTGGATATCCACATAATTTGTAGGATCAAATGAGAGAATGATTTTTGTTTTCGCCTTAGTATCTCGTTTCGGATCTGGTTCGGAATTGGATTCTACACAGTCCCACAATTTCTCATGCTGTAGGTATGTTTGCATCGCAAATCGCCAAGTTGTGTAATTTTCACGACCAGACAGCTTTTTAATGAGTGCCATGTGATTATTTACTGCCATTTTGAATGATTTCACTTAGTTTATACGTACAAAAACACTTTTTGAAAAAGTTCGAATGAGAAAAAAATGAAAGTCACGTTGCAGTTTATAGGTTATGTTCATATGAAAAGTATTTCATCACTGTCTTACACTAAGATTTCGCACTGTCTTTATTTCTGAGCTTACTGGGCCCATAACCTGATGGGTTTAGGCAAATCACAACTACTATAAACTTAGTAATTACTTTATTATAGAATAAATTTACAAGTAGAACATATTATTAGTATTACATCACTACGATGTCACAGAGTTTGGATAGCGGGAAAAATAGACACAACTGTCAAAATTTAAGTTGGTGTTGCAAGGCGCGGAATTCAAAATTACATTTAACATTATCTTTTTAACCCCTCCAACTAAGCTAAATATGCTTATGTAAGCCAAAAATTATTTTAATTTCGGTAGGCGGTGTGAAAAATAAGAAAATACAAAACCAATAACACCGACTACCGAAATTAAAATTATTTTTGGCTTTGTAGTGTTTTGATATGGAAGTCGGTTTTATTTTTTTGCAAAACAGTTTTTATTTTCGCGTTTTTTAGTGGGTCAGTTTGTAATTAATCTAGTTACAAAAGCCAAAATGTCAACTACTTAGCACCTTTTACAAAATATTGCTTTTCCTAATGCATAGCCGTTAATTTTTGAGGAGTTCTGGTATTTCACCATCAGCTCTACTTCACCATATGCATTGTGACGAGCATAAAGTGCTTCACATGCATATTCAAGTAATCGAATCGCAATCCACAAAATACTTATTACAAAACGGTTGGCAAGCGACGGTGTTATGCCTGGACAAACATAAAAAAATACATACATCCGAATTGAGAACCTCCTCCTTTTTTAGAAGTCGGTTAAAAATAGTTATCCTTACTAAACGTAAAACGTACGTGCGTCATACAATATCCTTACGCAGACGCATACACTCATGCAATGTTAGCGATCGACGCCACACATGCACACGACTACACGAGCGCCCAGCTGACCATAGCTGTGCGTTGGTTCAATGAACGAATTTAACATAGTTACATAAAATATCACAGACCGATATGAATAACTTTTGATAATTGAGTTTACCGTGTGATGTGTATGATTCGCCATCTCTATAGTCCTCGTCACGTAAGTTGGCAAGGTTTTGGCGTAGTGGGGAGTGTTCGCGCATCGTGCACTTAGCGGAAGAAAAAAGTGGTCACTTTTACTGCTTGCCATTATTCTATGGATATTGCCATCCTTTATTTTTAATCATGTCTGTTCAGAAGAATGTTAAAGAAAGAAGAGGAATTCATTCGTTAATTCGGTATTATAAATAAAATAGATAAGAGTATAATACATAAATACATTTAAAAGTGAAAAAAAAAATATAAAAAAAAACATTAAAAATAATATGTTCTCATCGTCACAATTAGTTAACAAAACTGCTACCCCTTTTATTCTTCTTTTTTCCCGGTGTCCTAAAGACAGTGACGAGTTCGGAATTTCAACCTTCCTTAACTATGGTGTCTAACTGTTCTTTCTGACGTTTTAATAGTCTGCGTAAAACGGTATTTGGTCCAGGCATTGCATCAACGAAACAAAAACTAAATTTAAAACAACAACTCGTAACAAAAACAAAGCGTACAACTTTCGTGTACGCAAGTGTATTCGGGAGCAAATTGAACGAGAACTACTGCCACACCAATCGTGCGCCCGCGTCCCGCTGACAACCGCTGACACCTAAAAATCGACTTCTGCGCATTGAACGACTCTTGCCAAATTATTTGACGAGGACTATATCTATCTACTTTTAGGAATTACTGCATTAGGTATTGTATTATTATACCTATGACCCTGCGAACGATAATTTTAAGTCCAGACATTACTTTAGCTTGATGTGATATTGATAGGCAATATCACCGTGTAAAATTCAATCTTTCTATCACACTTTCACCGGCTTTGAATTTACCTATCTTTCGCTATTTCACCCCCGCGATGCCTTTGATAAGTTGTGTATAGGTAGGTACAGTTTATTGTTTAAGTACTTACAGCACTGGACTATTTACACTTTACACTTCGGTTATTAGTTTACACTATTTCTGCGATCCAATTTCAGCAAAGTTTCAAAATGACCATCGCTTTGGTCTATGCACTTATTTGCACGCTTTCTTAAATTGTATTTCAATGTTGTAAGCACTTCAGTATCATTTTCACTGTCAAAAATGCTTGTTCAATTTTAGTTTTGAGTTCCTCGACACTTGTTGATTGATTGACGTACGTAGCGCTTTTATGCGACCCCATAAATAAAAGTCTAATGGTGTTAAGTCAGGCGATGTGGGAGGCCACGGCATAGGTCCTCCACGACCTATCCAGCGACTGCCATACTCCGCATCCAGACACCGTCGAACGGTCCTCGTGAAAAGCGTGGGAGCACCGTCTTGCTAGTAAAACAAGTCATGTAAAAGAGCAGCAGGGACGTCATCCAATAGTGCAGCCAAAACGGTTGTTGATCCCCCGACAAGCTGACGCGACATTATCACGACAGCGAGCCAGGGTCCTCACCATCTTCGTGTATTGGATGTTGGTATACCGGAAAACCATTGCGATGGAAACAAAAATGTCACGGAAGTAAACTAAAGAACTTCACTAGATCGCTGCTGGCGGATGACTAACTTAAAACTTTTGATGTTAGGTAGGTACTAATGTTGCTCAAGCAGCAACGTGTGTCAGCATTTCGCATAAACATCAAAGAGGTAGTCGATAAATGCTTTATTCTTTGAGATAAGGTCTAAATGTCTTAAAATTAAATAATTTTATTTTGTACAAATGCCTAAAATAGTTTATTTATGTACGGAAATTCTGATTACCGAACTAAGTTTGATCGTGCATTCAAATAAGCCTTACTCATTGTAGATATGGTCAGAATTCCTTTAAATTACCTATTTGATTTAACGCACACTACCTTTAATGTTAATTGCATTTATATTATTTACGTGTGTGTGATGTGTATTACGAGCTATGAGCGAACTACAAATTATGTCGTGCGTTTAAGTAAGCTCTATTGCTCTGAGTTAAGATTTAATTTTGTGTTTCAGTTTCAAGTTATATGAAAGATTTTTACGTCAAAATTTAACACCTATTTTTTATAACGGAAATCGAATCAGAAGCCGATTCTGAACCAACTACTTTCAGGAATTGCGTTTATTTTGTTACACGTTGTATACATTATATTACTTTGTCTTTTTATTACAGCACAGGGATTACACAAATTACAACCAAGATTACCTTCGCTACGGTGCTACAATTCTATACGATAAAAAGAAGTGTGAACAAGAATATAAAGATTACCCCGATTTGACCAAAATCATAGAAAAGTACATGATATGTTCTTTAGAACCTGGTCACGTGAATGACCATGGGGTACCATATTCGCAAAATCAAAAGAGATATTTAAAAACGAATGGTTGTATCACTCAGAAACAGAAGTTAAAGGGTACGCAAGGGATACTTGTAAGTAAGCTGTAGAATTATATAATACGTATTGTTATTTGTATTTTTTAAACGTTTACGCGTGTGAAACTGGGGTTAGCAGCTAGTTAATAATCTTATGAGAAAAAAAAAACCAGCTAAGACACTCCTTTGTTACTCTTTTCAAATAAAAGCTTAAAAATATCGGTATATTTTTATGTGTGATATATTTAATAGCATATGTGTCGTATGAAATACCATACATACTATCATCTTAAATGTGTTTTAGTAGAATAGTACTCATATACACGTAAAATAAATAAGATACAAAATAAATAGCAGTGAATACGTGTAGTACAAGGTGTCTCAAAAGAAAGTTCACATTTAAATCTTTTTTTAATAGAAAAGTCTTAGCTTTATTGAAAAAATGTTTATTTTATATTGAAGGACACTGTTTGGGAATTTATTTTTTTAAAATAACATCGTCCAAATGTAAACCGTTGCGCTCTCGGCATTCATTTAGTCGGGCACTAAAATTGCCTATGACAGCTCGGCAGGTAGTCTCCGTGATGGCTGCCATTTCATGACGGATATTTTCTTTTAATTGTGCCAGGGAAGTCGGTTTATTAGCGTAAACTTTTGATTTGACATAACCCCACAGTAAAAAATCCATAGGCGTTAAATCGGGACTCCGTGGAGGCCAATTTATGTCACCTCGCCAGGAGATTAATTTGTTCGGAAAAATTTCTCGAACTCGAGGCAGAGATCTGTTGGACGTGTGTGAAGTTGCTCCATCTTGCTGGAACCATGTTCTTTGGTTGTAACCAGGAAAGTTTTGCAGTTGGGGTACGAAAAACTCGTCTAACATCTCCACATAACGCTCTGAATTCACTGTGAGTGTGCGTCCCCTTCCATCTTCAAAAAAGTAAGGGCCGATAATTCCTCGCGCCGACATCGCTGCCCATACGGTGACTTTGGGTGAATGTAGCGGTTTCTGATGTTTTTGTTTTGGGTTGGTTGCACTCCAGTAACGACAATTTTGCTTGTTTACATGCCCATTCAGGTGAAAATGGGCTTCATCGGAAAACAAGATGTTGGTGAACGTTGGAAAGCGCTCAATTATCTGATTTACAAAGGCAAGCCTCTGACCAGCATCTTGAGGCTTCAGTTCTTGCACTAACTGAATTTTGTACGGGTGCAGCTTTAAATCTTTGTGTAAAATGCGGCATAATGAAGATCTGTGCACATTTAAAGCAACAGCACGCTTCCGAATCGAGAGGTTTGGATCATCTCGAATAGACTGAGTAACACTGTCTACGTTTTCGGCTGTTCTTGATGTTCTTGGTCGCCCAGATTTTGGTTTCTCCAGAGTTGACCCAGTCTCTTCAAACTTCTCAACCCATTTTGCAATGAGACGAGTGCTAGGCGCATCATTTAAGTGACGAATATGTCGAATACTGCAGAATTTTCTACGCGCTACAGTCGCCGAATTACCGTTTTTGTAAAACTCACGTACGCACAACGCACGGTCCGCACCAGAGAAACGCTCCATAGCGACTAAATTCCCAAGAGCCAGACTACCGACTGACATACCCCCCGCGCCCCTCAGAATAGTTGCTTTCGCGTAATAAGATAAGCAAATGTGAACTTACTTTTGAGACACCTTGTATTATTAGCTGTATTTATGTTGTGCCTTGTATAATTCATTGGCAATGACTAGATACTCACTTAATTACAGTTATTGAAACCACTGATTAATATCAGTAACAACAATAAATCTGTGGTAATATAAAACAAAATATAAAAAAACCGGTCAAGTGCGAGTCGGACTCGCGCACGAAGGGTTTCGTACCATTATCTACAAAAACAGCAAAAAACCATGTCTGTTCTATGGGAGCCCCCCTTAAATATTTGTTTTATTTTAATTTAATTATTTATTTTTAAAGTGAATATATAACTCAATATTCTGTGAATATTTCAAGCTCTAACTTGTTGCCGTTATCAATATCGAGCAAAAAAATCACGTTTATTGTATGGGAGCTCTTTTAAATATTTATTTTATTCTGTTTTTTAGTATTTGTTGTTATACCGGCAATAGAAATACATCATCTGTGAAAATTTCAACTGTCTAACTATCACGGTTCATGAGATACAGCCTGATGACAGACGGACAGACGAAAAGACGGACAGACAGACGTACGGACAACGGAGTCTTAGTAATAGGGTCCCGTTTTATCCTTTGGGTCCGGAACTCCAAAAATCGCGTTTGTTGTATGGGAGCCCCCTTAAATATTTATTTTATTCTGCTTTTTAGTATTTGTTCTTATAGCGGCAACAGAAATACATTATCTGTGAAAATTTCAACGGTTTAACTATCACGGTTCATGAGATACAGCTTGGTGACAGACGGGCAGACGTACAGACAGACGGTTGGACAGCGGAGTCTTAGTAATAGGGTCTCGTTTTACCCTTTGGGTACGGAACCCTAAAATATCTCGATGTGTTAAGGCGAAGCCTTAGTCTATGAAATTGCTAATATTATATGCTGTGGTTGTGATCACGTTTCGTTCGTTCATTCGTTCTAGGTGCTTGTTCTGATGGCACCGTTGGAAACGGTATACACTCTAGTTATATACTCTAAGAAATCTCACACTTCTCAGTCTTAGCCTACAAGTACGGGCATATTTTGAAGGCTTACGCCCTGGTAACAAAAAAAGTTGCGGTAAACTACCTATCAACTGATCTATACCAGGGCTTTTAATTCGATGCAGTAAGCTGACATAAGCTAATGTCACTGTTTAAAAAATATATACCCTATTTCAATCAATCGAATAATAAATAAGCGATATTAAGTCGTGAGAAATATAAATGAATGATAAAAAATTTACTGTTACCATGTAGTTTTGAATAGTAACTAGGTTTTATTATAAATAAAACTATTTTTATTAAAAAAAATATGATATTCATAGGTATCTAACCATCTAACCAAACAAATTATGATAAAAGCCACTCTTTTGCAAATTGTTTCATGTGATGAATCTAATACTACGGGGGTAGTATTAGATTCATCACATGAAACAATTTGCACACCACACCCCGCACCACTGCGATCTAAACCCCATTGAAATGGGTACAGGTCCTGTACCTGACATGTTACAAAATAAAAAAAAATATTGTCATGTTTAATTCGTTTTATTTTTCACGCCCCTTCGTAATCTTATTTTAATTTTAGTTATTTTAACACAATATTATTTAAAATAATGGTCTATTCGATTTTATTCCCAAATTGATTAATTTAGTTACATCACAATTTTGTAGTCGTCATTATTGCCACTGTCTACTGCATCAAATTAAAAGTACTGATATACTTGATTGTCTTCCAAAGCCAAACAAAAAAGATTTGACCGACGATATGGCGTTGCAACATAATTATGAGGGTACTCAGTTTCTAACTGGCCAGATAATTATGATTTCAAATCTGTGATAGACCTTCTAATGTGTTTTGTAAATTGTTTTTCTTGCCATATTATCTGTAAATTATTTTAAAATTCCATAAATGTAATGTTATTATTAATTTTTTTATTGTATGCTCCGTCATTCGACGACGAAGAAATTATTGTTAAAACTTTAATCTTATACCACTGAATTGTATAATGTTCTTTTGAGAAATGAAAATTCTTTAAACCTATATCAATCTGTTTAGTGTGAAGGTGAAGTCATCCCGGATCATCCAGAAGAAGATTTAATGGACCGGCTGATGCACTCTCAAGACAGACGCAAACATAATATAGGTGCAAAAGAATTAAATAATAATGACACTAACTATGAGGTTAATGGAACTAATTTTGCCAATCGAACCGATTCCATCAATATAGATGATTTCATTTATAAACCTGGTTTTGGCAACATTAGTGGTTACTACAACAGAACTTTTAGTCGAAGAAATGGAATTTGTCAAGTTAGTAAGATATTTTTTTATGCTAATGTTACGTTAAGTATTTGTCATGTTTTAATTAGATAAGTTAACATACGAATATGAATGTAGATATGCCAGCATATCGACCTACTCCAATATATCAAATTTTCCCAATCAAGTTTGAATCAAACTGATCTTGTTGTAAATAACATTGTAAATTTATTAAATATTTTTTACTGATTATAGTAGGTTGATGTGCTGACCACCGTACATACTGTTTGCGAGTAGATTACGACAATTTAGATACGGTTAGCGCAGTAGCTAGCAGAAGAATTACCTATCTCTGTTAATGGGACTTTTCGAACCTGGTTAATTTTTTTTTTTTTTTTCAAAGGTTTCTAGCAATGTGGGTATAATTCACATTACTAGCAATCTTGTTAACCCCTCCAACTAAGCTAAATAAGCTTGTGTCTTGAGTGGGTTAATTGAGATTTGATTTCTAGGATTTTTTAGACGTTTAATAATTGGGACTCTGTAGCTAATCCCCTGTATAAGTGAGACATTTTATCAGGTTGGGACAGGTTTCGACACATTTGTTTCCAAACAAATGTGAATTTCTTTCGCAAGGTTCGCACGTATTTGCTTTGTTTGTCAGTACTATCACAGATTTTGACACAAACAAGGGAATAAAACTGTACAAAATGTCTTAACGTAAATATAACACATTATCAGTATCGGAAAAATTAAAACGGGGGCCTCTGTAAATGAGAAAACTATTTTAAACCTGTCTAATTGGAAAACTAAATAAATAAAAACCTCTTTAAATGGTACAAAATCCTTGGTCCCTTGGAATCCCAATGAACCAGGTTTCACTGTATTCATATTTTAGAAGTTTACTGCTTGAATGCATGTTACAAATTTAGATTAAAAAAAAAAACCACCATGCTGATTTGTAGTTACACTTAGATAAAAATAACTAGTGGCTAAGATAGTGTCATTCAGACGCTCGTTAATTTTGGCTGACTTAGTAATTTAGAAGGCAATGTAGATTTTTAGAGGCGAATGATGATATTAAAAAGAAGTCTGTTTAATTAGCACTCTTAAAAAAATATTTGTATATTCATTTGCAGAACGACCACGGAGGACCTCTCGTCACTTGGGTGGGAAAAAGAGAAGTTCTCATTGGTGTGGCTTCTGTATTCAAAATAACGGCTGAAAATAAATGTATTGGTCCCTTTTTGTATACCAGCACGATGTGTAATGGAGCCTTTATAGGTTGTGTTATAGGAGACAAAAAAGCTAATACTATAAGGGGGCATAATGAGAGTGTGAGTACTAGGTGAGTCGCATTTAATTGCTTTATTATCGATCGGTCGTCTTGACCATACCCTGTTTATAAAATGTGAATGGTTTATAAACAAGAATAACTCGTAATATTGCAATTGAGCGCCTAATAGTTTTGATATTAGTTAATTATTATGAATTAAAAAAAAAAACACGTATTCGAAAATATATGTTCTTACGTTGTTTACGTCAACTTTAATCCATACTAGGTACTAATATATTTATGGTTAATTATAAACATTATAAAAAAAAATATTCACTCGTTGAAAGCTACACTTTTCATGCGAGTGAACCCGCGGGAAAAAGCTAGTATTTCTTAACAATAATCAAAAGAATATGAAAATAACTTGGTCTACATGTCTTAACGAGTTTGAATAAAACTTAGTGCACGGGTAGACTATGTGCTGGGACAGGTAGTATGATATTCCCTGTAGGATTATATTCCCTAGTGATAATTTTAGATAATCCCGCGGGCGAACTTTTTTACAGAAAGGCACTGCAATGCGATAGTTCTCCAAGCATCAAAGGCTTTGATACTATTGAAAGTTATGTATCGTGGAAGGATCATCCTGATGGGTAAGTGCTTAATAATACAAGTTTAGTTGAAGGTGAGCAGTGGTGATCCAGTGGTTACGGGCACGAATTAGGAGATGTAGGTTATTGGTTTAAACCCAGGCAAGCACATTACTATGTTAAATTTTCGTCAACACTACTGTTCTCATAACAGTGAAGGAAAACATTGTAAGGAAACCAGCATGTACTAGGTCTAAAAAGTTCGAAAACCTGCGACATAAACCAACCTGCACTGGGCCCTCATGGTCGATTACGGCCTATTCTCTCTCATGGAGAGATTTGTGTTCCAGTATCGGGAACGTTATAGGCTGCTTATAAAAGTTATGTGCGTAGGGTACTTTAATTCACGTGCAAGCTTAGCTGAAAACAAACCTTCTAACCAATGGTTCCAGAATGATGCCACTTCGTTCAACGGTTGCCACAACTTAGCAGTACAAATAATTTCGCATAAAGATACACTCAAGAGTATAATATTTTAGAATACAATTCTGAATATAATACATATTTGAATGCT
Organism: Tholera decimalis; assembly: GCA_943138885.2. Taxonomy (NCBI): domain Eukaryota; kingdom Metazoa; phylum Arthropoda; class Insecta; order Lepidoptera; family Noctuidae; genus Tholera; species Tholera decimalis. Next base: position 18,920,314 of record OW964572.2, on the reverse strand, counting down.
TACAGGCCAGCTGATAATGAGAAGGATGCGTTACGTGGTAAACTTGACCAGAATCAGAAGAGAGACAAATATGCCACAAACGTAAACGAGGATTCTGACGAAGAAATTGCGAATCTCTTAAATGATAGAAATCCACAATAAGTTATGTTTCCAAAATATACAACAGAGAAAGAAGAGGAGGAACCAAACGATAGGTTTTCAATAAATATAGGTCTACAACCTGGAATAAGGCTTCCACCTAGGCGACGAATAAGAAAGAGGCTTCCACCAATAAAGAGGCCTGCATCGGGAATTGAGGCACCATTCATACGGGCTCGATCAGAAATTAATCCATAGTCGATTATAAATCATTCACCAGAAGTAGAAACACAACCAATATTAAGAGCTTCAACAAATATAGAAATATCGGCGATAATAGAACCTGTATCAGAAGTGAAACTTCTACCTGTAGTAAAACCTCTTCCAGTAATAGAACCAACACAAATAATACCTTAAAAGACGACCAAAAGAAATTGAACCTTCACCAAAAATAAGGCCACCACCAATAATGAGGCCTCGACTAATAATAAAGCCGCGCTCAATAATGTAGCCTCGCCCAGTAATGCAGCCTCGCCCAATAATAACGCTTCGTGCAATAATAAGACCTTCAACAAAAACGGCACCTCCCGAATTTGAAGAAATGCAAGACGTAAAGAGTGAATAATAATTCGTGAAAGAATACTCTAAGATTTTTTTCACAAAATATTCGTTACGTCTCGGCTCCATTAAAATGTTAAGTTTTAGCCTCAAAGTATGCTATAGAATATAAATACTGTAGGTAATTTACGCTAACTAAAATTGCTAATTACCTTTAAACTCTAATAGAAAAAATAAAGTTTTGATTTATATAATATTTTTTCTATTTTTTTTTTATTTATTGTTTTCAAGGTACAAGGTATTTCTTATAATGTACAACGATTCCCACAAAACTGAACAGATAGTTTGACTGTATATTGTTTTATTTTTTATGTGGGTCATTTGAAATAATGTGTTGTGTTGACAGGCCCGTTGGTATAGTGGTCAGTGGCCCTGACTGCTGTGCGCAAGGTCGTGGGTTCGATTCCCACCTAGGACAAATGTTTGTGTGATGAGCACGGTCATTTGTTCTTTGTCTGGGTGTAATTTATCTATAATATGTATGTATTTAGAAATATATATGTATGTTTATCAGTTGTCTAGTACCCATACCACAAGCTCTGCTTAGTTTGGGACTAGATGGCGTTGTGTGAAAAGTTGTGGAATATTATTATTATTTCCTTTATTTCTAATTATACACATATTAATTACATTTTTAAATATTTCTATAAAACACAAAAAGCATTTAAAAATATAAAAAATAGTAGCCCGCCGGTATCGGGAACAGGGTCCAAGCTACCGGTGGTCAGGGCTCTAGAGAGAGGAACCTCCTAACGATACGCGCCGTGTCCAGGAGTACCGCTTTCTGTAGCAAGCCCTTGATCCAGCCGCCTAACGAGAGGCTCCTAAGGTGTTGGTCGAGGCTCTTGGCTATTACGCCATTGGCTGAGATGACTATCGGTACAACGACTGCCGAGTTCACATCCCACATGTCGACAATCTCATGCGCCAAGTCAAGATATTTGATTTGTTTATTTTTCTCGGCTTTCACGAGGTTCTCGTCATGCGGGATGGTTATGTCGACAATCATGGCACGCCTCTCGTTTCGGTCCACCACCACTATATCAGGCTTATTGGCTACAATAGTCCTGTCAGTGATGATGGACCGATCCCAGTATAATGTGATATGGCCATTATCGAGAACTGGGTCGGGCACATACCTATAGTACGGCACTTCCGATTCCACAAGAGAATATTTCAGAGCAAGTTGCTGATGAATAATCTTGGCTGCAAGGTTGTGCCTATGCAAGTATTCTCCATTAGCAAGACGAGAACAACCAGAGACAATGTGACGGATTGATTCACTCGGACGGTGACATGCCCGACACATGTCAACCGTGCCATCCTTCACAATAAATTTCCGGTAGTTGTTCGTCATGATAACTTCGTCCATAATTGCACAGACAAAACCTTCGGTTTCCCCAAAGAGGTTACCGAAGCGCAACCAAGCTACAGACGCTAACTGGTCTACATCGGGTCCATGAAGGGCCCGGAAAAAACGACCGTGTAGTTCCTTACTCTGCCATATCCTCCTTCGATCGTTAGTGTCTAGCACTGCAGGTTTGCGCCAGTTCTCATTAGCCAAGGAGAGCGGGGTGAGTCCCTTGTCCACCGCTACTGCATCTCGATGCATACCCACTTCAGAAGCAAGGAAATGTTCCCTGAGACTGCATACCTCGCGGTTGTGGAGAGTTTTAGCATTCAAAAAGCCTCGACCTCCACATTTCCGCGGGATATACAGCCTCATCACCGACGAGCGTGGGTGATGCATTCGATATGCAGTCAGCAATGTACGAACTCTCCTATCTTTTTTTTTTTTTTCTCTTTATTTTTTTTTGAGCCCTTTAATCTTATGATCATGCCAGGCTCATCGTAGCCTAAGAGGAGAGAGATACTACTGCTATATTCTTTTTAAATTATTCACAAATTTATATATTTTAATTGCGTCATCGCAGTGTGGTTTCGATAAAATTGTGTGATAGGCACCTATGTCTAACTTATTAATATTTCTGTTCTATACCGGGTGCATTCCACCAACATCTCCTATCTAGGGCGTCAAGTTCAGTTTGAGTCCATTTGAGTACGCCGAAAGAGTATATCAACACTGGCATGACCCAACCGTTGAAGGCACGCACCTTGTGCCCGCCCGATAGAAGGCTTTTAAATACCTTCTTTAGGCGGCCAAAAAAGCGCTCCTTCAGCGATTGCTTCATGTCAACTACATTGATACCTAACGCTTCCGACATACCCAAATACTTATAGGTTTCGGTTGGAGAGAGGGATCTGAGGTTTATGGAATTCGAGGGTTGAGATCCCACGGATTCCACAATCTCCCCTAGCTTTACATGCATAATCGCACATTTGTCGACACCAAACTCCATCCTGATGGCACTACTGAAAGTTTCAGTTACCTTCAGTAGTTCCGTCAGCTGTAGACTAGTGGCGCCAAAAATTTTCAAATCATCCATGTAAAGGAGGTGAGAAATAACCTGACCACCTCTTTTCAACCTATAGCCTAGGCCTGAATTCTCCAGCAGTGTGCTTAGAGGATTCAAGGCTAAGCAAAACCAAAGCGGACTCAAACTATCGCCCTGAAATATACCTCGCTCGATCCTTATCGGTTCGCTGTACCTTGGGATATATCGACATCCTGGATAGCGAAGAACTGTCCTCCATTGTCCCATACATGATATCAGAAAGGTGCGTAAAGTTGCATTAATTTTATACAATTCCAGCACCCTCATGAGCCATGTATGAGGCACTGAGTCATAGGCCTTCTTGTAGTCTATCCAACATGTCGACAGATCTTTTTTGGAACGTCGAACCTGTTGGCTAATGGCCATATCAATGAGGAGTAGCTCCTTAGTACCGCGGGACCCATTCTTACATCCATTTTGAGAGGTAGACATGATGTGATTGTTGTCAATGTGTTTGTTAATTTTAGCTCTCAAAATGGATGTCAAAACCTAATAGACCGTAGGCAGACACGTGATTGGTCTATAATTTTTGGGGTCCGCGGTGCTACCAGATTTGTGGAGCAGGTGGGTAACTCCAGTGGTAAAGAACTCGGGTAGTGAGCCAGATTCTATGGCAGATTGGTACTGAGACGCCAAGCGAGCGTGCGATCTTGTTAGCCATTTGATCCAAAAGTTATGCAGTCCATCCGGCCCTGGAGACTTCCAATTAGGCAGCGGACGAACGGCTGATGGTGATTGCCCCCATTTCTGGTATTGGATCGCACGCTTGCCTGACCTCCCGGATCCAATCACCTTCGGTGTGACTGACAGGTACCGACCAGATGTTGCGCCAGAACGTACATAAGGCGTCATCATCGGGCAGGCACATATCAGTCGCACCTTGGTCCGGTCGCTCCCAAGCCCTATATACCCACCTTTCGTTACTTCGGAAAGTGCGATTCTGGGTAAATCGCTCCACTCGCCGTCTATACCTTCGGATACGGTTTGCCCATGCATACACCTTCTGCTTTAGGAAGTCGATGCGCTCTGTGACACAGGACATATAATTATGTGGGTGGATATTGGTTCCCAAAAACGCCCGTCTCGCAAAACGCATCACTCTCGGGCGAGTGTTGCCCTCCCTAAAGTAAATAAGTTTGCCAATGAGTGCCCTGGCCTCACCAATACGGCGCTCGATCCTATACTGGATCCTTATTATTATTATTGTTATCATAATAAGTAGAAGACATAGCTTGTGATTCTGCTAATTATAATATACTGTAGTGATCGTAAAAAGAATGCTGAAGTATTTTCCCTAACATAGAATATTCAAAAATAATAAGTCCATCGGAAAGTCATGTAATTATAAATTCTCAATAAAATCACATAAGTGGCATTGATCATTAAATCAAGATTTAAATTTTATAATTTGTTTTATCAATTAAAAGTACGTCTTTAAAATGCTTGCAATACAATCAAATATCGTATGTTTTTTCATTTTTCTTCATGGTATGTATTAGTAATGGTCGTTGGAAACCGTTATGCATAATTTTTGTTTATATTTTTATTGATGAAAGGCTTTGAGCACCTTCTCACCTAATGCTAAGAGATGATGTGATTGAAGATGAAGCCCACTTACCTAGATAACAATAAATCAGACAATTAATAAATAAACGTAGGCGTTTATTTAAATTACTTAATAACATTTTAGTGTCGGATTGCGGAAGAAGAATTCAAGACGGCTTACTAGTTAAAGCAGAAAAACCATACGTGGTAAGTGAACATTATTTATTTTTTATACTAGTACCAAAATAACCTTATTTTGATTTTTTAAATTATAATTGTTGTTTACAATAACAGTCTGAATAAAACAGTAACAGGGTGTATATTTGGTATCCATATCCAACCAAATTTGGGTCGACTTCAAGTGTAACTGAATGCAGCTGAGAATTAGTATTTCACATGGAGCGACTGCCTAACTCTTAATAACCTTCGAACCACCCACTATACAGGGTTAAATTTAAAGCACTGAAAACCTCTCAGGACTATGTTACTAACATCATAATCAACAACTTTTGTTCTATGACTTTTAAGAATTCGTCATATTTTAGTTCAACAGATTTTCATACAAAAATAAAAATATTTAAATTGAACGCCCTAAATGTTACGAACTCTATGTGAAGCAAAAGATAGCAATTTATACTATCGCTTTCTTTTGCTTTGCATAGACGCTACATGCGCTTAGGGCGTTCAATTTAAATATTTTTATTTTTATATGAAAATCTGGTGAACTAAAATATGACGAATTTTTTTTTTTTTTTTTTTTTTTTTTTTATTGAAAATAGGTTCGCGTTTGACCACTATCTCACCTGATGGTAAGTGATGATGTGATCGAAGATAGAGCACGCTTACCTAAAAGTAACCTATTCACTCTGGACTTAAAGACTCCTAGGTTATAGCTATCGGGAAACACAGACTCCGGCAGGGAATTCCACTCCTTAGCCGTACGCACAATGAAGGTATTCCCAAAACGTTTTGTGCGTATGGGTGGGATGTCCACCATGTAACGATGGCGCTTCGCCGTTTGTCTCGTAGTTCGATGATGGAATGGGCTTGGCGGAATTAGATTGTGTAATTCCATCGCACACTCCCCGAAATGTAACCGATAGAAAACCGATAGACTTGCAACTCGCCGTCGGTGTTCAAGGCTCTGGAGCTTTGACTCGACCAGTGCATCGTTGCCAATGAGTCTCTTGGCCCGCTTCTCAATAGACTCAAGCGCGTCCAGTTGGTATTTCGCAGATCCATCCCAAAGATGAGAGCAGTATTCCATACACGACCGAACCTGGGCTTGATACAATTTGAGCAGCTGTTCCGGTGTGAAGTACCGTCTCACCTTGGCTAGGATTCCCAACTTTTTTGATGCTAACTGAGCCTTAGCCTCGATATACGGGCCAAAATTGAGTGTGGACGTTAAAGTCACCCCAAGAAGCTCAATATGATCGGTTATCGGCACGGTTACACCACGGAAAGTAGGAGCTGGTTCGAATTGGCTCCTTTTTGCGGAGAAGAGACACGCCTGGGTCTTAGCTGCATTAAACTTTTAAAAGTCATAGAACAAAAGTTGTTCATTATGATATTAGTAACATAGTCCTGAGAGGTTTTTGGTGTTTTACAATTAACCCTGTATAGTTATTTACTTTATTTCTATAGCTGCACTAATAATAATAGTCCTCCAGACCGTTTTCAGCCACGGCGCTCATTCGGAGCAGAGATTAGTCTTCTACGCAGGAGATATAATGCACATAGTATGTGCGCAGGTACAAATACTCTCTCTGTTACTTTTACTCTCATAGTCCAATGGGACGACAATCCGATACGAGATACGACCTGAGAGAGATCAGGCGTAGGACCAACGACATGACGTGCTATCCGAGACACGGAGGTATGGGGGGGTTAGGGGGCCAACTTCCAAACTCCCGGCTACTACTGAAAAATTTCCAACTTAGCTCACATGACATGTACTAGTTAAGGGCCTATACTACCTCAGCGCTTCTCACTCTTTATCTCGCTCGCACACTACTGGCCGCGGTCACGCGAGCAAGCGAGACAGGTAAAAAAAAAATAATGGTAATTAAAAAAAAAGTAAATAACATAAGACCTGCTTTATAGTTAGTTCAATTAATATGCAAAGTTTTATATAATTTGAAGTTATTTTTGAATACCAGCGGTTTATTGTTCGGTTTGGAGGTAACTTTGGATTTCTTTTTCTATCAAGAAAATTTTATGGAATCGTGTTTTCGTCTAACATAGTACCTAACATTAATCCTTAACTTTACCATATATTTATTTCATAATTATTGCTGCAGTATTTTCGACATAACGGAGGATCATGCTAAGCCATTTGAGGTAGTATAGGCCCATAAGACTAAGACATTTTTAATCCCTTGGACTAACTTTTGGACGTTTTATTTTTAGGTTTACTTAGTCAAAGCACCATTATCAAAGTCCGGTTATGACTCCTGGCTTTGTGGAGGGGCTCTGGTAACGAGTGAGTTTGTTGTGACGTCAGCCGCTTGTATTAAAGACGTAGACTATCTGTATGTCATAGCAGGATACAATAAGTATGTCACTGATCAAGAAATCGACATTGATCCGTGTACCAGTAAGAAGAAAAAGAAAGTTATATTCACTTGCTATCCTGGAGGTAAGTTTTGATAAGATTTCTTCTTAAATTCATGCTGATTTTCTCCTTGATATCCATGTGTATGATCTTTTGTAATGAGAACGTGACAGAAAAAGATACTTATCTAAGTATCATCTGTAACTTGAATTTGTTATACTTTAATAAATTAACTTTTTTACTATTTTCGTAATCTCTGTCTGTAATCTGTTTGGTAATCATACAATTATCATGGCAGTGCATTAAAATAATTAGTCCAACATCTTTGACCGTTCGCCATATTGGATTTTAATGATGAAACTAAGCTAATTAATTATTCATAGTCATTCAAACTAAACGTGTATGCAAAATTTCATCTTAATCGGTTGAGATTACATTAAAAATAGTTATAATAATAGTAAGCTTAAAAATAGTATTCCAACGTAGTTCTTCTGCTAGGGAAAATAGATGCATACGAGTACGTGTATACTGTTTGTTCTACTCATAACTTCTAAATTTGCGCACATACATACAGCCAAGGTGTGGAACTCTCTGCCGGCTTCTGTATTCCCTGCCACATATGATCCGTCAGCCTTTACAGCAAGAGTGAACAGACATCATCTGAGCTCGCTCGTTCGATCGTAGACCTCATCTTACACTTACCATCAGGTGTGATCGAGGCCAAGAGCGGGCTCATTCGTAATAAAAAAAGAAATGCATACTAATATTATAAATGCGAAAGTAACTCTGTCTGTCTGTATGTTACCTTTTTACGCCTAAACCGCTAAACCGATTTAGATGAAATTTGGCATGGGAATAGTTTACGACCCTGGAAAGGACATAGGATAGCTTTTATCCCGGAATTCACACGGGATCGGGAATTACGCGGGAAAAACCTCCCACGCGAACGAAGGCGCGGGCAAAAGCTAGTAAAAAATTAATACCTACTTATTAAACTACTACTACTTATTACAATTTTAAATTTCATCCAAACTAATATTAATTTGCGATTATACTTGGCGTTTTATCTTATTTCAGGATATGATCTTAGGTTTGATCGACTAGATAAGTGGTCGTTAATAGACATAGGTGTAGCAAAAGTCGAATCGCCGTACGATTTTAGCGACCAATCGTATAAGACACTATGTTCTTACATACCAGGTATGATACCTATTAATTACGAGGCTAAGTATCAACAGCCCGGGACGGATGCTATTGTACTTGGATGGGGACATAAGCTTCAGTGGAGACAGGTAAGATTGCATTGTACGAGCAATTTTACTAACATATAGGTATTATTATAAATCGGTGAAATGATGATTCCGTTATACTATGAGAGAAGTACAGTACCTACTAAAGATAATAATTAAAAATGTATTGTTCCAAAAACATGATACAATTTTTTCCACTATTTAAAAGTAGACATACAAACAATATATGTCTACTTTTAATTAAATAGCAAATGCATCAAGGTACTAATCATAAGTGGAAATGATCACGTGTGTCCTGTGCTAGTTAAAAAAATAAAACTGTATTATCTGGCAAACCTTAACGGATGAAGAATTAATAATACATTCCATACTATGGGTGGCCGAGATGCAAAACATTATATCTCCTTCACTAGCCGATATATCTAAAAAAGATCTCAGATAATTCACTCCCATGACACTCACTCGTGACATTCACTGCCATGTGTAATCAATTAAAAGATAATCCTATCAAAACATGAATGTTAAATGAAAGCCAAGTTCAATATTGAATAATGCGTTGTTCTCGACTTCAACAACAATAGAAATGACATCACATCCCGAGTGAATATAGAACCCATGTAGATTACAAAGGTTCTGTATTCACTCGGGATGTATTCAAGCAGATTTGACTCAGCAATTGTTTACTACAAGTGAAATCAAGGCCATCTAGACCTACCGGGTTATTGGTAAAACACTAACAATCGCTCAGGACTATGTTAGTAAAATCATAAACAACAACTTTTGTTTTGATAATTCTATGATGAATATTAAAACTCATAGAACAAAAGTTGTTGTTTTAGTTCATCTCATACCAAAATAAAAATATTACAATCGAATGCTCTAAATGTTACGCGGTCTGGGAAGCAGAAGAAAACGCTGGTAATGTAGGTAAACTGATAGTACAAAAGGCGGCGGAGGGGATCTTTAAGGTTTGTTTTTGGTAAATTTATTATGTTTTTTAAAAAGTCATAGAACAAAAGTTGTTGTTAATGTTAGTAATACAGCCCTGCGAGGTTAGTGTTTTACCAATAACCCTGTATAAGTTAGTCAGTCATAAAATGCCAGTTATGAAACGATAATAAATCGATAACTGTTTCAGCTAAATTAATTACATTTAAAATTATTTATAATCTTTAATAAATGTGCCAAATTTCATGTAGTATATTAAGTATTTACAAAACATGTTAAATTGATACGTAAAAAAAACACTCTGTACACGCGTATGCATTCATAAATCAATTGCGACTCTGCCGTCCTTCAAGTACGCGTGAACAGAGTGTTTCTTTTACGTATCGATTTAACAGTTTTAGTGAATATTTTAAAATAAAATAAAAATAAATTAATGGTTTAAAAATCACTAGAAAAACACGCTTTTATAAATGCACGTAAAAACAAAAAAAAATGTTCACGCTTTTCTTTTTTTGTAGTCGCCGTTTTCTTTGTGTTGCTGTTTCTTTTTTTTTGTAGTTTTTGCCATATTATTTGCCCTCCAGAGGATTTGAAAGTGACATCTATAAAAAAAACTATGGATTCAAAAAGGTTAAGAAAATCAATAACGGATTTTCTTTAGGTTTGTTATAACCGGCTCCATCATCAGATCAGTTTGACAGTACCATAATTATCATTGTATTGTCATCAGAACTACATACAGCTGCCAATTTTCATTACGCTATGACCCTTGGAAGATGGTCGACCTAATAAAAGCGTGTTAAAAATCATTTTGTTTTCGAATGGTAATATTTTTTTAGCATGTATGGATGCTATACTATTGCGGGTTAACGGGAACGCCCTCTGTTAGTTAATATACTCTATATATAATGGACAAAAAAAGCATTACAAAAATAATAACATTAAAATTAATTATTATTAGAAAATTAAATCTAAAATAAAAATAAAATGACTTTACAAGTCATTAAAATCCAAACGTCCTCATCTAGATTAAATATACGAAACAAATGACGTGTATATATGTTATTTAGTAGTTAAATGTATGTTATGATAGTATGTTAAATGGCAAAATAAATATCGTTTATCATTTATCGTTTAGGTACTAATTATTGTATTAATTGTGTAGCATGTTGGCCGTGTGTGCGTATAAAATGTAATTTGTGTTTGTTTGTATGTCATTTGTATTCTGTTAATCTTATTGTATAAATAATTTATTTATGTCTGAAATCCACGTTCATCGGTGATGAGCAGTGATCGGAGTAGGTAGATTGATTTTACGTACTTGCATCATGAATAGTCATAGAAATCATAACATGGATAAGCCTTTTTTCCGGGATTTCATTTTGGTACTTACGGGATTGAATCAAATATTGTGAGTGTAAAGATTTTTAAACTACTACATTTGAAATTTATAGAATGCGATAGATAAACGTTTAAAATTGTTTTATTCTTATTTATCAAGTAATAAAGTGAATCTTACTTTTGTGCGTCCATTCGAAACTTACATAATATGACTAATTTAGTAGTTATTTCTTGCAAGTTTATTATATGCTGCTTGTAATTATTATATATTATATTCTTGAATAAATAAATAAAAATATCTTTTTATACTCCTTAATATTTTTTCGCATTCAATGCAATAACTTTTTATGAATATGAAAACAGGTAAAAATGAAATAAAAATCAGTTTATATCAAAATCAACATCTTTATTGTTAAAAATATTTCTAATCTTCATTTTCATTAAAAAGACAGCATTAGGGTTAAACATTTCTTATTCATATTGTTATATTCTTCATCCTACATTACAATATTTGAAATTCCTAAAAATCTTAATTATTACAAAATCCCGGAGGCATATCCATATTCATATATACGTGCCAGTTCATTGACCCCAAATCAATCTACCTACTCCGATCACTGGTGATGAGGCTGTATATCCCGCCGAAGTGCGGGGGTCGTGGTTTTTTAAATGCAAAGACCCTGCACAACCGCGACGTATGCAGCCTTAGGGAATATTTTCTAGAAGCCGACGTGGGTATGCATCGAGATGTGGTAGCGGTGGACAAAGGCCTCACTCCGCTCTCCCTAGGTACCGATAATTGGCACAAACCTGTAGTATTAGATACTAATGACCGCAGTGAAGTATGGCAGAGCAAGGAGCTTCACGGACGCTATTACCGGGCCCATAGATAAAATAAATAAGTAGATTTGGTCAACAGACGAAATTATATCGGAACCGTGTGTCTCCAGTTAGGCGCTGGGCGGGGCAACAACTACACATGCAGTTTAATAAAATCAGTAGATACGCACTCGCGCACACACCCGCATTTCTTAAATCAGAACGTACTATACAATCAATAATAAACCTTATTCCGTCAAACACAGCATGTATTTACCATGCACCGTAGAATTTACCCACACAAAAACATCGGTCGCTATCGTTGTGCTGTGCAAAAGCAATTTATTTTACATATACGCTAGTGATTGACTAAATCGGAAAGTTATCGATTCTTCCATTTATTATTGTACAGTTTTTTATGGCCCCGGAAAATGAACCAAATAAAAAATGGCATCTCCAGAAAATATTACAATAACAATAAACATATTATTAAGTACTACCTACTAAGTATTAAGGGCTACCCTGGCGCTTTCGACTTAAATCTTAATATTTAATTATCATAGTGATAGGTCAAATAGAAGTCGATGTTAACTTACATTACGCTCTTGATCGGAACATACCAGCCGTATAGGTTGTATAGAATCCTGAAAAGTTGAATGACTGATTTTATGAATACCCTAAATCATGAGAATAGCTTTCAGTAATAAAATAAAATTTAACACACTTCTGCAAATATCAGTTGTACTCTTAATTTTGGAATTGTCCATTCAAAAAGCCTGCGACTTTTCTTTAGAGACTAGAACATTTCTGCGTTGAAGTGAACCGAGCATATGGTGCTATTTTTGTAGGGTACCAGTTAGGTGGCATGCCTGTGGCATCAATCCAATCCTTTTTTATGTTACCATCTTTTGGGAAGCTGAAAAGTACGAAAAGCACTTATTTATCATTTACATACATCCTAAGCTACTTCTAAACGTCACCATATAATAAGCATCGCAATAATTACGTAACACACTATAAATCAAGATCTGAATGATTTTGACGTATATTGCTAATCCATTGCTTCATATGTTCGAAATATTGGTCTGCTCAACAACGTAAATACCGCAGTGAGTGTTGTTGATTTAGCATAATGAAACCGATTCCTACTGTAAGTGTGTTACGCAACTATTACCTGCGGGGTAACCGCAGGTAATAGTTTAGTAGGTTATAATAGGTTTTTGTTATAAGAAAAATCCTAGTTAGTAGAGAAATTGTTAAATATATGAAAACAAACACACATCCATGCATAACAAATAAATAGCATGAATATATTGACTTATGTTAAGCTCAATTCACAAATATATTATCTGAACCATGCCGATTATTATAACGCATTCGAAGCTTCAATGGAAGCAAAATACAAAAACCATAAAAAATAAAGAAACAGCATGAGGATAAGGCATAACATACGATAATTCTAAACCGAAAAACACCACCGATTATTAACCTAAAATTGAAGTAACTTACTTTACGAATATTGGTTACGCATTTCTCTACTACTCTGTAAAAAAATCAAAATAAGTAAAAAAACATTATTTACATCGATCTTCCAACCGGGCTAAAACGGTTGACAGATTGAAAAATAAACTATTGTAGCGACGGCGACGTCGGAACTCCTTACGCATGCTGCGGGCGTAAAATAAATTGTTTATTTTTTTTTACTTTTTTGTACACTTGACTTTTCAACGTATTTTTATTTCTGTCATCTCATGTAAAATAAAAGTTAAACATATTTTCTTAGAGGTTTCCGTATGTTATAAAAAACTTTTTACCAAAAAATTACACCAAGTCAGGATCTGATGATGGGACATCATCAGATCCTGACTTGGTGACAATGGGACCAATTTCAAAGTATACCCTTTCAAACAAAAAAAGCATTTTTCAAATCGGTTCAGCCGTCTCCGAGTAATCGGTGATCATACATAAAAAAATAATAATAATATACGCGTCGAATTGATAACCTCCTCTTTTTTATGTCATCGGTTGAAAAACCCCTAAACTATAATAGCAATATTTCATTCGTCAATCGACATTGCTGTCGATAGCTTACGTTAGTGGATCTGCACAAGCACATCACTAATTCGTCGCAAGAAGTGGCGGCCTCACTACGCGATGAATCCGCGTAATACAGTTTCGTATGTTATGTTTACATTTCTTGTCCAGTTACTTAGTGACGAACTCAGGTAGTGGTTAAGGAGCAATGTATTTATAGCAAAAGGAGTACAGTCGCTCTGATATTTGAAAACAAAAATAACATAGTAAAACCAAGAAATATTTTACGATTTATTGTTTTTCATGATTTTAAAGACAAATATTGTAAAATACTTGTACTTACATATGGTAAGTGATTCCATGATTCACATAGATTTGATTTTGGCTTCGGTTTTTACAAGATACCACAGAACAACTCGGCATTCATATATGTTATCACGATCGCCGTCGAAAGCGCACTAGTTCGCGGAGACGGCCACTGGCCTGTGACATGAGCCCTGTGGCCATGTCGCGCGGACACCGATACGCCCCCTTACCACTTCTCTGTATTTTTGATTTCTGTGACCGGGCCCTTCATGGGTCTGAAGTAGATACATTAGCGTCCGTAAACTGGCTACGTTTTGGTGACCTCTTCGGAGAAACCGAATGTTTTGTCTGGGCAATTATGGATGAAGTTATGATGACGAATAACTATCGGAAATATATTGTGAAGGATGGTACGGTAGACATAATTATGTCGGGCATGTCACAAACCGGGAGAATCCATTCGTCACACTATCTCCGGTTGTTCTCGTCTAGCTAACGGAGACTATTTGCATAGACATAACGTTATAGCTAAGATTGTTCACCAGCAACTTGCTCTTAAATACAATCTCGTGGAATCAGAAGTACTGTACTACAGGTATGTGCCCGACCCAGTTCTCGAAAATGGCAATATTATACTGTACTAGGATCGGTCTATCATCACTGACAGGACTATTGTTGCCAATAAGCCTGATGTAGTGGTAATAGACCGATTAGAGCGTCGCACAGTGATTGTTGATATAGCGGTCCCTCATGACGAGAACCTCGTGAAAGCCGAGAAAGATAAGCAAATTAAGTATCTTGACTTGGCTCACGAGTTGTTGACATGTGGGATGTGGATACAGCAATAATTGTGCCGATAGTCGTCTCAGCCAATGGCATAATAGCCAAGAGCCTCGACAAACATCTTAGGAGGCTCTTGTTGGGCAGCTGGATCAAGGGCTTGATCCAGAAAGCAGTACTTCTGGACACGGCGCGAATTGTTAGGAGGTTCCTCTCTCAAGAGCCCTGACCACCGATAGCTTGGACCCTGTTCCCGATACCGGTGGGCTACTGTTTTTTATATTTCTAAATGATTTTTGTTTTTATAGGAATATTTAAATATGTAAATAATATGTATATAAAACGTAATAAATGAAATAATAATAAAAGTGCAATGTGCACGTTTTCAGGTGGACGATCGAAATAATTACAATGAAGAGTATTTAAATTATGCCCCCGTGATGGTATTAGATAAGAAGGAATGTAAGAGCCATTACGAAGAACATGGAAGGATGACTGAAGTGATTGATTCTTATATGATATGTACATTTGACACTGGCAATATAAATGATTTTGGAACATCATTCTATGATGACCAGAATATAAAACTATTGCCATATGGATGTGCTAACAGAAAATCATTGGCGTTTAATCCAGAAGCAGCTACAGAGGTAAGTGGTTTGCTGTTTCATTAACTTCCAATACTACGGCAAGGTATATTTCAAGTTCGTTTATAGCCTATGTTACTCCCCGATATATGGCTTTCTATTGGTGAAAAAGTTGTTAAAATCGGTCCAGTCGTTTTTGTTTGTTTAAATACTTAATACAGAAAACAAAAAAATATCTCCTTTTTATTACGGATGAGCCCACTCGTGACCCTATCACTCCTGATGGTAAGCGTTACATGAGGTCTACGATAGAACGAGTGAACCCAAAGCATGCCAGTTCAGTACTGCTTTAAAGACTGACGGGTCATATGTGGTAGGAAATACAGAGGCCAGCAAAAAGTTCCACACCTTGGCTGTACGGACAATAAATGTAGAGGAGAAGCGCTTAGTATAGTATAGTAGGAGGCAAGACGGAACCGATGTATCGATGAAGTGCGGATGGTACCCTGCAGTCCACTGCAGGGTCCTTCACTCCAGTGAAGGAGGATAGTTTGTGGAGCTCCTGCGCACACTCTTTGAAATATAATCTGTAGAAGATCGACAGGCAAGTCGGCTAAACTTTGTCGGCTGTGAAGCTTGCCTGCCAAAAACTTGTTGCCTTATTCTCTTTCTTATGTACAATTTTGAACAAATAATTAGTTGTAGTTTATTTTTCCTTTTCTTGTTTCAGGACTGTGGATACGATGATGACGACGGAACGCGAAGGGAGTTAAAGAAATCAAGTAAAGATTCAATGATGAAAGTTTCAAATAAAACCAAAACTATGACCGAAGTTAATAAAACTACTGTGTCAAACACAGCTAATTTGAGTAAGATTGTACATTGGAACCAAAGAAAAGCTTCGATCAAAAGATTTGGTTTGACCAATGGAACAATATTGACTAGTAAAACTTTCTTGAATAAAACCGTTTCCTCTCGGAATACTATGCGTAATATGACTCGTAACATTAACGAAAACATCACAGATTCACGAAGATATGGAATTTGTCAGGTGTGTATATATGTATTGTGTGTAGATAATTATGCTAAAGCACTCGTATGTTAGTTATTATTATGTGTTATTCAGTATTATTTATTCTATTTGCACTCTGGTGTTTATGTACCTATTATTTAATGTTTTTCATACGATAGCATGTCTGATATAGTAATTTAAATTTATTAAAATTGAATAACTGTACGCACAGACAAACTGCGTAAACGATTTTGTCGTGCATTGTTCTTAAATTAAGATTTTTTGTTAAAACAAATACACAAATTAAAATAATTAATGCAAGCTTTAAACTCGTTCAAAGATAATTAATTATATCTGTATGTACGATTTATTTATAAGGGATGTTTGTTTTTTTTTTACTTCTATACTAATATTATAAAGCGGAAAAGTTTGTTTGTTTGTTTGTTTGCTTGAACGCGCTAAACTTCGAAAGTACTGGGTGGATTTGGATGCAATTTGGTATGGAAGTAGCTTGAAGCTTGAGGAAGGTTATAGGCTAGACTTTTTACGCGACTGCAAAAAACGAGAGTTTACCGTGATAGAATCCACGGCAGCGAAGCCCCGCGTGAGTACTAGTTGATGATAAGCTCGTTTGATCACCACCTCACCTGATGGTAAGCGATGATGCGGTTGAAGATAAAGCACGCTTACCTAGAAGTAACCTATTCGCTCTTGACTTAAAGGACCCTTGATTAAAGCTATCAGAAAATAAAGACTCCGATAGAGAATTCTACAAACTGTACACGTAATGAGAGTATTCCCAAAAGTTGCGTGCGTATGGGTGGATATCCACTACCTATGTAACCATGGCGCATCACCGTGCGTCTTGTTGTAACTACGAGTATTGGTTTAGGCCTTTGGTTTATAGCTAGAATTTATATAAAATATTTTGGCATCATTACAATACTGCCTTATTTATTAATCTATTTTCAGAACGATCACGGAGGACCACTCGTCACATGGGTTGGAACTCACGAAATCCTGATTGGAGTTGCTTCAGTGTTCAAAGTCACCAAAAAATTTACTTGTGAGGGCCCTTATTTGTACACCAGTACGCAATGTAACGGTGCCTTTTTGGATTGTATTTTGGCTGAAGCAGACTTTGATGTCAGACGGAGATCATCACAGACTGTGACTAATAGTAGCAGCAGGTAAGTTGAATTGATTATGATATGATAGTATATACCGAATGCAGCTTAATAATCAATTTTATATGGAGTGACTGTCTACCTAATCTCCACAAACCA
Organism: Tholera decimalis; assembly: GCA_943138885.2. Taxonomy (NCBI): domain Eukaryota; kingdom Metazoa; phylum Arthropoda; class Insecta; order Lepidoptera; family Noctuidae; genus Tholera; species Tholera decimalis. The sequence continues at coordinate 18,902,697 of OW964572.2, read as the reverse complement.
TAATCACAACACAATACCTACCCTTTACTGGTGCCTTTACTGGTGGGCTGTTACTGGTGTCAGATTTTTCAGCAGTTGCCTTTTTTTAAGGTTTGTCGAAGATTAACATGTGAAGTGATTCTCAATATGTTAAGTTAGTCACCCATCCACAAAGTGACCTTGGCTAGTGTTGCTTAACCATAAAAATTACCCATGTGATTTTTATTAATTGACTACACTTCAATCGGTGCTTAATCTCAAAGATTGTGCCTGTTAAAATGTGCTAGCGACCCGTCCTGGCTTCGCAAGGTCTCATAAAAAAAAATTGCTAATCAGCTAGGTCAGAAAATCTGTTTAGAATTTTTAAGCATAACAGCATAAAAAAGGTAGTGAAAGTTATAACGCTACTCCACTACGTAATATCTGTCCCTAAAATCATATATTAATACATTCTTAAAAAATAAACGCAGATATTCTTACCCTACAGACGTTCATTCTGCAGAAAATCTCCGAATGATGAAAACCATCCTATAACTGAGAGACATATATCGTGGTTGTACCATCCGGCTGGGTGAGTTATTTATCGAATTTTTATGTCTAGAAATTGACTTCATACACTTTTAATGAACTTAAAACAAAGGCAATATGTATTTAAAGAAATAAGATAATCCTTCCATCTCCCTTCCACTGCCGGTGTACCAGACGCATTGCTGGGTACCATTCATACCTATCACGTCTTGTCGTATAAAGCACTTTTCCTCCACATTTATTGCGTGAACTCTATTGGTTTCTGTGTCCCCTGCCACTTATGTCCTTTCAGCCATTAAAGCAAGAGTGAACAGGCATCTTTGGGGCTCGCTCGTTCTATCGTAGACCTCATCCGGCCTTACCATCAGGCGAGAACGAGTTGAAGAGTAGGCTCTATCGGAATAAAAAAAAAATTGTTCGATCACAAATATTTCTGACCTTCTCGCTAGAACGTCGTTTGTTTAGGCGGTGTGGTCGTTTTAGCCACTTACGTTACTCACTCTTTTGCATTTCTTTTGACTAGGAAAAATAAACACTTTATTAATTTACTTTTTAATTAACAACCTACTAAAATACAGAAAAATCTATCTATCTGTCTAGAACGTTTACCCACGTTTCCCAAAAAAAAAAAATATTTGCAAAGAACCATAAGTATTAATTTGCTATATGAAGTTAGGATTAGGTTATTTATATATATATATGTATTAGGTTAGTTAATATATATTTTTTTTTTGTTTTTGATTTTGTGGATTACCTGATTATATTTTTTCAAAGTGTTCTGATGGTCTTACCATGAGAACATTAGATAAATTGACTTTAGATTTTATGAAAATATATAAGATTAGAAGGGAATGGTCAATTTGTTTCCTTAAACAAGTGGTTTTATAATTAAATATATAAAAAACTAGACTGCCACAACAAGTTCTTGAATGTTGTATTTAGTAGTATAATAAAATGAAACATATATGTATATTCAAAATTCGTAATTTATGTTTATCTCTATAGAAACATACTACTCTATACATACATATTTCTGTAGAGAAATCGTTAGTTAAATACAACATGCAAGAGCTTGTTCGTTTCGTATAAAGATAGAAAACACTTACTTTGGAACATTGCTAAGAAATAACAAATAATTTCAAAGAAATTCGTCGTCACTAGAAACAAACTCAGTAACCATGTAACGAACTAAAATGTGAACGTGATAAGTGATCGGTCTATAACTATATTCTGGCTTAGTTGGGTTTTGAATGCATTGAAAGAGTAGATTTCTAATACGTAAGGTTATGTATGGGTCACAAAAGTACTATGCGTACTAGATTCAAATTGAACTAGAGCTGTAGATCAAGCTAGTTGTCTGTGGCTGTCTAACTATCCCAGTTTTTATTCAAATATACAGAACACTAAATATAATTGAAATTACTTCCAGGGCCGCAGATCACGAAAGACATTTAATACATGGTAAAAATGAACCTGGCGCAAACGAAAAAGCTCCTGAAACAAATGAAGAGGATATAAATAAAAGCAAAATGAGTATCAATCATTATCCACATGCTGAAAATAATAAAAAAATATCAATCAGTGACAATGCTCCAAATAACAAGTATGTGGTAAATAATCAATACCCACCAAATGATACACCAAGATTAACAAATAATAAGTACTCAACTTACAACGAGCCTGCACTCAACTACAATCCAGCACGAATCTATAACAACGCACCTAACAACGGACCTGAACTGAACTTTAAATCTGAAGAAGCTAATATTCCTGCACCAAACAATAGGCCTGAATTGAACTTTCAATCTGAACGAAACAACGGCTATGTACTAAAAGCAAGCCCTGTACTTAACAACAATTCTGAACGAAACAACAAAAACAAGACAAACAACGATCCTGAACTGAATCACAAGCTTGCAACAAACAAAAATCCTCCGATTATTCAAAACAAAATCATTAAGCTTATGATGCGACCAACAATTCCCGCACGAATTTGAAGCCTCCATATTCCATTTTTGTGTGTCTTAATTTATGTTAACGTGTATCCTAAGACTTAAGTGTTATGATAATTAAATACTATTTTTGTACCTACTACTTTTAAATGTGTAGTCCATCTGTATGTGTAGTCCATCGAAGATGTTCTTACGTTTAGCTTGAATAACACTGGATTGTGCTAAATTAATCTCTTTTCGTATGAACGAAAAGAAAAAAATTGCCATAGCTCCACAGCTAGGCAGTTTTTATGGTTCCGTAGTCGAATGGCAAAAAAACGGAACCCTTTAGTTTCATCATGTCTGTTTGTTCGTATGTCACAGCCATTTTATCCTAAAACTATTAAGATGTGGAACTGGGTTGATAGATATATACATAAAACCTATGAATATGTGGTATCTATAGGCAGATCTTATAAAATGACATTGAGGTTTCTAAAACCGCTATTTAATAAAGTCAATCGTTTAAATCATATACGCTTCCAAAGTGGTAAAATATGTCCCCCTTCTCTAATTTTTTAGATATTTAACTCTATGATTATGGAGTTATAAAAATATGCTGTAGATCTTAATGAAAACTTTCAACGAAAATTCGTTTGAACGAGATTGGGACAGCAGTTTTTGAGATATAGCACATTTTCTAAAACCGCAAATATTACTTTGTACTTCATAAAAACACAATGAAAAACAAAGTTATTTTGCGTAGTTAATACGGAACCCTTCATCGGTGAGTCTGACTCGCACTTGGCCAATTTTTCCTTTTCGTACCATCACTAGTAGTGATTGTAGGCGAGATGACTACATCAGTCTATGGATTTAAGGTGGGCGCGATAGAGGATTCATATTGGTTGAAATGTATAGTTTGTATGAGGTGGCATAGAAGTTGCTATACAACATTGCAAAGAAATATCAGCGCCATTTCTTTATCAGTAAATGAAGAAACATAATTAAATCAATAAAAACATCAGCCAAATACAATTCTAATTCTGTAAAATGTACAATTAGTAATTAAAAATTAACTACCTACATGGTTGAATACTTCGTTAAAGTTAGATTTTTCAATGGTTGCTATATATAAGTTGGATCTTGTGTTATTTTTTAATATTTTTTATGGTAAGTAACATGCTTGGATTTATGACTTGTAACGACAAGGACTTCAATACTTCCTGGGTACCACTTGATAACCAAAGTGAAAATCTAATCCGTTTATGAGTGTTACTTCTCTCCAACATTGGTACGAGAATCTACAAGTATTGTCGACTTACGTCATTGATGCTGTTTAGAAAATATTTGTGGCAATGCCATACAAAAATGTAAGTCATCAAATGATTATTTTTGTTCTGGTTGAAGGAATGGAGTGTCAGACTTCTACTGACTAAAAACTTCCCTGATCTTTCATCTGCCCTTGCATCCATGAGCCGCGGTAACTCTATAGAACATTGCCGCTGGCATTGGCCCTATGGGGCTCCGTCAACGGTGTTGACTGCTCTTTGATGCGCGGGAGATACACGATGCGTCACCGACAAGTCCTGCATAGCTTTACTTAAACATTTCGCAATGGTAGATATGGAACTGTAGGTTTTCGATAAAATAAAAATAAATGCGTTGTATACGTGATTATCATTTTTAATAAAAAAAAAAGTTGCACTCCGGGAGTGCCGGCAGAAATGAAAACTTGAATATTAACGTTGTGCATTTTTGATATTTTGGAATGGTTAGGGAATAATTTTGCACGAATTGCTTTAAGTATAAAAGTACTATCATTTATGTGGTAGAATACAATATTTATTTATTGCGCTATCGTACACAAACATGACAATTTATATTACATTAAAAAGTTTATCTCTCGAAACAGCTGGCGCAGGCATACATTTTCGCCACGCCGTAGAAAGAGAGGGGGATACTTCCTCTCCTACGCCGCGCCGGCTGTCTACTCTCCATCCGTCTTACGAATTTTTGATCAGGTCACGTGTCCTGACGCGAGTTTAACATTTTTTACCCATTACAAAAAAAGTGCACAACGCCGCTAAAGAAGTTTTCACTTCAAAAATGTTATAATTATTTCAGTATCAGATTGCGCTAGAAGAATCAAAGATGGCACACCAGTGTCTACGGAAAAAAGATATATTGTAAGTAGCCAAATACTGATATTAAATCAAGTATTCATTATGATCATATGTAGGTACTTGTACACCTTTGACAGTCGTTACGATTAGTCAGGAGCCAGAAAATCTGGACACCCGTCTTGCCAAAGGTTATCGTATTACCAAGCTTTTGATTTGTGGAATTCAGATAAGCAGTTGCTCCATTTAAAATATTAGAACATAGCTGCATCCAGTTAGACTGAAAACCGATCATAACATATTTGGGAAAGGGCTAAGGCAGATGATAATGATGAGTTATGATCACATATTAAAGATATCAGTTTTTACAGGTATACTTAGTGAAAGCATCTGTGTCAAGTAAAATATACGACGCCTGGATTTGCGGTGGCGCTATTGTTTCAAGTTTATACATTATCACATCAGCGGCCTGCGTAAATGACGTTGAATTCATGTACGCCATAGCAGGATACAATAAATATGTTCGAGATGCAGATATTGATAAGGATCAATGTACGCGATCAAAGAAGAAGAAAATTGTTTACATTTGTGTTCCTCGGAGTAAGTGGTCATTGTTGAAGCATTTGTGGGAGTTTTGAAACTTTGAATTGATGTTTCCTTTACTAATTATAATAAGTTTCAATGCTTCTACTAAGGCCTCATGTTCAAAGACTTGTTATTTTTGTTTGGCGTTTAATAATTTTTATCTACTTCAGCAAGGGTCAAAATTTTAATAACGAAAATAAGTAATAATACCATGTCTGAAAACATAATTATGAGCTTAGGGAACAATTTTGAGGTATTAACACATCTGTTTTGGGGTTGCCAATATGTATAACATGCTTTGAGCATAAGGATGAAAAAGGTTCGGTGTAAATTGGTTTTGAATGGCAGAAAGTTAGGAAAACGAATGACCAAATATGAGTTCCGTTTTTAATTTGGAATTAAAAACACACTTTGATACCTAAATAACTATGTGATGATTTGAAAAAACTAGAAAACTAGGAATACTTTCTTCGTGCGTACAACAAAGGAGTAGAATTCCTTGCCAGAGTCTGTATTTCCTGATAGCTATAGCCTTCTTTAACTTTAATTAAAGTTTTGAAAGTCCTTCCAAAGGTTGTCTGGAAGATATCGTTTTTAGTGATAAGACTGCCATTGTAACCGTAGAATTAAGAAATAATGTTAAATATTTCTTAATTCTGAGATTAAACTGTTAAGATTCAACTGTTGAAAAGAAACCTAAATATATCCTAATCGCGACCAAGCGTGTTGTGCTAATATAACATTAGAACTAATGTATTATGAAATTTCATTTATTATAGCTTGTGTCTATCAGCACGGTTTTATTTTTCTGGATGAGGAACGCTTGCCAAGATTAGTCCGTCTTTATTTTATACCGAAATTGTTAGCATTACCTGCAATTTATTTTTGATAATCATTCGATATCAGATTTTCTGAAAGAGTATGTTATAATATCGCACACTAGTTTAGCCAACAGGTCAGATAGTCAGCCAGTCCATGTGACTTTAATATAAGGATAACGCTGATTATAATGGAAGCAATCTCCTTTAAGAAATAAGCTAAGCAAATTGACAGATATGCACTTTTTGCTTACAGAATATGAATTAGAATATGAAAAACTGGAGAAATGGTCATTAATAGATATCGCTTTGGTGAAAGTGGAATCACCGTACGATTTTAACGATGTATCGTATAAAACATTGTGTTCATACATTCCTACCACGATACCTATAAACTATGAGGATAGATATCAAGAACCAGGATTGGATGGTCTAGTGTTCGGGTGGGGACACACTATGTTTTGGCGGAAGGTATGAACTTTGAACGTAAAGATTTTTAATTTATGACCCCAAATTTTGGTGTTATTGCTTTAAAATTTGCAGTAATTATTAATTCTGTTTCAGCCTCACGATAAAAAAAATTACAACCAAGAAATGTTACGATATGCGCGCATTAAAATAATGGAAAAAGAATCGTGTAAACTGCATTATAAAGGATTTTCCGGTATGGATACCGTCATTGATAAATACATGATATGTACTTTAGAAAGAGGTGAACTCGATGAAAATGGACAGATCTCTTTGGTTGACCCTCCAAAATCAAAACTAGAGGGGTGTAAAGATGGCCTCCGTTTATTCGGCGACGATAATGAACCTGTAAGTTGTTTTTAATAATTGATCGAATTGATAGGGTACTTTCGTATATCTAATGCTTTGGTAGGTACAGAAAACCAAATATTTCATTAACTTTTTTTTATTGTCTATAGGTTCGCGTTTGACCACCATCTCACCTGATGTGGTCGAAGATGGAGCACGCTTACCTAAAAGTAACCTATTCACTCTTGACTTAAAGACTCTTAGGTTATAGCTATCGGGAAACAGACTCCGGCAGGGAATTCCACTCCTTAGCCGTACGCACAATGAAAGTATTTCCAAAACGTTTAGTGGGATGTCCACCATGTAACGATGGCGCATCGCCGTTTGTCTTGTAGTCCGATGATGGAACGAACTTGGCGGAATTAGATCGTGTAATTCCATCGCACACTCCCCGAAATGTAACCGATAGAAAACCGAGAAACTGTACGCATTTAGCCTTCAATTGATTGAAATCGACCTATATTACGTACGAAGAGCACGTAGCTAAATAATAACAGGCGTCCGTACGCCTGTTGTTTGGAGTTTGACCCGTGTCAAGCTCCAAAGTTAAGCTACGTTTGCTGAGATCGGTCCGTGGATCATGCTTACATATCGAGTTTCCTCCATGCCTCGGAAACGTCATTTGTACGTCTTTGATAGTCGTTACGGGTAGTCAGAAATCGGAAAATCGAACATTGGTCTCACCATGCGGTATCGTGTTACCCAGCTACCGCATTGTGGAGGTCAGCTGGCAGTCGCTCTATGTCAAACACTAAAGTTCTGCTGTGTCTGGTCGTTTAGACTCGAAGCCGACCCCAAAATAGTAAGGATAAGGCTAAGTAGATGATGATTCTATCATGTACGATATTATTTAGCGATGTGCATATGCAGAAGGAACAGTGATGCAACATGCTATAGTCCTCGTCACGTAAGTTGGCAAGGTTTGGCGTAGTGGGGGTAAGTTCGCGCATCGTGCACTTAGTGGAACAAAAATGTGGCCACTTTTACTGCTTGCCGTTATTCTATGGTTCTTGCTATCATTTATTTTTAATCATGTCTGTTCAGAAGAATGTTAATGAAAGAAGAGGAATTCATTCGTTAATTCGGTATTATAAATAAAATAGATATAATACATAAATACATTTAAAAGTAAAAAAAATGTATTAAAAAAAACATCAAAAATAATATGTTCTCGTCGTCACAATTAGTTAATAAAACTGCTACCCCTTTTATTCTTCTTTTTTCCCGGTGTCCTAAAGACAGTGACGAATTTGGAATTTCAACCTTCCGTAACTATAGTGTCTAACTGTTCTTTCTGACGTTTTAATAGTCTGCGTAAAACGGTATTTGGTCCTGGCATTGTAATCAACGTAACAAAACCTAAATTTAAAACAACAACTCGTAACAAAAACAAAGGGTACAACTTTCGTGTACGCAAGTGTATTCGGGAGCAAATTGAACGAAAACTACTGACGCACCAATCGCGCGCTCGGAGCGGCGCTACGTCATACCCCGCGTCCCGCTGACAACCGCTGTCACCTAAAAATCTACTTCTGCGCATTGAACGACTCTTGCCAAGTTATTTGACGAGAACTATACCTAAATTTGTACTCGATGCTTGGTTCTTACCTCCACGGAACATCCTACGAAGATGTTGGCGTCGTCCGCACACTCTCAGGCGTAAACACGAAAAATATTCAATAAATAAATGGCTTCAATCTGTAACTCTTGTACTATCTTTGTTGCACAAGATAAAACCTTTTTTCTGAGGTGGAAATCCTCATGGATTCTCCCCACCCTGGGGCGAGCGAAGGGGTCTACCAGACTCTTACTGACTACTGCCGGGGGCTGCGGGAACACATAAGTATTTTTCAATGCGGAGTATTCTTCAACGTAGCCTTAGTTTACCACACAAGTTATTCAATAGTATATGTTATTAATTTATAAAACCTTTTTTTGGTAGTGCGATGATGATTTGACTCGCAGAGAGATTTTAAGATCAAACCAAACCTATAATGAGACTATACTTGAATCAAAAAAGAAAACTCTCCTCAATCAGACCAAGGAATCTCGCAAGAGTGGAATTTGTCAGGTAAGTCAAACATTTGCGTAAAAAACTATATCGGAAAAAATATGGACCTAGAAACAATATACAGTTCACATCCATATCCCTACAGAACCTAAAGTCCAAACATGGCATGCCATCCACTAAACTGTGGTCGGCCAGAGTAGCTGAGTACAGCTTCTCCTATAGGAACCCCCTCATTCCTCCTCCCTCCCCTGCAGTCTAGTACCTCAAATTATATATTATATTACCTCAATGCCCACGGAGAAGGTTAGGATACTTTTTTAATAATATATTTTTAAATTGTGTACATTTTGAAAATTGTTTCTTAACCATTCGATACTAAGTAGTATTTAGCGTACACCTAGCCATATTCATGTTATATTATGACAGGCCCGTTGGTATAGTGGTCAGTGGCCCTGACTGCTATGCGCAAGGTCGTGGGTTCGATTCCCACCTAGGATAAATGTTTGTGTGATGAGCACGGTCATTTGTTCTTTGTCTGGGTGTAATTTATCTATAATATGTATGTATTTAGAAATATATATGTATGTTTATCAGTTGTCTAGTACTCATACCACAAGCTCTGCTTAGTTTGGGACTAGATGGCGTTGTGTGAAAGTTGTGGAATATTATTATTATTATATTACCTCAATGCCCACGGAGAAGGTTAGGATACTTTTTTAATAATATATTTTTAAATTGTGTACATTTTGAAAATTGTTTCTTAACCATTCGATACTAAGTAGTATTTAGCGTACACCTAGCCATATTCATATGACCACTTCACTCACAAAATACCTGCATTTCCTAGCAGTGGGAATATATATTATATACTAATATTAAAAATAATAAATAATATTAAAAATACGTTAGTCGTTACGCTTTCATGGCTAAACCACAGCACCGATTTACAAGAAATTTAGAATGAATATAGTTCAATACCTAGGACATACGCTACTTTAAAAAAACAGTCCCCAAAGGGTTGAAATAGGGGATGATTTAATACAGGTTTACATATTAAATTTATGCGTACGAAGTGATGGGCAACAACTTAACTATATAAACTCCTTTGTACAAATTACATAATATGGAATTCATAGGCAAAATTTACAGTACGTTGGAGTAAGCCATTTTAACGTCTTCAGAATGACCACGGAGGACCACTAATCACTTGGGTGGGCGCTTCAGAAGTTCTTATCGGAGTTGCTTCAGTATTCAAAGTATCGGATGATTCAAAATGCATGGGACCCTACCTGTATACCAGCACACATTGTAACGGAGCGTTCTTAGATTGTATTTTAACCAATACAAATATACGAAATGGTGAAAAGAGGTAAGCAAAATATTATTATCTATTCTTGCTTTTTATTTATTATGGGAAACGGATGCAGTCGCTTCGTTCTGCGAAGCAGTCATACTAGCGAAGGAAGAAGCTGACATTGCCGCCGCGGAAGACGCCCCGGGTGTCGGGGATCGCGAGCCGATCGTAGGCGCGGCTTGCGGACGGCGAGCAGGGGCAGCTCAACGTCCGGAAAGGCCCAGGCCTGGGTCAGCGACGCATCGTGTTCTATGCCCGCTTCAAAGAGTCATCAGCACTAGTGACGCGGCCCCATAGGGTCATTGTCTGCTGGGGTTGCGGACATGTTCTAACGAGATACCGTGGCCCCGGAATGCAATGGCTGCTGAACAAAAAGGGTGGATTTTTAGTCAGTAGAAATCTGGTACGCCCTTCCACTCCACCCAGAGCGGGAGAAGCGTGACACTGGGAGCACGTTTATGAAAACGTTTTTTACAAAATAACTAAGCAACGATTAGTTTTCGAAATGAGTCGATGCCCAGATAATAATTATGATGTCGTGAGCCATGATGGTGACAGCAACGCATGCGGAAGAAAATCGTCTCGTAAATATTACCTTATGATTTTGAGGGAACTCAGTAATCATTATCATACCTCTTTGCCTAACGATGTTGAGATCAGCTTCCAGTCCAACTGAATACAGAAAAAACAAACCTATCTGAATTCGACAACACAGCAGTTAGGTAACAATTTACCCGTAGGAAAGATTAGTTTCAGGTTTTCTGGCTTCTGCCTACCCGTAACAACAGTCAAAAATGTACAAATAACGCCTGGAACAACGTTTTAAGGTATTTTCTGAGGCACGCAGGAATTGCACTATGTTAAGATGCTCACCCGTCCACGGATTGACCTCGGAAAGCGTTGCTTAAACTTGTAGATAGACTCATGTGTCTGTTATTATTTAGACACAATCTTGTCATCATCATCAGGTATAATGTAGTAATGTATTTCAAACTGACGCACGCACGTTTACACACACACACACACTCACACACACATGCACACACACACACACACACCCATCCACACACATATCTGCTTACTCACGACGTCAACAGTCTGAACAACATAATTTAATGGGGGGCCTGGAGTTCTAAAATACAGGCCTAGGCTTAGTTTAGACTCCAGATCTCCCACAAATTACAGACTTTGCCAAACTTTCTGTGTCTGACTGTAATTTATACTCACGTTGTTAAGTAATTTGTGGAGATAAATAAAGATTTTTTTTTATTATTATTTTTATTATTATTATTGTGACCTGAGTGTAGGATAAAATTAGATCGTCCTTGGAAAAGCTTTTGTTTATGAGGTGATGAGAAGAATGCAATATTTTTGTAACTCAATATCTCCTCCAATTGATGTGCTCGCGACTCGCGTTTATCCACGCGGAAGTCGGAAAACATGAATTTACATTATCTATTGCTATCAAGCAATCAATGCAATACGACTGTGCCTTAATTCTAAAAGCTTGAAGAGAAAATTAATTTAATTTGCTTGGCCATGCAACAAAACTCCCCAGCGTATTTATATCTGGAAACTGTATGTTGTAACTAGTCATAGGTACTTATTAATTAATTGTTCAATGCAACAGGCGGGCCATATGTGACAGTACACCGTTAGAAAGGGGTTACGACACCGTTGAAAGAAACATTTCCTGGAAAGACCATCCTGCGGGGTATGTAGTTCTCCTTTATCTTCGTGTCAACGGCATGGCAATGTTTATATTTTGTTAGCCCAGAACTTCGCCAGTGTCGAGTCCAGACGTTTCAAAACCAGCCTTGAGTGTTCGCGATATAAGGTAACAGGCTATTTTTGTCTATGGGAGAGATTGTGCCAATAAACCATCACGCGGGCTATATGGTTGTCTGTGTGCTCATTGGTTTCGTGAACGTCATACTAAGAAGTCTCTGCTAAAACTTCAGGATAGCACAAACATACAATGCTTCTTCTTTTAATTGGCTCAATACCTACTACTCAAATATTGTTTTATTATAGCTATTAGTTCTACATACACGTTAAATTAAAAAAAAAAATACATAGAAACAGAGGCTACTCAACATATCTGAATTCGAGAGATGCTCGTTTCCCGCCAGAGTAAGGAAACGTAATGGTTCTGTAGCAAACGATTGCTGATTAACCGAATTAGTAATAAAGTATCGATTACAATTAACATGCAAATTTGTTTTTACAGGGCTGCTGAAAATGAAATAACAACAAACGAAAAAAGCAAAGCCGACATTCCCAATAATGATAGGCACACGAAAACAGCAATATTTAAATTTGGCAAATTATCACGTAATGAAACGATCGCATTTCGACCACAAAGGCCCCTATACCCTGAATAGAAAAAAGAAAGATGTTACTGTTTAGTTACGTTTAGTTGCTAGATGTTTTTACCTGTTCAAATTAAATAATTTTGTAATATTTTGTTGGCATTTTTGTTTAATACCGGTTTAAAACAGGATCGAAGATAATTCTGGGGAATGCTGTGGGAATAGTCTGGATGAGAGAACCACAAGAAAAGCCGGCAAGGTGACATTTCTGTATATATTTTGACTTACTGGTTGATGATGAGGGTGATGATCGAATCTGTCGTCTCCCCAGATTTACGACTATTCAAGACTACTCTGGTTCTGCACTGTTGATATAGAAAAATATTTTTCTTTATTAGCCAGAGTACATTCTACACAGGATCTTCCCGGTTTCTATCTGATGCCTCATTTACGAATGGATTTCTCGTAAACGGTAACGGTACCCTGTGTAGCCCCTTGCCTTGACCTGGTATAGACTAGGACAAAGACGATGCTATAAAATCGGTTACACTGCGGCTACTCTTTTCATTGCTAATGTCTTACAGGTGAGTGCAAAGAAGCTAGACAAAGTGAAAAGTTTGTTAATAAGAGAAAAAACCTAGACTCGACATCATCTCTAAAATAAAATATCTATGATATATTTTTGCCGGCCTTAAAAATATATGATAGATTTTTATAGATAAATTCTCAAGAAAAATGGAGCAGAACTGTTTATGAATGGTAACTTTAGAGATGGGAATCTTAGTCGAGGTCGCCGACAAATGAAATGAGAAGACGACATAAGACTCACGGTTGGTCCACATTAGAGAAAAGCTGTCACGAGACGGAATCCAATGGAAGACGCTAGAGGAGGTCTATGCCAAAAGAAACTCTAGTTACGAGACATCCTTTGATAAGTACCCGTAGCTCAGAATAAAGGGTTTATTATGATTATTGGTGCAAGTCTCTCAAGGTCTTAGGACTTGTTATAAATTGATTATTAATCAAAGCAATAAGTAATGCAATAAAAATGAGAAATCAGCAAACATTCCATTGCTTGTTACCGCATAATACAATTATTTACCTTAAACTCCATCTCAATTTCCCAGCCCATAAAACCCGTTTCTATTCCCACTCCTTCTCCTTTCATGCAGTACGACTGTGGAACTCACTTCCCGCTAAAATCCGGGAAGCTAAATCCATTAATATTTTCAAAAAGCTGGTCAAAGATCATTACCTATCCAACATCCCGTAATTTTATATATTTATTATAGGTATATATTTTTATAGCATTAATATAAATATGTATTTTAATTCTATGTATGTATATATTTGTTTATTATATCATTATAGTTTAATTGTATAGCTAAGTATGTTTTATTTATCATAACTAGTATTTATACACACTGTGTCTATCATCTCCTCTTGAACTCTCCTGTCGCAGGTCTGCTGGAAGAAATTTCTTGGGAAATAAGCAGCACCTTTGTGCTCTTTTGTCTGTATTTAATTTTTTTTTTTTGTAAGTGTCATGTGTGTACATAAATAAATAAATAAATAAATAAATAAATATTTTGATAATTAATAATGAATAGAATAAAGTTATGTTTTGTGGTGTTATTTTTAAACATGTTTCTTGGTGAGTAAGATTTTTGAACTTAGTGTTATATATAAAAGTTTTCCAGCAGTATCACCGTAAATTATTTTATAATTTTTATGATCACCATCCAAATAATAATGCTACTGATGATGGTTTTAGTGTCTGATTGCAAAAGAAGAATTCAAGGAGGCGATGAGGTGTATTCGGTAAAAAGTTACATGGTAAGAGAAACATAAATTAAATAAATATTCTTAGACATAAATTAAACTATTGATTCTTGCCTTAAAGATCCCTAGGTTTTGATTTAAGTTAGTTTAGTTTAAGTTTTGTTTTGATTGTACGGATATATTTACAGGTATATTTGATAAAATCTCCAGAATCAAACAGATCTTATGACGAATGGTTGTGTGGCGGCGCTTTAGTAACCACAGTGTTCATTCTCACCCCGCAAGCCTGTGTGAACGATGTTGACTGCATGTATGCCATAGCAGGATATGCCAAATACGTCCCTGATACAGACATTGAAACAGATCAATGTACTAAAGAAAAGAAAAACAAAGTGTTTTCCTTTTTTGTTGCAGAAAGTAAGTAAAGAGCTTCATAGATATGCACAGGCATGATCTACTTATAACGTTCCCTCTGTTAGCATTGGGAACCAAATTTCACCATCAGTGCTGATTGGTGAATGTTACATGTCATTTTTCTTTTGAGCAAAATATGGATAAAATAATTTAAATGGAATTAGGTTTGACCTTGACATACAATAAACGACCGAGGGGGGGGGCAGCATCTTATGCTTGAATCGTTGTTCGATTTTATTCCCGAATCGATTAATTTAGTTACATAGTTGTCATTATCTTACTGTACATAAAAAATCGATTTTTAATTAATCGATTATATATTTAGCATGAAAAATGGATTAATATATAATCGATTTTTCTTAAGAAAATAATCGATTTTGTTATATTAATCGATTTTTATTTTGATAAAAATCAAATTTTAATCGATTATTTCCATAATCAATTATAATTTCACATCCCTACTAGGGATGTAACATTGTACATAAAAATCGATTTTTAATTAATCGTTTATATAATTAGCATGAAAAATCGATTAATAAATAATCGATTTTTCTTAAGAAAATAATCGATTTTGTTATGTTAATCGATTTTTCTTTTGATAAAAATCAATTTTTAATCGATTATTTCCATAATCGATTATTATTTCACATCCCTAGTACAGTCCATAAATTTGTAGGTTGCGGCCGCGTACACGTGTTATTTTCTTTTCTTCTTCTCGGGCAACTTATGACTACTCACTCGCCTACGTTTGGACGCTACTTACAACTTACTACTTATTACTTAACTGTCTGAGTTCTTAACTCGCTACTGTACTTGTTGAAGTGTAAATCGGGCTTTATAAAGCTTTGTACGATTTTTGTGTACAATATCTTCCTTATTATTACGCAATATTTTGACATTGCAACCTAAATCCTCTAACACTTTAAATGGCCCCACATAGATACTATCCATTTTATTTCCTGATGGATTTTTCAATAAAATATGACTACCCTTATTATAATTTATGGAGTTTACCCAGCTGTCATACTGATCTTTTCTTTTTAATTTACTTATTATCAAATTGTTTTTAGCATCATTTTGAGCAACTTGGAGCCTATATTTTAATTCTAAAGGGTAACTATTGAGGTTAGGTTATATAAAGGATCAACGCCGCTACGCAAATTACTCGAGATATTACATAACTTACCGAACACTAACTCATGGGGCGTATATTTAGTTTCTGAATGCACGGTATTGTTATAAGAAAAACACCAATATGATAACCATTCACTCCATGCGTTGGGATGGTTCAAGCAGTTAATCCGTAAATATGCCATCAGGTGTTTATGAGAGTTTTCCAATGCCCCCGAACTTTCGTGATGGTATGCTGTGGATATTAGGTGATTTATTTTTAAAAGCTTACATACCTCTGCCATCGTGGAGGACACGAACTCTGTTCCTCTATCTGTGCCAATATCTCGTGGAATGCCGTAGCGTAAAATAAAATTGCTGACAAATGATTTTTCTACACTTACCGTGTCCTTATTACGTAGCGGGTAAGCTTCCACGAATTTAGTTAACTCACATTGCAGTGTGAGGATGTAACAATAGTTATTGTCATCTTTTGGCAATGGCCCTACCAAATCGAGATAAACCTTTTCAAATGACGAATTTGCGGTACTTGTTATTGTCATCGGTTGTCATTGTTGTCAGTGTTATTCGAATGTTTTTGTTTCTGACATGCATCACACTTTTTTTTTTTTGCGTGGTAAAATTCTCAAATAAGTCCTCCCACCCCGGGCAGGGTGGGAGGGACTGTCAGACTTTTACTGACTAAAATCCACGGTGTTCCTTCAATAACCCTTTACGTACCGGGGTCACGGTAATGGGATAAGTCCCACGACCCCGGCAGGCTTCGGCCCTCTGCAGGGGGGGCCTCGTCATGTTGCTGACGCTCTTTGAGGCGCGCGTGGAACACAACGCGCCGTCGACCCGGGCATGGTCCATGGTCGGACAGCGAGTTGCCCTTTACTCGCTGTCCGCATGCCCGCGCCTACGGTGGCCGGAGATCGTCGGCCGACGTCTGACGCCGTGGGCGTCTACCACTGCGGCTGGGCTGGAGGGAGGACGCCATCCTCTCCCTCACGCGGCCCGCCTCCTCCTTCGGAAGCATGACTGCTTCGCAGAAGGAGGCGACCGCTTCCCACTCCCTCTCGCCCCGCAGCATGGCCTCGACCAATGCCAGGCGCGAGAGGTCTCCGCCTATCGCCGCCGTGAGGACACGTGTGTTCTACGGTGTCCTCAGGGTGACCCTCGCAGTGGTGACACCCAGGCGTTTGTTCCTTTCCCATCAGACACAGGTACCTCCCGAAACTTCCGTGTCCGGTGAGGACCTGCGTCATGCGGTAGGTCAGGACGCCGTGACGCCGATCTAGCCACTCCTCAAAGAGGGGTCTTACCGCCGCAATTGCGGCGTGCCCGGACATGCATCACACTTAGTTACAAAATCTATTATATATTTTTCCATGCCTATCTAAATAATATATCAATATATATAATATGTATATATATATATATAATCAATTATATTTTTTTTGTGCATGCCATCTTTTAATATTATTAGACATACGTCTAATGCCCGCGTGCCCACTTGTAGGCAACAGATGAAAGTCATTGAAAATGACGCGCCTATCGTCAAGGTTATTTATTTTTTGTATTCCTTTTAATAAACAAATACGTGGACCTGACCAATTTATGTTATTTTTTATAGTTTCTAATATCCTCTTTATAAATTCTATGTTTTTATCATTTTTAATTATACATAACTCATTAATATTTATTTTTTTTACATAATAATCTCAAGTCTTACAACGTGCCAGAGTTTTCATAGATTGTGTTACAAAGAAACGTTCAGGTTTTTCACCTACGGAGACAAGGTGAGAAGTTTTTTTTTTAATAATTTAATTATCTGCTTAGCCTTTTCTCAACAATATTGGGTTGGGCTTCGAGTCTAACCGGATGTAGCTAAGTACTAGTGTCTGCGTGTGTACTGCCTATCTGACCTCCACAACCCAGTGGCAGTCAGCGATGGCGTCAAGACGCCTTTTATCACAGGCGTATTGTAAAATGTATGAAACTAGGAAAATCATGTAATGAATCCTTCCGCTGTGGAGCGGGAGGGAGTGTTAAACTTCTACTGACTAAAAACCCACCCTGCTTTTGCCCTTGCTTTTCGAGGCCACGATATCTCGTTAGAATTTTCGTGCAACCCCGGATGTCCGTCCATACCTACTTATATTCCAACAGTAAGAAATCATTAAAAATAAAAAGTGACCGCTAAGAATGACAGCCATTTTAAAATGGTTTTTTTAGGCATGAGTTCGTCTCTCCAGCGATAGTTACTTTGTATTATACTATACTGCTACAGTTAATAAATATTTAGCTGAAATTTTCACAATATAACGAGAATATTTAGCAATTTACTTGAAAGAAATAGCGTTGGTTTTCAGCCATTTATAATGTTGTAACTTTTCACCCGACTGTTAAGAACCAAGTGTATCTATTTGTTTAGTTTTATATGTTTTTGTTTACTATCCTGACATGTAATTTTTCTCATATAATGAAACTAATGATTTTTTCAATACATAAGGAGCATTTGTGACAGTCCCCCAAATCAACGGGGTTTCCGCATAGTTGAAAAGAACGTGTCTTGGACGGAACCTTCAGGGTAAGTTAATTTAATAAAAAAAAGCAAAAGGGTTGACGCTTTCGTCTTTATTAAAAATATGTATATCAATGCTCGATCAAACAAAGCTTAGTGTAGTTAATTGCTTCAAATGACGACACACAATGGTAGGACGGGTAGTAATTTCAGACATTCCTCTTTTAGAGGTCTCAGCTTTAGAACATGCCAAACGAGGCTGATTGTAAAAAAAATCAGGTCGAAATTCCAATTCTATCCTAAGATATCAGCATTTGAAGATTTGTCACGTTAATTGGAGCATTTTTGAAAATTGTTTTAACAAATTACTTCCAAGAATTTCTAAGTTGATGCGTTTTGGCAGTTAATTTCTCTTGATGGTAGGCACCCCTTGCAAAAAAAATTAGCCCTCTAACTCAACAGGTGTACGAGATTTAGAGTTAATTGATTTTTCGAAACTTATTTTTTTTAAATAAACGATAGAAAATTGGCATAAGCTGAGAGTGCACGACCACAAAGGCCCCGTCTACAAACCCTGAAAAGATGGTAGCTGCAGCTAGCGGAAATAAAAATCTACGGGCCCCATAAGGTTCACCAGGTAAATCCAATTAATTTTGTCATCAGAGATGGGCAGACACAACGGGCGGTGGGCAGATTTTTCAGAATACAAACAGCCATATACATCTAAAAGTAGTTATTGGTTATAATTTATGAGCTTGACAGATTGTGACGACTGAAATAAGTAACTGGATGATTAACTCGTGATTAATCGAGATGCAATTAAGAAGTATTTTGAATGAAAAAAGTGTATTGAATCCAAATAAGTGTATGTATGTTTATGTATTTGAACTATATTTATGTTCATTTATTTTTAATTTTAACAAAAATTAGTGTTACAATTCGATTCAACGTGTCAAGTAATCCGTACATACTGATTTCCAGCGAAATCAGAAGACTTTGCTTTGGCGCGCGCACAATTTTTAAAGCGCACGACCAATTTGGCTGAAAAATATTTCCAGAGGTGTGCCAAAGGAGTAGCACATGTATGTGAAATTTGGTATAAATTGTATAATGCATGTGGTGAGGAGAGTGCACACAGACGGATAGATGGTCAACTAACAAGAAATATTACTTACTGAATGTTTCAGCGTTGTAATAAATCGTAAAAGGTAAGAAATACCACTCCCACAACTTTATATAGGCTTACCTACAAGAATTTGTATTCTGAAAAAATCTGCCCACCGCCCGTTGTGTCTGCCCATCTCTGATGACAAAATTAATTGGATTTACCTGGTGAACCTTATGGGGCCCGTAGATTTTTATTTGCGCTAGCTGCAGCTACCATCTTTTCAGGGTTTGTAGACGGGGCCTTTGTGGTCATACGTGCACTCTCAGCTTATGCCAATTTTCTATCGTTTATTAAAAAAAAAATAAGTTTCGAAAAATCAGTTAACTCTAAATCTCGTACACCTGTTGAGTTAGAGGGCTATTTTTTTTGCAAGGGGTGCCCACCATCAAGGGAAATTAACTGCCAAAACGCATCAACTTAGAAATTCTTGGAAGTAATTTTTTAAAACAATTTTCAAAAATGCTCCAGTTAACGTGACAAATCTTCAAATGCTGATATCTTAGGGTAGAATTGGAATTTCGACCTGATTTTTTTTACAATCAGCCTCGTTTCGCATGCTCTAAAGCTGAGACCTCTAAAAGAGGGATGTCTGAAATTACTTCCCGTCCTACCATTGTGCGACACAGTTGGTGAAGTGATCGAGCGATAACTTACTATAAGTCGCGAGTTAGATTCCCGAACGAAATAAATATTTGAATGGCTGAAAGATATCAAATACTTAATAATTATTTGTAATTATGTATACCACATAATATGACCCCTCAGCCTTAAACCAAGAGAACAGGCATTTGGGCTCCATCGTAAGCCTCATCTACGCTTAACATCAGGCGTGATCGAGGTAACGAACGGATTCATCCGTAATAAAAAGGTTGAAGTTCTTGCATACTCCAAGAACGAACAGAGTGATCTCAAATGTCAATCAAATATAAAAGTCCTTGGTTCATAAAATTATGATGGATAGTGTTGGCGTGCGCTGGCCCTCCTTATTGTTCACCCGGGACCAAGGCCCTGTCTGCCAACGAGCAAATACGCTACTGTTTTAATCAGTCTCTGGATTGAGCATCTAAAGTAAGTGTCAAATCCGCAGCAGAATGTGATAACTTTAGACTTTTACCTATTACAACTGCCGCTGAGTAAAAAACTAGTTCGTATATATTTATAAGAATTCCTGCATGCTTAGTACCTAGTAAGTTATTTTAAGACATTGTCATGTTTGCAGGATTGAAAAAAAATAAACATTGTCTCATAGTATAAGTACTACTACAAAAAAATCCAAAACATATGCACATCATGGGATAATTGAATTGAAAAAGTTTTGGACCAATTTCCTTAAATAAGGCTAACTAGAAAACAAAAGGTTTTGGGTCTTTCTTTACCGAAGTAGTTGCCTTTTTGTTTTCGGTTTATCTTGGAATTTTAGCTTCATATAACTTTATATTAAAGACTTTTTGTTTGTTTTACTTATTAGTTGCTTTAGTTTTACGATTAATATTATCGTAATTTTTATAAGCCTATTTTTATGAAATCTTTCAAAGTTTGTAATATCTACCTGTACCTTGCCACTGGGTTACCCGGACACTACTTTGGCCTGCCACTGCCTCACAAATGAAAATCGCAGAACGATTACAATAGCTGTGTAAAATCAGGAACAAATATATACGCGGGTTCTGCAAAGTCGCAAGCATTGATCACAAAATGCGAGAGAGCCGACTACGCTGGTATGGACATGTGATGCGTAAAAGCGAGGAGCACATGACGAGGTGGGTGATGAATATAGAAGAAGGAGTACGCGGCAGAGGCTGTCCCCCAACCACCTGGATGAGGACAATACTTAACGACCTTAAAACCATCGACTTAACTGTAGATATGACACAAAATCGCCAGAAATGGCATAAAGGAGGGTCGACCCCGAATAGGGAATGAGCCAGGAGATTGCATTCTCCATAATCACTCCAGTAATAAGATCACCACTGCTCTAAGTCACATTGTATATTAAATTGTGTAAAGGAAACTTCGTGAGATCATATTGGTATAGTTGGTTGGCTTCATAGATCATAAATATCTCACAGTATAGGGAATACAAAACAAGAAAACGGTCAGTCATCCTTCGTCTGCCGAGTCTTTATACTTGGAGTCACTTTTAAGTATTAGGTAATGTAATGAAGCCAAATACCTGTATTTTAAACAGATGCAGCGAGTGCCTGTTTGCCCATCACAGCTTAGTGGTAACTGGTACAACTTTTTTACCCCTTTTAGTTAATAATCATAATCATAATCATAATCATCATTTATTGCATACATAAACCCTGCTAGGGCACAACAATATAAATAATTTAAAGTACTACAGTGTGCATAATGAACAAACAACTCAAAAATTGATACTAAATTTAACATGAAGTAAATGTCACAATCACAGTGTTAATACTAAAACATACCACTTGAACAAAAATACTAAATTTAACATTAAATAAATATGAAATAAATGTCACAGTCACAATTGGTCAAATTTCTATTCATAAATTTAAATATAATAAATTAGAGCTTAGATAAAAATAGTCAATAATAGTATGTCAAAATTGTATGTGCTGTGTATGCATTGTGTAGTGTGTACATGTATGAATTTCAATGTCAAAGTTTACTTATCGTCAAAGAATTCCTTTAGAGTGTAATATGATTTTAATGTAAGGTATTTTTGGAGATTGTTTTTGAATTTATTTTCGTACTCTATGTCCTTAATTGAGTTTGGAAGCCTATTATATATTTTAACGCACATGGCTAAAGGTCCTGAATGGAACATAGTTAATTTAGAGCTTGGTAGGGCTAATTCATTTTTGTTTTGGCATCTAGCACTGCGATGTTGTGGGCGAAGGTTCTTAGTGAGCGGTAATAGCGACTGGTGTTTTCTTATGAACTTGCTTACTTCTAAAATGTAGATACCAGTTAGAGTAAGAACTTTATATTTTACAAAAAATGGCCTGCAGCTTACTGTGTTATCTATATTGGCAAGAATTCGGATACATTTCTTTTGTAGAATAAATATTCTATCTTTGTCTACACTATTTCCCCACACCACGATACCATAATTAAGCCAGGAGTATGCGTAAGCATAATATGCTGTTAGAGCAGTTTTAAAATAGGTAGCTCTTTTGTTGTCAGACCCTTGTAATTTACATTATTTAACTGAAAATTGTAGCCCGTTCTAACATTTTCACATACGCTTACCGAAGCACGGATATCGATATGCAAGCATGGTCACCCATTTGCAAACTGCCCTTGGTAGGCGTAGATTAACCAACGATTGACTTGCGGGCCTCTTGGCCGCACGGGAGCTTTTCTAATATTATAAACTCGAAAGTCTGCCTGTCTGTTACTCTTTCTCGGCTAAACCACTGCACCAATTTGGATGAAATTTGGAATGAAAATACTTGAATATCCAGGGTCACACATAGGTTACTAATGTTGAAATAAGGGATGAAAGCTTGTTTGAAAAAAATAAACTGCTTAATTAATTTTGATAGAAATTGGCACTACGATAGTCGAAAGCTCTAGATAGAATATTTACAAACATTTTTTTAAATAACCAATCCCTTACAGGCTGAATAGGGACGGAAGTTTGTATGTAAAATCTAAATAATTTAACAGATTTTAAGGAGATAGGTTGAGATCCGGGGTCAAATAAAGGAGATGACAGTGAGAACTCACTCATGATACGAGATCACATCTTGTAATATTTGTAATTAAGTTACACGACGTGCCCCCTCAATCTATTCTTTTAGTTAAAATATTATGCTGTTTAGGTGCGTGTTGTCTCTCAGAGCATTCGAATGTAAGAATGAACTAAAAATCAAACATTTTCAGTTGACTCAGTTAAAAACTAGCAGTACGATATATGTACCATCTGCTCGTCAGTAAGTTTTAGGTGGGAGTTAATACAAATTATTGTCATAAAATATTAATATCTGTGCACTATTTTTATTTTAATACGAAATCCGTTCTTTTATGTTAAATACATTTCTGAATATTTAATTGGAAAATGAAAAAAAAAAAAGAATCCAATCAATAAATTTCATCATTCCACTAAATTTCCATTATAACCAAGTCACAGTCCATCGAATAACAATTATGTATTTGATTTTACAATTATTCTACTATGGGCGCAAGAACGATCAATCTTTTGTTAATTTTAAATATTTTCTATGGTGAGTTGTTCCTAGAGATGTTTTGTTTACACATTATGAGTCAAGTGGTGAGGTGGTACCTAGGTAGGCAGTCGGCCGTACAATGATTTCGCTTACGATAGTAGAGTTCCTATCATTTAGTGAGTTCAAATACATGGCAAGGGTGTGTATGCTGACATTGCGATATACAGCGTGTAACGGAAACCCCATATCTATCCAAAGGGGCTAAAGACAACATCTGGTATAGAGTCTCTAAGCACAATTTCAGCTCAGAATAAGTGACACAAAGAATTGATACCAAATTATCGGTTTTATATGTTTCTTGAATACCAATCATAACAAACGTGTCACAGCACTATGAGGTTCAATAACTTTCCATGTCACTTGCCAATAACTCGGTGATTCTCTTCGTTTTTCTTAATTTGAAAATTCTGCCTCTGGTATCAATGTATTGAAATTTCTATTATACTTCACACATGTGGACATAGGATTATAAAACCCTTGCCATATCGTTTATTATCATCCAAAGAAACCGTGCACTTGGTATGTATATACCCTTTAAATTACACGTTGTATAGGTCATGGCTATGACCTAATAATGAAATTATGATGTTTATTTTGCAATTAGGTCATAAATAACACTTTCACAAGTAATTTTTTTCGTAAATGTAAACTAGATGAGACCGGTGTTTCCTAACTGACTACCCTGAGTAGAAACACGGAAATAAACTAAGTAAAATAAAATAGCATAGAAAGCCTCATCTTCTAGAACATAAGAATGAAATAAAACAATAAGACTGAATACCTACTATAAATTAACTGTGTACTTTTTGGTGTAGTGAATAAAGTTAATAGAAATAAAATAAAATATTAATTTTGTAAATTGTTTATAAATAACTCTTTTACACGTCATGTTTTTTTGCGTTTTAAATTAAGCTAGATGAGGCCGGTGTTTCCTAACTGACTACTCTAAGTAACACCGAAACAAACTCAGAGGTCAGTCTCTTTTGAAGTACATACATTATTGTATTGCGATCTTATTTTACTTTTAGCGAGACCTTTTTTTTTTTTTTTTTTTTTTTTAACGTGGTAAAATTATCAAATAAGTCCTCCCACTCCGGGCAAGGTGGGAGGGACTGTCAGACTTTTACTGACTAAAATCCACGGTGTTCCTTCAATAATCCTTTACATACCGGGGCCACGGTAACGGGATGAGTCCCACGACCCCGGCAGGATTCGGCCCTCTGCAGAGGGGGCCTCGTCATGTTGCTGACGCTCTTTGAGGCGCGCGTGAAACACGACGCGCCGTCGACCCGGGCATGGTCCATGGTCGGACAGCGAGTTGCCCTTTACTCGCTGTCCGCATGCCCGCGCCTACGGTGGCCGGAGATCGTCGGCCGACGTCCGACGCCGTGGGCGTCTACCACTGCGGCTGGGCTGCAGGGAGGACGCCATCCTCTCCCTCACGCGGCCCGCCTCCTCCTTCGAAAGCATGACTGCTTCGCAGAAGGAGGCGACCGCTTCCCACTCCCTCTCGCCCCGCAGCATGGCCTCGACCAAGGCCGGGCGCGAGAGGTCTCCGCCTATTGTCGCCGTGAGGACACGTCGGTGCTCTGCCCAAGCTGGGCAGTCCTGCACTGTGTGCTCGACTGTGTCCTCAGGGCGACCCTCGCAGTGGTGACACCCAGGCGTCTCTTCCTTACCCATCAGACACAGGTACCTCCCGAAACTTCCGTGTCCGGTGAGGACCTGCGTCATGCGGTAGGTCAGGACGCCGTGACGCCGATCTAGCCACTCCTCAAAGAGGGGTCTTACCGCCGCAATTGCGGCGTGCCCGGCCGTCGGTTGCGACAGTCGCTCCCTCCATACTGCCCTGAGATCGCGCCGGAGCTCTTCCCGCCGCGCCTCGACTTCTCGAGGCAGCGGGGATACGCCCCGGCGCCGCGCCTCCACGCGCCATTCATAGACGCGCTGGAGGGCAGTCGCCTCCAGATCCCAGGGCAGCAATCCGGCAAGGAGGTTGGCCGATTCGCCGGCGATCGTGCGGTATCCCCGGATCATTCGGATAGCCATGACCCTCTGGCATGCGACCAACTTTAGTGGTCGCGTCCGGATGCACAGGGCCCACACTGGGGACCCGTAGAGGGCCATGGACCGCACGACGCCGGCGTACAGCCTTCGGCAGGAGGCGTTTGGCCCGCTGAGATTAGGCAGGAGTCGCCTGAAGGCGGCTGCTGCCCGGTTCAGCTTTGGGGCCAAACTCAGGAAGTGCTCCCTGAAGTTCCACCGGCTGTCGAGGACGAGTCCCAGGTACTTCATCGTCCTCCCGACGCCGATGCGAACCCCCTCCACCGTTATGTGGGACTCGGACCGTGGCGCGTTCCGAGCGCCATGAAAGCACATGGCCTCGGTCTTGTGCAGCGCCACGTCGAGTCCCAACTGCCGGATCCTATGAACGACTGTCGCAACCGCTTGCGTCGCCAGGTCGGCCGCCGCCTGGTGCGACTCTCCCTGCGCCAGGACGAGCGTGTCGTCAGCGTAACATACTACGCTGACGCCGTCAGGGAGGTCGCCGCGCAGCACCCAGTCGTATCCGATGTTCCACAGGGGCGGCCCCAAGACCGATCCCTGTGGGACACCGCACGACATCTCTCGCCGGTTCCATTCTCCCCGGTGACCGGGGTAGATGACGGCTCTGTCCGTCAGGTAGTCCTCGACTATGCGACGGAGGTAGGTCGGCACCCGGTGATACCGTAGTGCCTCCCTGATGCAACTCCAGGGCAGGGTGTTAAAGGCGTTGGTGATGTCCAAAGACACCGCCAAGACGACCCTGCCCCGGGATACCGCGTCCCCCGTCGTGAGGGCTCTCACGCGCATGATGGCATCCACCGTCGAGCGCCCCCTGCGGAAGCCAAACTGGCACTCCGCAAGATCCGGGCCCACCCGATTCAGGTGCCCGAAGAGGCGGTCTGCAATTACTCTTTCCAAGAGCTTGCCCGCCTCGTCGAGCAGCACGATGGGCCGGAATGCGGACGGAGAGTCCGCAGGGCGCCCGGCTTTCTGGATCAGGACCAGCTTTCCCGTCTTCCAGCGAAGCGGAAACTGGCCCCTCTCCAGGCATGCGCTAAAGAGCCCCCCTAGTCGAGGCCCGAGAGTCTCCGAGGCCAGGACCCACGCTTTCCCTGGCAAGCCGTCGGGTCCTGGGGCGGTATTTTTGGCCTTGAGCCGTTGTACCGCCACTCTCAAGTCTACCTCGGTCACCTCTGGAGCGTCGTAGACGTCGTCGTCGCTGTGGTCCGCGTTTGCGCCAGCTTCAGGTTCCGTCGGAGACGGAGCCATGGGCGGGGGAGCGTGCTCCCCTCGCGATGGGAACAGGGCGCTCACCACGTCCTCCAAGAACTGAGGCTGGAGACTCTGCGTCAACGGGGGAGCCCAGGGGCGGAGCCTCTCTCGCACCCACTTGTAGGGGCAGCCCCATGGGTCCCCGTCCAGAGTCGCCAGCATTTCCTCCCGGGCCAGTTCCTTGGCCCGCCAGATCTCGTCTCGGAGGACGGCCTTCGCTGCCCTGTAGCCCTCGTACAACTCCGCCTCTACAGTCGCCGCATCCGAAGGTCGGGTGCGGCGCCTGCGGAACCTGGTGTACCGGCGTCGCGCCGCAACGCACGCTTCGCGCAGCGCTGCTAGCTCGCTCGACCACCAGTACAGCTGACGCCGGGCGCGTCCTTGCCGGACCCGGGGCATGGCCACGTCGCAGATCTCCGACATGGCCTCCCGGAACCACTCCGCCTCGTCGTTTATGTCGGCAGGCCTGTCCGGGGGTGACCCCCAGGCCTGCACGATCGAGGCTTCCAGGAATAGCTCCCGGTCCATCTGCTTCAGCGCCCATCGCGGACCACTCAGGTCCCGTCGGACCGGTGCGTCTGGGGTCTGGGCGGAGACGTCGAACTGGATATACCGGTGATCGGAATAGGTCTCCACCTCCTCCACAACGCGCCAGTCGGTGACGCGCGGTGACAGGCTGGGGGTGGCGAACGTAACGTCCACCACCGACTCGCCCGTAAACCGCACGCACGTGGGGACAGAACCCCGGTTCTCGATTACCAGGCCCTGCGCACGGGCCCAGTGCTCGAGTATCCTGCCCCGCCCATGGTCCATGGACCGGGAACCCCAAGCCGGATTTTTGGCGTTGAAGTCCCCGAGGACGAGGGCGGGGAGGGAACCGAAGGCGACGACGACGTCTCCCAGCTCCGTTAGGGAGTTCTGGAACTCGGCGAGAGTTCGGTTCGGGGAGAAATAAACGCCTACCACAGCGATCTCCCCGAACCGTGCTGCGACGATCCCACGCCCTCTCTTGACGCGATCGAGGGGCGGGGTACCGGCGGCGGCCGACGAAACGAGGGTCACCGAGCCGTCCAAGTCCGCCACCCAGTCATTCCTGGGCAGGACAAAATACGGCTCGGCGACCACGGCGACGTTGATCAACCACTGCGCCATGCTCTGGAGCAAAAGTTCCTGAGCAGCGGCGCAGTGGTTGATGTTCGCCTGGAGGAAGCGCAATGGGGCCATTAATCGGGATCCATTGCAGCCTCCTCCAGGGCCCCTCGCGGGGGTTCAGCCACGACGGCGACGGCGGCGGCAGTAGCGACGGCGGCGGCGGCGGCGGTGGCGGTGACGACGGCGGCAGAGGGCCTACCTCTGCGCCTGGCTTTGGTGGGTGGGGCGCAGGACTTGCCCCCAGCCCGGTGATCGGCCGGCTTGCCAACCGCCTCACATGCGAAGCAGTGAGGCGGGGCGGAGCACGAGCCGGCCTTGTGACCGGGCTGACCGCAGCGGAAGCACCTATCGCTGCGGTCTACCTCCGAGGTGCACACGCATGCCGCATGGTTGCCCACTTGGCAGCGGAAGCACCTCAGGGGTCTGGGGTCCAGGACTTTCACCTGCGCAGACACCCAACCAACCAGGAGCCTTCGGCCCTCCTGGATCTTTTTGACCGCCGGGACGGGGCAACTAACCGTAATGGTTTGCGTCCCCGTGAAGCCAGGACGCAGGGCGCCCGCCCTCACCTGATCGGGAGGGCACCCCCCAGTCCTGGCGACGGCGGCCACCACTTCCTCGGCCGTCACGGAGTCATCCAGACCCAATATGCGCATGTCTGCGCGCTTGGTGGGTCTGGAGACTCGGGCCTCCTCCGCATTTAAGGACGCTCTGAGCCGTTCGGCCAGAGCGTCAGCGGCAGGGCCACTGGCCGCGCCGGGGATCTCCAGCATCCGAGCCCCCGTTGCAGTGACCCGGTGACGGAGGCCGCCAACGATGCCGAGCTCCGTGATGTCGATCGCCATCCGCGCCTTCGCCAGCACGTCGCGGTACGACACGCCCCTCTTCACCGCGTCCGGCTGCAGTGTGATCACTACAGCCGCGGTCTTGGGGGCGCGCAATCGCGCCGCGGCGTCTCGCCGCCGCCGTCTCTCCCTACGCCGCGAGGACCTGGCTGCGCCAGCAGCCTTCCTCTTCTCCCCGGCCACTTGCCAGTCGGCGCCGGCCGGAGGAGTCTTTGGAGGAGGCTGCTGGGACGGCTGGTTCCCGGCCTGGGCCTTCTTCTTTTTGGCCGCCTGCTTCGGCCCCGCAGGTGTCGGGGTCGGAGGCGGCTTTGATGGGCCCGATTTCGGCTTGGCCGGGGCCGTCTTTGCCCTCGCAGGGGGCGCCGTCACTGGTGCCGTCCGCACCGTGGCCGTCTTCGCCTGAGGCGGCCTCGTCGTCGTCTGGGGAGGCTTGGACGCGGCCGCAGCCGCGTACGAAGTCGCCGCCAGCGGGGGTCACAGCACGCGGCTCTCCAATACGGAGAACCGCTGCTGGAAGGCGGCCAGCTCCTGTCGCACCAGGTCGAGAACCGAGTCCTCCGCTGGTGTGGGCTGGCCTTTCTCCTTTTGGCCCCGCGGCGGCGCATTCCGCTGGCCGCCTCCCCTGATTGTGGCCAGGTCCGCCTTGAGGGCGGCGTTCTCCCTCTGGAGAGCCTCAATGGCGGCAGTCAGGCGGGTGACCTCCGGCCGCAGATCGGACATATCATCCCTTGCAGCCGGAGCCCCGCCGTAAGTCCGCGTGGCCGCCAAGATGGAGGCCGTGGCTTCGCCGATCGCGTCCTCCTTGCTCTTGCGGTTGCGCTTCCGCGAGATGGTGCGGATGGCAGCCGCCACGGCCTCTTCTAGTTTGGCCTCGCTCGAGGCCAGACCAGTGTTGGGCTCTCCAGAGGGAGGCCCCCTCCCCGAGGTCTTGCCTCGGCCTTTACCCCGCACGCTAGTGGGGATCTTGCGGGCCGAGACAAGCCCCTCCTCCGACGACGACTCATCGTTGCGGGGGCGCTTGAGGAACTCCTTCCTCCTGTCGGCGCCCCCCTCGTCACTCCTGACTGCGCTCCCAGAGACTAAGCTCTGGAAGCTCTCGGCGTCCGATGCCGAGTCGGTCTCCGACCCGAGCACCAGCGCCCCCTTCCTCCGCGGAGCGGCGCTCTGCGCTCGCTCAACGTTCGGTGCCGGTGAGGTGGACGTGCTGGACAAGTCCAGCGACTCCACCTCACGGGCACGTGAGCCTCCCTGGCTCAATGCGGCGACTGCCGGGGTAAAACTGGGGTAAAAGTGTTTGTTGTCCCCCCCAGAGTACGGTGGGACTGACCGGACGTGTCCGGTGCGGGACTCCCCAGCTGCGGAGCAGCTGGGACCCGCCTGGGTATCTTTTGCAAAAACTTTTTCTTCCATTTTGTTTTACTTTTTTAGAGAGGTGAGTTCCTCTGTCCCTACTCCCATTTCCACTCCCCTGGTTCACTTCACGGTTACGTCTAAAGATTAGACGCATACCGGAAGTGAACCTTTCCTCCCCCTTGACCCGATCTCTGAGACCGGGCCCCGCGCCGTCTAGAAGCTCGAGCTAGCTGCTCGATCCTCCAGGCGGCGCGCCTTTCCCTCGGTGTGTCCCTCTTGGTCTGGTTTCTCCCTCTGGGCCCGTCCGGCATGAGTGCCTCTACCGGCATGGCCCCAGAGATCATCGAAACACGCAAGCCCCACCACGACGACAACGTGGGGACACAGTTGGTGGGGTTTAGCGAGACCTGGGGAGGGCTTATCCTGTATATCAATACGACGACATAGTTGAGCGAGTCACTGCTACGTTGCATGTCGCAGGTTCAGCTTCCGCACGGCACAAAAATTTGTATTGTCTAAAGATAATTGTTCCGGGTCTGAATGCTAGTGTGTGTGAGTTTATATGTTTGTTAACCTACCCTCAATATAGGAGTAAATAATGAGCTGTTTATATTATTTTATTTATTTTGTTTATGTTTATTTTATTTCAGTTTCTGATAGCCTAAGAAGAATAAAAGATGGCCAGGTAGTCTCTAGAGACAAAAGATACGTGGTAAGTCATAAATAAGTTAACTAACGGTGAAAAATATTTAGTCCTAGTTAGTTTTATTATGCTGCTATATAAATTGAATCTGTATGTTCCAAATACAGATTATAGCATATAAGTAATAATAGCCACACGAATTGATTTATAAACTTAAGCAACATTTATGGAAATAGATCTGTAGATCTTAGCATACCAAGATTTTACCTACCTAAATTTTTCTACACTTACACTACTCGGTTTCCCCACGATAGCAAAAAAAGGTAGATTAAAAATTAAGTAATGACACACCAACAGCTCTGTGGATTTGCGTGACACTTTGCACAAAGATAGACGGTATAGCCTTACTGTGAAAACTTAATTGACATGATCATGAAGTCATCTGTTAATCCATTCAATCAAAGTTGAATGACTTTTCACTGCAAGGTCAAATCGCGTCAGTATTTATGCAGAATATCATTACAGAATAGACGAGCTGTATTAGGAACTTGATAATACCTACCTACTTTTCTTTGTAATCATTTTGATTATACGCGGACTAAACCTGCTATTGCCATATTATGTTCGCAGGTCTACTTGGTTAAGGCACCGAATTCTGAAAGAATATACGACGAATGGGTGTGTGGGGGAGCACTAGTCTCTACTGTATTCATAGTCACGTCAGCGGCCTGCGTGACTGACGTTGAATACATGTACGCCATAGCAGGATACAAGAAATACGTCCCAGACTCACAGATTGAACAAGATCAATGTACAAAAGCAAAGAAAAAGAAAGTAATATACACATGTGTTCCTATGAGTAAGTAATTAAATTAAAAAATATTGAAATGATTGGTAGGAATAACACACTAACGTCAATCTTTTGGGTCAGTTTTCACTAGACGAGTCATGTGTGTGCCCCTCCCGCTCTAGATGGGGGAAAGGGAGTCTACTGACCACAAACCCACCTTGTTCCTTCAGTTGCCCTCGGAACCTAACAACCCTAGCAGGTAATGGCTCTATTGGGCCCCGTCATTACTGTTGACTGACTCTTCGAGGCGCGCCGTCGAATCGGGCCTGGTCGTTACCGGATGGTGAGCTACCCCCTCGCCGTTAGCAGGGTCGCACCTATGGTGACCGGAGATCGGCTTGCGATCCCAGACGCCTGCGGTTAGCTAACGCTCTGAGAAAAACATTGGAACAAACTTAAATAATAAAAAAAGTACTCAGAGGACAAAAGCACAATTTACAACTTAAGTAGATAAACGGTTTGTGATATTAAAAATCTTCATTTTTTGTCTTGTTTTTTAGAATATGAGTTAGATTACATGAAAACGGAAAAGTGGTCGTTCATAGACATAGCTTTAGTGAAAGTAGAATCGCCATATGACTTCAACGATGACTCGTACAATACGTTGTGTTCGTACATACCAACTGTGATACCTATTAACTACGAAAATAGATTTCAAAAACCTGGTACTGATACTTTGGTGTACGGTTGGGGACATTTAGAAATTTGGAGACAGGTAAGATACTTTTTGATTTAGTAAGATCTTTATTCTTTAATAAAAATCCTTTTTCCACGATAAGAATACCTTCTGGATCTATAGGCCATACAAACATTAGTACTGTGCGGGAATCGAACCAGTGACATGCAGCGCAGCAGGCGATCATTCAACCACTACGCCGTGTCATCTTTATTAACACCTCGGCGGTGTTGTTGCCTTTAAATTGCTTTGATTGTTAGCGACAATTATTCTGAATTCGGAACTCATAGATGGTCCGTGTTTTTTGAATGCCTATCTGCAAGTCATATAAATGATTAGCTATTTTAATTGCTCAATAAGACGATTTAATCATGTAGATTTCACTTATGTGACTTGCAGATTTAATGCTGTATTAATATTCAAGCTCAACATATATTTCTATTATACCTTTGGCAGGACTTTTATAGTTTTAGGAAGTTTTATAGTTGTTTTGCCATATAAATTATTCCTATTGAAAAATTATTCTCAGACCTACCCAAAATATTTCATAACATTCGGCTTCGGAGGAGTCCGATAACAAACACATTATGACCACAGTTACATCTAGATAAAGCTTGAGCGGGAAAAATATTAATTAAATAAAACATAAATGTACCTATAAAACAAGAACGTATTATTTATCTAAAACGTACATATTTAAGGACAAACTGTTGCCCACCACTTCATTTGCGTGGTTTTGTAGACTATAGTTTATATTTGTGCCAAACATCCAAATCTGATCTGCAATTTTTGCCTGATTGACTAACAAGATTCATACATCAGTACTTTTGCATATATAACGTTATTGCAACAATTTGCATTCTACAGTGGCAGTGGCATTAAATCTGTTATTGTACATATATGTATCTGCAGGATTTAAAACTTTATTGAATATATATTAAACGGTGCAACAAGTATGTAGACGTTTTGTCTTACGGAGAAATCCCAAATGCATTGTAATGAAAATATGAAATTAATACGCTTGAATGTTCTCAGGAAGGCGACCACAATAATTACAACCAGGAAATGATGCAATATGCCGCTTCTAAGATAATGGAAAAACCAGCATGCAAGAAACATTATGACATGTTTGCGAGTATGAGTGATATAATAGACCAATTTATGATATGTGCTTTAACGAAGGGTGAAATAAATGATAAAGGGGAGCTTGTCATGATCGGTCCACCGTCACCAAAAGCAGACGGATGTGCTAAGAAGCAGCTTCGAAGTAGCGAAATATTGCTATCGCAGAATGGTTCTCCGATCGATGACGTAAGTTTCTAGGTCTAGTGTTCATTTCATAGTGGTGACCCAGTTTTTTAAATTAAACCATCATTAACTTAATATGAATGTTATTATAAAAAAAATGATTTCCAATCTCGTCTCGGCCACGTACAAGAAACCAAGATCCTACTTTTTTAAAGAGGTATGTTGACAATGATTTTTGTTTAACTGTTTGTTTAAGTGTGAAGATGACGATATTTTTCAAGATCTCTTGAAGGATGATACACGTAGAAAGGAAAAGATTTCAAATCAAACTTATAGAGATTCTTTACAAGATAATAATAGAACCATTTCAAACAGAACCACAGCTCAATCACGGAAACATGGAATTTGTCAGGTACAGTATAATATATGTAGATTAGGCAGATAAAGCGTCAATAGCCTAATCTGCTAAAAATGCTAATCTATGCTAAAAAATGGCTAGTAATGTGATTTATACCGACATTGCTAGATCTCTTTAAAAAAAAAGTTCAATTGAAAACCAGCGTTAGATAACTTTTAGCTATGTGACATTTTGCTGAACTAAAAATTGTTTCACGCAGCTGCTTGTCTTCTTATTTTTAACCGACTTCCAAAAGGAGGAGGTTATAAATTCGGGTGTATATTTTGCAAACGCAAATGAATAGGTTTGATAGCCTACGTACGTCCGCTCCCATCACATCGCCCCACGCGTCCGGAATGCGGCATCGAATTCAACCACGTGAATAGGTACCTAGCCCTCATTAGAAAGGAAACTAGACATCCAATAAAACAGTCTTGTGCGCATTTTTCTCCTTTGAATTAAATATCTAATTAAGTTTATTTTACGCTTTTCAGTGCAGACATGTTTTTGTTTCGAAGTTGATTTAATAACCAATAAAAAAACTTGTTGCCCACTGACACTACCTGTAATAATTTTAAATATTGTTGCTTAAAAATTTAAGTGGAATGTCCATCATATTTTCATCTATGTGCTAAATACGCCTGTGACGATTAGTTTAGTTTAATCAGAAAAGTATTACCTACTGGCAAAATCCGGGACTTTGTTTTGCATTAGAGGTTTTTACACTTAAATTTTAACTCAATTTATGGAAGATGAATAGATTTATGCATAAGACTTATGTAAGTTATACTAATGTTTTCTATTATCTTCAGAACGACCATGGCGGGCCACTAGTCACTTGGGTGGGTGGCAATGAGATTCTCATAGGCATCGCATCTGTTTTCAAAGTGTCGGATGACTTTAAATGCATGGGGCCCTATTTATATACCAGTACGCAGTGTAACGGTGCCTTTCTAGATTGTGTATTAACTAAACATATACACGAAAATACAGGCAGGTGAGTGGGTATTTTTAGATTTTGTTCGGTAGTTTTTGGTCATACGAGACGTGATCGCTCCGGGTCTTAAAAACCGCAATTTATGAGTAGCGATTGGTCAATTTAGGATCGAAAGTACAACTTACCAAAGTCATTAAGTTCCCACCACAGACTCCAGGGAAGAAGGTCTCCTATGAGCTTCACTGTATACTGCACGTGACGACAGTGGTCAAACCTTAAACTCATGCTTTATACCTTCTTATAAATGAAACGGCTTCAGCTCAACCGTTGAGTCCCACAGCTATTGTTTGGAACTCTTTGCTGGCCTCTGTGTCCCCTATCACATATGACCTGTCAGCCTATAAATCAAGAGTGAGCATGAACAGGCATCTTCTGGGCTCATTCGTTCTATTGTAGACCTCATCAATCACTAACCATCAGGCGTGATTGAGATCAAGAAAGAGATTATCCAAAATAAAGAAAAGAAACCAGAATAGACGATTGTTCTGTTTTACTTTAATAATGAGTAATTAATGAATAGCCTACTAATCATTTAATAAAACAGACGGTCCATATGCAACAGTCCACCAATCGAAAGGGGCTACGATACTGTTGAAAGAAACATATCCTGGATAGATCATCCTGCGGGGTAAGTTTGACAAAAGTGTTCTTGTAACGAAAAATATCCAAATACTAAAGACAACAATGGGTCAGGCAGAAAGAGGGATAGCCTATGTTTTTGTGAAAATGTTTCTGTTATCATGCTATGACGTGTATGTTTTATCTACCTACTACAACATTAAGAGTCACGTAGTTATTGGTGAATGGAATTCACAACATTTGAACGGTCAGTAATATAGAAATTTTGTATGAAAATTATAATGGAGAGAAAACGTAGAAATAGTGTTTGCTGGTGTTATAATAACTGTCTTGTTTATGAGAGTTGAAGAAAAAGCAATTTTAAGGGCCTGTGCACACCACGTTTTTTAAACGCGACGACTTCAACGGGCGTCGACGGCACGCTTTTATCCTACAGAGTAGTTTGTTGTCGTTTGTATCGATTCAAACGCGGGGCACTGGTGCGTCTGTATATCTACAAACGCGCGTTTAAAAAACGTGGTATGCATAGGCCCTAAAAGCTTTTCAATCATTTTAAAATTCTGTCCATGAATTAAGTGTATATTATATACTGCTGTGACGTGCCCGTGGCTAAAAAAAAAACAGCCGCACGGCTCGATTTTTGAGGTTAAGCATCGCTTACCGAGGTTGGTCTGTGGGTGATGGGTGACCATCTTGGCATATCAAAATTTCTCCGTGCCTTGGAAAGCACGATAAGATATTGGTACTGGCTATCATCTGTACATCTTGACAGTTGTTGCGGGTAGTTAGAAACCAGAAAACCTGACACTGCTCTTGCCAAAGGGTAAATTGCTACCC
The DNA here is from genome assembly GCA_943138885.2 of Tholera decimalis. Lineage (NCBI taxonomy): Eukaryota > Metazoa > Arthropoda > Insecta > Lepidoptera > Noctuidae > Tholera > Tholera decimalis. Next base: position 18,866,139 of record OW964572.2, on the reverse strand, counting down.
AGATGCTGAGTTGTGGAGGTCAGACAGGCAGTTACTCCATGTAAAACATTAGTCCTCATCTACATCCCATTAAACTGGAAACCGATCCCAACATAGATTGGAATACAAAACAGATGATGGTGATATACAGTATGTTAACTAACAGAGGGCGTTCCCGTTAACCCGCAATAGTATAGCATCCATACATGCTAAAAAAATATTACCATTCGTAAAAAAAAATGTTTTTATTTTTTTAATATTAAAATATTCACTAAAAATTTTAAATTGATATGTAAAAGAAACACTTTGTACACGCGTACGCATCTAAATATATATAATTCAAAGGTGACTGACTGACTGACATAGTGATCTAACAACGTACAGCCCAAACCACTGGATGGATCGGGGTGAAATTTGGAATGCAGGTAGATGTTATGACGTAGGCATCCGCTAAGAAAGGATTTTGCGAAATTACCACGGGATCGGGATTTACACGGGAAAAACTTCCCACGTGGGCGAAGCCGCTGGCACAAGCTAGTTCATAAATAAATTGCGACGTTGCCGTCCTTCAAGTACGCGTGTACAGAGTGTTTCTTTTACGTATCAATTTAAAATTTTTAGTGAATATTTTAATATAAAAAAATAAAAACATTTTGTTTTCAAATGGTAATATTTTTTTTTAGGATATATGGATGCTATACTATTGCGAGTTAACGGGAACGCCCTCTGTTAGTTAACATACTGTATATTAAGCTGTCGACGTTAATTACTATAACATTTAATTTTCATTCTTGCAGGCCAGCAGATAATGAAAAGTTCTCACTAAATAAAAGAGACTGGGACAAAAAGAGCCCCCAAGCAATGCAAAGATTGATGAGGTTTACCACGTTATCGAAAATGGCAAAAGATCAAACGAACTCAATTTTACGGACGCAAAGGTTGTTTCGACAACGGGGATAAAAATTATTATCTACATACATCTGAAGGCGAATTATACATGCGACAATAAATGATTTATTTTTATGTCCAATAAACTAAAATAGTTACATAACTGTTTAACTTACAATAAAACAACTTTTTCATCATCATAAAGGAAATATGAATTATTTAATACTTTATTCCCATTTATAGGTACTATGACATAATCATTCTATGACGGTCCTACTGAAGCTAAAGCCCAAGAAAATTTAACACCAGACTTACGAATCGGTTCGAATTACCCAACTTCTGGGTTTAAGAGTTCAGTCGCTCCATGTAAAACACTTTTTTTTTTGGTGTGGGAAAATCATCGAATGACTTCTTCCGCTCTGGGTCAAGCGGAAGGGTGTGTCAGATTTCTACTGACTAAAAACTCACCCTGTTCCTTCGGCTGCCCTAAAATTACATCTGATTAGACCTGAAGCCGACTTCAACTCACTTGGGAAAGGCTATGCAGATCATGATAATTGACAGTACTTATCAATATCTGCTTAGTAATCATATTTTTTTTCGTTGGATACAATCATCAGTATAGATATTAAACACATATACGTGTATACTGTTTTGGCGCTATTTACAAAACCACAGTCCGCCTCGCCTTGATACGATTGGAGTAATAACTGAATTCTTATGTTCATTTGAAGAAGATCAGTAATTTGCCTCGAGTTAGCACGTAGCTAATTTGTATTTGTTTAGTATTATTTGAAAACAAGATTAGACAGAGAGTTAATAGTATGGTTATGGGTTATGTACCTTTAATTTTTTTATAAACTCAATTTATTAAACCATATTTTGTGATATCATTTTACGATCATACCCGCCTCACATCAGATTAGAAAATTAAATGAAAACACCCTATTTGTTATACTTATACAAGATAACAAGTCAAGTACTTACTATGTTATTATTACATATTAAAGGGTTTCAGGTTGTCAATTTGTCACAGGGTAAAATTTCTGAAGTAGTTCAGTAGGTATTTATAGACAAAGGGTGAATATTAGTGCATTTTCTGTTTAAAAAGATTACCAATTGTTAGAAGTACAAACAGAGAGAGCATCCGACCACATACACAACATATGTATCGGATTTCCCAACACCAGGAAGGCCGCGGCGATGAGAAGTTGAGTAAGGCAAGGACCAAGAGGTGTACTTCTAGCAGACCTGCGGCAGGGACTTGAATAAGAGATGATAGTCTCAGTTTTTATAAATATGTACTAATCACGTAAATTAAAATAGACTTAGCTAATAAAATTTTATAACGATGAAATACATATTTATATGAATGCCATAAAAATATATACCTATAATGTATAAGATTACGGGCTAGTAGAGAGGATCTTTGACCAGCTTTTTGAAGATGTTAATGTTTTTAGCGAGTCGGATTTTAGATGGATGTGAGTTCCATAATCGTACTGCATGGAAAAAGGAGTGGAAATAGAATTTAATTTGAAATGTGGGACTTGCTTGGCTCTAGGTCTAACGGACTTGTGGACCTCAGCCATCCCGTATAAGACAAGACCCGTGTCGCGTGGGGAGTGTCAGACTTTGTCCCCGCTTGACTCTAGTCCCGCTCGTCTAGTCTAACCCTACGGCAACACGGGGAGTTTGTCAATAAGAATCTAACAGACCCTTGTAGCCACCCTCTGGCTGAAGACATCCATGAGGTTTTCCACTTCAGGTAACGAGCGAAGCATCGAAATGTTGAAGTGCAGCGGTGTATGAGCGTATGATAGTTACATTAATTGATTGCAAACTTTGCATGCAGACTCAATACAAATAATAGAAAAATATGCTTAAAAAACTTAAAATGATTTTCCAAGTAAATGAAAATACTTTGCATTTCAATCACTGTGTGTGTACACCGTAAAATTGATATTTTTACATTTCTAAAACCCACGCAATGTTTCGATTTGAAAATGTTTACCTATAAACTGAATTTTGCACTGTTTCTATTCTTTTTTCAAGGTAAGCTGTTGAGTTTTTAATGTTTAACAATGTCTGGTTATCTTAAGAGGTAAATTTAAAGCGGCAGTAATCCATATACGAGTTTAAAGGGACGCCGACTTGGTAAGGTGGAGCGATACCATAAGATTCGTTTAATTAAGTCTTATATACGCTCAATTGCCACCTCCGTAGCGTATGGTAGAGGTAAAAACCGTATAACGTAGCGTGGTTATCCTTTCCCTACTTCAAAAACTTCGAACAATATTCAAGTTATTTGAGTGAGCTTAGATTTTTTTTTTCTTGTTTCTTGTAGTTACACTTTTGTGAGTTCTTCAAGACACACCACAATATTTTCTCAACGCATAAAAGCTTATGAAGTTATTATTAGCAAAAAATATCCATAAGCTAGTTTGTCTCCATAAACATATTTTATTATTTTTACGATAAAATCGAAACAACGTATGCAAAACCGCACAAACACATAAAGCTTCCTACAAATTCACAAACTTTACAATATGATTGAATATAAAGAAGAAATGATTGAATATATAAAGAGGAAATAAGTTTTGAGTTATTTTATATATCTACCTATTTTATTGTGATTTTCTTTTTGCATTTGGAATATATTGAAACTCTTGAGAACATAAGAGATTTATCAGAGAGTATTTAACCTAGAGAGCTTATAGGCCGATTTCTTTGAAGAACACAACTCACCAATACGGGTTGGGAGGCAAGGAAAAATAAAAATGTACTCTGTGAAAAACGCGCTACTGCAATTGGTCAGTTCAAAGTCAAGCTTCATAGATATGCCGAGTTAGGGATTGCTCTACTTGATTGAGGGAAAGTTATCGATATCGATAAAATGAACTTAAACATTATAAAATTACTCAATAAAATCACATAATAATATTTAATCATTATCAGTCTCAATTACAAAAAGAAAAACAAGTATGCTGTTATTATTGATTTTTAAAATGAATTAATTTGGTAAATGTTTTTTGAATTAAAGTTTTAGGGTCCTGATTGTTTTTGCTAAGAAATGATAACCGAGCGTCTACATATTTCTGAATTATGCATCTTGCTAATTCAATCAAATGATTGGTAGTTTCTATTTCATATAATAAATTATACCCAATCAGTGATTTTAAAACCGATCTCATAAAATAATTGGAATTATATTTCTGAGATAGCACTTTCGAACCACTCTCGTTGATCGCCCTTTTAATATAAATTTCACAACGACGACAAATTTCTATTACTGTGGTGGATCCGTACAATAACTTGTTTTAGTGTCTTTTTGAAATTGTAATGCGTTTTGATTTGTAACACCAATCAACGCTCCAATACAAGTTAGGCATTTTATTTGCTTTATCAGAGCATGGACAATGTAGCCGGCCATATATTATTTTTATATTTTATTTTTTTATATTTATTTTATATTCCATAATAAATATATTTTCATTAAAATCAGATGTGTCAACAACTGTAGCTTCAGCAGGCACTAGGTAATAATTATTTTTTGGTGGTACTCACTGTAAGATCAATGAAAGGCGCGGGTCAGCAGCAGACTGGTTTATTCTAACAAACTCAAATACGTTTCTCCATGTTGCTAAGTAAACAACCTGACAGATGTCACACATCTCCCCACCAAATTAACAATTATCCTCTAAACAATAATACACCTTAAATAACTAATAACAATAATATCATAAATCTAAAGTACAACTACAAATTAAATAAAACACCTTTTTGCTCTATTGAAAGCGCGCAGTGCTCGAGCGGATGCACCAAGCGGAGCGGGTGACGGCGGCTGGGATGATGGTCCTGGTCCTGGGTGAGGCAATGACAATGACTGCTTGGGTTGAACCTGTGGTGACTTTAACACCTCTAAAGGCTGCATATCCTTATTGTCACTCTCACCACTGGATGTGTCCTCGGGCAGTTCACCTTCGACTCTGCTATCGACCCCTTGTGTGCCTCCCTTTGAACCCGTATCCTCAGCCCCAGCCACACCACTCATTCGGGACAATGAATACCTATTTCTACTGCTAGCTGGAATTATTTGGTCGGCATGTCTACGCCATTCCACGCCGTTACCAATGTCCACTTGGTACGAAACTGGACCCGTTTTCCTAATTACTGTGGCTTCTTTCCACTTGTCCCCTCTCGCCGTGTAATCGCGCGCAATGACCGCATCCCCGACGCTGAATTCCCTATTAGTCCCTGAGCACCGGGCTACCTGTCGCTCTTGTTTAGCGCGCACCGTGGCTGCCACGTCCGGCCGCAACGCATCCAGAATGCTGCGCAAGCGCCGCCCCTGGAGCGCTACTGCCGGTGAGACTCCAGTGGTCGCGTGCTCACAATTCCGGTATTGTAAAAGAAATTTACTGAGAGCAGCATTAACGTCGTCACCCTCGTACATCGCCCTTTTTATAGCTTTCTTTATTGTTTTAACGGCATTTTCAGCCGCACCATTTCCCTGAGGTCTATAAGGAGCCGAAGTTGAATGTTTTATACAATTTTTATCGCAAAATATTTTAAACTCTTGAGAAGAAAACGGAGGGCCATTGTCCGTCACGAGCTGCGACGGTAAACCAAAACGTGCAAATACACTTCTAAAAGCCTTTATTGTAGCCGCAGCATGTGTGCTACGCATCGGCAGGGCCTCTATCCATTTAGAATGCGCGTCCACCATTATAAGGTAACGCCCGCCCCCGCAATCCGCAAAGTCGGCATGTACACGCTGCCACGGGTGTAGTGGGAACTCCCACGGATGCAGCTGTGCGTGTGGCGGCGCGTCTTGCACCGCGCGGCACGCCCCGCACGCTTTACACACTTCCTCAATGTCACGATCTAAACTCGGCCAGTAAACGTAACTCCGTGATAAACTTTTCATTTTGTTCATGCCAAGGTGTCCCTCATGGACTTCATTTAGAATATCGTTTTGAATAATCCCAGGGATTACTATCCTATATTTATACATAACACATCCTCGATCTACTAGTAAATCATTTTTCCTGGCAAAAAATGGTTTTTCCTGATCGCAGCTCGGGCTTGACGGCCAACCGAAAAGCACATAACCTTTGATTTTACAGAGCAAAGAATCTCGTTCTGTTTCTCTTGCAATATCTTTGAAACATATGGGCATCGACTCTTCTACGAGGTTTAAATAATCTACGGTGTCTACAAAACGACCCTCTCGAGGTAAAGGTAACCGTGACAAAGCATCAGCCGGTCCGTTGTCCGCCGATCGCACGAATTCTATATTAAAATCGTATGCAGCCAGGCGCGCTGCCCACCTTTGTAAACGACTTGCAGCCGTTTGCGGGATTCCCCCTTTTTCCCCAAAAATATGCGTCAACGGTTGATGATCGGTGCGCAGTGTGAAGCGCCTTCCGAACACATATTGGTGATGTTTGGTGACACCAAACAGAATATGACAAAATACACTGCTCGTACGCATGTTTCAAATCGATTTTAGTGAATTTATCACCCCCACTAAGGTTAGCAAACAACTCTTCGATTCGCGGCAATGGGTAGTAGTCTCTTTTTAATTTTGGGTTGATAGTTATCTTATAATCCCCACAAATACGTATGTCACCGTTTTGTTTAACCACGGGGACTATTGGCGTTCCATACTCCGAGTAATCTACCCGATAGATCGAACCGTCGGCCTGCAGGCGCTCGATCTCCCGCTCGACACGTGCGCGTAATGCTAACGGTACGGGTCTCGCTCGCACGTAAACCGGCTCCTTATCTGTTAGCTGTAGTCGTATAGACTGTTTACAAGTACCTAGCTTATCACTAAATACTTCGGGGAATTCTTTACATAACTCGTTAACTATTTCATCCTCTGTGATTTCATAGAGTGTAAATTGTGTAATATTTAAAGCTCGCATCCAATCTCGGCCTAACAAAGGCCGCGCCCCACCGTTAATAATGTAAAGTCGTAAAGATTTATTTTTCACTTCCCCCAAACAAACATCTACCTCAATGTAACCAAGCGAATCGATTCGTGAACCTGAGTAGCCACGTAAAACTAAGTTATCGGATCTAATCCGTTTATGTGAAAATAAACGCTGGTACACCTTCTCGCTTATAGCGGAAATCCGACTACCAGTGTCCACTTCACACTCCATATTAACATTATCTACCTTTAATTTAATAAAGTATGGTTTGCTACCTTGAGCTGTCACGGTCACGTTGAACAAACCCTCATCTGATTCGTCCCCGTTAACATAATTCTGTCGAGCAACCTTACCGTGCACCTCTTGACACATAACCTTTAGGTGCCCCTTTTGTCCGCACTCATCGCAACTGTAGTTTTTGAACCGACACCTGTCCACCGGATGTGCCCTGCCACAGCGCCAGCAGGCCCGCGCGCACCCGGACCTGGTGCCTGCGCCGCCGCCTGCACTGTTGCCTGCACCGTGTGCTGCCGCCGCGGCTCCCCCGCCTGCGCCCCTGCTGGACGCCCCCGCTAGAGGGCCACGCGGGCGTGTTCGTCCGCCGCGCGCGTAATGCAGGCCGTCGCCCGCCTCGCCGCCTGCCGTCATGGATGAGTCCGCCGCCGCCGCCGCCGTAGTGCCGCTCACCTCCGCATGTTTCTCAGCTGCTTCTAGAGCCAGCGCTAGCTCCACTGCCTCTTTATATTGAATCTTCTTCTCAGCGAATATTCTGGACCGCATGACGTCGTTTGTAAGACCTGACACGAACTGGTCTCGCAAATTCTCTTCCAAAGTCGAACATGACTTACACTTTCCGAAATTGCACGTTGACGCAAGATGCTTTAGCGCCTGTAGGTACTCTGTCAGGGACTCGCCTGCACGCTGTCGACGTAACCTGAATACGTGACGCTCGGCAATCTCTGAACGTTGCGGTTCCAAATGTTCCGACATAAGTTTCACCAGTGCATCGTATGTTTGGTCTTCTGGCAACCCGGGTGAACACAGGTCGCACATCAGCGCGTAAGTTTCTTCCCCCACGACCGTTATTAACATAGATACCTTCAAATCTTCTGCAATATCGTTTAATTTGATGAACTGGTTGACACGACGAATGTATGCTGGCCATTGTTTTGAGCTCACCGCAAATGGTTCTATTTTACCGATAGGCATGGTTCCAAAAAAAAAAAATTTTAAATCCCGTTCTCGTCGCCAATGTAAGATCAATGAAAGGCGCGGGTCAGCAGCAGACTGGTTTATTCTAACAAACTCAAATACGTTTCTCCATGTTGCTAAGTAAACAACCTGACAGATGTCACACTCACCACCATTAGATGATTAATCTAATGACTCCTCCCTCCTACATACACTTAACCCGTGGACTTGACATCGAAACAAAGGAACCTGTTTCTTTTTCCTGAGTGGGAAAATCATCGAATGATTTCTTCCGCTCTGGGTAAAGTTGAAGGGAGTGTTAGACTTCTACTGACTAAAAACCGACCCTGTTCCTTCAGCTGCCCTTAAGTTCCGGGGCCGTGGAATCTCATAGAGACCATTACCGCATTCCCGGAACCAAAGTAACTAACGAGGGCGATATTGTAATGCAAAGGTCCAAGTTAATTAATATTAGACTCCGTCATACTATTTGAAGCCTAGAAAGATTGGATATAGGTATTGTGGCGTAGTGGTTTAGGTGGAGTAAAAATAAAAACAGAAGACCACAGGTTTACAGCATCTATTTGAAAAAGGGGGGGTGGGTTCGGTTCACACTGGGTTCCCTCACTGGTCGAAGGTATAAAATGGTACTGCCCTGAGCTCAGGCCGCGACGCACGCAGACCGGCGGGCCGATCCCGAAGTGAAGTGAGGGAACCCAGTGTGAACCGAACCCACCCCCTTACCAAATAAATGCTGCAAATCTGTGGTCTTATCTTTTATTTTTACTACCACCTAAACCACAACGCCACAGTATCTTATATTATTTTGACTTTTCTCAACATTATATCAATAAAAACCAAACTAGAAACCAATATTGCCTAGTAACCTTATCCATCCACTTTTCTTTTTAATCTGGAATCTCGGGAAATCTAAAATGAAAACATGCATGTCACATAGAAGAAAAAATATCAGAACTTTCTCCTTTTTAGGGTTCCGTAGCCAAATGGCAAAAAACGGAACCCTCATAGTTTCGATATGTCTGTCCGTCTGTCTGTCTGTCTGTCTGTCTGTCTGTCTGTCTGTCTGTCTGTCTGTCTGTCCGTCCGTACGTATGTCACAGCCATTTTATTCCGAAACTATTAAAACTATACATGTGAAACTTGATAGATAGATGTATTCTGTAAACCGCTTTTCTATTTTAAAGAAAAAAATTAAAAAATATTTAAAATAAAGGGGGTCCCCATACATGGAACTAGAACTGAAAATATTTTTTTACATGAAACCTATGCGTGTGTGGTATTTATAGACAGGTCTTTAAAAATGATATAAGGGTTTCTAGAACCACTTTTTCATAAAGTCAATCGTTTAAAAGATATAAGCTTCCAAAGTGGTAAAATGTGTGTCCCCCCTCTAACTTCAATAATAATGGAGCGAAAAATCTAAAAAAAAATATATATCTGTAGATCTTAATGTAAACTTTCAACCAAAATTAGTTTGAACGAAATCGGCTCATCAGTTGTTGATATACAGCATATTTTCTAAAACCACAAATATAACTTTGTAATTCATACAAACACTATGAAAAACAAAGTTATTTAGCGTAGTTGTAAAAATGTAAATAAATAAGCTAGTTTTAAGAAATTTTAAGTTTATTTTTATTCGTCAAATAAATATACATAATTATTATATTATATTATTATAGTTACTACGGAACCCTTCATGGGTGAGTCCGACTCGCACTTGGCCAATTTTTTTAAAGTCGGTTAATGTAGATAGGTATTTTATGACAACTATCTGAATTGAATTACAAAAAAATAAGTTTAATTTTATAATTATCGATATCGTATCCAGCCGTTATAGGTAACAGCACAGATTTTTACGATAAAAATACAGATGAAAAGACAGGGATAAAAGAATAAGAATTTCTTCATGTAAGAAAGAGACATTTCCAAAAGACATCAACGTGCGACACAATTTTGTCCTTGACCACCCAAACCACCATTTTAAATGGACCTCTGTGGTAGCTTATAATCGGATTAAATGATAAATAATTTTCATATTATTTTATTACTGATGAATAGTTATGTCATCCATTTGGTATCTAGATGTCTGGGAATGTTTTCCACACCACTTCAACGTGCATGAAAGCATTATTATGCGTTATAAATTGGATACAAAAATTTAAAATTTGTAATTGTTTAGCATGCACACAGGCCTAATACTTGGTCACAACTAAAATGGTTCGTGTATCGTAGCCAATATATAGGAGCAAAAACTCGCATAGTTTTCGTGCGTCGGGGCAATGTATGTGCGATCAAGTGGTTTTCAAATCAGTGAGATTTATATATCTAATAGCTTCTGACCGCGACTTCGTTCGGGTGGGAGGATTTTTCTGCGTGAATCCCGATCCCGTGGGACCGGGATCAAAAGTAGTCTTGATATTCCAGGATGCCAACTATCACATCGTAGTACATCATTTTATGTAGCATCAATGGTTTTCTCAACGCAAGCGAAATAATAAATGTTCATAGGCAAAATTTTGCTGTTACATTATTGCAGTTTCCTTAAGGATCCTTATTATTTTTCAAAATAAATAATAGCCTATGTGTTATTCCCATAACATAGTTTTCTATTGGTGAAAATGGCTCAAGTCGGTCCAATAGTTTAGGAGCCTATCAACCTAACAAACAAACAAACAAAAATCTTTTCTCTTTATGATATTAGTATACACATTCTTGTAAATAAATATGTCAATAGTTTATTCAAAAGTGAAAACTAAAGCACGTTATTTGATCCAACGAGCGTACTACGTGACATCACGCTAGTGTGACAAACGATTGCGTGACAGTAGTTCGACACAACGGTAGCGCGACAGTACTTGTAATTCGACAGTATGTTGGTATAGTATTACAGTAGTTTGAAACTACCCAAGTGTGACAAACGATTATGCGATACTGCCATCTGAAGATATAAGACAAGAGTACGGTAAACGAAAAATATACTAACTGTTCAGCACCAAGCCAGCCAACGGTAACTGGTATGTTGAACTGTCCGCGATTACACGGAGCTTGAACGTTGATTCTCAAGAACAGTTACACAATAGCCTTGGCTTACCTGAGCTGTAGACGCCAAGCGAGGATCTGTTCTGATCACGTCCGTGTGTGTGTGTGTGAGTATATTTGAAAGGTGTAATGTGAGCAAGTGTTGATGGACGAAGGTTCTCAAAGATGCAGGTCCTCACAACGCGGTCCGGCAGCAATCACAGCACAAACTTCGCACCAGATTGAAGCAGCTATTTATCACTAATTCACAATTACTTTCAGAAAATTCGCGTGCCATTTGGTCTGGCGTCATCATGGCGGTATTGTTCCAAAATATCCCAGGTTTTCGTCAATTCGGGATTACAATTTCAACTTATCGTTAATCGCGACCAAATTATCGGTTACAATAGGCGATTCCACTGGATATTTCCAATTACAATAAAATCAAAAGGTCCCAAAGAGCGGACATTATTCCAACCTAACAAAGGTTATCTGTCAAGTCAAGTTATGTCAAGAAAAGGTGCGTTCGGAAACGTTCGGTATTAAACACTAACATTAAAACAATTTTTATGTTTTTAGGTTACATTTGTCAAAGAAGAATACAAGAAGGAGTGGTAGTGAATACAGAAAAAAGATATGTGGTAAGCAGCAAGAATGTTTCGACAGTAATATAAGTTATAAATACTTTTATTTTAAATATTTTTTATTTCGGTTGAGCTCGCTCTTGATCTCGATGACACGTGATGGTAAGCAAAAGATGAGATCTACGATGGAACGAGTGAGCACAGAAGATACCTGTTCAGGTCAAATGTGGTAGGAAACTGAAGCCAGCAGAAAGTTCCACACCTTGTGCGCATAATGAATGTAACTCAACTCAACTTAAGCACTGTCATACAGTTGTTGGAATTGATTGTATCACAATCCAAGATTGAGAGTTTTTTCGTGAAAGTTAGATTGTAATGATAATAATAAAGAAATTACTAGAACTGAAAGCAAAAAAAATACGTCGTTCGAATTTGTTACCACTACCGGGGTTATATCGAAACTAATATCGAATAGTTTAAAACTAGCCAAAGGGTTAAAGGCCGTTCATATTTTGAGAAAATTATAATAATATTTTTTTTAATAGTACCTACGTGTACATTTGGTGTTCATATATTTTGCGGTCGAGATTTTGATACAGAGATTTTTATGTTTTAGTAAGTAGCACTGCGTATTTAAGTAAAAGACATACAAATATACTAAGTATAATAAAAACATTAAGTATGCTTTTTCTAGGGCAGTCAGGTAAAAAAATATACGTCTTGAAAATATCATAGTTCAATGCTATGTCCAAAGAGTATGGCTATGTCAACATTTTTCCATCGATAAGTTACAGATAAAACCATTTTTCAGAAATAACGTGTTTTTCCTAATTGGAACTAGTTTTTAATACTTAAATGCTTTCGTTAAAACTTCAGTTAAAATCAGTCTAAAATCAACTTTAGTTAAAGTCAGTTAAAACTGTTCCGACTGAGATTAAAGTTCATCGTACCTTATTCTGACTGGTCGCGAGACCTCATCCTTTTTAATTTTAAGATATTTAGATTATTTTATATTGCATGTTAACTAATGTTCCTTAACAATGTTCCTTTTTGAAAATTTAGGATTGTGTTCTGTTGAATTGTTTGATTATTTTATTTACTTTTAATTAATATTGTCACATTGGCAACTACTTTATGTCGATATTCCCTAAAATGTTCCTTTAGTATAAGATTATTATTTTTATTAGGACTAGGGTATATACATGACTCTGTGTTCTAGTCTCTAGATCTTTTTAACCGACTACTAAAAAAGGAGGAGGTTCTCAATTCGACGCGTATATTTTTTTAAATGTATGATCACCGATTACTTTTTTTTGTTCAAAGGTGTATATTTCGCAGGTGGTCCCATTGTCACCAAGTCAGGATCTGATGATGGGATCCTGGAGAAATCGAAGGAATTTTTCAAATATTAAATTTTTCAAATACCCATAACAATTTGAGCATTTTTTATAGAAAATTGTGCAGTTGCATTCGAAAAGCTCCATTTGGTGAAGTGGAACTGATGATGAAGACCACACATGGCCACCAGAACTACTCAATAATAAGTAGGTATTTCATGGGTTCCGATTCGATTACTTGAATTTGGTTACTAAGCACCTTACGAATGGTGAAGTGAAGCTGATGGAGAATTACCAGGAGACCTCCTCAAAAATTAACAGCCCTGGATCGGGAATTAGTTTAAAGGTTATAAATAGTTGACATTAAGACGTTTTTACTTATCTTTTTTAGTTGGCCAGCTAAAAAAACCAGATAAATTACAACGCGGCCAACTAAAAAAGAGAAATAAAAACTTTATTACATTAAATTAAACAGACTTCCAGAAAACACTGCAAAGTGAAAAATTACTTTAATTTCGGAAGTCGTTGTTAGTTAAAAAAACCAGATAAATTACAACACGGCCAACTAAAAAAGAGAAATAAAAACTTTATTACATTAAATTAAACAGACTTCCAAAAAACACTGCAAAGTGAAAAATTACTTTAATTTCGGAAGTCGTTGTCGAATATGAAAATACAAAACCAAAGACACAATAATTAATATTTTTAAAACTAAGTAGGGTAAAACGCCCGATAGTCAGCCATGCACCAGTACTCAGCCTTTACAGACTTTATTTCTTTACAAATAGTGTTAAAATTTGTGTACATCACTAAAATATCATTTAAATGAATCCTTGTCTCTTGATTGGCTAATACGGACACATACGAACCAATATTCTATCAAGTAGACGAGCTATGCTCTTTCATTTGCACCGCCGTCACGGACATGACGAGACACGCCATTGTTACTGTTTTTTTTTCTTCAGGAAACCCGTCAAGTTTTCGGTAAGTTTTTGTGTTTATATATTGTTATTTGCGGTGGATGATTATATTGTATTACGATAAAATGTTTATTTTGCTATAAAATCAACTATTACATGCATTTTATTTGTTTAATATGTTGTAAATTAGGTGGCTGACTGCTGGGTTGCGAATTTTGATTGCAGATCCAGTGCTCAGCCATAAGTGGCTGACTACTAGTTTTCTTGGGAATATCTTAGATTTAGCTAAAATTAACGAAACGAATTAATTTCAATTTGCTCATTACTTTGGGCTTAACTTTTCTAACACGAAAAGTGTATTTTACCAGTAGTCAGCCGCATACAAATGTAAATGCATGTTAGTGTCCGACCAATGGGTCTACGAATCCAGTAACCAGCCGTCAGTCCTGTTGCACTAAAAGCACCTTAAAGCTTTTTTAATTAGAGTTCAATTTATGCACAGTTATTTTAGATTGAAAATCACTTGTTTTAGATTTCCATCATGTCCAAGAGACTAATCCACCAATATAAAGAAGAACAATTTACAGAGGCTATGGCGGCGATTAGAAAAAGAATGAAAATTAGAGAAGCCAGTCGAGTTTTTAAGGTTCCGCGAGGGACAATACATGATCGACTACATTTAGGTAAGGGTTCCAGATTTGCCCTGTAAAATGGGACCGGATTCAGTGCTGACCAAAACTGAAGAAACTACATTGAAAGACTGGTGTATAGCATTAGCGAAATGTGGCTTCCCATTAAAACGTGATGATCTCAATATCGTCCATAATATTATATCATCGAGTCCAGAGCTCAGACTGCAGCAAAAAAGCTAGGAATCCTACATAGGGTGAGGCGGTACTTCACGCCTGGACAGCTTCTGAATCTATATAAAGCACACGTCCGTTCCTGCATGGAGTACTGCAGCCACTTGTGGGATGGCTCTGCAAAATACCAACTTGCTGCACTGGACTCGATCGAGCGCAGGGCTAAAAGGCTTACAGGTGACGAGGCGCTATCGGACAAAAAAGCTTCATAGCCTGGCTCATGGGCGAACCGTTGCTTGCTTGTCGGTTTTCTACAGATTGTACTTCGGGGAGTGAGCGCAGGAGCTCCATGACCTGATCCCTCCATCTCCCTTTCACTACCGGTCTACCAGACGCACGGCTGGATACCATCCACACTTGGTTGATATACCGTCTTGTCGTACCAAGCGCTTCTCCTCCACATTTATTGTGCGCACTTCCAAGCTGTGGAATTCTCTGCCGGCCTCTGTATTCCCTGCCACTTATGACCTTTCAACCTTTAAAGCAAGAGTAAACAGGCATCTTCTGGGCTTGCTCGTTCCATCGTAGGCCTCATCTATCGCTTACCATCAGGCGAAATCGAGGTCAAGAGTGAGCTCATTCTGAATTAAAAAATAAATAAAAAAAGTCTGAAGATAAAAGACCAAACAAAAATAACATAAAATCAATTCCAAAGAGTGGACACAATTTGAAAGACAATAAGAAGAGGAAGGAACAGAAAATGAACGAAATAATGAGTAGGTAACATACTTAAAAGACTTGAAATTAAGGCAAAGAAAGAAGAAGAGAAACAAAATGAGAAAGAAGAAATACAAAAAGGAAAGCGGAAATGCTGTTAAATTCTAACAGAATAAGATGTAATAATTGTGTAGAGGAAATGACTAGCGATACCGAAATAAAAAAAAAAACGACTAGTCAAATATTGGATGTGATAATTGCCCTGCATGGGTACTATTTAAAATGCACTGAATTCGCTGAGAATATGTATGAAAATATATACAATAGGAAATTTCTATGCCAAATATGCAAAGTTAGTGAGGGGCTGACTTTAGGGTAAGCCATGGCTGACTTGTGGAGAAATGAGGCTGAGCACTGGGAAAAAGTGCCATAATAGGATTATTGTTATTTTTTTCTATAATTCTAACAAAAGTATAATATTTTGTTAATTTTTTCAGTAAATTTAATAAATAACTTTTCACAAAAGAGTGGTTATTTTTATGCATAGTGTTTCATGTTTAAAATATTAATAAACTAAATTTAATTCCTCACTAAAAGGCTGACTATTGGGTATTTTACCCTATATCTTGTTTTAAATCCCAATTTGGTTTCTCTAGGCTAGTTTTAACTAAAGTTCGGAGTAGCAACTAGTTTTGTCTGAAAATTTAATATATCAGTGGTAAATTCTAGTTTTGACTAGGTATTTCTAGTTTTAACAAAGGCATTTAGTAAAAACTAGTTTTAACTAGGGAAAACGAGTTCTAACTGTAACAGATATAACTATCACAATTCCCTGGTGTTCATTGCCATACAACTCATTACACTCTGTCCTGACTAACCTTCTTGAAAAATTGCACAACGAAAAACTAAATCAACATTACAACGCTTCGTAACGCCATCTATCTTTCTGTATACAACGTAAACGGTATACAACCTCTACCCGAGTAAGATTGAGAAAAAGACTGAAATCCTAGGTTTTATTACGTCCCGCATGTAATCAATAGATGGCACTTAAACAAAATCAACCTTAATACGCGAACCGAAATCTATGTTTCACTTTTTATGAAAACTAATACCACCATCAATACCACCATCCTCATGGATGGTGGTATTGATGGTGGTCTTTTTGCTTTTTATTTTCACCATTTCTATAATAGTCTTCATATATTTAACCGAAAATGCAACTAAAATACGGGCTGAACTCAAAACTCATGTTATGTTGCGGATATTTTTTTTTATATGATATACATTTAAAAAAAAACAAAAATATGACTTGAACGTAGGTACCTACTAAAAAAGCCCCTCTGGATAAAACAGCTAAAAAGTTCCTAATCAGGAAACTTAATGTTTATTTAAATTGATTTGCAGTTTAAAAATTGATTTGTTTGGAGCTTCTTAGCACTTTTTGAGTATTTTTTTATTTCTTATGACCTCGATCTGGCCTGATGGACAGTGATAGATGAGGTCTACAATTGAACGACCGAGCCCAATAGTTGCCTGTTCACTCTTTCTTTAAACGCAAATAGAGGTTTTCATTGTTTAATAACGGGTCATTCATTTTTCAATTTCGAAAGTAGGTAAAGCTAAATATAACACAAAAAACTTTTTAGCAAAAAATAAAACCGACTTCCATATCAAAACACTACAAAGCCAAAAATTACTTTAATTTTGGAAGGCGGTGTCAAAAAAAAAGAAAATAATTAATTTTGTAGTATTTTGATATGGAATTCAGTTTTATATTTTGCTAAAAAGTTTTTTTCACGCTTTTTAGTAGGTCGGTTTGTAATTAATAATTTATCTAGTTACAAAAGCCAAAATGAGAACTATTTATCACCTTTTACAAAATATTGCTTTTCCCGATGCAGAGCCGTTAATTTTTGAGGAGTTCTCCTGGTACTTCACCATCAGCTATACATCACCATATGCATTGTGACGAGCATAAAGTGCTTGACATGCATATTCAAGTAATCGAATCGCAATCCACTAAATACTTACTATTGAGTAGTTTCTGTGGCCATCTGTGGTCTTCATCATCAGTTCAACTTCCCCGAATGGTGTTTTTCGAGAGCAACTGCACAAGGTACTATTAGAAATACCCAAAACGCTATAGGTGAGCTTATAATATTTGAAGAGTTCCCTTGATTACTCCAGGATTCCATCATCACATCCTGTCATTTCATAAAAATGGGACCAACTAGAAAGTATACCCTATCAAACGAAAAAAAAAATCCAAATTGGTCCAGCCGTCTTCGAGTTATGAGGTAACATATATAAAAAAAGTTCAAGATAAACTGAGAACCTTTGCCTTTTTTTGAAGTCTGTTATAAAGCAAAGATTATAAAGTTTGGACTTTGCCATTAACATTCCATTACCATTCTGTTTACTCGTATAGTTATATTATTTGACATTTGGAATTTATGACTGTAAGCAATAGTAAAATGATTATTTTAATTTAATTTTATATGGGTCATGGACCTGCAATAAATGAATTTTATTTTTTTTTATTTATTTATTTTTATTAAGTGTGAGAGACAATGTCATTCAAATGGCTGACCCGGAATTTTTCGCAGCATGCGATTCTTTTGAGGTAATTTTTTACCAATTTTTCGCACTTTTCGGGCGGTATCTCGGCCATAACCTGAGTAATGTTGGTTTTTAATGCCTCTAGAATTCGAAGATTATTCGCGTAAGCACGGTATTTTGAATAGGCCCACAGAAAAAAATCTAATGGTGGCAAATCGCATGATCTTCGCCCAAACGTGAAATTACGCGATCAGGAATCTTCTCACGCAAGTAAGCCATAATTGGTCATGTTGTGTGGCTTGTTGCCCCATCTTGTTAGAACCACGTATTGTCCAAGTCATAACTTCAATTGCCGGCCAAAAAAAAATCGGTTAACATTTGACTATATCGCTCCGAATTGACTGTAACCGTCCGCCCATTGGCATAGTGTATTACATTCTCTTTGATTGGCATCTTCGAAAAATACGGACCGATGACATCATTCGACCATAGAGCACAATAGTACTGTAATGCTTTCACTCTCTTCAAATTTCTTCACAATTTTACCAATTGCTTGCGTAGTCAGTCGATTATGCCGACAATTAACTATCGCGTAATGAGCTTTAAGTGGCTATGTTTGAATCACCATTTTTGTAGTAACTTTTAATCGTTTTAACGTGTTGTTCAATAGTCAAGCGCAAAGAGAATGTAATACACTATGTTTGTCAAGCGATCCACTGTCGTAAATGGCAAACATTCAACCAAGGATCTTCTATCTGGTACAAGTTCCTTGCATTCAACTAATATTATGACACTTCATATGACAAATCAGTTGGACAGGTATCAAATGCCAGCGCTACCAACTTGAAACCACGAAATGAATAACTCTGTATTCTTTTCGAAGTAGATTGAATTTTAAAATAATTTTCTAGGTATATCTTCTTAAAGCATCCATCTCACCAAAATTTTATGACGGCTGGCTTTGTGGCGGGGCATTAGTTTCTGAGTGGTACATTGTGACGTCAGCTGCGTGTGTCACTGACGTCCCTCACCTCTATGCCATAGCAGGATACAAGAAATACGTCACTGATCTCGAAATCCATAAGGATCCGTGTACCAGAGAGAAGAAAAAGAAGATCGTGTTTATATGCACGCCAAACGGTAACATGTAAAGAAGAATAGCGTATTTATCTAAAATATTTTATTAAATCCGACATTTAAAATTCTGAAAAATATTGGACACGTATTTTTCTTTCTTCCTTAATTAAAAAGATGAAGACGATATTAAAATTTTACGTGAATTTACGTTGTGTTATACTTTTTAGCACTATGTGACGTCAGTAGCCCAGCTCCTGAACTTTGAAGCTTTTGATCTTTGATTTTTTTTTTCATGAATTTGAAACGGCAGAAAATACGTGTACAATATTTTTGTAAATATAATTACCGGACCAAAATAGTAATTAATATTAAAACACAGGAAACACCTTATTCTTAAAGTTCCGTATTCATAAGTTAACAGTTATTTATTTAATATTAGTTTTAATATAGAATTATGTATGTATATGTTTCAATGATTTTGAACATTCTATATTTAAAAATTACAGTCATATAAAACGGGCAACACAATCAATAATTGAGTCATAAATACCAATTTTCAGTATTTATGGCTGATTAACTTTTTCTAATGGGATAATTAATACCAAAATGTTTTAATAATTCAACAAATGACACCATTTGAAGTTTTGAGTTTAATTGGTGTAGGTATCGACATGCAACGATTTTTTTGTACAAAAATCACTATCCCCCCTTTTTTTTACTCAACTGCGCAAGAAAAAAGAGAGTAATGACTTTATCAGTATATGTGTAATATCGAAATATATTTCAATTTCAATTTCAATTTCAATTCATTTATTCAATAACGATTTTTACATCATGTCTGAATTTCTATAACTAAACATTTATATAAACTATTACTGAACTTTACATCTTTGCAATTATATAAAATACATTAAAAACAGAAAAAATAATAATCATAAAAAATAACCATAAAAATATTTTGTGTCAAATTACCAATTATTATCAAAATTATATCAAAATAAAAAATAATCATCTACAATACATAAGTCTAACATCATAATTCATTAATAAGCACAAAAAAAATCATAAATATACTCTATGTCAAATTGCATATTATTATCTAAATTACAATTTAAAAAAATCATAAATCAATTCATAATATTCTATAAAATTTTCATTTCTAGTCAATAAAATTATGTAACATTCGATCATAGTATTAATATTCATAGTTCATCAATAGAATATAGACACTTATCTAACAAGAACCGTTTAAGCTTATTCTGAAACTCACTTGTATATATCAGACCTTTTAGTTCTATCGGCAGTTTATTAAAAATCTTTAACGATTTGTGGTAGGCGCTTTGCTTTACTACGTTCAGGTGAGGAACTTGCTTCAACTGAAGATCCTTTCTTCTTGTACTCTCCCTTATTTGCCTTTCATCTTCAGTCTCATATTCAAAGATATATTTTGATAAGTGACTAAGTAGAACCAAAATGTACAAGCTTGGTACCGTCAATATATTTAAGTCCTTAAAGTGACTCCTGCATGATTCTTGCTGTTGAATTCTAGTCATGGTTCTGACTGCTCGTTTCTGAATTATGAAAGCTTTTTGAATATTGTAATTATAACTTCCTCCCCAGAAAAGTATGCTATATCTCAATTTTGACTCAACTAACGCGTAATAGACCATTTTTAAGTGTTTCATGGTCACCTCGTTTCTAAGACTTCTTAGTACATAACAGGCAGAGCTGATTGCTTTCTCTAAGTGTCCCAGCTCATGTTTCCACTTTAACTGGTTATCTATAAGAACTCCTAGAAACTTAACCACCTCGACCACATTCACCGATTCTCCATTTATGACGCAGTTAATACTGTCTTTATTATTAGAAGTGGACTGAAAAAGCATCACGTTAGTTTTACTGGCATTAACTTTAAGACCGTTAACAGCAAACCAGGTGTGAAAGATATCCAAGGTTTGATTAACTACGGAATTAAGATCGTGTATATTATCAGCCGAAACAACTGCATTGGTATCATCGGCAAACACCACAAGCTGGATAGATCCCGCAGCTTTTTCCATCATGTATTGTATAAGGTCATTAACAAACGTGATAAAAAATATCGCTCCCAATACGGAGCCTTGTGGTACACCAGTGTGCACAGGAGACAATTGAGACCTGTATGTTTCTTCACTTGGACAACTTTTATCTGTAGTATTTGTTTTTGATACCACGGCTTTGATCTCCACGAACATCTTTCTGTTTTTCAAATATGACGTGAGAAGTGCTAATACTTTGCCCCTGACACCGTAGTGCTCAAGCTTTTCTAGCAGTATTTTATGATCCACCGTGTCAAATGCTGAACTTAAATCTAAGAAAAGCCCAGCTACTTTCCGTTTGTCGTCCAACCTGCTAACTACGTCCTTAATTAGAGTTGATATTGCGTCTTGTGTCCCAACGCCTTTCTGGTAACCAAATTGTCTTCTACTTAACACTCCATTTAGGTTGAAATGTCTGAGTAATCTAGCTTTAATTAATTTTTCAAGAATTTTTGAGAGTGTAGGTAGTAATGAGATTGGTCTGTACATTTTTGGGTCTGTCTTAGAACCTTTTTTGTGTACTGGTATTATTTTGGCTATCTTCAGTTGATCTGGAAAAATTCCTTCATCAAAACACTTATTACAAAAAATGCTTAAAGGTTCCGCTAGTACGTCTATATTGTCTTTTATTACTGATATATTTATGTCATCATAGCCACAAGATTTTTTGTCATTCATTTTTTTCACCATCTTGAATATCTCAAAGGGAGTGACAGGGTCAAAGACTAGGTCATTGGTTACTCTTTTTGCACTTTTACGTAGTATTTCTATGGCAGCCCTTGAGCTTGTAGAAGTTAACGACTTAAGTTCGAACTGCCGGGCAAAGATATTCACAACATCTGCTGGTTCAGACATAATCTTATTATTGGATTTTAGTATGAGTTTTGTATTGTTTTTGACACTCTTATTTCTATGTTTGTTTATAACTTTCCAAACATCTTTTGAGATGTTCGTTGATTTCGCTAATTCAGATTGTACTGTTAGTTTTTTGGCCATATTTATTACTTTTCTGTACAGCGCTATGTATTTTTGCCTATAATCCATCACAGTATCATTTTGTCTATTCCCTTTGCCAGCATTAAGAAATCGTTTCATTTTACTAGACACCTTTACACCCTTAGTGACCCATCGTAGCTGCGTATGACGAGTTAAATGTACCTGCAGTTTCCTTTTCTTAAAACAGCGTGCAAAGATTTCTTCAAATTGCTTTAAAAATGAGTTTATTCCGAAATCACTCCAGTCGTGATTTAATAGCATATTTCTAAAGTAACTTCTTGTATTTGCATTAAAAATCCGTTTGGTTATCTGAATCCTACTGGTTTTTACATTCCCACCTAATTTGTTATTCATAAATACTGTGCTGCAAAGTAATCCTGCATGTCCATCTGCCAAACCATTGTGGTCAACATTGCAACTTATCACGTGATCGGCTAACAAATTGGTGAAGACGTTGTCAATACAAGATCGCGAGTCATTTCGAATAAATGTAGTAGAACTAATTAGAGGTCTAAAGTTATAACATGTCAATAAATTTAATAAGTCATTTCTTTTTTTATTGTCAGTAGATAAATCTATATTAAAATCACCGCAAATAACACAGTTCTTGTTAAAAAAATGTTCTAATAGTTTCTCGAGCCTTGCCATAAAAGTGTCTAAGTTTTTATCATAAGGCGTACGATAACAGCAACACACAGACAGACCTGTTGAAACATCTTTGACACAACATATTTCAAAACAGTCCATTTTATGTAATTTTTTGGCAATGGGCAGATCCTCGTATTGTCTATCCGATTCTGCTAGAATAATAGTCCCTCCTCTCCGCTTATTTAATCTGGTATTATATGATGCCACATTGTACTTTGAAAGATTTAACAAAGAAACTAGTTCTTCGTTTAGGAAATGCTCACTAATACACAAGTAGTTCAGAGGTGTACACACGCTACCTAGATATATTTCTAACACATCTTTCTTATTGTTTAGGCCACACATATTTTGATGAAATATGTTTAAACAATTACACATTGAACTATCTACAGACTCATTTGTATGTGTTTCAGTTGGCACATGTTTATCACCGAAAAAATGCATTTTCATCCGACATTATCTTTTTTTTGAAGTAGTAAGGGATAGTTCCAGGTTTTAACTGGTCGCTTTTGTATTCGTACTTATTAACAATTCTTAAGCTGTCACAGTTATTTTCATATTCAGAGTTAAGTGAGAGCTGAATGTAGCTATTCAGGCTCTGAAATATATTTACAATAGCCCTATTGTTGACCTTGCCTGTAGATTTGGAAAACATTTTATAATTATATTCCAGATTTTCGTTGGTATCAAACAAGTATGCATAATTAAAAGTCTGATTACTTAGGTACATAAGTCGATTGAAGGCTTCTATTCTAGTGTTAAATAAGTTAACATTCCATTTTAATTTAAAATTAGGTGCACATAGAATAACATTAGTATGCGTTACAGTTTCGATTTTATCTTTTATGTGACTAACTAAATTTTCATAATTGTTGGACTCTAAAAAGTCCTTTTTACCTAAAAGGATAACACAATAGTCATATAAAGTATAATCTACTAATTTCTGGTCCAATGATGCAAGGAGCTCCGTTATACTCGCATTGGGCATACAGTAATGACAAATTTTGGCATTTCGAAACGTGTTTTCAGCAATTCTTAATATATTATTTACATTATTATCACTAATTATACATATTTTATTCAAGCATGTGTTTTCTAAAATTGAGCTACGTTGAGTCGTTGATCCCATCGCGTGCTTTGTAATCGCAATGCCTGTAGTTACGTGTGGTGGCAGCACCTTATATGAAACATTAGGTAAGCCTGTAACTTCAGACGGCAGTTTCTCGGTATGTTGTGTGTTTTTTGGTATATTTAACTGTATATCAGTTTGTGTTTGTTTTGTTTTACAGTTTGTTAGAGGTTTTCGTCTTGGAGTACTTTGGTTTGCTTTAATTGGGCTAATTGTTGTAACCTTTTTGTATAATTGGTTTTTCTTAACCAAGTTTTCATTTGCGATCCTAAGTTTACTATTTTCTAGATTCAATATATCTATCTCCTTATGAGCACTATCTAACTGAGACCGAAGTTTCTGGATTTCTTCCTTTAATGCTTGCACTTTTTCATTGTCTTCGTCACCTGATATGTCAGGCATGCTACTAGCAGTGCACTCGAACATTAGTGATGTTGAATCATTGTCGTCTGGAGTAGGGTCCGAATTAGTTCGGACGCGCGTACGACGAAACGTAATATTTTCTTGGAAGTTCATACTAGCAATCTTGAAATAAATTTAGTTAAATCTCAAAAAGTACTTCTCACGTCGTAGAAGTCCAGATTTGAACTCGCTATCTTTACTGTAGCAGTCGTTGAAACATACCACTCGGCCAATCTGACATTAGTAACGTATGTGAAATTAAAAACTTCAAGCGACCACGTTTAACAATTAAACTGTTAGTAAACTAGATGGCTCTGTTTCAAAGTTTCAGATGACAATTTGTGTATTACTTAGACACAAAAAGGCTTGTAGCACAGTACGGTAGTATATAGTTTAACACTAGATGGCGCGCATTCAATGTTTATACCATCATTTTTATGGTCACACTGATTTAAGAATGTCAGTTGTTAGTGCAAAAAAATTTGAATGCATTGTAAACAAAAACGGCCTAATAACTGTTTTCTTCGTAAAGCATCAAATTCACCTGGCTTATGTTCCTGTTAGTCACATCTTCTTGATAAGTCAATTTTGTTTTAATGTTTATCAGGTTTTAACACACACAATATTCACTTAAAGCTTAGTTTGCAGAGCTCACCGGTACTTATTTGTTTTCCACTTATCTCGGTAATAACTTATTTATATCGTACACAAACATTAGTCATTGGTTATCATGGGTCACTTTCACGAATTAACTTATTTAAGACTGTGAATTAAGAAATAAACCATTTTAAACATAAAATATTACGGAGCTGATTTGAACTGTGGGTGACAGCTGTCAATCTCTCTTTTGAATGAATGAATATATATTGTGTATCACCTTTGCATGATTTCAGGTTATGAAATGAGCTACCAAGACCCACAAAAATGGACTTATATAGACATAGCTGTGGTGAAAGTTGAATCGCCTTACGATTTTCAGGATACATCTTATGCCTCTGTTTGCTCCTATACACCCACTCCAATAAGTGTCAACTATGAACCAAAATACCAGGAATCAGGAATCGACGCTATTGTGTTAGGGTGGGGCCACACTACAAAATATCGGGAGGTAAAGTTATTTGCTGAAGATAAAATAACATCTTGTCTGATACTAGGTACACCTTCAACAACTTCACTCGCGATTACGTCTACGTATATTTCGAAACAAACCTATATCACTCACAAATAAATAATGCATCTTACTACCAATGACAAAATGTTTAGAATTGGAGTATTCGTTTCGGAGATTATCTCCTACATATAAACTTTAAAACAAATTTATATATAATAATAAGTATAGATAAATTCAGGCCCCAAGCAGTAAAAGAATTGACTATACTCTTGCTAAGCAAATTCGGAAAGCACCTGGGTCTGAGCTGTCTTTCTCCTGTCTTCTAGTCGGATTGCCGTCCCATCGAACTTTGAAGTAAGTAGTGAACAAATATACCCATGTTTGCGCAACTTGTTTTTTTTTTATAGGCTCGCTTTTGACCACTATTTTACCTGATGATAAGCGATGATAAGGCCGAAGAAACACGCAAAGCACGCTTACCTATTAACCTATTCAGTCTTTCCACTTCTTAGTTCTACACACAATAAATGTGTTTCCAAAACGTTTTATGCATATGGGTAGGATGATCCATGTAACGATAGCGCATCGCCGCCGTCGTTCGCCTTGATGTCCGATATTTGTGTCCTATGGTCGTGTACCGTTTCATTTTCTACCTCCAATGACAGTCAGTGTGCGATGAGAGAGCACTGGTGATCTACCTATGCCTTTACCTATTCTCTCAGAAGGAGATCACTGCATCCTAAGATTCTGCACTGCCTACAACTTGATAGATTATCTTGCATTGCATGTGCCATACATGGCACACCATGTTTTCCCGGCATGGAGACAGTGATGATACTGATCCCTTTTACTTGCCTTTCGAAACTTTATAAGTCTAGTCCGGGGCTCACCAGATCCAGCTCTATGTATCATCAGTATTACATCAA
Source organism: Tholera decimalis (assembly GCA_943138885.2). Classification (NCBI taxonomy): domain Eukaryota; kingdom Metazoa; phylum Arthropoda; class Insecta; order Lepidoptera; family Noctuidae; genus Tholera; species Tholera decimalis. The sequence continues at coordinate 18,839,807 of OW964572.2, read as the reverse complement.
ATATCGTATGCTTTTCCAATACAATTCATTATGCACTTTTTATTTTTAGGAAATGGATCTCGAAAACTACAATCAAGAAATGATGAACTACGCTCCCACGTTGATAATTACTAAAGACATATGTAAACATGAATATAGAGATTTTGAGGGAATGGATAAAATCATTGATGAATATATGATATGTACTGGACCTACAGGAAATTTGGACGATGCGGGAACCACTATAATTAAAGCAGAACCGACTGCGGAAGGCTGCCTTCCCGCAGCGGAACAGCTACAAGGTGAGATGGTTGTAAGTATCACATTACCAGTACAAATTATATTGCGCCCGATGATTTTCTATCGGCATAAGTACCTTTAGTTTCATGTTCTTATGACTTGACTTACAGGTTTTGAAAAATATAGTAATTTTGCCACCAGTCTCCCACAAATTATATCTACAATGGGTACCTTTCGTCAATAACCTAATGTATTCATTTGTGGTGAGACAAGAAGGGTACAATAAATCAATTTTTGGGTTAACTTTGAACTATATACTTACTAACTGAGGCTAACCTCTGTTTCTCATGAACTTGGATTTATTACTTTTTACTCGTTATATGTATAAACATACCAAAGCAGCTTGCCGTAAAAGTACACGATATTGCAGCCTATGTACAAAAGATGAAAGTTTTAAAGGAATCGTTGAAAGATGTCGTTGGAAAGGGCTATCATTTGTAAATCTTCAAAAGACAGTCATGACTAGACAGAACCATATAATCCGATACAACTCTTGCCATGTAGATAGATAGATTTTATTGGATAGCATAAGCAAAAACACACAAAACACATAAATTACAGAAAAAAAGGATAGAAAAACGCATACAGCAAAAAAAAAACATTATAAACTTAAAAATACAACACAGAACATCGTTGCGGCATGTAGTATCGATTTACCTATAATAACTGGGTTTCTGGGTTCACATACGTTGTCGATATGGAAAAGCAAACTATATATTTATTATTTACATTTATCAGCACCTGGCTAGATTATGTGGAGATCAAAATTGTCACTATTTAACGGAATATTTATTTTGTTATAATATAATATAATAAAGGTAATAACATTCACATGGTTAAACTATTCTGTCTACCAAAGTAGACAGAATAGTTTAACCATATGTTTGTATTTCTCTACCTAGTGTGGTGAAAGAAATTAGACTGAAAAATTAGCGCCCATTTTACATTTAAAACAAAACATTTATAAGATTTAAACTGTTTTTTATTGATAATAGGCTTGCGTTTGACCACCATCTCACCTGGTGGTAAGTGATGATGTGGTCGAAGATGGAGCACGCTTACCTAAAAGTAAACTATTCACTCTTGACTTAAAGGCCCCTAGGTTATAGCTATCGGGAAACACAGATTCCGGCAGGGAATTCCTCTCCTTAGCCGTACGCACAATGAAGGAAAACTAAATAAGAAAACTAAGCTTTTGAATACTAAGCGGGCAGAAAAAAAAACGAATAAAATTTAATGAGATTTATTGCAACAACTGAAACTCGACCCCAAAATAAGAAACAGAAAAAGATTATATTATCAACCTTTAATGTGCATAAATGTGGGTCCATTGTGGGCCGCTGGAGTATAATCAGCATTCAACCTTCCCATTGTTAGGTCATAGGCATCCTCTCTAAAACAGGCCACGAACCTTAATTCACCACGCGGGCCCAGTACAGATCGGTGAATGTTCTGTCTACGTACAAGCCTGTTTCCTTCACCGTTTAAGAAAGTAATTGCTGGAAATTACACAAACTAATGTGCAGGCCTGGGTTAGAACCCACTTCACACACTACCGCTCAAGTAGAAATGGGATTTTGTTTCTCTTAGAATTTGACTCAACCCTAGTACACGTTTATTTCTTTGAGGAGTGGCTGGATCGGCGTCACGGCGTCCTAACCTACCGCATGACGCAGGTCCTCACCGGACACGGAAGTTTCGGGAGGTACCTGTGTCTGATGGGAAAGGAGGAAACGCCTGGTTGTCACCACTGCGAGGATCGCCCTGAGGACAACGTAGAGCACACGGTGCAAGACTGCCCCGCCTGGGCAGAGCACCGACGTGTCCTCACGGTGGCGATAGGCGGAGACCTCTCGCGCCCGGCATTGGTCGAGGCCATGCTGCGGGGCGAGAGGGAGTGGGAAGCGGTCGCCTCCTCCTGCGAAGCAGTCATGCTTCCGAAGGAGGAGGCGGGCCGCGTGAGGGAGAGGATGGCGTCCTCCCTCCAGCCCAGCCGCAGTGGTATACGTCCACGGCGTCGGACGTCGGCCGACGGCCGACGGGCCGGGTCGCCGTAGGCGCGGGCATGCGGACAGCGAGTAAAGGGCAACTCGCTGTCCGACCATGGACCATGCCCGGGTCGACGGCGCGTTGTGTTCCACGCGCGCCTCAAGGAGCTTCAGCGACATGACGAGGCCCCCCCTGCAGAGGGCCGAAGCCTGCCGGGGTCGTGGGACTTATCCCATTACCGTGACCCCGGTACGTAAAGGGTTATTGAAGGAACACCGTGGATTTTAGTCAGTAAAAGTCTGACAGTCCCTCCCACCCTGCCCGGGGTGGGAGGACTTATTTGATCATTTTACCACGCTAAAAAAAAAGTACACGTTTATTATTATTGTCGGTTAATCCTCATCTGCATTTTCGCAACTATGTTGTTGTTGGCTTTCAGTCTAACCGGATGCAGTTGACTACTAGTGTTTTACATAGAACGACTGTCTATCTGACCTCCACAATCCAGCAGCTGGGTAACACGATACCCCTTTACAAGACTAGTGTCAGAGTTTCAGATTTTCTGGCATACGATTGGCAAATATCGACGCCTTAGAGTGAAAACCTCGTAAGTGAAAAAGGAGTGACTTTTCAGGAGGAAGAAAAATCTGCGTGCTATAAAATTTTTGTATGGTTTCTTTTATGTTTTTTTTATTAATTTATATGTAAGTTTAACCCGTTTTTATATCCAGAACTGTTTAGTTCGGAAATGCATAATCCATGGCCTGATTACGCTAAACTGACGACGCGATGCGGGTGTTTACGAGGTTCTCACTTACTTTCATAGATAGCGTTTCGAGTATCGAATGAACATATTAGTGAGATCAAGATGTGCGTTGCTAGGGTTGCTTTCTGGAAACGCAATAAAAAAAAATTTGGACAAAAATGTACTCCCGAGGTTTTCACTCTAAGGCGACGATATGTACAAATGATAGTTGGAACCAATGGCTTAAGTGCTTTAGGAGGCACGGATCTCGATATTTTAACATGTTGATTAACCTTAAAGATCAACCATTCGGCTGTTACTATTTAGCCACGAGTTCCATGCATTCTTGGCGGTTATTTAAATATTTACCCCAGAGGGAGGCAAATACTTAAATTAAATTAATGTTTATTTATTCGATGCGACATGTGTGTGATGACAAAATACTTATATTAAATTGTATAAATAATACTATCTATACTAATATTATAAAGAGGAAACCTTTGTATTTTTGTATTTTTGTATGTTTGTATTGAATAGGCTCAAAAACTACTGGACCGATTTCAAAATTTCTTTTACCATTACTTAGAGGGATTCTTCCGAATCCGTATAGGCTATATTTTATCCCGGAAAATAGATAGGATTTTTCGTGGTAGTGAAAATTGTGGAGTAAGGCGTCGAAAAAACTGCCGTACGTTAACGATTCTCGCGAACGCTGCCTATATTTAATATAAACATTGCACCCGTGCGAAGCCGGGGTGGGTCGCTAGTAATATAATAAATTAATAATATAATAATGAAATTGAAAATGTATGGACCAAATATGTCTGAAATAAAAAGATTTTATTTTAATTTATTTTATTTATTAAGATATCAAAACTCTATTCCCGTTACATGTCATCAATAACAGTAGCGAATAACCTATATATCTTTTATAGTGCGCCGAAGAACCGAACATGCCTGAAGAGCCAGTAGTTATTGTTTCAAGAAAACTTAGAAATCCTGCAAACTTAACAATCAAACATACGAACCAAAATCTAAACAACAAAAGTAACTATAGTAATACAAACATCACACAAGAGTCCTCTTCAATAAAAAAACGGAATAAACCTGCATTGAAAGCAAGAAGATCTTATACTAGAAGACATGGGATTTGTCAGGTAAAGTGTAAATACTTGGGTAAATGGTTTGCCGAACAAGATGGAGCTTGCCAATAAGTATAAAATATTAGTGAGTTTTAAGTGTAACAACGCATATATTATAAAATAACTAGCTTGTGCCAGCGGCTTCGCCCGCGAGGGAAGTTTTTCCCGTGTAAATCCCGATCCCGTGGAAATTTCGCAAAATCCTTTCTTAGCGGATGCCTACGTCATAACGTCTACCTTTATGCCAAATTTCAGCCCGATCCGTCCAGTGGTTTGGGCTGTGCGTTGATAGATCACTATGTCAGTCAGTCAGTCAGTCACCTTTCAATTATATATATTTAGATAGATTAAAATAACATCTGTTTGTACATAGTTATAATGTATGTATCCAAAAGATAATCTCGGGTAATAGTGTTGTATTTTTAAATTTTTGGATTACCATTAGTTTTCATTAAAATAAAACCTGGCTTTGTGAGTTGCACAATGATTTTAAGTAAGAACTGCATTGAATTAAGGGTTAAATTTGTGCAAAAATATTTATGTAAGATTAGGTTGTTTGAAGTTAGGTTTGTTTCCTTGGATTAATAATAACTAAAATTCTTAATACTTAACATTTTGTAACTATTTATAAGTGAAACTAAAGGTTTACGATTCGATGTAGAAGCTATAAAGCTAGCTATAAGCTAGCTTCGATTGTTGGTTATAAATAACACTTTTCACGTCATATGTTTTGTATATTTAAATTATCTGAGCGTGGTGTAGCTGAACAGACTACTCTGGGAAAAAACACAGCAAACATATTCAGAGATAAACGTCTTTTTTGAAATACATACAATTCGTAAATTCCTTTGAATAACCAGGAGTTGAGTATCCGTATGCATTCCACTTCTTTCTTCGATAAATCTTTCACTATCCAAGCGGCCCGTTTGTGGGAAGCATTACCCGTAGATGTGAGGCGTTCTCAAACATTACCTACGTTCAAAAAAATGGTGAAGGAACATTACCTCTCTCTATAATTTTTCCCCTTCTTTCTCTATTATGAATTTTATATGTATTAGTATATATTTGTATGTTAAATAATTTGGTATGTATTTATATTATTATGTTTAATTAACATTATGTATGATGTTGTACACTGACAGCCCTAAATCTATCTCCATTCATTTCTGTCCATCCAAAGGTTGTCTGTAAGAGACTGCCTGTGCGATAAGACCGCCCATTGTACACTAGTTTTATTATTCGTATCCTGAAGTTTATTGTAAGGTTTACAATAAAGTATATAATAAATAAATAAATGTAAGGACATTTGGATAGGCCACAATACTATGAATAAAATATTGTTTTGCTTTTTAGAACGATCATGGAGGTCCACTTGTTACTTGGATCGGTGCGCACGAGGTGCTTATTGGAGTTGCAACAGCATTTCAACTCACTGAATCGCTAGATTGCAAAGGACCATATTTATACACAAGCACCCAATGTAACGGGGCCTTCTTGGATTGCGTATTTAGAGAAGGAAATGATCAGATGTCGAGGCAAGTGTAAAAAAATTACTACACTTACTTTATTTCATATTGGTTAGATAACGTTCACATAACACTTAAAATTACTTAAGTATCATGTAATAACCAAAAACATTTATACAAATTAGACCTGTTATCTTACACTCGGAATAACCAACAACCAAAGGTATAAGGTCCACTATAACATTATAATTAAATAATCTTATTAATATTATAAATGCGAAAGTTTGTGAAGCTTTTTATCACATTTTACTATCTTGTTTGTAATAGTTTACGAGGTTTAAGCTTTCATGTTCAGATCAATCTAACCGAAAAATCTTCAAGATCGCATTGATGTTATGTATCAATCAATCAATATATATATAAAACGCTTCCGTTACTGACTGACTGACAGACAACGCATAGCAGAAACTACTGGCCGCAAGAAGAATTTGGCATGTATGTTCCTTGGGATGTGAAGGGGAGCACTAAGAAAGTATTTTTAGAATTTACTACGGGATTGGAATTTACACGGAAAAAACCTGCAGCCTAGTTAGTAATAAAAGTGTAATTTGACAATGTAATATGTAGTAGCTGTTAGTTAAGAAGAAGAAGAGGTTTAAATTCTACGCATTTTTTTGTTATTAATTGGCAGTGTTTGCAAAAGTCCACTGATATATGTATTTAAAATATGTAAATACATATCAATGAGGTCACAGTTTCGGAAAAAAGTGTTAATCGTATTTTTATTTTATTTTAAACAGACGAGAAATATGCGCTAATTTCACTCGTGAAAAAGGCTATAAAATGTTTGAAGCACATATTTCATGGAAAGATCACCCAGATGGGTAAGTTGTTCTAAATTTAATGCATTTTAGAGATATTTATACGCTATACATAGAAATAAAATGCAACCGCAATTTAAAAAATAATTTGTTGCAGACCTGCGGAAAACGAGAAAAATGTGACAAATCATCCTCCGCTAGCATATACTAACATCAACGCAACAGCAAATCCAGAGAACTTCAAAGAAGAAAAATCTATGCATTTAGAAAATAACAATTCCATACCAATATTTCATACGAATAATACTGAAACTTTTAACAAAAATACGACTACTGTAGCTCAGAATGAAAATAGTAGTAAACTTATAAATTTAACAGATATTACCTCCACAAATGTAACAAAATCTGCAACTGTAGTTTTAACCAGTGCAACATCAACGACTATAGTTAACAAAATATTTGCTAATTTAACGGATACTAAATACTCAAACTCTAAATCAGCAACATCTATATCAAAAAGTAAAATCGAGAACACAGTAACTACAATATAAATGAAAAATGCATCTATGAATCTCAACAACAGTTCAACAGAAACCGTTTATTTGGAAACTTAAACTGTGAATCTCATTGAAAATGCAAGCGTAACGAAAACCACAAACTGATATATAGAACCTAATAATTGTAATTTTGCAAATAAATAACTTCTAAATAATGAGTAGTACTACTTAGAACCTAATAAAGCAAAATAGATAATTCTGCAGCGATTTCGTGGCCATCATGACCTCTCAACCCATGTATGGCCTCTGATGAATATAAATTTCATTAGATCATCGGTCTGCTTTGTGAGTGGCTATTCTAATAATGAACATTCTTATAAGTGGGTTCACCGGCTAACAGCTTTGCAAACAAACTGCTATTCAATGTAAACTTAAGGTTATCAATGACTGTTCTCGTTTAATTCTTACAACACAAAGTAATTTAACTCAATAAAGTTTTAGTGTATATGGAAATTTAAGAATTTCTGCTGAATTCTTGTTACTATGGTGTCCCAGTGGAGCTCGTGGCTAAATAATAATAGCCGAATGGGTTGATCTTAAAGGTAAAGCAACACTTACTGAGGAAGTTTCGTTGATGAGTGGGTATCTTAACATGTCCAGATTCTTCTGTGCCTCAGAAAGCACATAAGACATTGGTCCCAGCTGTCATCAGATTAGCAATCACTCTCTGTAAAACAATAGTACTCAGCGGTATGAGTCGAAGCTGGCCCCGAACATAGTTGTAGCCATGCTTAATTTCATCCGTGCAGTCTCCAGTACGTCGATTCTGTAAAATTCGAACAACAACTCGCATCTCACATAGCTATTCACTGTCACGTCGCTTATGGTTCAAAGTGACCTTGATTTTGCATTCTGTAAACAGCGTCGAAGTGACGGAGGAATTACCTTACCGAATGCCACTTCTCACGTCATCTCATACTTTATCTGTCATAATCTTTAGTTCAACTCGCTGACACGCTCGCAAGGGTAGCGCTAGTGTAAATTCGAATTAACAACCGAGTTTTTAGAATGCCAATCAGTAAACTCACAGCGGATTCAGATTCGAAGTTTAGAATGCGGTCTTACAGAATAACACAGCAGTATTCGACATCAAATCTACAAGATAAATGTATGATTGCACTACCTCGCAATTAGCTATATGTGTGACCTCTGGCGAGTTATTTTCAGCACAATGTACTTGCAACATAATTGAAATAAAACCTAAGAGAATCATTAGAGAATTTATTTTTTTAATTTCTGATGGGCCCACTCTTGACCTCGATCTCGCTTGATGGTAAGCGATAGATGAGGTCTAAGATGGGACGAGCGAGCCCACAAGATGCCTATTTACTCGTGCTTTAAAGGCTGAAAGGTTATAAGTGGCAGGGAACACAGAAGCCGGCAGAGAATTCCACAGCTTGGCTGTGCGCACAATAAATGTGGAGGAGAAGCGCTTGGTACGACAAGACGGTATATCAACCAAATATGAGTGGGACTCAGCCGTGCGTCTGGTAGACCGGTAGTGAAAGGGAGATGAGAAATCAGGTCATGGAGCTCCTGCGCACACTCCCCGAAGTACAATCTGTAGAAAAACAGGCAAGCAATGGTTCGCCGTTGAGCCAGGTTATGAAGCTTGTCTACCAGCACCTCGTCGCCTATAAGCCTTTTAGCTCTGCGCTCGATCGAATTTGAGACTTTTGATGCCTACACATTCCATTAAATTTTACGACCATTCATTCACGGTGCAGGCTATACAGTTGTGGAATGTATTGCCTGTGTCAGTAAGACAAGCACAGTCACTCACTTTTTTTTTATTCGGAATAGGTTCGCGTTTCACCACTATCTCACCTGATGCTAAGTGATGATGTGGTCGAAGATGGAGTACGCTTACCTAAAAGTAAACTATTCACTCTTGACTCACATAAAGACCCCCAGGTTATGGCTATTAGGAAACACAGACTCCGGCAGGGAATTCCTCTCCTTAGCCGTACGCAAAATGAAGAAAAACTAAATAAGAAAACTAAGCTTTTGAATACTAAGCTGGCAGAAAAAAAAGAATAAAATTTAATGAGATGAAACTCGACCCCAACATAAAAAACAGAAAAAGATTATAATATCAACCTTCAATGTGCATAAATGTGGGTCTAGTGGGGGCCGCTAGATTATAATCAGCACTCAACCTTCCCACTGTTAGGTCATAGGCATCCCCTCTAAAACAGGCCACGAACCTTAATTCACCACACGGACCCAGTGCAGATCGGTGAATGTTTTGTCTACGTACATGCCTGTTTCCTTTTTCCTTTAAATTTATGATTATTTCTTTGTTTTTCTCCACACGATGTTAAAGAACACATTATATTTATATATTTTATGTTACATATGTATTGTATTTATATATATATATATAGAAATGTATATTTATATACTTATATACTTATATATTTTAATTAGTTTTTCCGTTATGAGTATTTGTATTATACTAATTAAGCCCTCCCCATTTCAGTTAAAGCTTTTAAAGTCCTTCCAAAGGTCGTCTCAGCGATAAAACCGCCATTGGAACTAAAGTTATAGCAATAAGGTTATTTAAGGGTGTTTCAATTTTTGGTGTACAATAAAGTATATTCTATCCATCTATTTACCTATCACGACTATTGTTGAGATCTCATGAGAAAACCTTACATCGAAAAAATGCTGATAAGTATAGCTGTAGGTATAGTTTGTATGTTAAATATTACTGATCGCCCAGCGGTCCATAATTTAGTCCTTATAAAAGTTTTGTTATATAATAATAGTTGTTCTCCATATAAACATGAACTATGCCAAATTTCATACTACTCCGTCTCCATAATTTTCGTGAAAAGGGATACAACATTTTTTGCTTTACGTATAATTTATATTTATAGGTTTGTGTTTCAATCACACAAAGATGGCTTAAGGGATTTGTTCTAAACTTGAAACACATAATAATAATGACATTGTTTACATAGGCTACTTTTTATTTCGGGAAAACGTGCCTAATTTCAACACAAACGAAGTAGCTGGCACTATTTACAAATCTTCATGAGCTGGCAAGCATAAAAAAAAGCAATAACTGGTAAGTGGCCCCGAATATAAAGCGCCCTTATATTCAGCGTGTGGTCAATATGAGGGGAATATTTCTAATGCCAAAAGACCCACGTCTTATATTCATAAAATCTTAGGATCCAGAAAGGAATACTACCTACTCCGAGATGACATTGAACAAGTACGACATAAGAAGTAAACAAACGAGGGTGATTTTTTCTGAATTGTGAGCCTAAACGCAATAAACCGAGAGTATTTTTTTGAACTACTGAGCTGTAAGATTCATTCATGCCTCCAAAATCAATTATTCAGTTCTACATTACGCCCATAAAATACAGATCCCGAATCTAGAACGAGGTTTCATAAAAAACAGACAATCTTGATTCTTTATGGACACGGCATAAGAATACTTTAAGCCTTCACTCAGGGAATTCGGTTCCAATCCAATTATTCAAATTAATCCCTATGATAACTTTATCGACTCCATACTTGACATTGGTGAAATTCAATTCGACGATTGACTACGTTTCATGAAAATTTGTTGAAACTTTACCCCTTTCGTCAACATACTCAACAGGGTAGTAGAGATATCATATCATGGGTAACTTTTTTTTGTCTGGGTGGGAAATTCATCGAATAACTTCTCCCGCTCTGGGTTAAGCGGAAGGGAGTGTCAGACTTCTACTGACTAAAAACCCACCCTGTCCCTTCAGCTGCCCGTAAGTTCCGGGGCCGCGGTATCTTGTTACTACATTTCCGCAACCCTGGCAGGCAATGGCTTTAGAAGGCCCCGTCATTAATGCTGACAGCCGGGCCTGGTCCTTACCGGACGGTGAGCTACCCCTGCTCGCCGTCCGCAAGCCCGCGCCTACGGTGGACGGAAATCGGCTCGCGATCCCCAAAGCCCAGGGCGTCTACCACGACGGCTGGGGCGTGAGGAAGAGTGTTGCCTCTCCCTCGCGCGTTCGGCCTCCTCCTTCGCCAGCATGACTGCTTCGCAGAAGGAGGCGACTGCATCCCATTCCCTCTCGCTCCGCACCATGGTCTGAACCAAGGCCGGGTGCGAGAGGTCGCCGCAGTCGATCGCCTCCACGAGGACACAGCGGTGTTCCGCCCAAGCAGGGCACACCTGCACTGTATGCTCCACCGTGTCCTCCGGATGGTCCTCACAATGACGACACCCGGGCGTATCCTCCCGCTGTATCCGAAACAGGTACCTCCCGAAACAGCCATGTTCAGTCAGTACCTGCGTCAGGTGGAAGGTGAGGACGCCGTGGCGTCTTTCCAGCCACTCCTCAAAGAGAGGACTTATCGCCGCGATTGCGGCGTGCCCAGCCTTCGGTTGCGACAGCCGCTCTTTCCATGCTGCCGTTAGATCGCGTCGGAGCTCTATCCGCTGAGCCGCGACTTGTCGCGGTAGCGGAGTTTCACCCCGGCTTAGCACCTCCGCGCGCTAATTATGCACGCGCGTGAGGGCTACTGCCTCCAGAATATCATGGGTACCTAGTCTACTGCAAATAAGTTTATTGAGTTGCCGAAATTGTCAACAGCAGACTAGCTGGTAGTACAAAATCTCAAAGAATAGTCAGCATTAATGACGGAGCACAATAGGCCCATTGCCTACCGGGGTTACGGGAATATTATACGGATACAGTAGCCATGAAACGTAAGTATTGAAGGAACAGGGTGGGTTTTTGGTCAGTAAAAGTCTGACAATTCCTTCCGCTTCACCCAGAGCAGGAGGTGTCATTTGATCATATCACCCCGAAAAAAGCTGTTATGTGATGAGGACAAAAATTTTATTAGTTACATAATTGATCTGCAGAGGGCCGAAGCCTGCCGGGGTCGTGGGACTCATCCCGTTACCGTGGCCCCGGTACGTAAAGGGTTATTGAAGGAACACCGTGGATTTTAGTCAGTAAAAGTCTGACAGTCCCTCTCACCCTGCCCGGAGTGGGAGGACTTATTTGTCAAATTTACCACGTTAAAAAAAAAAAAGTTACATAATTGATATTAATTATGAATTGCCTTACTAAATCACGGTTCAACAGTGTTAAGTAACTTTAATTATCTTTTTTAATGACCTTTCCTCGTTTTATATTGATTAAAATGAAGCCTAATACTACAGTTAGCGTATTTTTTATTTAAATTTTATGTTCAATAGTGCTACATGAGCGGACTAAATGCAGCAAGTTATTCTCTACCAGTCAACCTTTCGGTTAAAAAAAAAAAAATTAGCAAAAAATAGAACCGACTTCCATATCAAAACACTACAAAGGCAAAAATAACTTTAATTTCGGAAGGCGGTGTCAAAAACGAAAATATATACAAAACTAAAGACACCGCCTTCCGAAATTAAAGTTATTTTTGCCTTTGTAGTGTTTTGATTTGGAAGTCGGTTCTATTTTTTGCTAAAAAATTTTTTTTCACGCTTTTTAGTGGGTCGGTTTGTAATTTATCTAGTTACAAAAGCCATAATGTCAACAACTTATCACCTTTTACAAAATATTGCTTTTCCCGATGCATAGCCGTTAATTTTTGAGGAGTTCTCCTGGTACTTGACCATCAACTCTACATCACCATATGTATTGTGACGAGCATAAAGTGTTTAACATCCGTACTCAAGTAATGGAATCGCAATCCACGAAATACTTATTATTGAGGAGTTTCAGTGGCCATCTGTGGTCTTCATCATCAGTTCAACTTCCCCAAATGGTACTTTTCGGAAGCAACTGCTCAAGGTACTATAATAAATACCCAAAACGCTATAGGTGTGCCTATAATATTTGAAGAGTTCCCTCGATTTCTCCATGATCCCATCATCAGATCCTGATTTCGTAACAATGGGACCAACTAGAAACTATACCTAGTCAAACGCAAAAAGAATTTTTCAAATCGGTCCAGCCGTCTCCGAGTTATGAGGTAATATACATAAGTTCAAGACGAATTGTAAGCGTCCTTTTTTTGAAGTCGGTTAAAAAAGCCTAATTTACCTTTAGTAAAATAGTAAAATTACTGTGTGCACATAGATTACCTTTTATTTTTAAACATTCATGTACCCTCATTAGTTATTAGGTAGTTTTTTTTTTATAAATATAGATTACTTATTACTTAAAATCTAACCTAATGGTTAGATTTTATAATTCTGTTAAGTTCTACGGTGTTATAATATAAATTATACAATCATACAAGTACATATTATGTACTTGTAGTAGTAAATATTATATATACTTGTATAATTTCGGTTGAGAATGGCTACCATAACCAAAACTCAGATTAATATTTTTTTTTCAAAATCGCTATTTATTTTCATTTAATTTTGTTATTTTGTTTCTGCTTTGAATCTTGACCTCTGTGTGAAAAACACAGAACATGCCAGAGAGTTCCTCACTTATAACGATCCATACTCATAGTACACTTATCATCGGTTTAGCTTTATCTAGAGGCAGCTGAGGACAACAGCCTGGACTAACAGATTAACGTGTTTTCCAAGATACAGGGGTATATCGATATTATGTTGGATGGAAGCAACGCTTGCCGTTGAAGATCAAACCGTGCAATTACACAGGCCAACAAAATTTAACCAAACTTCTTAACCAGAAAGTAGACTATACATTTCCGAAGGTTTTCGATACGCTGAATCCGAATCTGGCCTCTATTTGAGCAAACTCAACGGTATTTGAAAGAAGAAGACTTGTTCTTTAATATGGTAATCTTTATTTTTTTATAAAAAATAATTCGTGAGTCATAACATAACATAACCTCAAAATCGGGCAAAAATTGTCCTATTTTTATTTTATTTTTTCATTTTTTATTACGAATGACCTTTTGACCCCGATCACACCTGATAGTAAGTGTAAGATGAGGTCTACGATCGAACGAGCGAGCCCAGAAAATGCCTATTCACTCTTACTTTACAGGCTGACGGGTCATATGTGGCAGGAAACATAGAAGCCGGCAGAGAGTTCTACACCTTGGCTGTGCGCACAATGAATGTTGAAGAAAAGCGCTTAGTACGACAAGACGGTATATCGACCAAGTGTGGATAGTTAGGATATCTCAGAAACCTGACGTGATAGAGCAATTCTGAGGCCAGAACTGGATTAAGCGCATCAAGAACCTTCGGAAACATATAGTCTGGTTTCTGGTTAAAAATTTTGTCAGCCTGTGTTATTTAACCACAAACTCCTCACGTTATAGTATGCTCTGATTGAAGACCGTCTTTAAGTTTCGTTAAAAGGAAAAAGGTTCATGTTCTGTTGACATAAGACTTAAAACTAAGTGCTTATAGGCAAGTAAAACACGTGGATTACATCCCAAACTAAAATGAGGGCCCAAAACCGTCTGATGTCAGAAGTTGTCTCCGTTGGGACGGTATTATCCGGTATTGATTAGTTTCGTGTCAACAGGCTCAGCTCACTAGACGGCAATTCCAGTTGTATGAAAATTTACTTTTGCTCGTGAATTATCAGTCGTGATCTGTAAAAAAAAAACATCTCTTATTTCTTTTTATTTTGCAAAGATTCGAGACCTGATTGTTACTGAGATGATACAGGAATTCTAATTTTGTATTTGTATTTCCAAAATTTTCACGTTTTACGCATATTATTGTGCGTAAAACGTGAAAATTTAATGTTTATCGTTTTTTTGTGACAAGAATTGGTTTGGAAAGAATTGGCCTTGTTCTCGTCTCCCGAACCGATTTCTGGCATTGGGTTCATCACCGTAGCTTAGGCTTGTAAATTAAGTTAGATTTGGTTGTAATTGACCGGAGAAACGTGATTTCTGAATTAAGATTTAGAAGTTTAAGTATTTGTGGAACACCACTTTCTCACTATATTGTATTCGACTGGCGGCCTACCCACACGGTCTCATTCTGCTAATTCACACAAAACATAAATAAATGATATACTATAAACTTCCTCATAAACAGTCAATCCACTGTTGAAACCCGTTGGAAAATTTGTTCGGTAGCTTTTGAGTTTATTACGAACATACAGACAGACAGGGGTTAATCTTCGTTTTATTATATGTAAGGATATAATATAATCTATCTAACCTAAGTATCACCTAATTATAACGTGACTGTAGTGTGTAGCTATAGCTACAACTTGTAACATAATTAATGCACATCCTGAGATAAGTTTGTTCAGAATCGTTTACTGAATCGATTATTACCATTTTTAATAAAAAAAACTATTTTTTTATCCCAAAGCAATTAAATCTACGTAAATTACACTTTCGCTGTATAGTAAAAACAAACTAACTTTGGACCGTTAATTAAAGTAGTAACTTTTTAAATGCAGATTTATATAAATTCCGTCATTCAGTACACATTACAGAAAAATTAAACTCATTTAAAGGAAGTTAAAGTCTTAAAAAAAAACTGTTTAAATAAGTAAAACTAAAAATTCAGAGTCTGTATTATGATAATAACATAATTTTCTAATTGGGGTGTTTGAGGGTGTGCTATAATTACGATACATGTTGTATACCATAGTTTATTACTAAAATATATGTACATAATACAATTATGGGAATCCTTTGTTGACTGCGCCAGTATTCAATCAAGCTCTAATCAATATGTTTGTTTTGTTTACTCACCAGACCTCACACTATCTTTAGTCCTAGGTAAATAGTGTTTATTTGACGAGCTGGACCAGTGGTCTATTTTAGTCCTGGACAGAACCATCTAGAAATCATGGGGAAGGCCTTTTCCCAGTAGCGGGATGACGCAGGCTATCAGCAACAGTAACAGTAATGTATAAGTTACCAAACCCGAAGGTATCAAACAAACTATAACCCGCACAATAAAAACCTATAAAAACATAATTTATAACAGTAAAAAAAAGCTCTTTACAAACATTCCCTGATTGGAGTTTTGATTGAAATGCTAAACATCAAAGCATCGTCGCGTCCCCTTCCAGATTCTGATTGTTTTCTGTCAACAATTAATGGTGCTGTCAAAAACTTATAATATTGCCGTCATCGTCAGCGCTAAGTTAACATCAGATAAGCTATTTAAGATGTTTGCCAACGTTATTACTGGCCTTCAGAAATTTCTGTAGTAAAATTGATTGAAGATCGGTATTTCGGTTTATCAGGCACATGCGGCGAGATAGATGATAGGACACGATTCTTTTGAATATATTTATTTTTTGGAGGCTGGTAATGTATGGAATAGTTTTAAAGTTTGATATTGATCAGGTTTTTAAAGGCTAACTTAGGTTGTTGATTTAATATTATAAGAAATACTCGTACAGAATGTTTTCAAAGTGCGTGGTCATATTTGCGTGGTTTAGTTATACTTTCTAGTTATACATGGGTCATTCTACATTTAGGGAAAAATAAAAAATAAATAAAAAAACATCGATTTTCATATGCTTATTAGATTTACTGTGTTTAGTAACATAAATAATCAACAAAATAATTAGTAACAGAGGTCATTTATGTATTAATTACGAGAAAATTGACAAAAAATAAAAAAGGACGATAACAGATGTGACGCAATACGTAACAGAAATGATGATATTCTAAATAATTCTGGTTTACAAATAACCAAGACTTTATTATGAGCGATAATTGTAAAACCACATTGTTATCAATTAAACCAAAATATAATAATTCTTGAACACAACAAGATGACACAGAAAAAAAAATCTTAAAATATGATCACAGAAGTGACGTCATCATCGTCACCTTCTAACAAATAACTAGCTAATTTAAGATCCATAAATATAAAGGCATTTTTACTTGGAATAATTACTAATCAGGTACAACTTTTTAATACTCATAATTATATAATCAGACTTAACTCTCACTTTCATGATTTTAAAATATGTCTTCATCAGACGAATCAGATGCGAAAATATTAAAACGACTTGTTTTTGTAAAGTCCGAAGCTTCACTAAACACCTGGTCAATTAATTGTTTCTTCTTAATTTCTTCGTTGGAATTATCTTTAGATGAAGAACCATTGATAGATTTGAAATAGAAGTTACGGCTTCGTTTTGTTGGAATTGAGACTGTAACCAAATCTTCATCGTCAGTATCTACGCAGCATGCTGGAGATTCATTTTCAGTATGTGAAAAAAGTCCCGATGGACCGGGCTCCTCGGACATTTCTTGATCAGATTGATGGTGTGATGGGGTAATAGCAAGGATATGGCTTCGATCACAAGACATTTGACTGTACTCTGTATTAATCACACCCATTTCATAATGAGAACAAATTTGATCTGGGCGACATTCGATGCAGCTAAGTTTTCGTGCATGCAAAAGACCGGGGCTGTCTTTATTCCACGTCACTTGATGAACGTTAAGAGTGCCTTTAAATGCCGTTGTTAAGCTTTTTGCCAATAAATTTTCTATTGTTATAACATTGTCTTCGTCTATAGGTATAATTTGTACACCATTACTATTTTCTTCCAAACACTGAATCAGTTGTTGGAAATTTGCTACATCCTTGCCCCTAGCTACAGATTGGTCTGCCGTTCGTTTTACTGTTGCACCAATACCGTCCGGTGAACCTTTGCCATGTCCAGCTTCATTATAATGCCAGATTAAGTTCTGAACATTTAAATATACGGCAAGAAAATTAGCCATTAGAAAAAACATGGATTTACTACGATACTGGGAAGAAGGTCCATCACTTACAAAGTGCATTGTCTTTAAGTTCGGATGTAAGGTTTTAATAATATTTAAAATTGGAATTAAATGATTACATATGAAAACTGGATCATGTCTTAGGTTTTCAGAAATAGTACAAAACGGAGTAATTATTGAATCATTCTCTCCAAAGTGGTATAATACTGCAGTATGGAGGGATATTTGAGGCTTAGATGCCCCAAAATGGACCGCTTGTACTTCTTCAGCATATTTGCAAATATAGTTTTCTGCAAAATCTATGTGCAATACTGCTGTTTCTTGACCAACTCTTCTCTTTGCATGATTTATAGCTTGGTATTGATGGTAGATGTTGTTTAAGTGAATCATGAATACTGGTAGCTTTAAAAGCAAATGATTAACTAAATCTGTTCTTGAACTCAAAACCTTTTCTTTGATGGTTTTTTGACATAATTTTTCTGCTCCTTTTATAGTCACTGGAAATTTTTTGGTGATCCATCTAAAGTACGTTATTGGATTATTGTTATTATTGGTATTGAAATGAACTTTCTTGTCTCTGCAATCGTTACATTTTCTAAGCAAACATTTTTCTTTTAATTTTCCTTCACAACAAATTGCCTTCACGAGAGCTACAGGGGTATTTTCATTAATTACGTTAGAAGATTTTAATGCCGTAGTTATTAGTTCCATGTTTTCGTGGTGAATACATAGACATGTGTCTCGCTGTTTTGCGTTAGGAGAAATTATCCAAAAAGGGCGATAGCGACAGAATAGGGAATAAGAAATTTTACGGTTTATTGTAGATTTGAATTTTGCATATAAATTGAGCAGTGAATCGTTTAGTAAGCGTATTTGCTTTTTAATTTTTTTCTTGTAATCGTTTCTTTGGTCCCTGCTGTCAATCTGCTACATGTATCATTTTCTAAAAATTCTATAATCTGTTGTTTCACCTTATTTACTCTACGTTTTTTGTTACATGTGTTGGACGTAATTTGACCCACTTTTTGTCTTTCAATAGCTCTGTTATAACGCATTTTATACTTTTTTACTCTATTTTCTAATAGACGCAATTTTTCTTTTAGTAGATTGTTCTCCAGCTTTAGATACCTTCTATTCTTTTTAGCTATTTTCCTACCAGATTCGGCTCTTGATCTAGATGTGGACGTAACGGTACTGCCGGGTGGGGTATCATTCTCAATAAAATTTTCAGTCTGTTGATGAATGCGTTGCAATGCTTTTTTATTGTCTCGATATCTTTTAGACCTTTCTTTCCACTGTTTTCTAATTATTTTCTGAGTACGTGGAGTAAACTGATTAATAGTTTTTACCTGTCCATCTTCCTTTTTCCGTTGGTACCTTTCTCTGTCTTTCCTTCTTCTTTCTTCTAGCTGTTGTTCTGTTAACTTCTGTCGATGTCGTCTCATTGCAATTTTCACTTGCTCCCTACGTTTCTGAATTTTTTTTACCTCTAACCTGTTGTCCTTTTTAGATGCTCGGCATGCACGTGGTGCCATGTTTTAGATATAGCTAAAATAAGAAAAGATATATGAACTTAAATGCTTCAGAGTGACGTATTATTTAATCTAAGTACATAGTATTACATTATTAAAGTATCCTGTTCAATTTTGTTTTTAATTTAGCTAATTAGTGAGTGTTATTGATATTTAAAAAAATTAAATTACAATAAAACTCAAATTTCGTCACTTCGGTGATCTTACATCACATCTGTTATCACACTGATAACAGATGTGATGATCACAGAAATGACAAACTTTAATATTTGCGGCCATATTTTTTTACTATTCAAGTTTAGACTTGCTTCTGCACTCAGTCACAATACTGACATGATAATACATACGTGCTAAGCAGTTTTACGACTTCATTAATATGTCTTACCTTAGTACAGCTAAAACAGATGTGATGAGCGAAGTTTTACACCACGAAAACACCAATCAAAACAATTTTTCACAAAACACAAAGACGAACTTTTTTTAATTTGAAGCCGGCATGCGAATGACAGCTATGTGGTGTTGCAATATTATAAAAATTAACCGAATTAAACGAATATTGCTAGATACTTCTTTTGGAATTCTACTAGATAATAGAAGTGACGATGATTTTGTAACAAAAGTAGAATCAAGAGCTGTGACGAATATACATTACTGAATTTAATTTGCTTTACGCAACAGAAATAGTACTATATTGGAAAGCTACTAAAGGATAGATAAGTAATTATCATCCACTAATTGTATTTTTTTAGTACGTCTTAAGTCAACGGTGTGTAAATTCCACAGATAACAGAACATGACGGAAGCCGTTGAAAATAAGTTTTTTATTATTTATTTATTATTGTATTACATAATTAGGTATAGTCTATTATACTTGAGGTAGACTTCTATCAAAAGAGCTATGAATGAAACTCTGAATTCCATTCGATTAGTTAATATAGTCAATGCACACTTTTTTGGTTGTAGAATAGAATGACCCACATATATACTCTGTCAAGAAAGTACCGGAAAACGATCAATAATACACAGAATGCTAGTTATTCATCCAAAGTTATTTTTATTACCATCAAAGTATGCTCCTTTAGAAACGATACTCTTATGCCAACTACTAATCCAATCACCAAAACATTTCTTAAACATTTATTCCGGAATTGAGTTCAGTAAGTATCTACGACTGTCAAGGATATAAAAATTACAAAAAGGAAAGTTAACCCGATTGTACGGCGAACCGCACATCATAGCATTTAATTGCATTTTGCCAAATTATCACTTTGCGCGTCTACGCCAAACGACCAAAATTATTAATTAAGCAAATCAGTACGTGATCAGATCGCCTTGAAAGACGTCGCGCGTGCTCCCTCGCTCTTTCACCAACATATATTATTTGTAGCATTTTAACAATACAATTTTAGTGAACATTCCTTTCTATTATTTAACATATCAACATAAACCTTTACATGGTCCTTCGTGCTATCGGGCGGGACCTCGCGAGTTTTTGATAGTCCTCCGTGCGGAAGGAGTAGATTAGTGTCAAAGCAGACCAAAAATTAGTGAGGACACTCGTTCGGTGAACTAGCAACATTGTGGAACAGCAGTCCGCATCGAAACAACAAACATTAGCAAGACGTCAGCAGCAGGACGTCGCCAGCAGCAAGGGAACAGGATCAACAGCAGAACTGTTTCCACCAACATCAACATCTAACAAACAGCCGTAAGCAACGGAAAACTCAAGTAAGATCTTTCCTTTTATTTAACATAGCATAAATTAATTTCCATCAGCAAAATGGAAGGTCTTTACGACTCACAACTGGAGATTAGGGAAGCAATGAAAAAAATGAAGATTAACATAAAAAAGGACGGAGCCGAAAGAAAGACTGATGACTATTTCAGACGTCGTTCGGAATTACTTGAGAGTTACTGGTCAGATTACCAGAACAATCATATGCGTATCTGTGCGAGTGGGGTCAGAGACCATCAATATTTCCTCAATTCGGAGCACGAGCAAACAAGTCAGTTATACACCAGCATTAAAGCATTAATCGCCGAGCAGAATTTAGGATTAGCAGTGCGAATTCCTCCATCACCAAACAAACGATCTCAACCTGAACACGAAGCTCGTAAACAACAGCAAGCGGAGGGAGGTCCGAGTACCAGCCAGGTAATTATGTCAAAAGGCTCAACTAGCAAACTCGATGACATGGTTCGCAGACTGTCGGCGAATATCAAGGCCTTCAAGAGGGTCGTGAGCAACATCGACCTGGAAGACCTCAATGAGAAATGGGAGTTAGAAGACGCCCTGAAAACATTACAATCAAAATGGAAACAGGTGGATGAGCTGTACTGGGAAATTGACGGTGAAATGTGCGGCGCAGATGAAGAGTATGGCATAGTCTACAATGACAACGAGAAAACATTCATCAATCTCAAACGGTCACTCAATAAGAAACTCTGGTCCGTGTCTCATCGAGAACATAGCACTCCTCAAATGGATATTCCTGTCTTTACAGGCAAATATCACCAATGGTACTCATTTAAAGATCTGTTTAATGAGACTATACACAACAATCGATCATTATCAAGCGCACAAAAGATGCAATTTTTGAAAAGAAAGTTGCGAGGTGACGCAGAAAAAATTATACAGCATCTTCCAATAAGCAGTGAAAACTACAACACATGCTGGGAGTTGTTAAACCATCGCTACAACAACAAAAAGCTTATTTTTAACTCTACTGTCAACACTTTACTCGGTTTACCTAACATGCAACAGCAATCTTTGAGTCAAATCAAAAAATTGCACGACGTCGCCCTAGAAAGCATACACGGCATAAAAAATCTAGGTGTCGATACTAACACATGGGATCCGCTCCTTGTGAACTTATTGTCACAGAAATTGGATCAAGAAACATATGGAGACTACGTTGATTCCTTGAAAAACGCACGAGAGCTACCAGTACTGCAAGAGTTTCTCGACTTCTTAGAGAGCAAGTTTACAAGTTTGGAATCTTCACGTAGGAAACATGAAAGTTTTCCACAAAAGTCCAATTCAGATACAAGAACTGCGGGTGGAAAAAATCATCATGGTGTCCATAACAATCAGCATAGCAACAATAATAAATCATTTTCCAAAGCATTACACGTGTCGACTCATTATAAGTGTCCACTTTGCGGTCATCAACACGGCCTATATAAATGTAAGAGGTTTTTAGAATTGAGCAACGAAAACAAGTTAAAAACAGTTTCGAAATTGAAAACATGCATTAATTGCTTATTCGATCATAATGGTCAACAATGCATTGCTACCAAACGGTGTCGCAATTGCAATGAAATGCACAATTCAATTATGCATGATGCCTGCACAAAATCTAGATCGCAATCTACGAACAGTGCAGCTGTTGCCAACTGTCAGCAAAATAACGAAAACCCAATAGTGTCTGTTTCATCACATGCCATTGGGAGTAACCAGATCAATGAGGTAATGTTAGCCACCACATTAATCAAGGTTGAAGCCATTGATGGGTCTCATCAAGTCTTAAGGGCCTTGATAGATCCGGGTTCACAAGTGTCCCTTATCAAAGAGGAGGCAGTGAAAAGGTTAGGCTTACAAAAGTCGCGATGCAAAGGAATCATAATGGGTATAGGAGAACAGCATAACAAATGTAAAGGCAAACTAACTATTCACTGCTCATCAACCCATAACAACTTTTCATTTAGTACAGACGTGCTGATTATGGACAACTTACTAGGGAACTTACCTATCAAAACATTTGATCCCAGTTGGTGTCACATAGAAAACATAAAGCTAGCAGATCCCGAATTCAACTCAAGCAGGCCAGTGGACTTATTACTTAATGCCAACGTCCATGGCATTATATTACTATCGGGATTGATCAGAGGAGAAAGTCCTTCTCAACCGGTAATACAACAAACCCAACTGGGATGGATTATATACGGAGGTGGTGACGAAACGACATCATACCGATGCAATGTCGTACTAAGCAATACCCAAGACATTCAAAGATTTTGGGAGATTGAAGATATCAGTGAGGAATCGCAAGTATCGTCAGAGGATCAAGAATGTATTGACTATTATTTGGCAACAACGAAACGACTTGCAGATGGGCGTTACGAAGTTAGACTACCTTTGAAATCAGACACTGAGGGAAAGTTAGGGTCTTCTAAACAAATGGCCATAGCTCAGTTCCAAAATCTGGAGCGGAAATTTCAAAAACAACCAAACTTAGCAGAGCAATACAAATCGTTCATACGCGAATACCAAACTTTAGGTCATATGCTGCCTAGTAACAACAACAATCAAACAATATCGTGTTACCTGCCACACCACGCAGTACTACGAGCTGAGTCAACAACAACAAAATTGCGTGTCGTATTCAACGCGTCTGCCAGGACGTCTAGTGGGTACAGTGTCAATGACCTAATGTTGAAGGGTCCTAAACTGCAACAGGACCTTCAAAAACTAATCATCAAATGGCGTCAATACCGGTACGCATTTACCGCTGATATCGAAAAAATGTACCGACAAATAATGGTGAATGAAGCAGATCGTCGATATCAGCAGATAGTGTGGAGAGATTCGCCATACAAAACCATTCAAACATATCAACTAGCAACAGTAACATACGGTACAAAGTCAGCACCTTTCTTAGCAATGATGACCTTGCGACAATTAGCAAAGGATGAGGAGCAGAAATATCCGGCAGCTTCCAAGGTCTTAACAGATTCGTTTTACGTGGATGATTTCAAAACAGAAAACACATCAAAAACATTAGGATTACGATGGAGTGCCACAGATGATCAGTTTACATTCAAACACACTTTAACAAAACATAACACAACATTAACGAAGCGAATCCTTTTGGGTGAAATATCCAAACTATTTGATCCTTTAGGGTGGATATCACCGGTGACAACAAAGTTGAAAATTCTATTCCAGAAACTATGGGTAAACAACCTGGACTGGGATGAAGAAGTCCCAGAAAACATTAAAAACGAATGGAATATGTTACAAACAGACATATTAAACATTAATGAATATAAAATATCGCGATGGATCGGGTATCAACCTGATGACATCATCGAACTGCACGGCTACTGCGATGCGTCGACAAAAGCGTATGCGGCAGTTATTTATGCGCGTATCAAAAAACATAACAAAGCTTCCGTAATACTAGTCGTGGCGAAATCTCGACTAGTTCCGGTTTCGAAAAGTGTATCTGTACCAAAGTTGGAGTTGTCAGGAGCACATTTACTAGGAAGATTGATGAACAAAGTCGTCAGCTGTTTAGGAGACCAAAATATGCGGATATATGGATGGACCGACTCGATGGTCGTCTTGGGCTGGTTGCAAGGCGATCCTGGACGCTGGAAACCGTTTGTAGCAAACAGAACAAGAAGCATTATTGAAGTAATAAAACCAGATTGTTGGCGATACATTAAGTCAGAAGAGAATCCAGCGGACGCAGCAAGCAGGGGCCTCTTGCCATCTCAGCTAAAACATTATAGTCTGTGGTGGGAAGGACCGGGTACCTTGAAAACTTTCGAAGCAGAATCATCAAAACCAACCGTCTGTACAACAGACCAAGAGCTTAAAACAAAATATATTCAAAGCCAAAAAACGAATGCGTTGATAACGCAAAAATACAGATACAGAGAGCATCATCATAAAACTATTGGATAAATATAGCTCTTTTACAAAACTTGTCAGAGTACTTGCATGGATATTACGCGCTACGAAATCAATGCAATTACATAATAACGCTACGTCAATTAAACACAGTTCATTACCATCGTATCTCACGTTACTTGAAATGCGTAACGCCAAGTTATTGATTGTTAAACATATACAAAGAACACTATTTTTAGAAAATATAGAACACTTGAAAAAACACAGTAAATTAAGCAACAAGAGTAGTCTACTAAAATTAGATCCGTTTATCGATCGAGAGGGAATCCTTCGGGTAGGCGGTCGCCTTAGAAAAGCAGACATTGGGATAGAGATGAAACATCCAGCAATACTACCCACCCATAGCCGCTTAACAACACTTGTTATCAATCAAGCTCATCTGTTAACTTACCATGGTGGGCCACGCTTAACACTAGCGAATATCAGACAGAAGTACTGGATAATCGGAGGTAACAGAGCGGTCAAGAAAGAAGTTAGAAACTGCGTCATTTGCAGAAAACATTCACCAAGAATGCAGTATCAGTTGATGGGAGATCTACCAGAATCTCGAAGCAAACCCGCTCCCCCTTTCTATCATACTGGTGTAGATTACACTGGCTATGTTGAGGTAAAAAGCAACAAAGGAAGGGGGATAAAGACAACAAAGGGTTACATAGCATTATTCGTGTGTATGGTGACCAGGGCTGTTCATCTGGAACTAGTGTCTGATTTAACTAGCTCTGCGTTTTTAGCTGCACTACATCGAATGGCGGCCAGAAGAGGGGCTCCTTGTCACATATACAGCGACAATGGAACCAACTTCGTTGGGGCGAACAGAGCTCTACAAGAACAATTCCATGACCTACAAAGCATGTTCAACAACAACTTATTAGCAGAATTAACAGACTTACAAATACAATGGCATTTCAATGCACCATCGTGGCCAAGTGCCGGTGGATTATGGGAAAGAGCCGTTAGAAGTCTAAAACATCACCTGAAAAGAGTAGTTGGTGAGCAGAAGCTAACTTTTGAGGAATACACAACCGTCTTAGCAAAACTAGAGTCATGTTTGAACTCTAGACCGCTGTGTGCGTTATCCGAAAACATAGATGACTTGGAAGTACTGACTCCAGCTCATTTCCTAACTGGGAGGCCAGGAACATCAATTATAGAAACAGAACATGATGCACGCACCAGGTGGACTCTATCTGCCAAAATTGCACATGACATCTGGAAGAGATGGAAAACAGAATATTTAGCACAACAGTCAATGCGTCCTAAATGGACAAACACTCAAGAAAACATAGAAATAGGTCAATTGGTAACTATACATGACGATAATCTCCCGCCGGGGAAATGGATGATGGGCAGAGTGATAAAACTCCACCCGGGACAGGATGGTCTCGTTCGAGTAGTATCTCTCAAAACAAAAAATGGTATCATCAAACGACCTATAGTCAAATTATCGACTCTACCGATCTCGTCAAGTGAACAGGAAGAGAATAAAAACAAACAAAACAGTAATAACTACGCGGTAGGAGAAACTAAGACCAATATATCTAAACAAAAATCATTGTTTACATCAATGGCGATTGCCTTGATATTTTTTATGTCCTTGATAACAACATCACAAACAACAGAAATCATATCGCCATTACCCAACAATATCTCGTTATATTTTGACTCTATTAATAACATGCAACTTATACGAGACAAATGGACCCTCATTGTCTATTACAATATGTCTCCATATTGGGAAGGCATGACAACAGCAACAAAGTTCCTAAACTATTTAGATAAAACATGCAGTTCATTAACCGAAACAAGTAGCTGCGGCATGCTACTACTCCAATTACATCACGAGTACTCAGAATTACAACACTACAACCGACTCCTACTGAATCAGCATTTTGACGCGTACGCCAGACGGCGTCGCGGCCTTATCAATGGAATAGGTAACATTGCAAACGCGCTGTTTGGAGTATTAGATGAGAACTTCGCAGAACAATATAAAAGGGACATCCAACTCATAAAACAAAATGAGCATCATCTCACAAACTTACTTAAAAACCAAACATCTATCGTTGAGGCTGAATACAATGTGCTAAAACGAACAGAACAACATATGCAACTGCAACATAAATCAATAAACAAGCATTTAAACGAGCTAGATCGAGCAACTAACATAATCAAAGAAAACATGGACAAGTTACGTGACAGTCAGGATTTCACTTTGTCAGCACTGACAGCAGTCAATTTACTTCACAATCTGAAAGCAATCCAGGACACTCTACTAGATACCATAACAGACGTATATCATGGCAAATTCAACACTCACTTATTAAACCCTGATCAATTAAGGAATGAATTACAGTTCATATCTGGTCAGCTGACCAAAGACGTGACCTTACCAGTGGACAACATACAGTCAGACCTTAGATCAGTCTATAGCATGCTGAGAGTAAAAGCAAGAGTAATGTCAGACTATGTCATATTCGAAATAACATTTCCATTGTCTAGCAGAGATAGTTATAAGATTTATAAGATCCTCTCCGTTCCTCATAAATTCGGTACTAACATGCTTAGCGTACTTCCTATCACAGAGTACGTAGCAATAAACTTGAAAAAGGATGCTTATGTAACAATATCATTTACTGAGCTTCAGCTATGTCAACATAATGAAAATTCATACTTATGTACAATCGACAAACCAGTCAACTATCTTCCCATTGACGAGAAGTTCTGCAAGATTAACCACGACATTAATCAATGCGCAGTAAGCAAATCTCCTTGCAGCGATATGTGGATTGAGCTGAACGGCCCATCAAAGTATTTATACTTTTGCTGCAATACTTATCCAATCAGGATTATCTGTCAAGATCAGGTTACCCACAAGCAAATCAGTGGAGCTGGTATAATTAGTTTGGAGCCGAAGTGCATAATCAAAGGCAAAGACTTTGCTCTGTACTCTCGTTCCCATTCAGGAAACAGCATAAAAACTGGCCCTGAAATAGAAACTCCACAGATAACCGAATTCCATCACTTAGTAAACATTTCACTCTCGGACTACACAGAATCCGCAGATCCGCTAAATCAAACCTTAGAAAATCTCGACAAACAGATCAAACAATTGAAAATGGATACAACTAACACTGCAAACGAGATCGATCGAAATCACCAGACCCTGTCAACAAATGACATTCACCTATATGTCATCTCTTACGGATTGTTGTGCGCGGCCATTGTAGCAGCAGCGGTGTTCCTGTGGTGCAGGAGGAAGGCGTCTACCAGGATCCTCATG
The DNA here is from genome assembly GCA_943138885.2 of Tholera decimalis. NCBI lineage: Eukaryota > Metazoa > Arthropoda > Insecta > Lepidoptera > Noctuidae > Tholera > Tholera decimalis. The sequence continues at coordinate 18,811,651 of OW964572.2, read as the reverse complement.
CAGTCGGAACCAACAGTGACTTTTTCGCGAAACATCAATTCATGTTCTAGTGAAGTGAATCAAGTGAAACATCCGCGAAAGCAGAGCATAATGGCTGACCGTCAGCCTAGTGAAGTGAAAGTGATAGCTAGTAATGCTAATGTAAACACGGCACTTGACCAAGCTACATCCCCTCGACCACAAAAACGTAACTTTTACATTGGGGATGATATTGTTTAATTTTTTATGAATCTTAGTACCATAAGTTTTTGTAACATTTCGCCCGGGAGCATGTACGGCGAACCGCACATCATAGCATTTAATTGCATTTTGCCAAATTATCACTTTGCGCGTCTACGCCAAACGACCAAAATTATTAATTAAGCAAATCAGTACGTGATCAGATCGCCTTGAAAGACGTCGCGCGTGCTCCCTCGCTCTTTCACCAACATATATTATTTGTAGCATTTTAACAATACAATTTTAGTGAACATTCCTTTCTATTATTTAACATATCAACATAAACCTTTCCTTTCGTCTCGGCTGTCATTTATACATCTTTGACAGTCGTTACGGGTAGTCAGAAGCCAGAAACCCTTTTTTTCTTTTTTTTAACGTGGTAAAATTATCAAATAAGTCCTCCCACTCCGGGCAGGGTGGGAGGGACTGTCAGACTTTTACTGACTAAAATCCACGGTGTTCCTTCAATAACCCTTTACATACCGGGGCCACGGTAACGGGATGAGTCCCACGACCCCGGTGGGCTTCGGCCCTCTGCAGAGGGAGCCTCGTCATGTTGCTGACGCTCTTTGAGGCGCGCGTGGAACACGACGCGCCGTCGACCCGGGCATGGTCCATGGTCGGACAGCGAGTTGCCCTTTACTCGCTGTCCGCATGCCCGCGCCTACGGTGGCCGGAGATCGTCGGCCGACGTCCGACGCCGTGGGCGTCTGCCACTGCGGCTGGGCTGGAGGGAGGACGCCATCCTCTCCCTCACGCGGCCCGCCTCCTCCTTCGGAAGCATGACTGCTTCGCAGAAGGAGGCGACCGCTTCCCACTCCCTCTCGCCCCGCAGCATGGCCTCGACCAATGCCGGGCGCCAGAGGTCTCCGCCATCGCCGCCGTGAGGACACGTCGGTGCTCTGCCCAAGCGGGGCAGTCTTGCACCGTGTGCTCTACGGTGTCCTCAGGGCGACCCTCGCAGTGGTGACACCCAGGCGTTTCCTCCTTTCCCATCAGACACAGGTACCTCCCGAAACTTCCGTGTCCGGTGAGGACCTGCGTCATGCGGTAGGTCAGGATGCCGTGACGCCGATCTAGCAGTGGCTAGATCCGCCGCAATTGCGGCGTGCCCGAAGCCAGAAACCCTAGTTCTGGTCTTCTTTTTTCTTCTCTGGATGGGAAAATCAACGAATGTCTTCTCCCACTCTGGGTGGAGCGGAAGGGAGTGTCAGAATTATACTGGCTAAAAACCCACCCTGTTACTTCAGGTGCCCTTAAGTTCCGGGGCCGCGATATCTCGTTAGAACATTCCCGCAACCCCGGCAGGCAATGGCCCTATTGTAACGTTGTACGTGATCGCTAACACATTTGAATCGTAGTTGCAAACAGAGAAAATAGCTGATTGCGCTCACAGCTGATGAAGGTACCTACTTTTAACTAGCAATCCTAGAATCGCTCGCGCACGGAACTGGTTTGGGCTGAGTGATTTCCCTCTCCCTACCGCACGCTTAACGTTCACGGATTCTCAACGGCTCGGGGAATAGGACTGCTGGCGGGGAGCACTTCAGTACTACACAGCGGCAGAGTGATCGCGTCTACATAATATTTAATTGGACCTCTGCCAACCACTATCCTTGCTTACTTTAAAGAAGATAATTTGTTTCAACAATTACCTATCTATTTTACTTCAAGTTGTACAAATATTAAATTCAGTGTAACCCCGAACGGGGTTCTTCCGTACCGGACAACCAATACCTACTTAGCTGTCGCCGCAATGGCTGTGGCTGGACAAGCCTGCGTGCTACGCACTAACTTCGGAAACGAAGACCGACTTACCTACCTGGCTGCCACCAGTCGCCTACGTTCTGAGAACTATAGGACAGTGGTTTTCTTTAGGCGGTCTAGAATTCAACACGCGCTCGATGTCGAGAACTCACGCCAGTCCTCTGCTGGGTGATTCAAAAATTATATGTATATAATTTTTTTAATGATTATAATTTTGTAAGATTCTACCAAGTTTCATTTACCGGCTGAGCACAAACAGTTACACTATAGGACCCCGTCACTATTGCTGACAGCTCTTTGAGGCGTGCGTGGTACACAACGCGCCGCCGACCCGGGCCTGTTCCTTACCAGACGGTGAGCTACCCCTGGTCGCCGTCCGCAAGCCCGTGTTACCTAGCTCCTGTGTTGTAGAGTCAGACAGACAGTTACTCCATGTAAAACACTACGAACATAGTTGGGAAAAAGCTAAGGAAGAGGAAGCGAACATTCGTCATCATCAGGATGACGAATGCTCGCTTCCTCTCGAGCTTAGGATGGCTAAGAGTCGGTATACATTGAAAAAGAAAATGTGGATCTACTTTTATAACAAATAGACAGAATCATCTCTTATGCGTAAGTATATATGTTTACCTATTTTAATTTACTGGTTTATTTTCTTTTGTAATTATCGCTTTCCACGTACAAATATTTGCTTGCATAAGCCGCGGCTGCTGGTATAAAATATTGTCTATGGTATATTGTCCCTCTTTGTACATACACATATGCATGAGTACCTCGATTAAGAGGGTATTTACCGTCCCCGTTTATTAGAAACACGAAAGATTATAAAAAAAACAAAAAGATTTGGATTTAAGACCACACTTGGAAGTTCTGAAAATTGGTTCTCCTTTGGGATCTACTAATTGGACAAATACCACCGAGCTTACGTGTAACGACTCTGATAGCAACAAACATATTACCTCATTAAGCTGTATTTTTTTGTGCAACGTGACGAAAGAATTTCCTTGTATCCTTGTTATTAAAGAAAAAAGAGAAACAGACAGTGTATGTAGGTATATAATAGAATTAGCCATGGGCCCCAAAACTAGGCACAGCCTGTATCTTGGTAGCCCAGGATGCTAGATTTGGCAGATATAAGATTCACTGCGTCAGCAGAAATTAAATAAAATTAAAATTATAGTGAAATATTGTTTGTATTGTGGGGAGGTTGTAATGCGTTATATTACGTATTAGTAACTAGCTGTGCCCGCGTCTTCGTCCACGTTAGCATTTTTAATTTTTTAGGCTAATTATTTTGAAGGTCTAAAAATAAGTTTCAAGCTTCTAGCTTTAAAAATGACGTAATTTCCATACAAACTTTCATCCCCTATTTCAACACCTTACAGCTCTTTTTTCGCATTAAAAAACAGCCCATGTCCTTGCGGGGGTGAGGAAAGACACTTGACTCTGAAGAAAATTAGCACTTACAACCGACCAATGACAACCTATCCAAAAAGAACCCATACTATAGGGTAGAGGAAATAAAAAAGACAGCAATGTACACTACACGTAACATAATCTAAAACTTGTTTATCATAATTGTATTTAAACACTTTGTGGGCGTGATTACTATGTATATCCATGCCAAATTTCAGCGTTCACTAGAACTTAACTATAATTGGTACTCATCAATTATAGTTTCTGAGCTAAGCCACAGACGGACGAACATGGCGAAACCATAAGCGTTCCGTGTCGACTACGGAACCCTAAAAAATGCGGCTCTAACTTGTGAAAGCTTCAAATACCTGACGGTTTTAATTCATGAGATACAGATTGCAGCCGGATAAATGCAATGGAGAGCTAGGCTCGGTCAAAAGAAAGGTGCCTTTGTTCTCCTCGAGCGCGAAACCCTTTAAATTACTCAGGTGGATTTCTTGGCCGGTCAAGTAAGGATTACAGTAAGTAATTTTTTCAATTTGATTTAATTTTGCTACATATACAACGTCAGATATACCGTTACCCACATTCATAATATCGGAGTGCATTAAAGAAAGACAATACAAAATAAAGTCAATCTGACAATAATAACAACACAAAAAGATCTCTGCTCGACCAAAAGGCGGGCTTAAACCACTTTCATCACCTTTTATACATCCTATAACAACATCACAGATGCCTGGTTGACACTCCCCGTGACCCAACGGATGATTTTTACCTTGGACAGAGGTTAAGCATTGATAAATATAAAATCTGATAGGGCCTGTAATTTATAGTATACGTTCAAATCAAAATGAAATCCACCCAACTGTGTAAAGACACTGAAACTGAGTTTACCGTCAAGCCTATCGGTAACGATGCTTCGATAAAAATATACATAATTCGATAAAGTTGAGATTGAAAACAAATTCAATAAAGAACGCGATAACCGGGATGCGTAGGTTTACTGAACGAGGCTTAACAGGAGCTTAGCCGAGATTCGAAGATTGTGGTGAATACGTGCATAAGTCCACAACAAACACTGCCAGTAATATAAGATTTGTGTATATTGATAGCTTTTTTTAAATTTTCATCTTTCTTTACCGAAGCAATAAGTACAGGATGTATCAAAAGAAGTTTATATTTGTTTAGCTTACTGTGCAAACGCAATGATTAGGAGAGTCTCAATGGATATGTCAATCGGTAGCCTGGCTCTTGGGCATTTAGTCGCTATGAAGCGTTTTTTGTTAGCGAATCGTCCGTTGTGCGTACGCAAGATTTTGAAATTCTGCGATTATGGCACGATAAAATTTTTCAATTGAATTTTATAGGGGTGCAGCTTTAGATCTGTGTGCAAAGTGAGGTGTAGTGATGACCTGTGCACATTCAAAGCACTTGCTCGCTTCCGAATGGAGAAGTCGGAATCGTCAGTACCAGACCGATTAACCCGTTCTACGTTCTTTTCCGTTCTAAATAACCTTGGGTTGACAGGTTTTGGTTTAACTAGTGTTAAACCGGTTTGCTCAAACTTTTTTACTAATTTCCGAATGAGAGGAGAGGAATGCTTGGTGCATAATTGAAGGAAGGAGAATCTCGAATATAGTCTCAGAAGTATCATCCTTCTTTTGAGACACCCTATGTAACGTAAACTTGTTTTTTGTAATACCAAAGTAACATGATTTGAAAGAGTCTCCTTGGTATTTCTTCTCTTAGGTTTGAAATGAGCAATAAGATTCATTTTTTCAACTGACTGACCTTGAAAAATCAAATGCCTACTTCGCAATTCAATGCCATCTTTACGAAAAGAGGATATACATATCTGCTAGCTATCTATCATCCGCTACGTAGTTTGCATGGAAATTGTGATTAATCTATCCCCCGGGAATCATACATTTACCGGTGCAAAAAAGTTTCTTTTTACCATTCCATACTATTACATATCTCTGTGCTAAATTTCATCCATTAATTTTCCCATTTATACGTGATTCAGTTACAAACTTCCATCCATCTATACTTTTGCAATGATTATAATAACAACTTAATCATGGTAAGGAATGAGCCAAAATCCATTGCGCTGTTTTAGTAAGCGTTTATATGCATAGTTCGACATAAAAACCAAAATGATGTATCTATTCTGAGGAATAAACTAATGATGAATTACTTACCCCATGTGTAAAGTAACTAAAAGTTTTGTACTATTGTGTGCATTGATATATTTGGACCCTTTTTTCGGGGAAGTATCTTCCAATGCAAACCGCTCTTACTAACTAAAAGCTACCCTGTTCCTTTCTTTTGAAGTATAAGGCGAAAGGAAACACGTCTGGTCAAGACAAATGTTTATAACTGACTAATCAAGGGTTGTTGCTTATTATTATTATTATCTTTATTTCAGACCAAAGGGCCCATAGAACGGGCACGCCGTAATTGCTGCCGGGGTCGTGGGACTTATCCCATTACCGTGACCCCGGTACGTAAAGGGTTATTGAAGGAACACCGTGGATTTTAGTCAGTAAAAGTCTGACAGTCCCTCCCACCCTGCCCGGGGTGGGAGGACTTATGTGATAATTTTACCACGCTAAAAAAAAATGGCCCATAGAAATCATTACAAACAATGTTAGTAGGTTGTTAGTAGGTACAAAAAGCATTGTATATAAGTTAGTATGTGTTAGTAAACATGACAAAAAAATTACTTTTTATTGGATTGCAGGTGTACACCTGCCCAATATACAATAAACGGACTATTTGTCCGCTAACGCCCTGACAATACTGATGGAAGTACCGCGGACCCTGCTCATCATAGATGCCGTTCTGTTGCATATGACGGCGAAGAAATCATCGATACGTGCTTCCGCAAACATAGCGGAAGCACTGCAATACCGAGGCTTGTATGTATGTCGGGCAGGTATCCGCAACTCCACGGCCATGCGCGTATTTTGCGTAAGGGTAAGATTTCTCTTCACTCAATCCATGCCAGTTCCTCCAGGAAGGCGAGCAACGCCCTTGTTTTGCTTACCATTTCTCGGAGGGTACCTGGGTTGCCGAAGTATTTAGTCCTGTAATCCGCGACTACAGGGCAGTTCAGTAGCAGGTGTGCTGCTGTTTCGTCCTACCGAGGCTTTTTCAGCAGTATCCTCAAAGCGTCGTTATATTGCACCGGAAGGGCGCTGTAAGCCCGCCTCGTAGGTATAATTGATCCACAGACTGCAAGTATAGAAAGACTGACAGAAGGCTCTGAAAAGCATCAGTTTCAGATCTGTGCTACATCACGCAAATCTGCGGGCCACCATATTACAGCGGACTGACAGCGCCCTCCGTTTCCTCTCCAAGTCGTTCATCGTCTTGTAGCCTATCCGTCAACACGTTCCCTAAATATTTGATTACTAAGTACATTATCCACTTTACTTTTCTGTTGTTCCGGGGCCGCAGTATCTCGTTACAACATTTTAACATTATTCTAACGAAATGCTTGTACAATTTATATTGGATTTGTGTGCAGGAACAAACAAAACAGTTTCAGTTACAGTCGGCCGGTGTTTGTGTATCGGTGTGTGCGGTGTACACACAGCACTGATTGGACGAGAAGCTCAACGTGTTTGTTGCAAATGTTCAGTGTGTAACACAAATTGTTTTATTAATTACTTAACCAGCCTGAGCGCCTACTTTGGAAGGTCAATATCGCTGATTGTGTATAGAAATTAGCGAGGCACGTGTATTGGAGCTAAATAAAATATTTTAATAATTCAAAACAGTGCGCTGTTTTTACCATTTTGTTTTTCAAAGGAAATCCACACTAATAATATGAATGTGAAGTGTTTGTTTGTCTTTGTTTCATGTAATAAGGGCGTGATTGATGTAATTTTTGGTGTGACGATAGTTATGGAATGGCCTGCAAAGGCCTGTAACATGAAATGTATTAACGTAAGCGGGCTGAAGCTAGTACTTAATACATCCAACTTTCCTAACTAACATAAAAAAGCGAAACAAAGTTTGTCTGTCTGACTGTTTATTAACTTTTCATATCTTTGTGACTTTTACATAAATAAATACACATTTTAGGAACGTACCCGGTTGCTTTATGAGTTTAGCAGTTACACAATAAAACTCATGATTATGGAGATAACAACGCACAACTCTTTTTTAATCGACACTGAGTGACATTTATTTTTTCAGAAAAAGTAACTGTGGAGGCGGCATTAGTTCTGTACATATTTTCTGCCAGTTTAAGATCACCCAAAACTGGCAGAAAGTACCTACACCATTATCTCTGCATCAGCAGAGACAAAACAAGAAACATGCATTAGTATAACGAGGTACCTAAGTAATACATTCCTGTTTATTATTTTTACCATTTTCCTTATGTGTGTTATTCAGAGGTTTCTAAACTTTCTGAGAGCTATCTGTTTCTTTGTCGCGTAACTTTCATCAAGAGCTCGATTTCAGTTTTCAGCTGTCTATAAAAAAACTACTGTCGGTATTAAACTTAAAAAAATAACTTATATAGTAAAAAGTAACTATAGTGACTGCATATAAAATTAATGAAATCAAACAGAACTGGTGCGCGTGTTATTAAAAAGTTACAGACTGTATTTTAGACCGCACTAACACAGCTTACCGGAATAAAAGTAACAGAAACTATCTTTATAGGTTTGAGGATTAGACTGCAGATTGAGGAGTGTGCTGAACTACGAGTGGCCCTACCTAAAACAAAACTGCAGATTGTAGAAATTTTAAATGCGGATGACTTTTTTAAATTTTTATTTACCCACCGCAAAAATTACAATTTCTGGCATCACAGTTGGAACAGTTGGCCGCGCTATACCTTGCTTATATTCACTTTGAACTCCCCTGAGTCCTCTGTTATTTAATAAGCACTCATTTCAATTGACTATGGCGAATAAAGAGAACTGCCATACATAATAATAACAATAAATACCGACATTTCACATTAATTGATATGAGAGCCGACGGCTAAGCTTGAGATGATAACTAATCGACTAAATTAACACATAATTATCTCCTTAGCTTTTTGCCATATACATATGTCTGGATGGGCTTCGAGACTTACAGGATGCTGCTGAATATTAGTGTTTTCCATGTAGCCGCTGCCTATCTAACCACCACAACCCGGAAACTGGGTATCATGATACCCGTGGCCAAGACTAGTGTGAAATTATTTGGCTTTTAAGTATCTGTAATGACTGTCAAAGATGATAAATGATAAATGATCTTTATTTTGCAAATTGGTTATTAAATAACACTTTTACACGTCATTTTTTTCCGTAAATATTAACTAGATGAGGCCGGTGTTTCCTAACTGACTACCCTGAGAAGAAACACCGAAAAAAACTCAGGGGTCCGTCTCTTTTAAAGTCCATACAATCTACACTGATTTAATTATACGGGAACATTGTAGGTTTCAGTCTGAGGCGGTCTTTTGAACCAAGATGCTCACAGATTTGAGTGGGCCTGTCCATACAGTGCAAGCATTTGTCAAATGACGTATAGCTCAACTTAGAACAAGGAGCTTAACGATTTGACGAACAATACCAAGGTAAGGACCTTTGGGTAGGCCGCAAAAGGCACTCAAACTGCCAGGATTATGTAGATTAGTCTGAAATGGCCTATTGAGGAAAGACCAAACAGATTTGAGTAGACCCGTCCCGTCAGTGCAAGCCTTTGTCAGTCAGTCTGTAAGCTCAACTTTGGACTACTAATGATGATGTACAAATGATAGCCAGGATCAACGGCTTAAAATACTTTCCGAGGCATGGACGAATCTCGATAAGGTCCATAAACGGACAGATCTCGGCAAACGTTCAGGGTTCAAGATAGATAGATAACATTTTTGTTTGTTGCAATACGAGACACAAAACACAATTTACATAAAACACGTTAAAAGAAATAAATACAACATACAACGGAAATCAATATAATGAAAGAAAGTGGTATTACGGATTTAAGAAAAACATTTTAAAGAGACGAGTGCGCTATGTGTCTTGAGTTTGCACCAAATGTGTGCCCAGCTCAGCATTTGCCAAGGTATTTACCTCGAAGATTAGCCCTTCGGCTGTTAGTATTAGTCACGTGCTCTTCCATGAGCTATTATCGACTAACTTTGCTAATTCAATCTTAATACTCAGCACAAATCAAAATCTCAGCAAGCCCGTAATTTATCTGTCGAGTATAAAAGTATTTTAAGCGTCGTGTCAGCATGTCTACATAATTTGCATTCATTCATAAATCTGCCGGTTCATCCCCAATTAGAGGAAAATCCTTTTTAATAGTTACCAGCGCACCTGAGGCTTTTAATTTGGATTTGCCGAGTTTTTAAGAAGTGGGAGTTTTGTTTGTTGGGCGCTCGTAAATTGAAATCATTTGTATGGTGACTTATTTTTTGGGGGTGTTATGGCATTTTTATTTGTAATTATTTTCATTGGATTTTTGTCAGAGAAGAGGTTTTTTTATTTTTTGTGCGAGCATATCGTGCTTTACCGTCGTCTCCCTTGATGACAAGCGATGATGTGGTCGAAGGTGAAGCAGACTTGCCTAGTAGTTATATCTACCAGGTAACTTACGATGCATGGCGAATTAATTTAACTCTAGGGAACAATCTAACGAGATACTGCAGCCCCGTACGCCAGGTCAACTGAAAGACTACACGTGTATTAATAATAATGAGGTTGTTGACATGTGGAATGTGGACTCGGCTGTCATTGTGCCGATTATTGTATCCGTCAATGAGCTAATAGGTAAAAGCTTCGACCATCTCTTGATGCTGGCGTCTCACGGCTGGATGAAGTGCCTGTATACAGTACTCCTCGATACAGCTAGTCTTGTAAGGAGGTTCCTTTCACTGGGGATCTAATCACCGTTAGCTTATAGCCGTGGACTGCCACTTTTTTATATATTTTAATGTTTTTTATGTATTATTTTGTAGAAAAATATTTAAAAATATATATTTTGAGTGATTATAGAGAGAATAAAGATATAATAATTCATTTATTTATTCAAGTAACATAACACGTAGTCGGAAAAATTTAAATAGCAATCCATAGTGAATAAATAATAATAACATAATAAGCTTGAAGAATTATTGTTCTTTGGTGGAATTATCACTAAAATTGACACGAAATACTTACCTAAAATTTAACGCAAAAACGGACACGATTATAATTTAAGAGGAGACTATTAATACATACCTAAGTGACGGTTTACAACTCATATAACCTGAATAAGGTTATTAATCTGTTCGAGAGGAGCTCGTGGATAAATTGTTATCAAGGGATCTTCAAGGTCAAGCATCGCTTGCCTAGGTCAATCCGTGGATGAGTGATCATCTAAATACCAACAAATATCGAGATTCTTTCAGAAAACACGTTAAACCATTTGACAGTCTTTACAGATAGTCAGAAGCTATACAACGTATAATTTAAAGGGTATATACATACCAAGTGCATGACTTCTTTGGGTGATAACAAACGATATGGCAAGGGTTTTGTAATCCTAAGTCTACGTGTGTAGAACTTATTACAAATTCCAATACACTGATACCAGAGACCGAATTTTTCAAATTGAGAAGAAGGACAAGAATTATCGTGTTATTGGCAAGTGACATGGAAAGTTATTGACCCTCGTAGTGCTGTGACACGTTTGTTATGATTGGTATTCAAGAAATATATGAAACCAATAATTTGGTATCAATTCTTTAAGTCAGTTATTTTGTGCTGAGACTGTGCATAGAGACTCCATACCAGATGTTGTCTTCAGCCCTTTTGGATAGATATGGGGTTTCCGTTACACGTTGTATAATGTGACGATAGTCTTGCCAACGTGTATCGTGTTACCCGGCTTCTCGGCTGTGGAGGTCAGATTGGTAGTCAGTCCATGTAAAATACTGCTCTTTACTCAGCTGCATATATTTAGACTAGGTAGGAAGGGAAAAGGCTAAGCAAATAATGAAACTGTTTTGGTGTTCTTACTTTTGACACCGTACTTAACGTGTTGTGTTAATTTCTACGGCAAATGAAACAATGTAGTATAAAACCATCATACAACAGCTATGCAAAGTAAAAAACAATCATAACAACTCAGTGTTCTACGTCCAGGTCAAACATAGGCCGCAAGTAGGTCCCTGACAAACACGCAACCGGGTGAGCGAAGTCAATCGGGTTACGTTTCTATTTCCTTTTGCGAATGACCGTTGCGTTAACGTTTTCGTTTGCGTTCTATCCATTTTATTTGTCAGACTCGCAATGTTTGTTTTGTAAGCTTTATTGAGATGAACGTGTGTTGCGTAATAACTTTGCATAGAGGTGTAAATCAGTTTGTTTTTTTTTTTGGTTGGTGCTATGTGATGGTAACATTTTTTGTGCATAGCGAGTCCCTCACTCCCGCCCTCTGTTCCAGCAGTGGGAATGTTATAGACTGGTAATATTATGAATGTATTATGTTTCTAAAAGTAGAAATTTTTACAAATCTGTTTATTAATTGTAGCATATAACTAAATTCACGCCAATAGATTGGATACATTTGTGCATCCCAAGAAAATGCGTTGGTCCAGCCAGAATCATCAATTTTTTTTAAGTGGACTGGTCGGGCCTGTATTGTATACTTTGGAAAGCAGTTTGTCTATTGTAACCGTTGTAATAGGTACATAGTAATGTAATATTGTACAGACAATGCGGCCCCATCGCCCCTGCTGACTGCTTTTTGAGGCATTGTCTGCATTTGCTTGTGTTTGCAGGCGAGAAGGCTTTGTTGCATATTAGATTCAAGCTTGAACAAGTGGTTTTTGCTGTAGTCCACAAGTTTTTTTTAATTCATAAAATATCATGGATTGCCTCAAGGAAAACCCTGTTTGTATTATTTATCTTAAACTGCGTTATTTATCTTCGTTATTTATCTTTATATCCGAATTTTATTCGTACCACCAATAGCAAAAATAAAAAAATAAACACCTACCAATCATGGTATTTTTTATTTTATTTTAATTTTTGTAATAAATATACAAAATGGATAATTTAAGTGTTGATTTAATTATTAGGAAGAAACTATGAAATAAATAATATATTTACTGGATATTAGAGACGAACATTTTAATCGAATTCGGGTGACCAATAAGTAAATGTTCCACAGAATTGTTCCCGCACTTTGCAATCATCCGTAAACTATTTGATAAAATACTCCAAATATGACTAGTGTCATATAACATAACATAACATAATCTTTATTTATTTTCTCTCAAAAACACAGTCAAAGTCACAGTAAAATATAAATAGACCTTAGTGAGAGCTGGAGTCTGTACTAGGTTCGGGACCTGTATAACAGGTTCACACCCTTTAAAATTGTAAATTTAATTGCATTTAGGTACTACAACTACAAACATAAAAGCTCCAAGTCTGTGTCATCAGTAAAACATTTGAATTCTAATAGAAATTCATTCACTTAAACAGGTCGTAATACAGCTAATTCCAGGACTTCGAATGTTATTGTGATTATAAGCTATGTATATTACCTTGGTATTAGTGTCGACTTGCATCACACATTAGGCCTAGACTACACCAAAGCTGAGATGTGCTGGGAAACAATGGTACGAGTACAAGGATATTGAGCGGAACGGGCGATCTACGAGTCGCTTACGTTCCGCCGGTGTTGGTATGTACTGTATGTGTGTGTGTCCACTGAGCGAATTACTGAAGACTATCGACGAAGGGGTTGCCGGAAAGGTTAATTCACACATTAACTTACCAAATCTGTTCAGGTGGAGATTTATTGATGAGTCTACCTTGGAGTGTATATGTGGGGTTGATCCATAAACCGTAGCACACCTCATGTCCTGTCCTGCATGTTCACTGCAGAACTTGATGGAAGCTTCCGACGGTGCCCAACTTGTTGCCCAGTTTTGGGTAGACTCAATTTAGCAATTTACTATTGACAAGCTAAGAAGAAGATATACCACCTCTATTCTTACCATATTATGGTTATTTTTTTGTTCTAATATTAAACATAACATTCTATGCGATCAAACTAAACAACAAAAAACACTAAGCTCTAAGGACCATTTATGCATTTGCCAACCACAAAATATAAGAATACTAAGCTACGTAGGTACCTATCTACTTATTACCACTATAAGCACTATTTTGTTATCATAAACACTTGGTTGACTAGGTATGCACTATGAACCATCTTAAAACTGTCTCTAAACTGTATTTATTATATACTAGCTTGTGCTGGCTTCGCCCGCGTGGGAAGTTTTCCCCCTGTAAATCCCGATCCCGTGGGAATTTCACAAAATCCTTTCTTAGCGGATACCTACGTCATAAGATCTACCTGCATGCCAAATTTCAGCCCGATCCGTCCAGTGGTTTGGGCTGTGCGTTGATAGATCACTATGTCAGTCAGTCAGTCACCTTTGAGTTATATACATATATTTAGATTTGTGAATGATTCGCAATACACAATTATACGCACCGTTCTGCCTATCCTTCACTATTTGCCGTGAAGATACACCCTGTAGGAGTGTACATTCCATCCATACAATTTAATTAACATAATTCTTACTCATATTCCTCACAAATCTTAATTGAGTCACTTAACAAGGCTGTAACATTTGCTAAGCCCTTTTAAATAGAGCTAAACTATGGCACCTGAGCATTGAATTAGTCCTATTAGTGAGAATTAGACTCATTCCTCACTAAGCATACTCGCTCATCTTCTATAAGCGCAGTCTTAATATCGCAACGCAGTCCAAGCGTTTCAACTCAGCTAAACAAGCAATTTTGAACCCTATATCCTCGAAAAAGAACTCAAATTCCTTTGCAAATGTACGGGTATGAAACACATGATTATCGTCGACCGTTCGCTTATGTTGATGCATGTCGGAAATAAGGTTTAATTAATTAATTGTTTATTTAAGAAATAGTGCAAAATACAGTTACAATATAAGTCTTAAGAATTAATTAAATTAAGGAAAATTAACATATTTGCCTGTACTAGGTTAAAAACCTGTGCTTCAGGCGATGAAGTACAAACTATCTAAAGTGGTACATAATCCATGAAATAACTAAAACTAAATCTAGATAATAATAGTTAAATATGTGTTCCTAGTGTTGACATTCTATTTGCATATTGCAAGTAACTCTTCCGTCTGGTCATATGTCATATTTTGTAAATAATTACATGTTGCTTTTTTACAACTAAAATAATTTAAGTTATATATATTTAAGATTCTATTTAATCTATTGTACAATAGTGGACCTAAAAACGAAAAAAATCGATTGGTAAAGATAAATTTTGAGGTCGGATGTGAGACGCAGACTATATCTTTCCGCCTCTTGTTAGTAATGTGCGAATTATAGGTAAGTAAGCATTGTATGTTGTTTTAGAACTATGTGCATGATGAAAAGTTGACGGACTGTTAGTACATTACAGGATTTATATAACTGGGATGTAGGAAAGAGAAAGGGGCGGGAGGTTGCTACTTTTAAGATCGTCCTTTGTGCTCGTTCAAGAGGCAGTATATTTGTTTTCAGAGCGCCACCCCATGAAGTAATGCAATATTGAATTATAGATTGACATAGGGCCAGATATACTTGCGTGATTAGTTTGGAGTCCGCGATTGATCGTAGTTTCTTAAATACAAATATTAATTTACGGACTCGACTAACTAAGTTTTTAATATGGTGTCGGAAGGAAAGTGTATCATCAATTGTAATCCCGAGGTATTTTATGTTGTTAGTAGGGAATATAGTAGGACAGTTACACATGTTCAGAGATGGTGTCATGCATTCGTGGGCGTATAGCTGAGGGTTAGAAATAGCGTATTGAGGCCTGCGCATGACAAAATGAATGTATTTTGTTTTGTCAGCATTTAATGTGAGTAAATTATGTCTCAACTAGTAGTTTACTATATTAAATCCTGACTGCGCTTTCTCATATAGTTCGTCAGTAGTTGTGGCGGTAAATACAAGTGCGGTATCGTCGGCGTATGATATTATTTTGCCTTGATCTAAATTAATGTTGCACAGGTCATTAATATATATTAAGAACAATGTGGGGGACAAAATACTTCCTTGAGGCAAACCAAACCCAGTGTTCTTTTGATAATTGCTCGTAATATTATCTATCTTAACACATTGATGCCGATCATCTAAGTAGTCCGCAAAAAGTTTTAGCTGCGTTCCTCTTACACCAAGAGCTTCTAATTTGTGTAAGAGCGAAGTCGTACAAACAGTGTCAAATGCCTTGGCTAGATCAAGAAAGATCCCTAAGGTGTGGTTACCTCTTCCTAATTCCTGTGTCAAATAACTAGTCAGGCTATGCACCGCGTCAGCTGTTGATAATTTGGCTCTGAACCCGAATTGGAAGGGTGAAAGATAATGTGTCTTCTCCAGAAAGTTAACTAGTCGGCTATTTATAATCTTTTCAAGTATTTTAGATACCGACGGAAGTAATGATATTGGTCTGTAATTAGCAACTAGATCTTTGCTACCGGATTTATAGATAGGGATAACTACAGCCTTTTTAAGGAATTTAGGAAAGATACCTTCAGAGAGGCATATTTGAAATATATATGTTAAAGGAGGAACAAAAATATGCATGAATCTTTTCAGGATCTTATTGCTTATACTATCCCAACCAACAGCACAGTCGTCCTTTAACCCTGTGATAATTCGCGCTATTTCATGTTCATCTGTGTCCAGCATAACTAAAGATGAAGCTCTAGTGCTCGAACTGTGCGAAGGTGGAGTTGTCTGATAGCCAGTTAGGTTAGTTTTCATTTCAGCCAAGTTTTTACCCACGTTAACAAAATAGTTATTTACATAATTGGCAGACGAAAGCGGTGAGGAATTCGTTAATAATGAACTCGAATGTGATTCGTGCTGTTTTGAGATATGAGTGACGTCTTTGATGTGTTTCCAGATTTGCTTAGTGTTTTTACCTGCGCTATGCAATTTGGTTTTATCGTAATCAATTTTAATTTTCTTCAATAAATTGTTACAGAAGTTTCTGTATCTCTTGTATGATATTTGAAGAATTAAGTTATTAGGGTATTTCTTAGACTTTTGATGTAGTCTGTCTCTGTGCCTTATGCATCGAATAAGCCCGGGAGTGATCCATGGTTTAATGTTATACAACTTCTTATTTATTGGTATTTCTATTGTATTATGTAATATGGCTTGCTGGAAAGATTTTATAAAATACGATAATGACACATTTGGGTCAGCAGTATTATAGACGTCACTGAAGTCAATCTTGCATAAATTTGTCCTGTGATTAGAATTATTGAAGTAGCTTCGAAAAATTAACCGTTAATCTGTATTTTTATCGCTCATAAATTACAGTTTGTTTGACACAAAATAGTCAGTAATAGAAATCACTTATAATTAACTCGGAAAGCTCTTCCAGCCATAGATTCCTTTTGTTTTTTACGCACAAAACTTTCTCTTTTCCGACAGGTTCCGACCTGTCGGCCTTGGTACATAGAAACTTCTCGAAGTTACTTTTACAATAGGTATGATAAATGATATTGATTTTAGCATGTGTTTCATTTACCTACGTCTTCATTCCTATTTCCTACTTACATATTGATCTGTCTTACTTATATTAAACTTATTCTAATTAGCTCGGCGTTCATTACAGCTCTCCCCCCGGCGAAGCTCGCGTAGCCTCTTCTTTCTTCAAAATGACGACGAGCTTGCTCACTGGGCGACGAAAAGTTCCAGTCCTGGTCTTCTCCTCGACGATTCTGATGCCTCCATCTGGTCCTTGGTGCGTTTGTTCTACCACGCCCATCGGCCAAACATTACGTGGTAGATTGCTGTCCACGATGAGGACCACGTCGCCAACTTGCACGGGTCGCACTGCGTTCTTCGGCTCGCCTCGGGGTACCAACAATGGCAGATACTCCCGGACCCATCGTGCCCAGAACTTGTCTGCGAGAGCTTGCCTGGCTCGCCACGTTCTCCTATCGGCTTCTTCACAAGGCCTCGTCGTTGGTAGGCCTGTCGAGGACCCAAGCAGGAAGTGGTTGGGTGTAAGCGCTTCTGGATCTTGAGGGTCTACGCTGACGTGAGTCAAGGGTCGCGCGTTGATTGAAAACTCTGCTTCCACTAGCAATGTTTTCAGCATTTCTTCTGACGGTGCCTTTTCTTTCAGCGCAACGTTGAGAGCGGTTTTTACGGAGCGTATCATTCTTTCCCACGCTCCTCCTTGGTTCGGTGCACCTGGTGGGATAAATCTTCACTCCATGCGGTGGATCAGCCCTATGTTTTTCAAGGCTGGTAACCATTCTGCGTATGCCGTTTTGAGTTCTTGGTCTGCTCCTCTAAAATTCGTTCCATTGTCTGAGTACATCACTCGCGGCCATCCTCTTCGCGCAGCCATTCGTCGTAGTGCCATTATCGCTGAATCCGTTGACAGTGATGCAACAAGCTTGATGTGGACAGCTCTGCAGGTGAGGCACGTAAAGAGTGGGCCCCATCTCTTCTCTCGCCGCCGACCGATCTTCACCATCATTGGTCCGAAATAATCCACCCCACAATTGGTGAACGGGCGATGAAACGGATCGAGGCGAGCGCGTGGCAGGTCTCCGGGAGCTGGTACTTGTGGTGTGGCTCGACGTCTCTGGCAGAGGGCACAGCTTCTTTTTGCAGCGCGTACTGTGGGTCGCAAGTGAACGATCCAGTATCGTTGTCGTAGATCGTTGGTCACGCGTTCTCGGTTAGCGTGACCTGCAGCATAATGTTCTCGCATCACTAAAAGCTTCGTTATTTGGTGTCTACCATCCAAAATAATTGGCCGTTTCACTTCCGGGGCTGCGGTAGACGCTTCTATGCGGCCTCTTACTTGCAGGAGGTCGTCTTCTAACACAGGATCTAACTTGTATAGCTTGCTCGTTCTTGGGAGTGACCGAGCTGACTGCATTCTCTTCAATTCTTTGCCGAAGCTTTCTTGTTGTGCTCGTTGCAGGAGCTCCTTCTCCGCTCGCTCTATATGGCGGAGTTCTAGCCCTGTCGCGGCGTGTCGACACATATCAATGAAGGCAAGTACTCTGGCCGCGGCTCTCACTAACGTTTCAAACTTTGAGAAACGTGTAGGGTCTGGCAGCCAGCTATCTTGTTGGTTCTCGAGGATGTGTAGTACTTCCTTATCGTCGTCTTCCTCTTCTTGCATCGTCTTCTTAGGCCATTGTTCTTCAGGTAGCTTCAGGAAGGTAGGGCCCTGAAACCACCTATCGCTGGCGTTGATCGGCGCATCGGTGAGTCGGGTGGCGTCGTCAGCTACGTTATGTTCAGTAGGTAGCCAACGCCATTCTTCTTTAGAGCTGAGCTCGGCGATCTCTCCTAGTCGATGCGCGACGAACGGCGTGTAGCGTCGCATGTCATGCTGTATCCAATGCACGACTGTGGAGGAGTCTGTCCAGTACACTGTTCTGCTTACTTCGATTCTGTGTTCTTGGCGGACAGTGTCAGCAATCCTCGCTCCTATGACTGCTGCTTGTAGTTCCAGTCTCGGAATTGTTTGTACCCGCCGCGGTGCTACTTTAGCTTTGGCGGCAACCAACACGACATTCACTGTTTCGTCGTATGGCACTGCGTATCCTTTTTTCAAATAAATTATTCATCTGTGCGCAGTATTGCTTCACAAATTCAGGATTGGCGTCCATCTTCTGTTCAATTTTCAGTAGTCGTCGAAGCGCTGCGTTGTAACTCGGCGGCATAGTGACGTCATCATGGCGCCATAGTAGTCCGACTTCATATCCACCGTCGATCTTCTTTGTAGTTCTCTCAACGATAGCCATGGCACGCTGGTTCGCGTCGCTTATGCGTGGTTCTCGCGCAACTCCCAGTGCTTCGATTTTAAAGTGAGCTTCGACTAACTCGTGAAGCCGCTGATCTTCATGATTGTGTTTCTCAGGTTCGTATATGTGAAACACATTGTTCTTCATGGTGAGAGCGTGTCGTGGTGCGGTCCCATGCACTACCCAGCCGAGTTGCGTTCTAGATGCAGCTGGTTCATTAGGGCCGCCGGTCTGGAGCTCTCGAGACACGATGTGCTCCCAGTGGTCTGTCCCCACTAGAAGTCCGGGGCGTGTCAGCTCATAACATACTTCGTTCTTCGGGAGGTCGCGCAGGTGCTCATATTTCAGCAGTGTTTCAGGAATTGACTGCTGATGAAGCTTCAGATCCTTCATGGTTCGTGCCTGGAGCTTGTGAGTCACGCTGTCCTCGCCCAACCCTCTGACTTTTACTGTGACGATCTTGCTTTCATTTTCTTTTGAAGACATGTTGACCCCATGAATATGCAACGGATGCACTGTCCTTTCAGCACCAATACTTTCAGCCAGGTCTTCATCAATGAGGGTGATGGTCGCTCCTTCATCTAGTAGAGCGTGCGTCCTAACCTCCCCCCGTGGGCCTGTGATTACTATAGGGCACATCTTCAATAGTATAGTTCTCGTGCCAGCGGTTGTTTTGGTAGCCACTGACATGACTGCTTCCTTAGGCTCTTCTGCCTTTTCAGTCGCTGTCTTGAACTCGGCGACTCTCTCCTTTCCTGGTGTAATGTTGCGTGATGAGGCCGGCGACATTGATTTACACCACATAACTTTGCTCTACACGTAATGCGTCTGTGTTTCTTATTAGCACATTTAAAACATATCTTCTTATCTTTCACAAATTCCCATCGCTGGTCCACGGTCATTGACTTGTATTTCGGGCACTAAGTTAGCACATGTTTCTGTTTGCAATTAGGGCACTGATCTTCTTCTTCAGTTTGCTCGACCGTGTTGTATATTGTGTTGGGCTTCTTCTTCATAGTTATAGCAGGCCTGGTTTCTCTTCTTGCAGTGGCGGTGCTTGTTGACGGGGCGTATGTATAGCGTAACGCCCTGTCTGCTTCACGCATTAAGAAGCGAGACAACATTACTATCTCTGGCTCCGCTGTTCCCTCGTTATCGCAGGCAAAGTCACACCATCGTGATCGCAGGTGTGGGCACAACTTTTCCAACACTTCCCTTGTGAGCATGGGATTATATAAGTAACCACATCTATCTATTGTTTTCAACACGTAGATAATGTTCTGAATTTTAATCGCAAAGTTATTTAAATCACTGGCTGAGGTACCCGGTTTTGGCATTTTCTTTAAATCTTCAAGCGCTTTGTCTATTATCACTTGAGGACGCCCGAAACACTGTTCTAACGTTTTCACTATGACGTCAGGATCTGTAGCCGCGTGTAGTAAGGCTGCTACGGCGTCACGTGCTTCGCCCTTGAGACAACTTCGTAGTCGCTGAAGGTTCTCTGCCGGTGATACACTATACATGTTCGTAGTGTCGCTATAAGCCGCTTTAAATGGCAGCCACTCGCTGACAGCGCCAGAAAAAGTAGGCAAGTCTGTGTGCCTAACTCGCGGCCGGGCCATCTTCTCCAGGGTCGCAGCTAGTTCATCGATGCTGTTTCTGGCTCTCGTTGGCGTCGGCGATCTTCCTCTAGGCACATCAAATTTAATTTGCTTCGGATCTTCTTTATGTTCAGTATGTTTGCCCCCCTCCCCCCGTGAGCTGAGGGGATTGGTGCGCAACCATTGATCGACCTTCTGATGCTGACGTTTATCTTGAAGTGGATCTTCATGGATGCTCTCTTGGTCGTCTTGTATCACAGACACCTCAGCAGCCAGCCTTTTCTTCACTAGGTCCGCTTCAAACTCCAGCTCTTTCCGTCGAATGCTTGCTAGTTTTTCAGCTGCTTCCAATACAGCCAACCTTAATCGTCTCATCACGCTGGTAGTCGACCTTATCGATCGCGGCGGTGATCTGACTTGTTGCCGCTCTGATGAAGACCCAGCAGTGGCGAGATCCGCAATGGTAGTAGGTCCAACCATACTTTCCACCTGAGGTGACGCTGGCGGATCAAGTGATATACGTCGCAGTCGTTCTTGTTCTATGCGTTCAGCTTCCCGGCGGCGCACTGACGTACGTAACTCTTCGTCCCTCCGTTCTAGGACACGCCTTTGTTCTTCCATCTCTGCTAAATCACTCTGACTACGTGTGACAACCATCGCGTTCAGTTGACGGCGCACAGTAACTTATTAGCAGAGTAAAAGCGCTGAGTTACACAATCGTTACCGGTTAGCACACGGGTTAGCACTTAATTCTCACTGTTTTCAGACTTTTCTTTCTTCGTGTCTGGCTCTCGAACAACTGGATCCGGCTTCTGAAGGACCAAACTGTATGGCCAAACTGTATCCGGCTCGCGAAGGACCAAACTGTATGGGTGTGGACTGTATTTATTTATTGAATTCGACATACGTCGATAGCTCTTCAAATAAAATTCAATCTTTAAACACTGGTTTATTTTATATCTTCACAATTTTCACTTATGTCTATTTATACTGTCTATACTAATTTAAAGTTCTTTATAGAGTCTTCATTCCTAAATGTTCTTTACACTTTTCATAACGTTTCTTCAATACTTATACACTTTAAACTATTTACTTGAACTACTTATTTCACTACTTTGAACTACTTATTTCACTGTTTACTTTCACTACTATACTTGATATTCTTCAGACTTATTTCACTTCAGGTGTTTCTTCTTGTCCGGTTGGTTGGATACTACGATTATTCGATATTTTTTTGTTGTGAGTGGCATCTCGCAGGTCAACCTCTGAGGTTGTCGGCTGCTTAACCGGGCTTGCCTGTGGTTGCCTTAATTAATAAATTAATTAAAGCCTCCAGCCAGGGCTTATTAAAAAAACTTACAAACTAGGCGACTACACGCTAAGGGCACCCCCTGTGGGGTACGGACCTCGGCTTAGGGCGTCGCAGGGGGAGGGCAGCTAGGGACAGGCTGGATCATATCATTATTATTATTAATAAGGGAATTTAAAGCTAGGTACTGGCTCAGCGTCGCGGGCTGGCTCTGGCAAGTGTCGGGGCGGACTATTACGGGGACGTCGCGGCGGGCCTCGGCGGCGAGGACGGAAAGACGGTCGATTTTTGTTTTTGTAAACTGTGCTGGTTTCCTTACGGCTCTCTTGGAGCAGGGTGATTGCGTCATCGGGAGTGACTAGGGTATGCCTTGGTCGGCGAATCTTAGAGATACGCGAGGGTTCGTATTGGGCGGCCGATACGATAAGGGGATTCCTATGTTGGATTGCAGTATCAAAGAAACGCTTGGAGACACGTTTCATGAACTGCTGGATGGTGGGCATCTTGAGGTCTACGTGAAGAAGCTCATTTCGAACATAAAAGGGGGCTCCCGTGACTCTACGGAGGAATCGGTTTTGAAGGGTCTGCATCTTATGGAGGATGTAGGGCTTTGCGTGTGCGAAAACAACGCAGGCGTAGGTCATGATGGGACGGATGACCGCGGTGAAAATACGCAGCTTGCACCTGAGTGATAACTTGCTGCGGGAGCTAAGAATGAAGTGGAGCCTACCTAGAGCGAAAGCGGCGCGCGAACGTGCCTGCTTTATTTGCTCAGCGAAGGAAAGGTGTTTATCGAGGACCACGCCTGTTCAGGACTACAATTGGCCAGTGCAACGGTAACTGGACGGTCTGAACTTGTCCACGGTACGTGGAGCTATAAACGTTGCTTACAATAAACAAGGTTACACAATAATCTACAGGCTCTCCGGCCGACAACAATCTATAGCCTCCGAAGCCTTACAAATAGTTACAAATAACACTCACCTGAGCTGTAGACGGCAACCTAGGATCTGTTTGATCACGTCCAAAGTGTTTGTATGTAATATGAGATGAGTAATTGAAACGTGTGATGTAAGTCAAGTGTGTTCTAGGACGTTCCCAAGGCGTCAATCTCCAGATGGCGCGGGTCCCACAGCATCACAGCCTAACTCGTTTCCACCAAGCGCGTGCCACGAGGTGACGCAATAAGGCGATATGTTCCGAGAAATATCCCTGGATTCTCGTCAATCCGGGAGTACAAAGTTCAATTAAACACTGTTCACAATCAATCTGCTAATATCTCGTGAGATCCAATTCGATTTCCAACAAATTCCGCGTGTCAGCCCGACCGACGACTACGGCGTATAATCCAACAATATCCCGGGGTTTTCGACAAACGGAGACTACAACTTCAAACAACAAATAATTCGCGCCCCAATTATCGGTCTCAACAGGCGAATCCAACGATATTTTACCAATTATATTTAACTCAACAGGTCCGCCGCGGACATTTTTCAACAAGGCAAAATCTATCTGTCAAAGTCAAGGTAATGTCAAGATCAAATTCTTTACGTCAAAAGGGTGCGTTCTGTTTCACGTCGGACCGAACAACGCCTAAGTATTTGGCTTGCTTTTCCCAGGGGATCGGCTTGCCGTACATGGTAATCGGACGGGGGGAGGGTGGGTTTATCCGCGGCTTAGAAAAGAGGACTGCCTGGCTTTTGTCTGGATTGACTTCGATTCTCCATTTCCGGAACCACTTGGCCAGAGTGTTTGCGAAACGAGGGGGGATAGTACGGAGCCTTGAGGAACTCCTGCGCGAATGGGATGGGGGGAGGAAAGCTCCCCCTCAATTCGGTAACGAAAGGTGCGATTCGATAAAAAGTCCCGTAGGATGAGCACGAGACGGTCAGGCACGCCGAGTTGGTATAGCTTATAGATTAAGCCATTGTGCCAGACTTTGTCGAACGCTTTCGCTATGTCGTAGAATAAGGCTCCCGTTATTGCGCCCCGTTGGAAGCCGGCGCTGACGTGTTCTATGATGCGGTGGACTTGTTGGATACATGAGTGTTCGGTTCTAAATCCAAACTGCTCATTGGGTATAAGACTCTTTGCTTCGGCAAAATCTTTGAGCCGCTTATATATAAGCCTTTCATAGATTTTACCGAGGACGTTGAGTAAGCTAATGGGACGGTAGCTAGACGGGTCAGACATGGGCTTGCCTGGTTTGGGAATACCTATGACGGTGGCCTGTTTCCAGGTTGCGGGGAACATATTATTGCTCAATGCGCCATTGAAGATGGCAGTCATTAGCACTATAAGCTGGGCGGGGAAAAGTTTGAAAACCATATTGGTGATGCCGTCGGAGCCAGGGGCTTTTCGCGGTTGGAGACTTTTAATGATATCCTGGACCTCATCAGGAGTGATGGGGGCCAATGGATTATCGGGATCTTCGACGGGCGGAAGGGAAGTTCTACGTTCGACTTCGGCGTTCACCATATCGAGGTGGGCTTGGTCTACTGGTTGAAAGCTGGGAGAACACTGGGACTCTAGGCTGTCGGCTAGGCATTCTGCTTTTTCAGAGTTATCGAAGGCGACACTCTTATCGGGACGAATGAGAGGAGGCATTGTGGCCTCTTCAGTGGATCGTAACTTCCTCTGAAGCTGCCAGAAGGCAAGATGGGTGGGCTCAAGTTCGCTCAGCATCTTGTTTTGTTTCCTTACAGCACGCTGTAAGTTGCGCATGTGAGCTTTGTTTGCGGCGCAGGGAAACGCGCTGTACGCACGGATGGCTGCGTTCTTATCGGTTATCAGATTCCGTACATCGTCCGGGAATTTCCAGCGGTGGTCTACCGCTACTGGAACTTCCCTTGAACAATCGTTCAGGACGGATTGTACGTGATCTGTAAGCGAGTCGATCGCCGCCGACGTGTCAGCGACTGAGACTATTTGGTCAGGAATGGTGTCCAAGTGAGGCGACGTGGTGTATTTCAGTTTTTCACTTACTTTCCTCCAGTCGGTGATCAATTGGGTCGGAGGAGGTTGGGTAGGATCATGGTTACCCGAGCGAGAACCTAGGTGTAGGATAACGGGACGGTGATCCGAGTTGAGTTCGTGAAGCGCTTTTATGGAGTGTAAATGGAGGTTTACATTCTTTAGGAGCGCCACATCGAGGACATCGGGCCTATGGTTGTGGTCGTGTGGGTAGTGGGTGGGAGTCATCGGAGCGATGACGTCATAGTTTAGGGTCGCGCCTAGGTTATACACGATTCTGCCTCTGGCATTTGTCGTGTTGCTGTTCCAAGCGGGGTGTTTGGCGTTGAGATCGCCCGCTAGTAAGACGGAGTCACTCATGCCAAAGAGAGTCGTGAGATCGCTGGTGAGCGCGATAGGATCGTCTGAAGCAAGAGACGCGACCAATGGTGGGGGATGGTAGGCAGAGATCATGGTTATCGGAGGATGATCAGTCATGCCTAGTCGACAGGCAGAGTACTCTAGGTGAGAGAGAGGCGCGGGTGGGGTCAGAGGGATGCAGTATAACTCCTTCCTATAATAAATAAGGGTACCGCCGCCGTGGCAGCGTGTTCTGTCATTGCGAACTAGACGGTAATTCGAAATTTTGGCGTCAGCGCGGTGGGGTTTCAAAAGGGTCTCCTGTATAAGGAGGACGTCTAATTGGTGGTCGCGGAGGAATTTAGTTATTTCGGCGCGTTGGTTGAAAATGCCATTGGCGTTAAAAAAACCTAATTTGAGGGATCGAGGCCTAGTGTGGTTTGTGCGTTGGGAATCCATTGGATCAGTCCATCGCATCCATCTGGTCGAGGCCTAGCACTACATCACTGTGTGTGCTGAATATTTGGCTGTACATTGCCGTCGTAATTTTGCCGTTATTCTGCTGCTCGGCAGCCAGAAGGGCATCGCGGAGAGACCTGGCTTGGCGGGTCATAAATATTCTATAGTGGCGCAGTAGTGTCTGGCCGCAAGACTCGCCGTGCGCGACGGGTGAGGGATCGGGCGGTTGTTTGGCTGCAGGAGCAGCAGTGGTTTGAGGCTCGGGTTGGGGACTGGCTGTGGCCTCTGGAGCCACGGCTATAGGCAGGATCTGCGCTGCGATGGGTATATCCATCAGTGCCTGCAAAGGTTTGGCAGTGGCCAAGGAGGGAAAGGCTTCTTCGTGGTTTAGCCTGTTCCACGGGGATGGTCTCTGAGGAGCGAGACGTTGGGGAATTTGAGAGGAAGGTGCCTCTCTTTGTTGGCGGGCGTTGGCGCGCTTCGCTAATTTAGGAGCGAGTTTGGGGGCTTTGGGACAGCCGCCGTAGTTGGCCGGGTGACCGGTCTGGCCGCAGAGAACGCAGCTGGGTGGTTCCGAACAGAGGGTTCGGTCTTTGGGCCGAGGGCAGTCCGCAGTGCTGTGCTCGCCCAGACACTTGACGCATCTGGGAGTCGCATAGCAGTTGCTCTGCGCATGGCCATACAGTTGGCAACGGTGGCATTGTCCCACTGTTGCGGTTTTGTAGGGCTTTTCAATTGAGATACCGGATAGGGAGCAAATGGAGTTAATCTTGAAAATCGGGTGATGACCTTCGGTTGGTTCAGAAATGACAAGAACCATGTCGTACAATTCACCGCCTCTCGCTTTATGTAAGCGATGGACGGCGATCACTGGTATACCTTGATCGGTAAGGTCGTCTTTAATAGCCTGTACTAGGATTTCTTTAGGGACACGTTTAATAATGACACGAGTGGGCGTGTCCTCGGGGAAGGAGAAAGTGTGAAAGGAAATATTCCTTTCACGGAAGGCGCGATATAGTTCCCTATAGTCGTTCGACGTAGGGACGGTGACTTTAATGCCATTTTGGCAGGCACGGGCGTTTGTGTAGTTGATCTTTCGATCAACACACATCTTGGACACATCAGTCCATTTACCCTTGTCCTGGATGTAAAAGGGGGGCGGAGGGCGTTGCTTCCTTTGGGCTGAGGAAGTTTGGGCTATCGGGCTGGGGGGACGACTATTCTGCGCGCGAGCAGAGGTAGTTGGGACTGGGCTAGCGGTTCGAACGGGCGTTTGAGTTGGGAACGGGGGCGACGCGGTGGTCTTTTTGGCCTTGCTGGTCTGGGAGGTTTTCCCTTTCTTCCTCTTGCCACCGGTGACGACTTGAAAGTCGTCTTCCGAGGACGAGGGGCATGATGACAAATCATTGTCGGAGTTGTTATTGGACACAGGTTCGGTGGTGTCCATTTCACGGAATTCAACTGCAGCGCACACCCGCGAGGCGTCCATTGTTTTATGAACAATGGGATTAGTAGGTGGGCCGGAAACAATAGATGATTTCGGGAATTGGGCGGTCGGCACGACATTGTCGGCGGGGGGGAGCGATAGAGGGCTATCTACCTGGAAGTCGTTCGTTGTTCGATGAACAATGGGATCGGAGTTGATAAAAACTTCCGTGAATTGACCAACCGGAATGCCTGGATCAGCAAGCGGGGGAGATAATGGGCTGTCAAGCGCGTCACTAAAATCAGCGACGTTGGCTTCGGTAGCCGGAGGACAGTTAGCGATTTCACGCTGGATTATTCCGCCATATTTAGCGGAAATAGCAGGGTTTTCCTTAAGGATTTTTAGCAATATCTCCAAAATATTGAAGTTTGCCATGATTGGCGAATGGATCAAAAACTTAATGGGGAATTTTTGGAGATTTCGCTTCCGCGGGGGACCTATTTAAAGCCTAACTGACCTAACTCCCCGGATGGATGGGTCCGGGGATGTGTAACCCTCCCAGTCGGGTAGAGACTGGGAGGTGAGTACCTAATGGTGAGCCCTAAGCTTGTAACCGGTCGCCAGTCTTATTGTGCGAACCGGGCCCTATTGGGTCTAGTGCGAAGGGGTAGACACACCCAACCGACACTAGGTGTGTAGCTGAAAAGGAAACTCAGTAACTAGGTTTGACTAGGAGATCCCCCAAGGCCAAAACCTAGCACTCGACTCCAATTGACTGCTTCACCCTGAAGGGGATCAGCGGGTGTGTCGGGTCAGCACCCCCTTGGTATTGTTGACACCATGAGGTTTCCAACCAAGGACCACGAAACTGTGGTTTTACCCTGAAGGGGCCAAACCAAATTGTTTTTGACGATACTCTGTTATAGAAACAGGAAATCCTTCACCGCCTCGAAAAAGGCGGATCCGGACCAGGCGTCTTAGTCGGCGACTACGAGTGACGTAACGGCGGGCGTGATGAAGCGTTGCGATGACTCAGGCACGGAACGATCGAGAGCGCGGAGCGGTACGACCGTCGCGGGCGAGCGTCGGAAGCGGAATGCCACGATTATTCGTTTTTTTTTTTTTTTTGTGAGTGACATCTCGCATGTCAACCTCTGAGGTTGTCGGCTGCTTAACCGGGCTTGCCTGTGGTTGCCTTAATTAATAAATTAATTGAAGCCT
Source organism: Tholera decimalis (assembly GCA_943138885.2). Taxonomy (NCBI): domain Eukaryota; kingdom Metazoa; phylum Arthropoda; class Insecta; order Lepidoptera; family Noctuidae; genus Tholera; species Tholera decimalis. The sequence goes on along the minus strand of OW964572.2, from coordinate 18,783,077 downwards.
CCAGCCAGGGCTTATTAAAAAACTTACAAACTAGGCGACTACACGCTAAGGGCACCCCCTGTGGGGTACGGACCTCGGCTTAGGGCGTCGCAGGGGGAGCTAGGGACAGGCTGGATCATAGCATTATTATTATTAATAAGGGAATTTAAAGCTACTGGCTCAGCGTCGCGGTCTGGCTCTGGCAAGGGTCGGGGCGGACTATTACGGGGACGTCGCGGCGGGCCTCGGCGGCGAGGACGGAAAGACGGTCGATTTTTGTTTTTGTAAACTGTGCTGGTTTCCTTACGGCTCTCTTGGAGCAGGGTGATTGCGTCATCGGGAGTGACTAGGGTATGCCTTGGTCGGCGAATCTTAGAGATACGCGAGGGTTCGTATTGGGCGGCCGATACGATAAGGGGATTCCTATGTTGGATTGCAGTATCAAAGAAACGCTTGGAGACACGTTTCATGAACTGCTGGATGGTGGGCATCTTGAGGTCTTCGTGAAGAAGCTCATTTCGAACATAAAAGTGGGCTCCCGTGACTCCACGGAGGAATCGGTTTTGGAGGGTCTGCATCTTATGGAGGAGGTAGGGCTTAGCGTGTGCGAAAACAACGCAGGCGTAGGTCATGATGGGACGGATGACCGCGGTGAAAATACGCAGCTTGCACCTGAGTGATAACTTGCTGCGGGAGCTAAGAATGAAGTGGAGCGTACCTAGAGCGAAAGCGGCGTGCGAACGTGCCTGCTTTATGTGCTCAGCGAAGGAAAGGTGTTTATCGAGGACCACGCCTAAGTATTTGGCTTGCTTTTCCCAGGGGATCGGCTTGCTGTACATGGTAATCGGACGGGGGGAGGGTGGGTTTATCCGCGGCTTAGAAAAGAGGACTGCCTGGCTTTTGTCTGGATTGACTTCGATTCTCCATTTCCGGAACCACTTGGCCAGAGTGTTTGCGGAAGTTTGGAGAGTGCGAGCGATGGCATCGGGTTTAAGACCGGTATAATAGATAGCCGTATCGTCGGCAAATAGGGCTAGCTGAGTATTTTTATGCTTGGGGATATCGCTAGTGAATAGCGTGAAAACGAGGGGGGATAGTACGGAGCCTTGAGGAACTCCTGCGCGAATGGGATGGGGGGAGGAAAGCTCCCCCTCAATTCGGTAACGAAAGGTGCGATTCGATAAAAAGTCCCGTAGGATGAGCACGAGACGGTCAGGCACGCCGAGTTGGTATAGCTTATAGATTAAGCCATTGTGCCAGACTTTGTCGAACGCTTTCGCTATGTCGAAGAATAAGGCTCCCGTTATTGCGCCCCGTTGGAAGCCGGCGCGGACGTGTTCTATGATGCGGTGGACTTGTTGGATACATGAGTGTTCGGTTCTAAGTCCAAACTGCTCATTGGGTATAAGACTCTTTGCTTCGGCAAAATCTTTGAGCCGCTTATATATAAGCCTTTCATAGATTTTACCGAGGACGTTGAGTAAGCTAATGGGACGGTAGCTAGACGGGTCAGACTTGGGCTTGCCTGGTTTGGGAATACCTATGACGGTGGCCTGTTTCCAGGTTGCGGGGAACATTTTATTGCTCAATGCGCCATTGAAGATGGCAGTCATTAGCACTATAAGCTGGGCGGGGAAAAGTTTGAAAACCCTATTGGTGATGCCGTCGGAGCCAGGGGCTTTTCGCGGTTGGAGACTTTTGATGATATCCTGGACCTCATCAGGAGTGATGGGGGCCAATGGATTATCGGGATCTTCGACGGGCGGAAGGGAAGTTTTACGGTCGACTTCGGCGTTCACCATATCGAGGTGGGCTTGGTCTACTGGTTGAGAGCTGGGAGAACACTGGGACTCTAGGCTGTCGGCTAGGCATTCTGCTTTTTCAGAGTTATCGAAGGCGACACTCTTATCGGGACGAATGAGAGGAGGCATTGTGGCCTCTTCAGTGGATCGTAACTTCCTCTGAAGCTGCCAGAAGGCAAGATGGGTGGGCTCAAGTTCGCTCAGCATCTTGTTTTGTTTCCTTACAGCACGCTGTAAGTTGCGCATGTGAGCTTTGTTTGCGGCGCAGGGAAACGTGCTGTACGCACGGATGGCTGCGTTCTTCTCGGTTATCAGATTCCGTACATCGTCCGGGAATTTCCAGCGGTGGTCTACCGCTACTGGAACTTCCTTTGAACAATCGTTCAGGACGGATTGTACGTGATCTGTAAGCGAGTCGATCGCCGCCGTCGTGTCAGCGACTGAGACTATGTGGTCAGGAATGGTGTCCAAGTGAGGCGACGTGGTGTATTTCAGTTTTTCACTTACTTTCCTCCAGTCGGTGATCAATTGGGTCGGAGGAGGTTGGGTAGGATCATGGTTACCCGAGCGAGAACCTAGGTGTAGGATAACGGGACGTTGATCCGAGTTGAGTTCGTGAAGCGCTTCTATGAAGTGTAAATGGAGGTTTACATTCTTTAGGAGCGCCACATCGAGGACATCGAGCCTATGGTTGTGGTCGTGTGGGTAGTGGGTGGGAGTTATCGGAGCGATGACGTCATAGTTTAGGGTCGCGCCTAGGTTATACACGATTCTGCCTCTGGCATTTGTCGTGTTGCTGTTCCAAGCGGGGTGTTTGGCGTTGAGATCGCCCGCTAGTAAGACGGAGTCACTCAGGCCAAAGAGAGTCGTGAGATCGCTGGTGAGCGTGATAGGATCGTCTTAAGCAAGAGACGCGACCGATGGTGGGGGATGGTAGGCAGAGATGATGCTTATCGGAGGATGACCAGTCATGCCTAGTCGACAGGCAGAGTACTCTAGGTGAGAGAGAGGTGCGGGTGGGGTCAGAGGGATGCAGTATAACTCCTTCCTATAATAAATAAGGGTACCGCCGCCGTGGCAGCGTGTTCTGTCATTGCGAACTAGACGGTAATTCGCAATTTTGGGGTCAGCGCGGTGGGGTTTCAAAAGGGTCTCCTGTATAAGGAGGACGTCTAATTGGTGGTCGCGGAGGAATTTAGTTATTTCGGCGCGTTGGTTGAAAATGCCATTGGCGTTGAAAAAACCTAATTTGAGGGATCGAGGCCTAGTGTGGTTTGTGCGTTGGGAATCCATTGGATCAGTCCATCGCATCCATCTGGTCGAGGCCTAGCACTACATCACTGTGTGTGCTGAATATTTGGCTGTACATTGCCGTCGTAATTTTGCCGTTATTCTGCTGCTCGGCAGCCAGAAGGGCATCGCGGAGAGACCTGGCTTGGCGGGTCATAAATATTCTATAGTGGCGCAGTAGAGTCTGGCCGCAAGACTCGCCGTGCGCGACGGGTGAGGGATCGGGCGGTTGTTTGGCTGCAGGAGCAGCAGTGGTTTGAGGCTCGGATTGGGGACTGGCTGTGGCCTCTGGAGCCACGGCTATAGGCAGGATCTGCGCTGCGATGGGTATATCCATCGTGGCGGGCGTTGGCGCGCTTCGCTAATTTAGGAGCGAGTTTGGGGGCTTTGGGACAGCCGCCGTAGTTTGCCGGGTGACCGGTCTGGCCGCAGAGAACGCAGCTGGGTGGTTCCGAACAGAGGGTTCGGTCTTTGGGCCGAGGGCAGTCCGCAGTGCTGTGCTCGCCCAGACACTTGACGCGTCTGGGAGTCGCATAGCAGTTGCTCTGCGCATGGCCATACAGTTGGCAACGGTGGCATTGTCCCACTGTTGCGGTTTTGTAGGGCTTTTCAATTGAGATACCGGATAGGGAGCAAATGGTCTTAATCTTGAAATGGTGATGACCTTCGGTTGGTTCAGAAATGACAAGAACGTACAATTCACCGCCTCTCGCTTTATGTAAGCGATGGATGGCGATCACTGGTATACCTTGATCGGCAAGGTCGTCTTTAATATCCTGTACTAGGATTTCTTTAGGGACACGTTTAATAATAACACGAGTGGGCGTGTCCTCGGGGAAGGAGAAAGTGTGAAAGGAAATATTTAATTATTATTATTGTTTGTGTAGTTGATCTTTCGATCAACACACATCTTGGACACATCAGTCCATTTACCCTTGTCCTGGATGTAAAAGGGGGGCGGAGGGCGTTGCTTCCTTTGGGCTGAGGAAGTTTGGGCTATCGGGCTGGGGGGACGACTATTCTGCGCGCGAGCAGAGGTAGTTGGGACTGGGCTAGCGGTTCGAACGGGCGTTTGAGTTGGGGATGGGGGCGACGCGGTGGTCTTTTTGGCCTTGCTGGTCTGGGAGGTTTTCCCTTTCTTCCTCTTGCCACCGGTGACGACTTGAAAGTCGTCTTCCGAGGACGAGGGGCATGATGACAAATCATTGTCGGAGTTGTTATTGGACACAGGTTCGGTGGTGTCCATTTCACGGAATTCAACTGCAGCGCACACCTGCGAGGCGTCCATTGTTTTATGAACAATGGGATTAGTAGGTGGGCCGGAAACAATGGATGATTTCGGGAATTGGGCGGTCGGCACGACATTGTCGGCGGGCGGGAGCAATAGAGGGCTATCTACCTGGAAGTCATTCGTTGTTCGATGAACAATGGGGTCGGAGTTGATAATTACTTCCGTGAATTGACTAACCGGAATGCCTTGATCAGCAAGCGGGGGAGATAATGGGCTGTCAAGCGCGTCACTAAAATCAGCGACGTTGGCTTCGGTAGCCGGAGGACAGTCAGCCATTTCACGCTGGATTATTCCGCCATATTTGGCGGAAATAGCAGGGTTTTCCTTAAGGATTTTTAGCAATATTTCTAAAATATTGGAGTTTGCCATGATTGGCGAATGGATCAAAAATTTAATGGGGAAATTTTGGAGATTTCTCTCCCACGGGGGACCTATTTAAAGCCTAACTGACCTAACTCCCCGGATGTTGAACCGGGCCCTATTGGGTCTAGTGCGAAGGGGTAGACACACCCGACCGACACTAGGTGTGTAGCTGAAAAGGAAACTCAGTAACTAGGTTTGACTAGGAGATCCCCCAAGGCCAAAACCTAGCACTCGACTTCAATTGACTGCTTCACCCTGAAGGGGATCAGCGGGTGCGTCGGGTCAGCACCCCCTTGGTATTGTTGACACCGTGAGGTTTCCAACCAAGGACCACGAAACTGTGGTTTTACCCTGAAGGGGCCAAACCAAATTGTTTTTGACGATACTCTGTTATAGAAACAGGAAATCCTTCACCGCTTCGAAAAAGGCGGATCCGGACCAGGCGTCTTAGTCGGCGACTACGAGTGACGTCATGGCGGGCGTGATGAAGCGTTGCGATGACTCAGGCACGGAACGATCGAGAGCGCGGAGCGGTACGACCGTCGCGGGCGAGCGTCGGAAGCGGAATGACGATTATTCGATTTTTTTTTTTTTTATTATTATTTTTTTTTTTTTTATGAAGGGCCACTTGTAGATCAGCACACTAAGGCTGTGAGTCTACTTAACCGGACTTTCCTGTGGTGACCTCTAATAAATTAAAGGCCCCCAGCCAGGGCTTACAAACTAAAATATACTTAAAAACTAATGACCGCACGCTAAGGGCACTCCCTGTGGAGTACGGGCCTCGGCATAGCGGGGTCATTTTGGGAGGGCAGCAAAGGGACAGGCTGGGTCATATTATTTACGGGAGTATTTATTGCTACTGGCTCAGCATCGCGGGCTGGCTCGTTTGGCAAAGGTCGGGGAGGATTTTCATTACAAGTACGCGGACGTCGCGATGGGCCTCGTCGGCGAGGCCGGAATAAGGAACGCGTTCTGTATTTGTGTTTTCTAAGAGTGCTGGTTTCCCTACTGCTCTCTTGTCGGATGGTGGTGGGGTCGTCAGGCTCGTCTAGGATGTTACGCGGGCGACGAACCCGAGAAATCTTGGAGGGTCTGTATCGGGCGGCCGATACGATCAGGGGGTTAGTGTGGGTATCAGCAGAGGTGAAGTAACGCACTGACATGCGTTTCAACACTTGCTTTATGGTCGGGAGTTTGAGGTCTACGTGGAGATCCTCATTCCTACAGAACCAGGGCGCGCCCGTGGCCTTTCGGAGAAAACGGTTCTGAATGACTTGCATCCTATGGATCTGATTGGGACTGGCATGAGCAAACACCGGACAGGCATACGTCATGATAGGACGTATGCATGTCGTGTATATTCGGATTTTACATTTAAGGGAGAGCTTGCTGTGTTTATTCAGCAGGGCGTGGAGCCTACCGAGAGCGAAAGCGGCTCGCGAGCGAACCGACTTTATGTGCTCACTGAAGTTTAGGAACTGGTCGAGGATCACACCTAAGTATTTGGCTCGCTTCTCCCAAGGGATTGGCTTGCCGAACATAGTGATCGGGCGAGAGGGGGTGAATTGTTTATGCTGGCGAGCCCTGCGAAACAGGACTGCTTGACTTTTGTCGGGATTTACCTCAAGCCTCCATTTCCTAAACCAATCGCCTAGTGCGTTGGCTGAGGTCTGGAGGGTATGAGCGATGCTAGCGGGATTATGTCCCGAGTAGTAGATGGCCGTGTCGTCGGCAAATAGGGATAACTCTACTGGGGGCTTTTTGGGGATATCGCTAGTGAATAGCGTGAAGAGTGGGGGGGGAGAGCACGGCGCCCTGAGGGACGCCGGCTCTGATAGGGCGGGGAGTGGAAAGCGCTCCTTCGATACGATATCTGAAGGAGCGGTTCGACAGGAAGTCTCGAATGATGAGCACGAGACGGTCCGGCACACCTAGTTGGTAAAGCTTATAAATTAAGCCATTGTGCCAGACTTTGTCGAAAGCCTTCGCTATATCAAAGAATAGGGCCCCCGTCACCAGACCGCGTTGAAAACGGCCGCTAATGTGCTCTACGATGCGGTGGGCTTGGTGGACACTGGAATGATGGGCTCTAAAGCCAAACTGTTCGTTAGGGATTAGGCTCTTGGCCTCGACAAAGTCCTTGAGCCGATTAAGAATAATCCGCTCGTAAACCTTGCCGAGGGCGCTGAGCAGACTAATGGGTCTATAACTAGTCGGGAGGTTCTTGGGCTTTTTGGGTTTTGGGATACCTATCACTATAGCCTCTTTCCAAGCTTGTGGAAACAAGTTGTTGGACAAGGCGCCATTGAAGATGGCAGCCAGTAGGACTATGATCGTACGTGGGAGGAGTTTAAGTGCCCTAGTGGTCAGTCTGTCAGTCCCGGGAGCTTTCCTAGGTTTGAGTTTCTTGATGATCTCCTCCACCTCGTCTTCCGTGACGGGGGGGAGGGGAGCATCAGGGTCCTCGACAGGGGGTAGGGCAGATCTACGTTCGACCTCAGCATCCACGTGGGCAAGGTGGGCTGGGTCGACTGGTTGGGAGCTGGGAGAGCACTGTGCCTCCAGGCTGTCGGCTAGGCATTCGGCTTTGTCTTCGTCGTCGAAGGCAATGCTTTTGTCCGGGCGGATAAGGGGAGGCATTGAGGCAACCTCAGTGGCGCGCATATTCCGCTGAAGTTGCCAGAAGGCATGGTGGGTGGGTTCTAGTTCGCTCAGGGTCTTGTCCCAGCCGGCTTCACGCCACTCTCTGATGCTGTTACTTACTTTGCGCTGTAAGTACCGCATGAAAGTTTTGTTATTCTGGCAGGGGAAAGCTCTGTAGGCACGGACTGCTGCGTTCTTCTCAGTCAGCAGGGCCCGTACATCGTCCGGGAGTTTCCGGCGCCAGTGCTCTGACACCGGAATCTCCTTTGAACAGTCGTTCAAGACAGATTGCACGTGCTCTGTGAGTGAGTCGATCGCAGCCGTCGTGTCGGCGGCGGACTGGATGTGGTCGGGGATCTTGTCCAGGTGAGGAGACGTGTTGGATTTCAGCAGTTCGCCTACTTTCCTCCAGTCAGTGATCACCTGTGTGGGAGGGGGGCGGTTAGGGTCATAGGGACCCGATCTCGGAGTTAACTCCATGATCACCGGTCTAACGATTATTCGACAAGTCCTGCCGTCTTATATCCTTTGGCACGAGGGTCGAACTCGTGTGGGGGTCACGATATGTTTTTGGAAATCTACTAATAGCAAACGAGAATCGCTTGTCGTGACCTTGAATTTGTTTACGCACAAAACTTTCTCTTTTCCGACAGGTTCCGACCTGTCGGCCTTGGTACATAGAAACTTCTCGAAGTTACTTTTACAATAGTTATGATAAATGATATTGATTTTAGCATGTGTTTCATTTACCTACGTGTTCATTCCTATTTCCTACTTACATATTGATCTGTCTTACTTATATTAAACTTATTCTAATTAGCTCGGCGTCCATTACAATAATAATTGTCTTCGTTCTTCTTAATTTGAAAAATTCGGTCTCTGGTGTCAATGTATTGAAATTTCTAATAAGCTCCACACATATAGACATAGGAGTACAAAACCCTAGCTATATCGTTTGTTATCATCCAAAGAAGCCGTGCACTTGGTGTGTATATACCCTTTAAATTACACGTTGTATAATATATATCCTATGGCATTAAGTCCGCCTTTGTACTTTTGTTTGCATAAAGTTTTAATAAATAAATAAACAAACCGACCCCGGTACAGATGTTGTATCCTCTGGTAGAAATAGCGCCACCGGAAGTTCGCGGAGCAGTAGTAAGTTCCAGTGAAAGAGCCAAAATGACTAGAGACACACGACACTCTATGCACGGGAACACCTTAGTGCCACAAAGGCTGAAAAGTCGAGGAAGTTTCCTGAAGTGTGTCACCCCACATCGAGCGAGCAGCCTTTTTTTCCGGGTGGGAAGATCATCGAATAACTTCTTCCGCTCTGGGTTAAGCAGAAGGGAGTGTCAGAGCCGCTCGTAAGTTCCGGGGCCGCGGTATCTTGTTAGTACATTTCCGCAACCCCGGCGGGAAATAGCCTTATGAGGCCTCGTCACTAATGCTGACAGCTCCTTGAGGTGTGCGTGAAACACGACGCGCCGCCGACCCGGTCCGGATCCTTATCGGACGGTGAGCAGGGGTAGCTCACCGTCCGATAAGGAACAGACCCGTAAGCCCGCGCCTACGGTGACCGGATATCGGCCCGCGATCCCCAACGCCCAGGTCGTCTACCGCGGCGGCTGGGGCGTGAGGAAGAGAGTTGCCTCTCCCTCACGCGTTCGACCTCCTCCTTCGCTAGCGTGACTGCTTTGCAGAAGGAGGCGACTGCATCCCATTTCCTCTCGCTCCGCACCATGGTCTGAACCAAGGCCGGGCGCGGGAGATCGCCACCGACTGGCGAGCGGCCTAAAGAGCGCCTATAGCTGGCTAGAAATTACATCCCATTCAAGCGCTACCAGCTGAGCATCTACCACCTGGACACGAACTGCCATGGCTGACCTGAAAGTCTTTAAATAGACTACGTACCCAGGTTGGTCGCAGCAAAGAAAATCTGTTCAGGTGGAGATTTATCGATGACTCTGCCTTGAGTGTATGTGTGGTTCTGCTCCACAAACTATGGCACACTTAATTTCCTGTCCTGCATGCCCTGTCAACTGCTGACTGCAGGAGTTTATGGAAGCTACCGACGATGCCAAACTTATTGACCAGTTCTGGGCAGACTTCATCTAGCTATTTGCCATCGACACTGTAGCGTTGTAGTCGATTAAACTAGAAGTCGACTACCACACTAATCTCTAATGTCTATGGTTTCACTGAAGTGACAACACTTGGGCCGGCTATAAATTCTAATCTCTAGTGCGCGAAGCTTCTTTTCTCGCCGCCTTCTGTTGCAAGTAACTTATATAGAAACCCCTACGTGCCCAAGGGTAAGTGCTCATTGTATCTGCCATTTTCTCTCCATCTTGCCAAATTGTAATCCTTTTATTTCGCCATAATCTGCAGCGTTTGTAAATTTATATAATTGCCCGGTTGTCAAGATGGCTTCCTGCTGGAACATAACTGTGATATTTCATTGTCATCTGCTTTCCACTAGTGTTTCCAAATTTGTGAAGCGTACGCAAGCCGCAGCATTGTTTTCCTGCTGTGCCATAGCAGCTACAAGCTTAAACGCCTTGCACGCGGTTACTTTTTATCGTTGCACGCGGTATGCGCACGCTTATCTATAATCTTTGTGAACCGCCGCGATGGTGAGTTTTCCATCCGTTTCCCGGGTACTGTTCTTTGGGTTCACGGCTGGGAGACGCACACATCGCTGGCGCTCACGATTCCTGCACCACGCTTACGGAAGCACCCTTCGTGTGATTCCAGGTTTTTTTTTTCCTTCTCCTTCGTTTCTACTGCCTTGGATTTCTACTATCATCCACCTCTACGTCCGCCGCTCGACGGGTGTCACGCTGCCTCTGTGACTGTCTGCGTGCTATTGCGTGGCCTGCCCGAATAACCTCCGCGCCCGTCTGCGCGCTATTGTGTGGCCTGCCCGCATAACCTCTGCGCCCGTCTGCGCGCGAGCTGCCTGCTTCGGGATCTGCCCGCCGGTCTGCGTGCGTCGCGGCCTGAGCTCAGGGCAGTACCATTCTATACCTTCGACCAGTGAGGGAACCCAGTGTGAACCGAACCCACCCCCCTACAAAATAAATGCTGTAATCTGTGGTCTAAGTCTTTTATTCCTCTACCACTTAAACCACAACGCCACAGTGGCGCCCACTCGGTAAGGTTCACAAGGTTTTCTTCACTGGTCGCTATTTACCTGACTCACACATCGTGGCGGTAAGTAGTGGGTAATTACTACATTTTCTTCTGTATTTTTTTAATTTGTTACTTTTATATAATTTCTTAGTCAGCTACTAGGGTTTTGTTGTAAATTGTAAAGATCACAATGAGCGCTAACCCAATCAAATTTATCCACCTAAGAAAGGCCGAATTGGAATATGAGGTCGTCATTAGAGGCGGTGAAATGGGCACAGTCACTGACTTTAGAAAACAAATTAACGAAGCACTCCTGAGTGAACTCATCCCTAGTACATCACATAGTTCTGCCAGTGGTCAGCAGGCTGAAGCAAGTGCCACAAGAATCCCAATTCTAAATATAATCTAACCTAATAGATATAATAGTAAATATAATCTAATAAATCTAATAATAAATATAATCTAATAAATCTAATAAATATATTGAATCTAATAAACATAATACAATATAATCTAATTATAATATAATCTAGGTCTAAAGTTGTGTTGACAATCATGCAGAACCCACTTCAGGTCATCTAGGCATTTTTTTAAACTTATAAAATACTAACTCTTTGTTACTACTGGCCAGGAATGCACAGTGACGTAGTGAAAGCTGTAACATCATGTGAAATCTGTTTAGCTCATAAACAAGTAAACCATGCTCCACTGGGGGTCATGGGGAAACCTAAAGAATGCTCTCGACCATTCCAGATGCTCAGTATTGACATTGTTGGTCCTCTGCCTGTCTCTAGACGCCAAAACGCATATCTTTTTGTAGTGACATGTTGTTTCTCTAAGTATTGTCTTCTTTTCCCAATGAGGAATGCTAACGCTAAAACTATCTGTAAACTAATGGAGGATAATGTATTTTTGGTACATGGAATACCTCAATGTATAATTTTAGACAATGGCACTCAGTTCACTTCAAATGAAACTAAAAACTTATTCAGTAAATATAACATACCTAGCATACACTATACTCCTAGGTATGCACCACAGATTAACACCGTGGAAAGGTACAATAAGACAATCATAACAGCTGTTTCTACTTACATTAATAATGACCAACGCTCTTGGGATCTACATATCCCAGCTGTACAATTTGCACTAAATAGCTCAACTAGTGAGGTTACTGGTTTCACTCCTGCATTCCTTATATTTGGTAGGGAATTGGTAGCTGATGGATCCATCTACCAAAAAACTGACTTAAAGGAAATAATATTCCAACCTAGAGACCAGTATGCAGAAAACTTAGGTTGCCTTTCTAACATTTTTGACCAAGTACAGTCTGCCCTACTACGAGCACATTCTAGAAATGCTACAGACTACAACTTACGACGCAAGAATGTAGAATTCAATGTAGGTGATGTGGTCTGGAAACGTACTTACTACCAGAGCGATAAGGAAAAGTATTTCAGTAAAAAATTAGCTCCTAAATTTACTAAATGTAAAGTATCTGCCAAACTCTCCCCTATAGTTTATGAGTTGGTAGACATGCAAGGAAAGCCTTTGGGTGAGTGGCACGCTAAGGATTTAAGGCGAAACAGCCCACCCTAACTCCCGTAGGCCTAGCTAACTACTAGTGTTTGACCCCATACAGGGTCACACGATGCCAAGGGAACACACACCCACGACCGCCCAACATACTGGTCGTGGAGGGTCGACTTGTACCTAACTACCTAAGTTAACTATAACTCTAGTTATAGCTATCATTTCACACCCACCTAAAGGGTGGTAATCCCAATTAAAACCTACTGACTAAAGTTACCAAACTATTATTCTAAAATTAACTATAATTATCTTTTAACATAACTAAATACCTTGACTGCATGGCTATAAGCCAACATAACTTCAGTTCCATTACCACCTTTCTACGGACACACACACACATACACTACACATGTAATCTCTTTGATTATTTTCTCTTTACGGCGTGACTATGAGAGGCTTCATAGTGGGCCCTCAGGGCGATTCTTTAGTATCATGGCAGAGTAGTCTCCATAGTACACTACCTTTAACTTTTATTTATGTTATTATGTCCTCATGGATGTCTTAAAGACGGCCCCCTGAAACATGGGTGTCCGCACACTAGTTAATTTACATTAATTCCTAAACCTACTGTTCTGAAAACAGCTTCAAGCCGGTAAAATTCTATATAAATACCGTACCTACCCATTAACTACTTGCATAGTAGTCTATAACTTTATATCCTAATTATAACTGTAAAACTTTCTCACTACTAACCTTAAAACTATTCATAAAACAATATATAGCATAGTCCATTGTATTGTTTTCAACTAAACTGTTGGTGATCTACCACCACAGTTAAACTATATTCCAGCCTACCCTGGTAACCTTAATCTAAGCACTAAACACGAAACCTAACTTGCATTTCATCAATCGTTTAATAATAGCATCTACATGAAATATTCTAACAACATTTAGTCAACAAACTTATCTAATTTCTTTTACCTAAACACTAAACTAGAAACCTAACTTTAACTTCATAACACCTTTTAGTATTGAACAAGCCTATCCTGAATATTACTTAGATTCAACCTGCCCTAATTAAAGTAATAAATTCTCTTAAAAAATATTTCCGCGTGATTCATAACATAACCTATTTAAATTAAGATCATTGACATATTATATTTTTGACGTTTACGTACTGACTTTGACATCTCGACGTAGTTGCCAACCTTGGATACTTGTCTTTTAGAATTTCGTCTATAACGTGCGGATATTCTCGCAACAGTATGAATATGGACTTGATTTATTTTTTATAAATTACACTCACGTTCGGAAACTCACTCGAATTGACTTATCAATTTGAACATATACATGGACCATCACCAAAAAAATAATTTTTTTTTTAACTTTAACAAATTTTTTTTTTACCTTTTCAAAAAAATTTTTTTAAAATTTTCATTTTAAATACTCTTAGCTTTTAACTTTAACAAAAATTTTTTTTACCTTTTAATTGTACGTCACTGACTTAGGACTACTTCCAAGTCAGGGATGGACTTAGAATGGATGGATGAATGTTTAATAGTATGGAAGCACATGAATGGGATGTATGAACGTATAGGTAGTCAGTAATAGTGGTTTAGGCCTTCTAGCGGATTTATCCTAGGGAAAATCCTTCGCTAACAGGCGGGGTACTGTAGCGTTGTAGTCGATTAAACTAGAAGTCGACTACCACACTAATCTCTAATGTCTATGGTTTCACTGAAGTGACAACACTTGGGCCGGCTATAAATTCTAATCTCTAGTGCGCGAAGCTTCTTTTCTCGCCGCCTTCTGTTGCAAGTAACTTATATAGAAACCCCTACGTGCCCAAGGGTAAGTGCTCATTGTATCTGCCATTTTCTCTCCATCTTGCCAAATTGTAATCCTTTTATTTCGCCATAATCTGCAGCGTTTGTAAATTTATATAATTGCCCGGTTGTCAAGATGGCTTCCTGCTGGAACATAACTGTGATATTTCATTGTCATCTGCTTTCCACTAGTGTTTCTAAATTTGTGAAGCGTACGCAAGCCGCAGCATTGTTTTCCTGCTGTGCCATAGCAGCTACAAGCTTAAACGCCTTGCACGCGGTTACTTTTTATCGTTGCACGCGGTATGCGCACGCTTATCTATAATCTTTGTGAACCGCCGCGATGGTGAGTTTTCCATCCGTTTCCCGGGTACTGTTCTTTGGGTTCACGGCTGGGAGACGCACACATCGCTGGCGCTCACGATTCCTGCACCACGCTTACGGAAGCACCCTTCGTGTGATTCCAGGTTTTTTTTTCCTTCTCCTTCGTTTCTACTGCCTTGGATTTCTACTATCATCCACCTCTACGTCCGCCGCTCGACGGGTGTCACGCTGCCTCTGTGACTGTCTGCGTGCTATTGCGTGGCCTGCCCGAATAACCTCCGCGCCCGTCTGCGCGCTATTGTGTGGCCTGCCCGCATAACCTCTGCGCCCGTCTGCGCGCGAGCTGCCTGCTTCGGGATCTGCCCGCCGGTCTTCGTGCGTCGCGGCCTGAGCTCAGGGCAGTACCATTCTATACCTTCGACCAGTGAGGGAACCCAGTGTGAACCGAACCCACCCCCCTACAAAATAAATGCTGTAATCTGTGGTCTAAGTCTTTTATTCCTCTACCACCTAAACCACTACGCCACAACACACTAAGAAGAAGATGAGTTTGACCGTCATTATTAGATGTCATATATATATATAACGTTTGAGTAAATAACATCAGTTACGCGAACGATATTGTGTTGCTGAGTCCATCTGTTGTGGGGCTACGAAAACTGTTAGGCTAAGAGTCAGGGCTTAAGGTGCAACGACAGAAAGACTGATGAGAATCTGACTGTAGATCTGAACATATACCACTAGTGTATCTCAACGGAGTATCTTTGAGTCAGATCTCTCAGTTTAGGTATCTAGGGCATGTTGTGACCGAAACCCTACATGATGACGCAGATATTGAGATAAAGCAGAAAGCATGGTCGGTGCAAGCTAATATGTTGGTGCATAGGTTTTCTAGGTGTACAAACTGTGTTGTAAAACTTGTGTTACTTGTGTAAAGGTGACTTTGTTCAGAGTTTACTGTCAAAGCTTTTACACCAGTGCCCTATGGACCAATTACACTCAGTGGGCCTAAAATGCTCTCAGAGTGCAATATAACAACGCCTTTAGGATTACGGTGCAGCTACCTAGATTTTGTAAGGTCTCGGGCATTTTTGCCGAAACGATAGTGGATGACTTTTTTGCTATAATACGCAAAAAGTCAGCATCACTAATTCGCAAGTTGTGCAGGTAGCTGCATATTGTTCTAAAAATATTTGAGCATTGACTCGCAGATAGGGCGAATTTAAAACGGGTGTGAAAGATATTGTTTAGAACATCCAACGTAGAAATGTAAGATACACGTATGTAAGTCCAGGGCGCCTCGTTTGTTCAAAATGTATTTGGTTCCCAATCAATTGACCATCACAGTTCTGAATCACGGGACACTGTTCAAAAGGGTCATGACGAATGAAAAAGATTTTCGTTCTGTAACGCAGTGTAACCCTTGTCAAATATAGTAGGGTTCTGGACAGGTGTTGTATTGGGCCGTGAGGACAATTCGTCTTGTGATTCATTTTTTTACACATCCCTTTGGCAGAGGTCCCTTACTACTTACATTTTAGTGGGAGGTTTTAGAATTCGTTTACTTGAGTAACCGATTGGAAATAATACTTCAGGAAAAATTCCAGTGTTAATTCCGTCAAAAACTAAATGATCTATCTTGCATGCTGTATGCAGCACCCGGCCGCAAACACATGAACATGTAGAAGTGATGCAATAAAAACATACCACATGCAAACAAACCACACTCAACACGTGTTACGTCCCTCCACGGAGCATCATCCGGAGATGTTGATTCGTCGACTGCTCTACCGCGAAATAGTAATTCATAGTCCCGCATAGTGGACAATTATGAGACCTTAGTTCAGCCGTAGTGTACACTGAAAAAACAAAAAAGTCAGATATCTTCGAATAAAACAGGACATCTGTTTTTACAGAAACGCTATACACTTATGATACTATGGATACCTTTGCACTAAAGATATGGTAAGCTATATTGGTATGGATTCCTTTGATATGATAAATGATCTTTATTTTGCTTTTACTTTTACACGCCATTTTTTTCGTAAACATTAACTAGATGAGGCCGGTGTTTTCTAATTGACTACCCTGAGAAGAAACACCGAAACAATCTCAGGGGTCCGTCTCTTTTAAAGTCCATACAATCTATACTGGTTTAATTATATGGGAACCTTGTAGGTTTCAGTCTGAGGCTATCTTTTGAAGAAAGATGCTCACAGGTTTGAGTGGGCCTGTCCATACAGTGCAAGCGTTTTTAAAAT
This sequence comes from Tholera decimalis, assembly GCA_943138885.2. NCBI lineage: Eukaryota > Metazoa > Arthropoda > Insecta > Lepidoptera > Noctuidae > Tholera > Tholera decimalis. Next base: position 18,766,627 of record OW964572.2, on the reverse strand, counting down.
GACGTATAGCTCAACTTAGAACAAGGAGCTTAACGATTTGACGAACAATACCAAGGTAACGTTTGGGTAGGCCGCAAAAAGCACTCAAACTGCCAGACAATTATGCTTACCTCGAATAAAATAACCTACATAGTTCACATATTCACATCGTTTATGAGGATTATATAAATTATTTTGAGGAAAGACCACACAGATTTGAGTAAACCCGTCCCATCAGTGCAAGCCTTTGTCATTTAGTCACCAATACAGATATCCATCAATTATATTCATTGGCCCTCTTCTACAATGCTTTTATCACATGTACGATTTCGAAATGGAAATATACGTGCAATGATTGCGAGCTACGGATGCGTGCTATGAATGGTGGTCCCGAGTTAAGCTAGCACATCTCTGGTGTAAAGGTACCCTTTAATTTCCAAAGATACGGAGGCATATTGGTATCTTTACATTACCCTGCATAACCTGTGCAGCTGTAATTATTTTGCCAAAAGCTCCTTCCTAAACTAGCTCAATATGAAGTATGAAAATAGCGTAATGTATTTTTACGGTTCAATAAAGACTACTGATATTAAGTATAAGTAAGATGAAGGATCGGAATAAAAATAGAAAGTGAGCCCAGCTTATGATTTTGTAACAACTGGAGTGCGGCCCACTGAACTTTTACTTAAAGATGTCCAGCCTACGCAAAATAAACCCAAATATATTTTCATTCAATTTGAAGCCCTCAATTCAAGTATCAACTATAATGTTGTGTATTTAAAGTTGATTTTTAAGTGACCATTTGTACTAAAGAGGCCGCTTATGCATACATATGTTGCTAATGAGACCTTTGAAATTAGTCTTCAATAACACTGAGTCGGACTGGAGCGACCACAACATGGGCAAAGACTAACCAGATGACTAGTGAGTTCGATGTTCAAAATGTTGATAATTACCGAACTCGAATTATGAATTCAAATTTAGGCTGGAAGGATGAAAATCTGCCTAATTCCTGTCCAATTGACCGAAACGTAAATCATTTTTTTCCTCACACATGATTGATGAGAGCGCGGACAATAAAACCGACAAGTGTCGATAACTTGACGAGGGTCAGTGAAAAACCTTTTCATAGCTCTAACATCTTTTGTTCGAACACACGACGGAAAATTAAAATAAAGAAATTAATACTTAGAAAAGGGCCAGGACTTTTCGTATGATTGATAAGAAAATTGTATTGATTTTTTTGCCTCTGACGTTTTTTCTAAAAAAAAGCTGCTTAATGATTGTAAAAGTACGTGAAACACTTGAAATTATGCCTAATTTTAGGTTGAAAAGGTGAGGTCACATTTTCGTAACTTTATATTATAAATTAGGCATGTTTTCTCAGAATCAGCTCAGAATTAACATGGCCTTGTTTTGATAGAACTACACAACATCGTCTCTTAATAGATATATACATATATTCGTTATCGGGGAAAACATTCCAAAGATGTCTAGACTTTTAGAAAAAGGATCAGCGAGTGTGGGAACCTCACTAAAACCGCCCCGGTCATCATCATAAAACATACACAGACCGCATTGCTTATAAAATACTTCTCTGTGTAATATCACATATAAGGGCACATCCCTTGGATACTTTGAAGGTGAATTTTGGGAATAGAATGGTACAACTTATATCTTGATAGACTTTAAAAATCTACTGTTATGACTTTCTTGGGGATTCAGAAACGTACTAGCATATTATAAATAAAAGCAATGTTTTGAAAAGAGTAACTATGGAGTTTCTTGGCGGTTCTTCTCCATAGGAAACGACAAATTAAGAACCGTGCAATTTTCTGATTTCATAACTGTCCAATGTCCACGTATGCCTATGGGAAATAAATATTATGAATTTGAGTTTGGAAGACAAAATAAAAAACGCATTCGATTCTGACTGTATGACATTATCAGAAGTAAGACGAATTTTAATTAGATTAAGTATTAAATGGACATATAATATATACATACCTATTATATTTAATCGCAAATAAGGCTATTACTAAAAAGTAAACTAACAAGAAATCAAAGGTTCTAGGAATCAAAAGTTTCGAATAAATTCAGTGATTTTGCTATTTTCGATCGATCGTACAAAAGCTATTTTCCTATCTACAAGTTTTCATCAAACTTAGTATTCCGTTAGCCATTTTCTTAAGGCGTAGCTGTTTTGACCTAGCCTGTAAAACCCATCCGTTTTTTCGAAATATAAAAACTAAAACTACTTATGAATGATTTTTCAATGTCCTACTTTCTATTACTATACGTATAATATTAGCAATCACGCGGGGCTTTGGTCCCGTTGGCTTTATCACGATAAAAACATTACTCTCCTTATTTTGTCGAGTAAAAAGTTATGACCTTCCTCAAGCTTCAAGCTACTAGAAGCAAATTTCATTCCTCCCAATAATTTCGAAGATAAGTGCATTTAAACAAACAAACTTCTCCACTTTATAATATTAGTATAGATTCACCACTGCTCTCAAAAGGGTGAAATAATGGTCATGTTCTAAGACCGAACCTGCGTGAAGAATCAAAGACCAGTTTTTTCCAAACAGTGCTAGGATCAGTGTCCTAATAGTGGGAATATTTATGAAGAGATAACATGACAGGTGCATAAAAAATGAACTAAGTAGATAATAATTGGGCACTCCGCAATCGAGGCGATAAGTCCCCTCTTTGAGGAATGGCTAGAGAGACGCCACGGCGTCCTCACCTTCCGCCTGACGCAGGTGCTGACTGGACATGGCTGTTTTGGGAGTTAACTGTTTCGGATACAGCGGGTGGATACACCCGAGTGTCGTCATTGCGAGGACCATCCGGAGGACACGGTGGAGCATACAGTGGAGCGCTTGGCGTTTAGCGCTTACCCTGCTTGGGCGGAGCACCGCCGTGTCCTCGTTGAGGCGATCGACGGCGGCGACCTCTCGCGCCCGGCATTGGTTCGGACTATGGTGCGGAGCGAGAAGGAATGGGGTGCAGTCCCCTCCTTCTGCGAAACAGTCATGCTAGCTAAGGAGGAGGCCGAACGCGCGAGGGAGACGCAACTTTCTTCTTCACACCCCAGCCGCCGCGGAAGACGCCCCGGGCGTCGGGGATCGCGAGCCGATCTCGAACCACTGTAGGCGCGGGCTTTTGAACGGCGAGCAGGGGTAGCTCACCGTCCGGTAAGGACCCATGTCGGCGGCGCGTCGTGTACCACGCGCGCCTCAAAGAGCTGTCAGCAAAAGCGACGGGGGAGGCCTTATGAGGATAAGGCCATTGCCCACGGGGTTGCGGAAATGTTCTAACAAGATGCCGGAACGGATGCCCCGGAACTTAAGGGCAGCTGAAGGAACAGGGCGGGTTTTTAGTCAGCAGAAGTCTGACACACCCTTCCGCTTAACTCAGAGCGGGAGAATTCAATCGATGATTTTCCCACCCCGAAAAAAAAAGTATATAATAATTATATTCAAATTAAAAGTTTTATTACAAGTATCTATACGTATAAATATATATCTAATTCCTGTATGTGAATAAAATATGAAAGGGGTGAGGGTGGATGGGTGTAAATTTTGCTTATCTCTCGCTTAGAAACACTATTGAATTGATTTTGATGAAATATGCACATCGTTTATAACTTAAATCAACGTATAGAGTATGTTTTGTCCATTTGAAGTGCCCACAAGCGAATTCGCTGAAAAATGTTTGGTATATCTTTCCCAAAATATACCAAACAATTTTACGTGACGATGGCAAAAGACTAGACGGTCTGTCATTGTCTCGATGGGAGATTTATTTATTAAGGCATGCCCACTACATATTTATAACTACATACATAGTATAGTAATAATATTTTGCAGTGCAAGAAAAGTAAATAGGCCACTTACAGGCATGCACATCTTTTTCGTTCTTACATTTATTATTACAAACAAATTGAATTGAGTTGTAATCAAATTAAAATCATATTAAATTACAGTTGAATTACAATAAAATAGATAACATCAATTACAATTAATTACATATAGGTATATGTGATGGGTAGGCTTAGTGAGATGGGTACACTTAGTGTAAATCGCAACTTGTGCTAGTACTCGTTAGTTATCCCAGTCCATTCCCATCCAATCTTCCAAGTTCATCCTGATATGGTGCCACTGCCACTACGGCTGCGAAATACCAAGAGCGGAAAAAATGTAGCAACCTCACTGGTAAATATATTTTTGAATCGTTTGGGGTCGGAATTGTCGGACCGTGTGCTCACAATCTTTTCAAAGAAATTTCGAAAAAGCTTGTTGACACGTCCCGTGACTGGAATAGTTTTTACTTTTGCCATTGGGAATGCATTGTCATACAACGTAGCAATAGCCCCGATTGCTTTGCGATTCGATACTATATTTTAGTATTTAAGTCCTATTTTTAGAGCGCCTTTACACTAGCGTTAGTCCAGCGTCGGCGTTCGATAAACGTATGCGCGGCGCAGTCGTCGCTTTGTTGCGGCGTTACTTCTGGAGTCAATTAAACGCTACGCTAACGCAGCGCAGACGTCACACAATTGCGTTTTCGTTTCGGAAATATAATTAACAAAATGGATTCTGACGAGGAAACTGTATTGTTGGCTTTTACGTTCTCCTTACTGTGTTCTGATTGGATTACAACGTCTATCAGTGGGACCATGTCCGACGCTACATTGAAACCTGGATGTATGGATATAACTAAGGCATTAATGAAATAAAATATACCAGTATATAGACGTTAAATTGAGTTTTATTTATCGTTCTCATAGTCTCTAAACTTTTGAAAAGTAACGCGGCGCACGCGTCGCGCACCTGCGCCGCTATCACAGCGTATTCATTTACCCTAGCACTAACGCCGCGACAACGTGAGGCCTGCGCTGCGTAGTCGCGGCGTCTGCACTGCGCGTACGTTCATCGAACGCCTACGCTGGACAAACGCTAGTGTGAAGGCGCTCTTAAGAGAACTTGTAATATGGGTACAATTCACATTACTAGCAATCTTGTTAACCCCTCCAACCAAGCTAAATATGTTTGTGTGTGGAGTGCATTCACGGCAATAGGTGGGGTGCGAACCCGCGACCTCTCGATCACAAGTCCGATACCTTAGCCATTAGGCTATTGACGCTTATAAAGTCTACATTTAGCAGTTTGCATATAATTTAACTAAATAACTTCCCTTACTTATATTTTATTTCCTTTTAGTTCAGATCGTATAGATTTTATGCCTTAAAATAATGTTGGATCGTGATAAAAGTCCCTTCCAAAGTCGATCGTAATCCTTTGATTGGACAGTTATTCAGACGTATAAAATATACAAATTTGAAATATAAAGGGCACAGTTATAATATTATGATATTATTAACTCATCGTGTACACTTGAGGCACCACCATTCAGAAACCACTTTACATTAACTTTGCAATATTTTGAGAACGGTATCGTTATTTTCGTCTGTGTTTGAGTTCTACTCCTTAGAAAAAATATTCTGGAATAGATTTTATAAGGATCTGTGAGATATCTCGTTTTTCTAAAATAAAATTTCGGGTTTGTATTTTTTGTGCCAAGTAGAAGATATTGTACATACTAAAATTTTTAAACGGATTAGGTTTTGACCAAAATACACCTACCAGATAGACAACATTATGCTCAATAAGGAGAGTTGTAATAAATTGTATTGTTTTAGTTATTATTATAAAATATCAATATTTTATAATAATAACTAAAACATTACAATTTATTGCAACTCTCCTTATTGAGCATAATGATCACTGAAGTAACAGGAGTTTTAAATAAATGAATTGTATAAAAAACCAAAAACACGCTTTTAAGACGAATGTAATGAGCAGAAACTCGATATGTTTACTAGTAGGCACTCCAAGGTTCCTCCAGCTATCTTCCAATTCCATCATCAGACGAGCCCGAAGGTACCATGATATTGTATTGTCATCTAATCTTAATATGTATAATATGCGTGTAATTCAAATTCTTAGACTTTATTACAGCTCGACTTAATAAAAGGTTAAAAACGTCATCAATTTCTGCAATCTCTTTACTTTAAAAAACATCAACATTTTCTTACTTTAAAACAGCAGGAGCCTTTTGCGAATACAATCATAGGACCGCACTTAAATCCGGCCATTCAATTTCCATCAACTACTCAATAGCCTTTTGAAACACTGTTTGTGGACTACAGACAAGTGTGTCGATAACAAAAGCTGTTTGGTCTAGACTAACAGTTGTCTATGCTAGTCCTAGCGCAAACAAGCTACCATCTAGATTTATATACAAGATTGAAGAGGTGACCGAACGAGATCGCTCCATAACTAGGTTAGAGGATGCTTCTTGTATAGTGTTGTGCCTTTCGACTTACTGGTTTATTAAAAAAAAAACTATTTGTTTCGTTGGAAGAGTGATTCAAATTCTAAATAGAAAATTTTAATAAAGAGTCTTCTATTTTAGTGCAACTATAAGAACATTATTGTATGCTTCTGATTCGTCTGTGTGGACCTCAAATCATGACATAAATTATTGTGTTAATCTAGGTTAAAAAAATAGATCTGTGTTATTGCATCCTAATTAGTTCATCAATTTTGCGTGATAGATTAACAATTGTTGACTGGTAGAGAATGCCTAATGCATAAAAAGCACAAAGTTTTAATAAATAAATAAATACCTATTCATAGTATTCATAAATAAAATATTTATCGGATTACATGATTTCAGTTAAAATCTTCTAATTAAAGTCATACTATTAATAATACATTATATAACTATATTTGAAAGTTACTTATCTTATATTATAAATGCAAGTTTGTTACTCTTTCACACAAAATGTACTGAATGGATTTAAACTAAATTTAGTATGCAGATAGTTGATATACTGGAACAACACGTACACTATTTGCTATTCCGAAATTCGCACGGGGTTGGGATTTATGTGGGAAACCTTCCCACGTGAACAAAGTCGTGGGCAGAAGCTAGTGGGTATAATTAAGAAAAGATACATTATAGAACCATTGAGCCATTTTCAAATTTTATCGATACCTACATCATATCCATAATTGTCACAACACTAACCTTCAGCGCAGGTAACGATTTTCCCTTGCCTATCCTTCCGATATTCAACGAGCCACTCACACTCGCCAAACGACAGTCACTCAAGAATAAAAATGGTATATTTTATTGAATAAGGCTTTGCTTGCATTTTCAAAGTATTTGACTTTGGATTTAAACGTAGTTCTATTTAAACTTTCTGTGCTTGATTTTTTTATGACTTCAACGATATAACGATATACTCTTTATTGTAGATCGAAACAATTAAATAAGGACTTTTATTATTAAATAACAACTATAAAGAGTGTTTTACAATGGGCGGTCTGAAGTGATAAAGGGATAAAGTGTTTGTCTTTTTAACCTATCCAAATCAAAATACTTGCCTATCCTCTCGTATTTTCACTGGTTTTTTTAGACCAGAAACCCTCTCATTTGTTTGTAGCACAACCTACCAAAGTTTCAACATAATCTGATCGATGGTTTAAGAATACATACAAGACAAACAAAGAAACATTGATTTTTACTTATATGGATTAAGTTATCTTACTCAGTCTCCTGAGGTTTGTCGTTACCAAAGCAATGGGTTATGGCGGTAAACAGGCAGCCACTTGACGTAAAATACTGGGACTCAATTGCATCCAGGTAAAACTGAAGTCAACGGCAATATGAAGATAATTGAGTTATTAGCTACATCTTCCCCACCATATGGTGGGGTTGAGGTAAAAGTGAGGTGAGGTACATTGAATGATCAGTAGACGTAGATTGGTTGAAATGTATGGAATTCACAAACGCTCATATTTTGGTTATTTTATAATCGCTTTTGGCATTTGCTTTTTTTATTTCGTCATTTCTGGTTGCTGTAACCGTAACTTCTTAGTATAGAATTTTGGAAAAATTGCATACTTGTGAAAAGGCTACCTATTCTGTTAATTCAATGTTAATTACTCAGTTGTAGCCCGAAATTTGTGGGTGGTTGATGGAAATAGGCTTGCCCGATACAGTATCCTTCTCTGCTGACTACCACGCACAGATTATCTTTGTGGATCTACGTAGGTATGAATAAATAAACATGTGACTCATCCATAAAATATTATGCCAAGAAAAAAACAAAATCATGTTAAATATATAGTTACATAGAGCAAGAGAGGGTTCGAACCCAGTCATACATATTATTTTGTGTAATTTACATATATCCCACACATACGCACAAAATGTTTTGGGAATACTTTCATTGAGTGTACGACTAAGGAGTGGAAACCTAGGGGTCTTCAAGTCAAGAGTGAATATGTTAATTCTAAGTAAGCGTGCTCCATCTTTGTTGTGGTCAAACGCGAACCTATTAGCAATAAAAAAAATCACCACCGCCCTCAAATCGGTGAAGGAAGGAAAACGTCGTGAGGTAACCGGCAAGTTCTGGGACCAAAATCCGAAGACATGTGAAATCTACCACTGGACCCACACTGGGTATGCGTGGTGAATTACGACCCATTCTCTCTTATAGAGAGAAGGTCTGTGTCCCAGCTGTGGGAACGGCATTCTTAATTATAGAAAAATTTATTATGACTATTTTATTTTATTCATTTTATTGTTTTTTATTGACATTTTTATTTCATTTAGTTCTTTTTTTTGTAATTTTCATTTTAATTTATTCTTTGAAATTAATATTTGGTGTGTGTGTTTCTGATTTTGTTAATTTTATATGAGTTAAAGTTACTTGAATTGAATGCATTTTTTTTTTATTTATAGATTGAATTATTATAATACTAAAATTCGCTCGTGGCTTCGCTCCCGCAGACTTTATCACGATAAAAACATAACCCTCCTTTTTGTAGTCTGGTGAAAAGTTGCCTGTAACCTTCCTCAAGCTTCAAGCTACTTCTATCACCAAATTTCATTAAAATCCACCCAGTACATTCAAACAAACACACTTTACCGCTTTATAATATTAGTATAGAAGCAAATTAAATATTAATATGTTAGAATTATATTTACACTAGCTTGTGCCAGCGGCTTCGCCCGCGTGGGAAGATTTTCCCGTGTAAATCACGATCCCGTGGGAATTTCACAAATTCTTTCTTAGCGGATGCCTACGTCATAACATCTACCTGCATGCCCAATTTTAGCTCGATCCGTTCAATGGTTAGGGCTGTGCGTTGATAGATCACTATGTCAGTCAGTCAGTCAGTCACCTATGAGTTATATATATTTAGATTTTTAAGAATAATAAAATAGATAAGCATACATTTCATTACACCTAATTACTATTAATTGTGTACGTCTTTCTATAAATGGTGAAATAAAAAGTTGATATAATTCAGAAATACAGGCGCCATATTATGCTATATTTTCTTTGTAGATAATTTTACAGAAGAAACTGCGCTCCTGAGACGACTTCTTAATTTACATTAATAGTATCGAAGAAAGAAACTAATTGCTAAATTAATGAATTCTTCTTTTAAAAAGTTATAATGAAATATGAGTTAAGAGCGTCTCGAATACGATTATAAGACGTGACATTTAAACATAAAAAAGCTAGTCTAAACATAAAGATATCTAATTGTGTTTATGTTTGTTCAGGGCATTTGATTTCATCCTAAAAGTAATGGTTGTGTGGTTATTATAAGAAAAAATGCTTCATCAAAGTCACTAAACAAAAGTATGTAGATTCAAAGTGTAATATGTTATTTTTAACTGAGTACAAAAAATGTATGCATTCCATATGCATGATCTGGGAGAAATTCCGCGGAAAATACTAGTATGTTTAAAAAAAAATGATGGTCATATTTGTTCGTAGTGCAGCAAACAAATTGTTTGGGGACCATTGTGAAAAAATTCAATTACCTACTAGATATTATTACGAGAAAAGTAATTTTGCTTGTTGAATTTTTTTAAATTGGTTTCGACTTAGAAAATACTAATGAGACTAAGAAGCTTGTGTTATTTTTGTAAAATGTTTTTCTATTTACGGTTTGAGAAAGTGAATGACATTACTGCAAAGGTTAAAGGATCGAGGCTAACCTTTTTTTCTCGGGGATAAAATGTTCAAATGACACTAAAAACCCACACTGTGCCTAGCTTTCCTGTCGTTTCGGGGCCGTGGTAATTTTGATGCATGGCTGACAAATTTTTGGTATTGACTACCGCTTAAATCAAATTGCAATGTCAATTTAGACATTTGTCAATGGGCATTTTTAAAGAAAACATGAGCTTTCGGCTAAATAATACCAGCCCCTCGGGCCGATTTTCAAAGTAAAGCAAAAGTTGCCGGTGTCGGTCTGTGGGTGGGTCTTATTTATTATTTATTTTATAACGGCTTACAAAAACCAATTACAATAACAATACAAAAACACTATACAAGAACAAAAATACTATTCAAGAACTTCTTATTATATGGAGATCCCTCCGTGCATCCAAACATGTAAGCCGTTAGTCCTCGCTGCCATGAGGAGTGGCTTGAGTGACGCCACGACGTCCTCAACTTCCGCCTGACGCAGGTACTGATCGGACATGGTTGTTTCGGGAGGTACCTGTTTGCGATAAAGCGGGAGGACACGCCCGGGTGCCGTCATTGTGAGGACCACCCGGAGGACACGGTCGAGGTGTGCCGCCGTGTCCTCGTTGAGGCGATCGGTGGCGGCGGCCTCTCTCACCTGGCCCTGGTTCAGGCAATGGTGGGGAGCGCGAGGGAATGGGATGCAGTCGCCTCCTTCTGCGAACCAGTCATGCCAGCGAAGGAGGATGCTGAACGCATGAGGGAAAGACTGTTATCTTCCTCACGCACCAGTCGCTGCGGGAGACGCCCCGGGCGTCGGGGATCACTAGCTGATCTCCGGACCACCGTAGACGCGAGTCTGCGGACGACGAGCAGGGATAGCTCACCGTTCCGTAAGGACCAGACACGGGTCGGCGGCGCGCCGTGTTCCGCACGCGCCTCAAAGAGCAGTCAGCAGCATTGATGGGGCCCGACAGGGCCATTGCCTTACGGGTTGCAGGAATTGTTCTAAAGAGATACCGCGGCCTCGGTACGCAAGGTCAACAGAAGGAGCAGGGTGGGTTTTTAGTCAGTAGAATTCTAACACTCCCTTCCGCTCCACCCACGGCGGTAGGAGTCATAAGATGATTTGCCCACATAGAAAAAAAAAATAGTCCTCGCTGCCATTTGTGTATCTTTGACAGTCTTTACGGGTAGATAAAAGTCTGTCTTGCCAAAGGGTTTTGTGTTACACAGCTATTGGGTTATGGAGTTCGCATAGGCAGTTGCTCCATGTATAACGCTATAACTTAGCTGCAACTGGTTAGACTCGAAGCCAACCCCAACATAGTTAGGAAAAGGCTAAGGAGCTATGATGATAGAATGTCTTATGAACATCGGCGACGTGTTGCAAGCCTATCAGTTTTCTATCGGTTACATTTCGGGGAGTGTGCGATGGAATTGCACAGTCTTATTCCACCAAGCCCGTTCCATCATCGGACTACAAGACAAACGGCGAAGCGCCATCGTTACATGGTGGACATCCCACCCATACGCACGAAGCGTTTTGGGAATACTTTCATTGTGGAATCTAAGGAGTGGAATTCCCTGCCGGCGGCGTCTGTGTTTCCTGATAGTTATAACCCGGGAGTCAAGAGTGAATAGGTTACTTCTAGGCAAGCGTGCTTCATCTTCGACCACATCATCGCTTAACATCGGGTGAGATTATGGTCAAACGCAAGCCTACCAACTATAAAAAATAATAATTACCAAACAAAATGTCTAATACCAACTTAATATATGTACATTTCTTGCTTTATCTTCGTGTATGTGCCAAAAGTTGCGATTGGTTAATTGGAGAGAACAACACGGTTGACTCTAAAAGTTTAAAAGATCGTTTATTATACGAAACTCGACAAAGTATCTCCTTTACATGAGACGACCAATTTACATAGATCCATCTGTTTACCATTCCCCCATTTTATAACAGACTGCTAAAGATATGCGGGGGTTTATTTCATTTGGACGGGTAGCGATCCTGTTTGAATAGGCAGCAGCGTTATTTGTACCTGTTAGTAATGCTACTTATTTCCAAATAGGTTTTATATTTAGTAAGTAATATTTTGATGGGATAGATTAAAAATTTTTGTTCGGGCTAGCTCTATAAACAAAATTGTTTTTCATCACGTCTCATTTCGTGGTATTATATTAAGGCTCATTAGCTTAATCTATCTTAGATTCAAATCTCAGTCGGGTTAAGTTAACGAGCCGTTATCAAAAGATTTCTGAGAAGAAAATGCAATGTAACAAACAGACGATCTTAAATCAACTGAAAATTCAATTATAATACTCTACGTTATTATAAAGCATGACTTTCGTTCAAAACCATTTATGTTATAATATAATCAAAGGATACAGAATAGGATTAGGCGTTAATTAGTTATAAGGGTTTGTTATGGATTGATGATTCAGCCTAAAATAAGTTTGAGCTTGAATGCAGTGTGCAGCGTTCTTTAATACGCAAATAAATGCGTGTGAATTTAACGTGTCACACTCTTAGGAAAATATCATGAAATAATGATTAAATAGGTTTAGTGTTCTTTTTTCGCGAATTGAATTTAAACCAGGCGAGGCTGGTGTATCCTAGCTGACTACCCTGAGAAGAAACACAATAGTAATGTAATCCAAGTATGGACCAATGTATGGACTTTTAGATAGGCCACCGTAGGTAGGTACCTACTCAAACAGTCAGACAATTTGAAGAGGTTCTTAGTAAACTTCAAAAATAATGTTTAGTTGAGTTATGTTTTTTTTTATTACTAATGAGCCCACTCTTGACCTCGACCACACATGATGGTAAGTTTAAGGTGAGGTCTACGATCGAACGAGCCCAGAAAATGCCTATTCACTCTTGCTTTAAAGGCTGACGGGTCATATGTGGCAGGGAACACAGAAGCCGGCAGAGAGTTCCACACCTCGGCTGTGCGCACAATAAATCTTGAAAAAAAAACGCTTATATACGACAAGACAGTATATCAACCAAGTGTGGATGGTATCCTGCGGTACGTCTGGTAGACCGATAGTAAAAGGGGGATGAAGGAAGGTTAAAGGTTACTTACAATCTAAGAGTGCGATGTAACCCTAACGTATATTCGATACGTGTTTTGTCCCATCAGGGAGCATCCTCACTGACTCCCGGCTACCGTAGGGCCTGTGGGCTGCGAGCAATCAATCAATCAATCAATCAATTTATATATTGCATGCAACTTGGCCCATACAAATAAAATACATCCTATTACAATAAATAACTACAAATAAACTAATACATATATATATATCACTTAACCAAAACTTATACATATTATATGTATTACACGAGTTATCGGCGTCGTGTGTTGCGCAGTGTCCGGTAACCGGCCTCGAAAACGCCGGAACATTACTCCTCTCGGCCAAAATTCCTCCTTCAAGAAAGTCGAAAGATGTTCGGCCGGCGCTCTCACCACAAAAGAATTAAAATTAGTTCCGTGATGAGACTCTAGCTGTTCGACTTTCAGGGAGAAATTGGATTTCACCAAAATGTAATTCACAATATCCTCTGCCCTTGTGGAATAATGCAGACGGGACACGTAAATCAATTTTGTAGGTACGGCTGGACGTAGCAGTTGGTTTGGTTCGGCCAGCGCAGTGCCACGCTGATTTTTACAAGCTGGCTTCCTCTTCCTCTTCACCACCTTGATGAAGCCATCCTGGTCGCACTTGTCCTTCTTAAGACTCCGCTCTCTCGGACCCCCCTGGGTTGGTTTGCAGCGGCGTTTTTCGATTACCTTTAATGGCTGCTCAGTGGGCTTTCCTGAGGTAGCTGGTTTATCAGCGGCAGCAATCGCAGTGTAAGAACGTTTAGGGTTCGATGCACTTATGCCAGTCGGAACCGCGACCGGAGTCGAGGGAGCGATGGCAGGGCACAATGCATCGCCAGCGTTACAGGCAATCGCAGAATTATCTAAACTTGCCGATACAAAGCTACTGACGGGGGAAGCATTTTGCGCTCCCCGACGTGTATTTACATTATCAGCGTCAGGTGACCAACTTGCCGAAGCAGTGCTGCGTAACAACAAAACTTCAGCGCGCAAATCACCTATAGTGTTCTCCAACGCCTCTAACCTGGATTCAACAGCGGCCAGGCTTGTCTTCAGGGTTGTGATGTCCTTCAGTAGCCTGGTGACATCAACGTGGTCAAATGTGACTGGAGGCAGCTTGTGTAGCTCCTTCGCCACAAAAGCAGGCACGTCATCCGGGTCGGTCACTTTCAATAATGTCACAATGTCTTGGATACTTTTTTCGGTGCCATCCCTCCTGCGAGACGGCATTTGATCGAGCTTCCCGAGTGACTGAAACAGCAGCAGCTTGCCGCTGCTTATCTCCGCTTCTGTGAAGTTTGACTTGCAGATCTGCAAAATGCTGACTTCATCCATGGTATCAATGGCATGCTGAATAAACGCCAACAGCTCGTTAACTATAAGCTGCGGTGAGCCCATGGTGACAATAATGTGCGTAACGCTAATAATTACTTGTGCAGTAAAAACTAGCGGCGGATAAATTATAAATTAATATAAATTAAATTATAACATGACACTTCGTGACACTTGACGCAATGGGTAGCTCGTCGCCCGACAGAAACCAGGCCCGTGTAGATGGCGCGTTTTGTTACACGCGCGCCTCAAAGAGTAGTCAGCAGAGATTACGGTGTCTGAAAAGGTGCCTGAACCTGCCTGAGTTGCGGGAAAGTTCCAATGAGATATCACGGCCCTGGAACGTAAGGGCAGCTGAAGTAACAGGGTGAGTTTTTAGTCAGTACTATTCTGACACTCCCTGCCGTTCCATTTCGAATACCAAAACAAAAAATATATCGGCTGTCTAGCTGTTTTCTAAAAAGTTCAAAGTAAATCATGATAGTTGCTGTAATAATAAGTATTTGTGGCTCTCGCCCGACCAGCTGGTATTGGCAGCTCTTAATTAATATCCTCTACTTGTAAACTAAGCTTTTTATAAGTCAATTTCGTTCAAAACAGTTTTAAGTCATAAGTCATTTATTTCAGAACAATATACATTGTGTAGAAATTGTGTAAAACAAAACAGTACCATTAAATAAAATATATCAAACGAAGAGAGATCAAAAAAAAAAAAAACATGTCAAATACAATAAAATAACAAATTGAAAACGATAATAATCCTCATTAAATTTAAAATAATAAATAATACAATAAAACAATAGTCGAAAAAAAATGAAAATCAAATTAACAAAGATTATAAATATAGAAAATAAAATTGCAAAAAAAAAAAAATAAAAGAAAAAATTGTGTAAGAAAGATTAAAAATGTCTTCTCGTTTTCTATGAATAATCAATAATAAAAATAGAATGTCAATAAATTAAAAAAAAAATAATTAAAAAGTTACAAAAATGGTCCGTAATAATATGTCATTTAATTATAAATTATAATGTCAAAAGATAAAATCTATCAATATAATATGTCACCTTTGAGTGGTACAATCATATAAAAAAGAACTTATAAATAAAAAATGACAATAATAGTCAACATATCATTTAAAACACTATAACAGACATTACGGTTGTCGCTTATCAGCTAGGTACTCATCGACGCTGTAGTAGCCCTTCCTCAATAAATATGTCTTCAATTTGTTTTTAAATAAGTTTGCGCTATTTATGCTTTTTAATTCTAAGGGAAGCTTGTTGTATAGAAATACAGATTGGTACCTAGGACTGTGATGAACCACGTTTAGTTTTGGTTAAATTGTGTTAGGCAAGTCTTTCCTACGTGTGTTAACTCTAACTTGTCGTTGGTCATCAGTTTCAGATTTATGCAAGTTCTTAACGAAATTGGTTAGCAGCACCAGTATATAAAGACATGGCACTGTTAAAATATTAAGTCTTATAAAATGGTCTCTGCATGAATCCGTCTGTTTTAAGCGGAGCATTGTCCTTAAAGCTCTTTTTTGAATGACCAATGCCGAGTGGATATTGTACTTATAGCTGTTGCCCCAAAACTCAATACTGTATCTAAGCCTAGACTCAACCAAGGCAAAGTAAACTATCCTAAGCTGGGCCAAGGTCAGTTCTTCCCTCAGGCTTCTGATTGCATAGCACGCTGAGCTAACAGACTTAGTTACAGACGATGTCTCAACCTTCCAGTTTAATAATGTATCAATATGAACACCTAGGAATTTTACATATTCGACTACTTCAACCTTGTTATCACATGACAAAACCTCAAGACTAGCGTTGTTTCGAACGTTTGACTTGAATAGTAAACATTTTGTTTTATTTACATTGAGCTTAAGATTGTTTGTAGCAAACCAGTGTTCAAAAGCTTTTAATAAGTTATTAATTTTAAGTTCTAAATTATTTAGGTTATTTGCGGAAACTATTGCATTAGTATCATCTGCAAAAATAACGAGCCGAGTGTCTGTAAAACGTTTTTTTATGTAGTCAATTAAATCATTAAGGAAGATGATGAAGAAAATTGGGCCTAGAACAGATCCCTGAGGAACTCCTCGAAATACTGTCATTAGGTTGGAGTTCACAATTTTTTGTTCCTCATCCACTACCGTCTTTATCTCTACAAATTGACGTCTATTGTGCAAATAAGATCGAAATAGCTTCAGAACGTTCTCCCTTATACCATAATGTTCCAACTTGGCCAGCAAAATTTCATGGTCCACCGTGTCGAAGGCAGAACTAAGATCCAGGAATACACCTGCCACCTTATGTTTATCATTAAGATGACAAATAACCTCGTCGACTAAAGCCTCAACAGCATCGGTGGTTCCCAATGATTTTTGATAGCCAAATTGTTGATCATGTAAGATGCTATGCATTCGTAGGTGTTTCATAAGCCTATCCTTCATTATCTTTTCAAAAACCTTTGACAGTACAGGTAATATGGAAATCGGCCTGTAGTTGCCAGGATCCGTTTTTGACCCCTTCTTAAAAATTGGAATTACTCGTGCGATTTTAAACTGATCAGGGAACAGGCCTTCTTCGATACAATTGTTATAAAGTGATGCTAGTGGAGTTGCCAATATGTCAATGTTATCTTTAATGATAGTCAGGGGAATTTCGTCATGGCCTGTAGAGGATTTGTTGACCATCTTTTTAACTATAACGAATATTTCAAGGCGTGTGACTACCTCAAAACTCATGTTAGAGTTTACTCTGCTGACACTATCAATCAGATATGTAATTGCCAATTTAAGATCGCACGCTTTAAGGCGGATATTGTTGTCGAACTTTGTTGAAAAAATGTTAGCTACGTCTACAGTATTATTAATGATTGTGTTGTCTATCTTTAAAATAATTTGGTCATTGTCAAGGTTTTTCGTAGCATTGCGCTGTCTATTGACTATTTTCCAAATCGTCCTACTGGAATCTGATGCCATTTCTATTTGTTTTCTGACACTGTTCCTTTTTGCACAACTCAATACTTTCCTATACGTTCTAATATACTTGTTGCGATATTCAACAAGCGAATTGTCGCAATGCGTTTTATTTAATGTGTTTAGGAAGCGTTTTACTTTGCTAGCTATTTTAAATCCGTTAGTTATCCATTTGGAACATTTACTTCTATTAACATTAACCCTAACTTTGTGCTTTTTAAAGATAGAAGAGTGTAATTCCCTGAATTTACTGATAAATGTGTTAATACCTGTGTTCCAGTTAGCCTCTAATACATTGTTCCTAAACTCATCTATTTTCTGGTCATTGTATTTTCTTTTCCAAAGACGAATATAATTTGTCCGCTTCTTATACTCAACCTGTTCCAGTCTTAGTGTACAGAATAGACCCGCGTGTCCGTCTGACAACCCATTGTGATCCACATTAGTGTAGTCTATGAAACTGTCAGGTAGGTTAGTCAAAATATTATCTATACATGATTCAGAATTCTTTCTTTTGAAGGTGGGGGAATTAATTAAATAGCGGAAATTATAGCACGTCAATAACGATAAAAAAGAACGGTGTCTCAAGTCATCTTTTAAGACATTGATATTGAAATCTCCACAAATTACACATAGTTTATTGAGGAAATGCTGTAACAGTTTTTCAAGGCTATCCATAAAGTCATCAAAATTTTTGTTTGTAGGAGTCCTATAACAGCAAATAACACACAAATTTGTCTCAATATCTTTGACTCCACATACTTCGAAATAATCGGTTTTATATAATTGCTTACACACTTGAAGTTCATCCACGTTTCTATCGTTGAGTGTTAAAATCATTGAGCCTCCCCTATTTTTTTTTACTCTCTTGTTGTAAGACCCCATTTTGTAATCAATAAAATAAAGCTGTTTTGCGAGAGTATCGTTTAGAAAATGTTCAGATGTGCATATGAAATCTAGTGTCTTTGATGATTCGCTTACGTATATTTCAAGGTCATCTTTTTTATTGTTAAACCCGCATAGATTTTGACGGAAAATATTGATATTTGTGTATTGTTTACCATGTTCATTCTTATTCTTCATTCGAAAAAAATTTAGAGAATCACTCTCATTGTATTCTTGATCAACGGTATGTATAACATAATACTTTAAATTATTAAATATATTCACCATGCCGTAATAGTTAATTGTTCCATTGTGCTTAAACATGGAACGATCAAATGTCAAGTCTAGATTAGTGTCAAACAGTATGGCATAGTTATGAGTATAAATGTCAAGATATAGTAAGTTATTAAAGGTTTCAATTCGTGAGTTATACATAATAGAACAAGGGTCATTTTTATAGGTCGGAAGGCATATTATAACATTGGTGTGTTGTACAGTCATTAACATCTGTCTAATATAAATAGTTAAGTCAAGATAGTTGCTAGTTTGTCCAAAATCTTCGTCTCCAATAAAAATGATGCAGTAGTCGTCTCTTGAGTAGTCAGCTAATTTTATAGTGATGTTACTAAAAAGATTTTTAATCCCTCTGTTAGGCAGAAAATAATGACATATTTGTGTCTCTGTAAACATTTTTTCAGCTAGAGATAAAACATTATTCACGTTGTTGCTACTTATGATGCATAATTTCGATTTGTTGTGCACTGGTTTGTCCCTCTGAGATATTGTGTGTGCAGTCTTACTTGCCGACTCTGCTCGTTGTGTTGAAGTGTTTTTGTGTGGCATGTTATTTTCAATACACGATCTAGTTTGCTCGCTTTGAGTATCTATAATTATGTTTGTTTGTTCACATCGAGGGGTAGTTGTAAAAAGTTTTGTTATTTTCGGTGTTTCGGTAGTTTCATTCATTGTATGTACAGTTGGGGATGTCATCGTGTATTTGCTATTAGTAGCTGGCGTTGTGCTGGTTCTATGTTTTTGCTTGCGTTTCTGACCAGTTCGTGGTGTACCATTTTTGTTATCCGTGATACTTAAACTCTTGTAGGTATCTATGACTTTTAGATATTTTTGTAGGTCTGATTTTAGTCGAAAATTTTCAGAGTTTAGATTCTCAATTTCTTGGTGCGCTATTAACAAATCATCAGATAATTTTTTTATTTTATCATTCAGGTCAGTTTGACTTGAGTTTAAGGATGTGTTAGGTAAACTTATCATAGTTGCATCAAAAAGCGCCGAGCTTTCTTTTGTGATGTCATTTAATGAACTAGTGCGATGAATTTTACGGTAAGTAATATTGTTACATTCCTCCATTTTTTATTAATATGTAGTCTTATGCTATCAGTAGGTAATGGAACGCAATCTTAAAAGACAGGTATTCAAGTATGGCAAATTAAGTTTCTGGGCGAAGATTTTGCTGTCAAATTAGTAAGTTAATCGCAAGGAACTTGTATAGGTAGAAGATCCTTGGTTAATCGATGGTTGGTCGCATGTGTCATCTGTTCGGTCGTGTCGAAAAATCCTGTCTTTGAATTCACAATCGTTAATAATGATGTTATTTTGTTGTTGTGGGATGGAGTGCCGTGTTTTATGGTGTGCTCTCGACTTATTGTGAAAAGTAATTTATAGCCAACCTGATTTTAGGGTGTTTATATAGATGCTGGTCCCCAATCACTTTCGTTGAAGTTCACAATCGTTGAAGTCACTCACTCTGACACCGCCTCATCCACGAAAGTTAGATGATTTAAGCTTAAATAACACTGTCACTGTTATAACTACTCATTTCGAGTGTAACTATTGAATTTTTAAGCAATTTTGATAGCTAGGTAGACATTTCACCGTTTAAGTTTTATTTATAAAGTTTCAAACACTTGTTTTAGACTTAACTTCCGTTACTGATTTTTTTTAATACAATATTTATAAAAAAAAGAGAGATATTGAAATTGGTACCAAAGTGAAGGCCGCTTTGCTTACTTGTTCGCACACACTTGCATACATTTTTTTTATTTATTTATTTTCTTACTTATATCTATACAGTATCTTACACTTAGACTAAATATTTACATATTTAAGTAAGTACTACAATAGCTAAAATGGTGTTGAGGTGCTGTTCTCCCAGCTAGGTTCTAGAATAACTTGTATAAGGAAGTGCAGTGCCGGCCCCATTGGGTATTATAATTATATTGTTAATATTATTTAGTGTACTGAATACTATATACAGAGTTGATACGACCGAGGGGCTTTCCTTTAAACTGCGTATACTAGGTACCATTTTCAAGCTTTGTACCAAAAATCAATTAAATAGGAGAAGTAGTTTAGTCGCAAATGATTTTGATGAGATGCACCTTAAAGCGATAAATCTGACCAAGACAAGAGATAACACACGCCGCGCTACGTTGTCACTTTGTTACCTAGGCATTTAAGGTCAGTCAATTTATTTACAAAGGGTGGTTGCGTTTTACTCTGATTTGTAAGCTATTTAGTTTGTTTGAAAAAAAAAAATTGGTTCTTCTTATTTTTGAACTGTATTTTGTGTGTGCGTGCATGTGTGGCTGTGTGTGTTTCATGTTAGTGTTTGTATAGATGCATGTGTATGTGGGTTTGCTTGTGTTGTTTTACCACAAGTTGGGAAAAGCTAAACAGATGATGATGGTGATTCATAAACCATAATGAGTAAATTACAAAATGAATTTTAATTAAACTATGTAGGTCTTGCAATGTTAATGCCTGTACTATAAGTAACCCTGTGTCAAAGTTGGAAACAAAAATATGTTGATTTTACTACAAAGATCTTTAAAAACAATATTCAACATAATAATGTGGTAAAATAGAATTACTTATTTATTATAATAGACATAAATAACTTAAATAATATTACTAAAACACAAATAATTTTCTCCCACGTACTTGGCTAATCATGTTAAAATAAGCCTCTGTTAACGAAATTCACGAAATTTTTACATATATTTTAAAAATCATATTTTCAATAACAAATGTTCTAATTTTGTTCAAATGCATGGTTTTTGTCATAGTATGGTTGTTATAAAGATACAACACAAGGTTTGTATATGTTCTCTGATTGGTAAGTTTCGAAAATCAAATAAACTTTTATCAAGTGCCTACTTAACGGAATTCACTATCTACGAGATTATTACAGAAACAGCTGTTAAAACATTCACTTTCAATTCTGAACACCAAAGAATATGTGTATTCCAAAGTCGTGAATTTCAAACTACAATTAAACCGTATTGGATGGCACGAGCTGTTAGGATTTCAATTTCAGATAAAATTGCTAACATAAACGAATTAGAAATTCGCTAGTTGAAAACCAATATTTCTATTTAAAGGTTCAGAACGGGTTCGGAACTCAATCGGATTTTAATTTAACTGGAAAAATTGATTTACAACTTCGCTTGTCAAGTTAGGCGGTATTTACTCGTTACGTCCAATCGATTTGAAAGTAAACTGGCCTTAATTATTTTTCTTTCCTTAGTTACATCCTTACATATTATAAAAAGAAGTTCCCCTGTCGCGTCTGTCTGTCTGTATGAACGTGATAAACCCAAAAACTACTGGACGGATTTTTGTTTGGTTTTCACCAATAGATAATGTGATTCCGAGACAGGTTTAAGTGTTTAAATTATTGTTGTGTTAATTATTATGGTTTTATGTAAATTGGATGTAATACGATGATATAAGTTCAACATGTCGGAAAAATTAAGCCGATCGGAAGCTTTAATCGAAAACGCTTACAGTAAGTTATAACAAAACGATGTATCGTGGGATTGTTTCTCTTTTATAGATCTAGCGATGGCATTTGTCTGTCTCCCAAGGATAACCCACAATGCCCATTTTTGTCTTTTACAAATTATAATAAAATTATGGGTTATTTACGATACTATTTTTAACAGTACAGTATTATTCCTTATCCAATTAGATACATTAGATACGTTGAGCAACAATGTAGATAGAAATTGATATTTACACTATATATCAATAAAATAAATATCTTATGTGTTATCGCAAAATAAAACTTACCAGATGAGAAATTAATTAAGCAAAATCATATAAACACTACTACCGGGTCGCTAGGTTTTAATAAAAAATTGGCCAAGAGCGAGTCGGACTCGCCCATTAAGGGTTCCGTAGTAACTATAATAAATATAACATACTTAATATTATTATTTGAAAAAAAAAACAAAAAACCTTACAAATTTCTTAAAACTAGCTTATTTACAATTTTTACAACTACGCCAAGTAACTTTGTTTTTCATAGAATTTGTATGAATTACAAAGTTATATTTGCGGTTTTTGAAAATATTTTTTTTAGATTTTTCACTTCATTTTTATAGAAGTTAGAGGGGGGACACACATTTTACCACTTTGGAAGCGTATATCTTTTAAACGATTAACTTTATGAAAAAGTCATTGTAGAAACCATAATGTAATTTTTAAAGACCTGTCTATAGATACTACACACGTATAGGTTTCATGAAATAAAAATATTTTCAGTTTCAGTTCCATGTATGGGGAGCCCCCTTTATTTTAAATATTTTTTAAATTTTCTCTTAAAATCGGAAAGCGGTTCACAGAATACATCTATCTCCCAAGTTTTACATGTATAGTCCTAATAGTTTCGGAATAAAATGGCTGTGACATACGGACGGACGGACAGACAGACAGATGGACAGACATGTCGAAACTATAAGGGTTCCGTTTTTTTGCCATTCGGCTACGGAACCCTAAAAATTGCGAGTCAGACTCGCCCATGAAGGGTTCCGTAGTAACTACGCCAAATAACTTTGTTTTTCATAGTGTTTGTATGAATCACAGTTACATTTGCGGTTTTAGAAAATATGCTGTATCTCAAAAACTGCTGACCCGATCTCGTTTAAACTAATTTTCGATGAAATTTTACATTAAGATCTACAGCATGTATTTTTTTAGATTTTTCACTGCATTATTATAGAAGTTAGAGGGGGGGGGGGGGGGGGGGGCAAATTTTACCGCTTTGGAAGCGTATATCTTTTGCACGATTAACTTTATGAAAAAGTGGTTTTAGAAACTTCAATGTCATTTTAAAGACCTGTTTATAAATACCACACACGAATAGGCCTCATGAAAAAAAAGTTTTTTTTTTTTTGTCTTAAAATCGGAAAGCGATTGACAGAACACATCTACCTACCAAGTTTCATATGTATAGTCGTCATGTGTAACATCTTCGTCAGCTCAGGAATCCGGGACTATTAGAGTCCCTGGCGCCCATTTAGTAATAATCTGCTTTTACAAAACTGGAAGGTTGTACCTTGATATTTTAGTAAAGAAAATAAGTCAAAATTTTATTTAAACTTTAAAAGAATAGAACAGTACTGGGATTACCTCCTACCTCCCACAACCCGAAGTTCCACCGACTGAATTTTAAGCTGGCTGGCAATATCCTATTTTTTGTTAAACAGTTTGTGGTTTCCTTGCTTTCCCACCTTGCATCTGGGCTTTTGTTCCTTTACCATTACAGGGACAAAATCTCGAATGTAGCAGTGGCGTTTCAGAATTAAATGGCTGTGACATACGGATGGACGGACTGACAGGCAGACAGACATGACGAAACTATAAGGATTCCGTTTTTTGCCATCCGGCTACGGAACTCTAAAAAGCAGTATTAGTCTAAAATTTTGTTCGTCTAAAAATCTTGCTTCGTTATTATTTTAATTATTAATTTACGTGTATGGTAAGGATTCAAAATAAAGACTGAATAATATAAGAATAGCTTTCCTTTTGGAGACGTAGTCGCATTTAACAAAAAAAAAAAAAAAAAAAATAGGTTCTTAAAAAATAAACACCAATGTAGGTACTTCCTGAAGTGAACCACTACTTCGCCCTCAGGTGTTGGAGCTCTCGGATATTAGCCAATTGGCTGTAACGACTTTACTATCAGTATATAAAAAAGATCGGGTAAAAGTATTATTGAATTTTTCCATTAAGAATTTTCCAGTAGCAGCCCGAAGTTTTAAATGAAGTAGTACTTTTGAGATTTTTTTTTCAGACCAGTACACCATCAACCCTTCGCACTACGAGAGTAAATAAAAGAACAGAGAGTACATCTGCATTTTGCTGAAAATTGTACATATAATATGCCTTGCGTAGGTACTTGGTAATTCTCGTTTCTATGGCCTCCGTGGTTTATACTTGGTCGGGAGATTTGTTTTAGAGGAAACTTATCTTTGTTTTACAGGATTATTATCACCAAGACTACCATCTATCTATTATTACGTTTATCTATTATTACCATAAAAAAAAACGGGTTGCACTCCGGGAGTGCCGGCAGAAGTGAAAACTTGAATATTAACTTTGTGCATTTTTGATAATTTGGAATGGTTAGGGAATAATTTTGCAAGAATTGCTTTAATTATCAGTATAAAAGTACTATCATTTATGTGGTAGAATACAATATTTATTTATTGCGCTATCGTACACAAACATGACAATTTATATTACATTAAAAAGTTTATCTCTTAGAAAAATCAACTTTCATCCATAATTTCGACGAATTTTTCACCATCATTATTACCACAACCATCATCGCCAATCTCTAAAACTACTAAACACCAGGCGCAGGCATACATTTTCGCCGCGCCGTAGAAAGAGAGGGGGATACTTCCTCTCCTAAGCCGCGCCGGCTGTCTACTCTCCGTCTTCGAATTCGAATTTTCGATCAGGTCACGTGTCCTGACGCGAGTTTAATATTTTTTTCAACACACTTGCTCATAAAATGGCTTTAATTTCACCGCAATTAGGCACATAATGACACCTGTAATCAAACTGTGACTTTTTCTTTACTATTATTCACAAGTGAGTTATAGGTTTTTTTTGTTTTTTTTTTAATTGGTTGAGTTGCTTTGTTTTTAAAAAAGTTTCGAAACAAAAAAGATCGTGTTCAATAGTACAAATAAATTAATGTACCTACCTATTGCTTGCTAGTTTCATGCAACTTCGTATTTAAATAGATAAATTTGAACTTGTACGTTTTTAATAAATACAACTTTCACTCAAATATAACTTTTGTTTTTCTGTGATAAAGAAAACTTTGAATTACTCATTTTGTACGTAGCTAAAACGCTATCCGAGAAAAGCCAAAAAAAAAAGAAACTTCATTCTTTTAGTCTATGGCCGATCTGTTAGATGCGCGCGCATAGGAAAACTGATTAATTTTTCCCGCCATTGCGAAAAAAATTTCACAACTCCTTTTCACTGTTGAAATTATAGTTATTTATTAATTAAAATGTCTACAAGTACTAGATATGAAGAAAATTATTTATGTTGTACACCACCCGATATAAGATGTGAAGCCCTTAACGTTATGGAAAGTTTACTACCTGGAAACTCCAAGGCCAAATATCTATTTGCGTACCAAAATTTCATACAATGGCAAAACAACAAAAGTACGCAGTCTTTTTCAGAAAATGTGTTCATGGCGTACTTTAAAGAATTATCTTCTAAGTACAAACCTAGCTCTTTGTGGTGTATATACTCAATGTTAAAAAGCACAGTCCGAACAAAGAATGGAGTGGACTTAAAACATAATCTAATTTGTCAGCTTATCTAAAGAGACTATCCGATGAATTTAGAAGCAAGAAATCATAGGTTTTATCGTCTAACGATGTTGTTAAATTTATAAAAGATGCTCCAGATAACTAATATTTTGCTACTAAGGTTAGTTAAATTATCTAATTTTATATATCTACGCGACTTCAGACTGTGTTGTGTGTTTAACTTAATTATTGTTTTTTTTTTTTTTAAGGTTTCTTTAATATTTGGTGTAACTGGTGCATGTAGGATACAAGAATTAACAAATATAACTGTAAAAGACAGAGAACCATGGCCAGATGCTTTTAGTGAAGATACCTGTCACGAAAAATAAAATACCTAGGTCATTCACCATACACGGTCCATTCTATGAAATTATTAAGAAGTATGAAAGTTTGCGTTCACCAAAAGCGAAAAATGACGTTTGAATGATAACGTTTTTTTCTAAATTACCAGAATGGTAAATGTACCTGTCAGCCAATAGGTATAAACAAATGTGGTTCTATGCCTAAAGAAATCGCAAAGTTTTTAGATTTAGCAGATGCTGTGAGCTACACTGGATATAGTTTCAGATGAACTTCAGCTACATTGCTGGCTAATTCAGGAGCTGATATAATGACTTTGAAGCGTCATGGTGGATGGCGATCTAACAATGTAGCAGAATCATACGTAGAAGATTCCATACAAAACAAGAAAGAAATTTGTGCAAAAATCACAAAAAGAATTAGACTTGATTCTGAGTCGCGTCCTACTGGCGAAACACCAAGTACATCCAATGATTGGATTTCACCTTTTTTTTTTCTTTTTATTGAAGCCATATACACAAGGAACAAAGTAATTTTACAATATTAATATTCGGCTAGGTCGATACACATAACTTGAAACTTCCGACACCCAAATTAGGACACGTCCTGTATCTCAGGTGTCGGGGTTCCTTCCAAGCTGGTCACAAAAATATAGCCTAAAAGAATATTCATTCATTACAAGATAAAACTAAAAATTATAAATTAAAAAAAATAAAATTAATTAAAATTAATATGAAACTGAAATGAGTCTAAAACAAAACAAAAAGCAAAAAGTTTGTCCGAAAATACTAAGTAAATAAACTGCTCCTTGATGTGTGTAAAAGTGTGTATGTTGTAGTGTAACTGTGAGTGTATGTGAGATTTAATATTCTAGGGGAATACAGATTATAATATAATGTGTGTTGTGTGTTTGATAAGTTAATAAAATTACTTAGGCATGGCAGCCAATAGGTCCTCGGTTTCCTGGTAGGAGAGAGAAGTCAGCGTCAGCCAATCCTTTAATTTCATTTTACAGGTTTTCCTATTAAGATAGAATATACCTAACTGTTTATTTACTTTATTGTACAGCCTTGCGTTTAGGGAGAAGTAATGGTTGCGGGCAAAGACTGTTCTGGTGCGATCCGGCTTGAAGACTGTGTGCTTTATTCTACCTATAGGCTCCTGTAGTGGTCGGGACTTGTGTATGCGAGTTATTGTAAGAAGGACATAAAGTTGCCTCACCGTTAGGACTTTACAGTCAGCATATAGCAGCGAGGTTGGGTACCTGTAAGGTTTATTGGTCAACACCTTAAGTACTGCACGCTGTGCAATCTCGAGTTGTAGGATTGTAGACTTTGGTGCTCCACCCCACACAGTTAGGCAATATGATAGCAGGGACTGACATAGAGCTAAATATACCATTTTCAAAGTCTCTGTGTCAGCTGACTGACGAAGTTTTTTAAAGATAAATATAAATCCACTTACCTACACGAATAATGAACCATCTCAAATAACAATACAACATGAAAGTATTTCAGTAAATAATCTGTCTGATGAGACCGCTATGCCATCAAAAACAGTTAATTATAATTTTACCAACTGCACATTTACTAATTGTTTCTCTAAATAAACTTTTTACTCACTAAATAAAACGGCTTTTTAGTATTATTTTCTTCACAAGTGTGTTGAAAAACGTCGTATGATACACGTGTGTATTGATGATTACCGTCCTCGGCTCTCTTAAGACCCTTACCTAACGGCTCAGGTCTCAATGGCGCCTCAGCGGTAATCACCAACATTACACACTTGTACCATAATGTACCCATTACAAAAAAAGTGCACAACGCCGCTAAAGAAGTTTTCGCTTCAAAAAATTTGTTAAGGGAAATGGATTCAATAAACCTGCAAATGTGAGTCCCTTCGGGGTATTCAGATGCGATACTTTGTTATGGTATCTATGCTATGAAATTAGAAATCAAACGCATATTAACCTCCCATTTACTTTAATGTTTCAATATAGTGACACCGTTCGTCCCGTCGTCTATGAGATAATTAGCGGAAAATTGAGTTTGATTAATTTGTCTACACGAATTAATTTTCTACGGGAATAATTTTACTCAGCATATTTTCATATGTAAAGTTAAATTATATGCCTATAAAATGTAAGAAAATGTTTATATAGTAGAGTAACGTAGGCCAGAAATATCTAATTATACTCTCCATAATACATGAATGTTGAGTCACACTGATGATGTAGAAACTATGATAATGATGAAATAGCAGACGTTCTAACATCTCCGCGATAAAATAACAGTTTTGCGTCAGAGATGAAGATAGAATAGAAGTGCCTACAATTAAGGAAAACCTAACCCTCCATTTATCTAGCAAGCCTTCTCTAAATTATGATGCGGCTTTCACTATCTAACCAGAGTTGTATACTCGTATTTAACATAACCCAGTAACTAGGATAGATCATTTTCAAGACTAGTGTCCAATTTTCTGCCATCTGATTTCCTGAATCGATGATGTTTGATAATATAACGTCATACTGAATACGTTAGCATGACTAGTCACTTCTAGTATAGGTACTACTTCCATGTAACTATTCACTGCCTTGATTGGAGCGGAGACTGGCAATAATAGATTCTGCCGACGCTAGTAATTGGGTAGGTAGACGCGGCGAGGATTTGCAGCTCCCGGTTATGTGGAACCACTTTATATCGACACTTGTGCAGTGTATGCAGGCTATAATTGAGAGAAGGCATAAATTGTAATTACTAGTTTCTTTTAAACCAATATCTCTAATAGAGATGGGCAGATAAAGCCGCGTGGGATGGAATGTATGCGTCGTACAGGTCCATCATCACGCATGTACATGTACGACGCCTTAATTCCATCGCATGTGACTTGTCGATACCCGTGCGACATGTTGGTACCCATGCGACATGTTGGTACCCATGCAATCTCGTATTACCAACCGACGAGATAAAAGAGTATCATATAGAGGAGGCCTGCGTCCAAAGTTGGATAAACACTCTTGTTTAACATCACATAAACAAGTTCCAAACACGTTGATTCAGCTTTCAATAAAATTGGATGCAGCTGCATCAATACCAGTGTTTTACAAGAAGCGACGGCTTATCTAACCTCCACAACCCAGTAACATTAGCAAGACTGATATCAGATATGTAGGCTTCAAACTGTATTGATTGTTAAACATAATTATGATAGAAGTTAGACGGGGTCACCGGCGTAACGTGATTTCCCAGGCATGGAGGAATCTCGGTATGTTATGTTGCCCACCCATCCACATACCAACTTTGGAATGTATTGCTTAATCTTGAAGATCGACACGTTTAGCTTTATTATTTAGCTAGCTCATTAAGCATATAAGTATAGGTATAAGTACCTATACTTATATGCATTTTTTATACTGTTTTGTGTTAAAGTTATAAATTGATTTTAGTTTTACTCGAGTCAGGCCATGCTGCGGGGCGAGACGGAGTGGGAAGCGGTCGCCTCCTTCTGCGAAGCAGTCATGCTATCGAAGCAGGAAGCGGGCCGCGTGAGGGAGAGGATAGCATCCTCCCTCCAGCCCAGCCGCAGTGGTAGACGCCCACGGCGTCGGACGTCGGCCGACGATCTCCGGCCACCGTAGGCGTGGGCATGCGGACAGCGAGTAAAGGGCAACTCGCTGTCCGACCATGGACCATGCCCGGGTCGACGGTCCGTTGTGTTCCACGCGCGCCTCAAAGAGCGTCAGCAACATGACGAGGCCCCCCTGTAGAGGGCCGAAGCCTGCCGGGGTCGTGGGACTTATCTCATTACCGTGACCCCGGTACGTAAAGGGCTATTGAAGGAATACCGTGGATTTTAGTCAGTACAAGTCTGACAGTCCCTCCGGCCCTGCCAGGGGTGGGAGGACTCATCTGATGATTTTACCACGAAAAAATAAATAAAAAAGGTATGCAGACTCGAGACAAAAGTATTGTTTATGATAATATGAGATAGTTTCTACCTACTCCTGAAAAATAATAGGTATATCTAGCAGAATAAAACACAGTAAGATAGATATAAAATATTGGTTAAGAAATATTTTAATATCTACATAAATACGACAGCAATTCATTCGCTAGAGAAGTCGAAAATATTTTTATTATTAAAAGTAATTTCTCTCTATTGAAATTTTCAATTCGTTTTCCACTATAAGAATATTCACTTTTTAAAACCTTTACTACCTAAAAAGTATTGTCTAAGTATAATACTTTTCATAAAATAATATTGTACCTGCCAGTTTCTAATTTGCCATTTCTTTTAGTCCTTTAAGAAAAAAGAAACGTTAAAGTAGACCTTTTCTTTAAAAGTTTATTTTACTTCATTACACTACGGTTGTCGGCTCATTCATTTGCAAATATTCTCTGATGCGGGTTACTGAAAAATTGGCTGAAGCTTTTCTTTTAAAATTCGTGATATCAAATTGTAATTCGAAACCTAAATAGCTCCTACTTGCTAGAAAAAACTTATGATTAAATTATCAAACGCGACTCGCATAGCTAATGCACCAAAGTGTTCGTTCAAGTTTGCAGCCGTTCGTTCACATTATGTTCGTTCATAGTGTGTGTGTGTGGTGGCCTATCGTAAATAATTACCTGAGCCTGATTATGTACGATAGCCACAGCCCTTTTCTAGGGGTTGCAGGAATGTTCTAACGAGATACCGCGGTCCCGGACCACAAGGTCAACCGAATGAACAGGGTGGGTTTTTAGTCAGTAGAAGTCTGACACTCCCTTCCACTCCACCCCAACGGGATTTGATGACTTTCCCAACCAGAAAAAAAAAGTCTTAGTTATCATGATTGGGTTGCTACAAAGGAGCCTACTCAAGTGACGTACCATAATAACTTCTGTTACGTCCGGCGTACCCTCAATCGACTCCTGTTGTTTGGCTAATCTTTTCACCACGTTGGCAAACATAAGTCCTATATTATTGCTATCGACACCCTAACAAGAAAACTGAACAACAAAACTACATAAAATATTACCCAAAGCTTCAGGTGCCTCCTGCAACTAGAGAGTAAGAGCCTGCGAATGCTGACGGGGACCGTCACTGAGCACTGCTCACTAAACACACTATTCTAGAGGTATAACCATTAGCCAAATACGGGTATTACGAAAATACGGAGACGTAACTTCGGATCACTCAATTCCCCAACAGACTTCCTGGATAGTCCTAGAGACCTGATCTGCTTATGGAAAAAAGTTGGCTGGCTAGTATGATGGCTGTCATAGCCCATGAACAATGGTTCCACGCAGGATCTAAATGCGGAAATCAAGTCCAAAAGAAGAAGATTATATGAAGATTTTTCAATAATCTATAGAATATTCCCATAATTGATTATACTAATGATAGTGTTGATGTTTTTTTGACACACCAGCCAATTTATTGGTTCTATTTTTATTGCTGATGAGCTCGATCTTGATCTCGAATACGCCTGATGGAATGAGCGAGTTCAGAAGATGTCTGTTCACTCTTGCTTTAAAGACAGACGGGTCATATTATATGGATAGAACAAATAAACAAAGAAACCAGCAGAGGGTTTCAAACCTTGGCCGTTCGCACAATAAATGTAGAGGAGAACCACCCAACACCCTTGTTAATAATGCCTAAAATATAAATCTGCCTATATAGGTACATATATATCGAATAAAGTTATTTAGTTGTAAAAAGCACGTTTTGAAATATCTCTCTTTGACAAAATAAATACTCGCTTAAAAGTGTTTGAGGGTTGCCTTTGATAGCGTCAAGCGCTCGTTATTCAGTTAAACTTAGACTAGAGTGGTGGTAATCACTGTATTTGACATTGTTATGATAGTACAGATAGCTCAGACAGACCTAAAATTGTTTGTCTAAAATAAACTACGAATTCGGTAAAAAATTATTAATACTTATATATACATTTTTACTTACATAACATGTAGTGTTATTTAAGTAAAATCGCCGGCGTCTGTGTTTTCTGCTAGCTATAACCAGGGGGTCTTTAAGTCAAGAGTGAATAGGTTACTTCTAAGTAAGCGTGCCTCATATTCGACCACATCATCACTTACCATCAGGTGAGATGTTGATCAAACGTGAGCCTGTTATTAATTAAAAAAAATAGTGTATTTTTTATTTTTAAATTGGCCAAGTACGATTCGGAATCATAACGTAGTAGCTACTCAAAACAACTTATTTTTTCATAGTGTTATGACAAAATTATAGTGGCGTATTTTTTTTTAATGTGCTTTATATCTCACAAACTGCTGACCATAATATCTCATTCAAATTATTTCATATTTTTTTTGTTTTATATTTTACCACTTTTGAAGTATATTTCTTTCAAATGGTTGACTTTGAGATAAAAAAAATGCATTAAAAACCTCAATGTCGTTTTTAAAGACATCTATAGATACCCCACTTCACGCATAGGTTTGATTTTATTTTGCATTTCCATGTTTGGTGAGCTCCCATTAATGTTTTATTTTTGTAAAAAAATCGTAAAGCGGTCCACAGAATACATCTACCTACGAAGTTTCAACTGTGTAGTCCTGTCATAATAAAATGACTGTAAAATGACTGACATATGGACGGACGACATACCGGCGAACTGACAGACAGACATAACGAATCTTAAAAAATATGTATAAAAGTATTATTTAATTACCAATTGTAGCTAGCCAGGAAACACAGGGCTCATCTTACTTTTCACTAATATTATAAACTAGTACTCACGCGGGGCTTCGCTCCCGTAGATTCTATCACGATAAAAACATAACTCTCCTTTTTTGCAGTCGGGTAAAAAGTAGCCTATAACCTTCCTCAAGCTTCAAGCTACTTCCATACCAAATTTCATCCAAATCCACCCTGTACTTTCGAAGATTAGCGCGTTCAAGCAAACAAACAAACAAACAAACAAACAAACAAACAAACTCTTCAGCTTTATAATATTAGTATAGATGGGAAATAATGTGTGTATGGATGTATACGGATGTTTGTTAATCTTTTACGCAAAAACTACTAAGTGGATAACTAAATGGATCTGAATGAAATTTGGAAGGTAGCTAGTTGACTGACATATAGGCTACTTTTTATCCCAGATTTCCCACGGAATCAGGATTTACGCTGAAAACCCCTCCCACGCCAATGAAGTCGCGGGCAGAAACTAGTCTAGTCTAAATTTGGGTACAGCAAATTAAGTTTATAAACCAGTTTGCAAAAGAACGTATTATAATTTTTTGCTATTCCAGACTACAATTTTATGCCCTCGCAATAATTTTAACTCTTTTCCTAGCCCTACTCCTAGACGCGCACTCTCTGTGAAGGAAATCGCTCAAGATCGACAGACAGTGAGAAACTTGACAGAGCATTATGCTGAGCTTGAATTATAATAACCCCTTGAACAACTTGTTCAGCCAGCAATTGTTATTACAAGGGGAAGTTGGGGAGGAGTGGTCTAGGTGAATATAGAAATAAGTTGTATTATTGATAACTTTCTTTATTTATTACTCATGATGTCAGTAAATATGTGAAATAGATAGATATCCTCTTTATTGTATACTCTTTATCGTATTGAAATCTATTATGGTACAGTATGTACCATAATAGATTTCAATACGGGTTTTCATTTAAAAATGTGTCAAATGGCCGGTCTCACCAAGCGATCTGAACAGACAGCTATTGGATTGATTAGACACAAAAGAAATATGTAGTATATTTTACATATTTTCAAACTACTACTGGGGTATTTAGTAAAAAATATACTTTTGGTTAAAGGCTTCAAAACTTAGATTGAACATAAATAATTACTGCCATCTGAGGGCTGTTTGAAAAAGGTCTCATATGAATTTTGCAGAAGCATTGGCAGTCAGTTTTTTTATAACATTGCCCTAAAATAAATAAAAAAGACATTTATACCAATAAACTTCGTTGCGATTTCCACATGCCCTGTGTCCATTTGCCCCTATTCAAAAAGTTCCTCATCTAGTTGCAAAACTTTAGTTAGGTTTAGCTTTAAGCTACAACTTTAACTGCACCAGCGGCCTGTTTGTATAGAAAATCAATAGTGCAGAATGCAAGTCATATTTGGTCTAACTTACAGATTGTTGATGCTGCATTATATTGGAAATTGGTATTTTGATTTGTGTTAGACAGAAAACGGCAACTCAGCGGTGCGATCAATGTTCTGGTGTGTGATGGTGTGTTTTGTTGCATAATATTCTTGCTGCTCTTGTCACATGCGATTAAGCACGTGTCATTTCGATAGCATTCGTTTTGCAGTATCTTATGTGGTCAAATGGAATGCACCTGTCTATTTTGTATTTGTGTTTCGCTAGTTGAGATGTAACATAGTATTTATCTGTGAGGGCTTGTAATTAGCAATATAGTTTTAATATATTATTGTAAGTATGTTATTAGACTGTCATAGATTTTTGATGTTCTTGCCCTCGTCTCTGCCTGAGTCTGCGTGAGAATGTCACGAGACTAGTCTATTCAATTTATACGGCTTAAAATATTTTATTCGAAATTATTGTTTTTCTTATTGGTGGTTTAGTGGAATTGATCTGAATAGCTATGTCGATTGTACCGTTATTTCTTTTGTTAACTGGGAAGCCATACTTATTATATACATACTAAATGTGTGTTGTGTTCTTTGTTCGTCCTTTTACAGCAAAATATTGATGTGGTTTTTTTGTGTTGATTGTTGAACACTTTGGTTTTTCACGTGAGCTAAACTACGGGCCGAATTTAGTTATTTGATAATTCTGAAAATATTTTTTTAATTCTAGACTTTGATTTCAAACAAACATGCCTCTTAACATAAGACTGACACCAATCTTTCCAGTTACGGTTTTGCAGGGGTCATATAGGCCAGAAACCGAACCCAACGTTTGAAAAAGTCTTGGCAGATTCTTTTAAATTTCACAAAAAATTGAAAACTGAAATATATTTACTTGTCACAATTTTCATAAATATCTAGTAATAAAAAACATATTGCAATTCACTAACAGTTTAATCGAGATATAATACTGAAAGTCTATAAACCGAATTCGTCAATCAATCATTTCAATTGAAATCGAATGGGCGCCGTTTTAATGTGGATCATCAAATGAACGCCGCTTAAGCCTCAAAGTGAATTGCCTCGCCATTTACTAGACGATAATTGAGGATGTTGATGAGTATTGCATGAAAAACATGAATTTGTTAATTTTGAAAACCAATAACTTTAATATTATATTATGTTCTGTTTCTGTAGCATAGTGTAGACTGATAATCGCATACCGATCTAGCAACCTTATAGAAATTATTAGACAACGTAATTATGCACTGTAGCTAAATCGTTGCTTACAGTAAGAGCTATTGAACCGATACAAAAAATAAACTAGATGGCGCTTGTTGTCGCTGAATGGTAATTGTTAAACAATGGTCGGTATTTACAAAAATGGACAGTCCGATGAAACTTATAAAATGAAAAAAAAAGGTTTTCAGCTTATAAGGTCATCACCTCCCCCAATCGCAGGACTCTTTTATGGTGATAAAATCTAGGAGAAATCACTGACCCTGGAGATACAGGCTTTGCCTAATTCCGGAGTCAGCGATACATATATAATAATTTGATACATTAAATATAAGCCCTACTATATTGTAATGTCTCTCTATGTAGTAGTGAATGAATAAGCTTTTTAATATACAGGGTGGCAGAGACATCGACACGCAAAATTTCAACGCAGGGGGGACCAAAATAACGTCCTGAATCCATGTTAAGCGGTCGTGCGTCGATGTCCCTGCCACCCTGTATATTATGTTAGTAAGTAAATGTATGTAAGTGAATGTTATTGAGTAACAAACATCATTTGTGAAGTCACGGGGACCAGCTAGTTGAATATAAAAGATTTGGGCTTATCTTACTTTAATTTAATGAACAGATTGCAGTGACACCCAAGCCATAGGTCTTGGCAGGTCAAAGGGATGGCATAAAATGATTAAATGACAACGTAACAGAGACCATTTCATTCGTCGCGATGACCTAATTACTTACAATGACCTTTCTTACCACTGTTTTGATAAATGAACACTCAACATGGATTTTTGAACCCACTGAAGTAATCGATAACTTGTTGTTGTTGTACTATTTTTGGTTAATATAACAGAATATTCTATACAGCAAAATATTTGTTCATATTTGCACTCAGGGTTTACTTTAGCCTAAAAGGCAGATAAAGTTGGTAAAATGAAAAGCCACACTCTTAGGGAAAATGGTTTTAGTCGTCCTACCTTTTTATATATCAGGTCTTTCTCCCACGGGAATCGTTCATTTTTGCTGGATAGAAAGTAGCCTATATGCTATTTCGTTCATCCATTTTGCCTTGATGAAGTAACAAACATCTTTACATGCATGTAGATTTTTACATTTAAAATATTAGTGACGTAGTTCCTTGCTTCAAACAAAGCAAATAAACACAATATACATCGATCCCTCCAACCAAGAACTCGGTAATCGAAACGTCAAAATTTTACAGGATAAAAGATTTAGTGATTTTATTAACCGACTTCTAAATAAGGAGGAGGTTCTCAATTCGGATGTTTGTATTTTTTTTATGTTTGTCCAGGCATAACTCCGTCGCTTACAAACCGATTTGAAAAATTCTTTTTTTTTTGGAAAAGATATACTTCCCAAATGGTCCCATAAATATTTTATCGAAATTGGACAAGCCGTTTCTGAAGAATCCACAAAAGTCTCTAAAAATCTACATTGACGAACTTATCGTTTACTCTGTATTGTGTTTTTTGTTCGCGCATAACTCAGTCATTTACGAACCGATTTGGAAAATTATTTTTTTGTTCCAAAGCCTATGCTTTCCAATTGGTCCCATAGTCACTAAGTCGGGATCTGATGATGGAATCTTGGCAAAATCGGGGGAAGTCATCAAATTTTATAGGAAAACGAAAAGCGATTTTGTTATTTACTAAATCAAGTTAAGCATTTGCGTTCAATAAGAACTATTCTACTATCAGATCTGATGATGAATCCAAGAGACAGGCACCGGAACTCCATAACAAGACAATGCATCTTAGCTGTGTTTGGGCTTGTTGGAATTGTAACGGTATGCACTTTCCAGGTGTACCACGAATAATAAAAAGAAATAGAATCATTTTTCATTCTCAGTTTCAGTTCGTCGCCGTTTTCTCATACGGGAAGCATATTTAATAGCGCTACACATATTTTATAAGATTAAAAATATATCGCTAAAATTTAACAAATAAATATTTTTTTTTTCAAAAAAAGAAACCGACTTCAAAAAATCATAAAAGCACTAAAAAGTTAAAAATAATACTATAACCTACTTATATTAATAAACCTAACTTAACCTACGATTAACCTATAGTAAAATTTAACAATTTTTTGGAGTCGGTGCCAAGCTACGAAATGAAACGACTTGTAATTCCAGAGTATTTTCCCATTTTAACCCTCGAAGTCCTTGCTTTTCTTTGCAATATTTTATAATTTCGGCTCCATAACGTCTTTTTACCGCCTTTTTCATCTTGGTATGTAGGCAGCTATTTTGTACCATTCGCAGGCTAGCGATACAGTAATAGTAATAAGATTATTTGCTATAAATAGAAATACAAGAGATTTAAAGACAAAAACGGAGCACTAAAAACATTTAATAAGAAGATGAATGAGGGGGTCATTCATCTTCTTATTAAATGTTAGGAAAATCCTGTGTTTCATTCGTCTATTTGAATTTCTCAGATCAAAGATGTTTTAACAGTAGTTTACACATTGTCTATGTCAATAACAATTAAATTTGAAGGAATAATTAATATTTTATCTATTGAAGTGGGAGAAACGAAATGTATTATTCAGTGGTAAAAGAATAAATAAGGAAGCAGCAGTCACTTCACTTCAGATCTGATCCCGCACCTGTCACTCGTTTCACGAAGTTTCTTAAAACTTGGTTTGTTTGCACAAAGTTTGCATAAAGAGATGTATATTTGAATGTCCCTTAGTGATCTGAGTTTTTGAGTATATTGGCACTTTAATAACCTTTGTCGTAAAGTATGCCATGGAAAAATTTATTCAGTCCTTATCCAAGACTGAAACTGAAACATAGCACTCGATAGATCATAAGTGCTAGGTTTCATCCAAATGTGGCTTATTTTTAAGGCAAACAGAGTTCAATACATATAAGATCCGTTTTGATACTCATTTGCGGTTGAATTTTTTAAAGTATTTCTTTGTAATTGATTTTTTGTTGAATGTTGGAAACATGTCCTTAAATGTTCATCACCACGTTCTTTCACTTGATGTGTACCTTCAATATGCTGTGTTGGTGGTATAGACTAATTGTGTGCAAAAGAAACAACGCTTTCTACTTTACTGGGCTGGAGTACAGAATAATTCTATAACTTTATTTGTTTACTATTCTGCCGCCAGCCTTCGATAGCCTCGTTGGTCAAGTGGTTGCAAGCGTGACTGCTGTGCATGCGGTCTCTGGTTTGATTCCCTGGTCAGGCTGAAACAGCTTTTCTATAAGAAATTATTTTCTAATTTCTCAGATAGGGAGTTGCTCTATGTTAAACAGGGATGCATCCGGTGAAACTGACAGCTGACCCCAACATAGCCGGGAAAAGATCTGAAATAAAGATAAATTATTATTATAAATGGAGACTATCTTTTATCTGAAATTTCATGAACACGTCGATGTTTTTGTTTTCTCTTGTTGTAACCCTCTGTAAGGCACCAAAAAAATATTATAAGTTCTTTCGCGAAGGGTTTTATATAAGAACAACTACTCTTGTTTGTTGTCTTATTATTTTATTTGCTAGCACCATACAAGTTGAAGGACATTTTTTCTTGTAAGGTTTAAAAAGTAGTCAGCAGAGATTATGGGGCCCAAAAGGGTCATTACCTGCCGGAATTGTGGAAATATTCTAACGGTATACTGCGGTCCCGGAAGACAAGGGCAACTGAAGGAACAGGGTGGGTTAGTAGAAGTCTGACACTCACTTTCGCCTCATCCAGGCCAGGAACAGTCACATGATGATTGCCTCCTGAAAAAGAGGGTAAAACATTGAATTTCATTTTACAAACAACAAAAGTTATTTACGAAATTCCCACTTAATCTGCCCCAATCAGTTTATAGTGGTTTTCAACAAAAACATGCACTTTTCGATTGACAAAGCGTCATTCCCTTTCCAACCGCAGCAGGATAAAAAGTGTTTTAGTTTGCCACAGAGGGCAGCACTTTCCGTTAGTTATGGCTCAGAGCGGCCGCTGGAATTTAAAAGTTCATTAATTTGAGTGCGCTCCAAACTTCTCTTGGGAAAGAGTTGTTACAGTTGCTGTTTTGTTTTTTGGGATTAAAATGTACGGGACGACGGACAGTAGTAAGCCGTTCTTTATTTAGTCAGTTTTAAATATCTTTATCTGACTTCTCTATAATGAAGGTTATATTTTTTACAAGCATACCTATATGTTTATTTACTTATGTCCTTATGTCCTGAATGGATGGAAAGAATTTCACGTATTAGGTATCAATAGATTAACCTTAAATGCCAAAAGGACATACTTTTTTTTTTAGTGTGGTAAAATTATCAAATAAGTCCTCCCACCCCGGGCAGGGTGGGAGGGACTGTCAGACTTTTACTGACTAAAATCCACGGTGTTCCTTCAATAACCCTTTACGTACCGGGGTCACGGTAATGGGATAAGTCCCAAGACCCAGGCAAGCTTCGGCCCTCTACGGGGGGGTCTCGTCATATTGCTGACGCTCTTTGAGGCACGCGTGGAACACAACGCGCCGTCGACCCGGGCATGGTCCATGGTCGGACAGCGAGTTGCCCTTTACTCGCTGTCCGCATGCCCGCGCCTACGGTGGCCGGAGATCGTCGGCTGACGTCCGACGCCGTGGGCGTCTACCACTGCGGCTGGGCTGGAGGGAGGACGCCATCCTCTCCCTCACGCGGCCCGCCTCCTCCTTCGGAAGCATGACTGCTTCGCAGAAGGAGGCGACCGCTTCCCACTCCCTCTCGCCCCGCAGCATGGCCTCGACCAAAGCCGGGCGCGAGAGGTCTCCGCCTATTGCCGCCGTGAGGACACGTCGGTGCTCTGCCCAGGCGGGGCAGTCTTGCACCGAAGGACATACTTAGACTATTTATGAATAATGAAAAAAAATAAACAAGACGGCCGCCGTTAGGTAAATGATGATTAACTTTTTTCGGCACTAAGTAAAGAATCATGACGAATTAACTAAATAAAAATATCCAGTAGTCTCCAAGCTAAACGGCGCTTGTATCTGAAGAACTAGAGTTGCTTTAACATTAAAAACAAAACATATAATGGGAAAATGATCACAAATAACAAAAATAAGCAATTTTTGATATTCTTTTTGCCTCAAAGTTTATTACTGTCATTCAGTATTGTTTTCTTTTTTTTGTGCAACTTACATAATTGTGTGTAAAAACAATGACGAAAATTATACAATATACGTATAATGTATGTAGTCTCCTATAACTGAAGAAGCACAATGTTAAAAGACCGGCCTATATATTATTTTAGCTTTTCAGGTGTATTCTTTGTTTCGATATTTGCTGTCATTAAACATGCATGTATTCAGGTACTTTAATGTCTTTAAGTGTAGGTACCCATTTAATGTTAATGTGTGTTTTTATTGATTTATAGGCTCACGACCACCATTTAGCTGATGTTAAGCGATGATGTAGTGGTAGATCAAACACACTTACCCAAAAAGTAACATATTTACTTTTGACTTTAAATATCTCCAGGTAATCCAATATAGCTATCAAGAAGCACAGACTCCAGCAGGGAGTTCCATTCCTTAGCCCAATAAAAGTATTCCCAGAACGTTTTGTGCGTATGGAAGAGCAATGTAACGATGGCGCATTGCCGTCACTTTTATGATTGAAAGCATTATTGACCATTTTTTTTTGTTTCCCTACGGATTATATTACCATACAGAATATTTTAATTAGAGCTATGTAAATATGTTGTTTGTAATAAATTCCTGTAATATTCAGCATAAATTTATTGGCAGTGATAATCACCCAATATTCTTACATTACGTGTCAAACGAGCTACAAAATGTTTTGATAACCTTATAACGTCCCAACTAACACCATTTAACCCTAGGGATCGCATTTGGATGTAATTTTCAAACCGGGAAGGGACGCTTCACCCGACAACGTTTGACCCTGATTTTCAATATAACTATCACAATATCTTGTCTATATGGTCTATACTGTAGAAATGAAGATGAAAATTCTTTGAGGTATGAAAGTGCATAGCTGTAAGAAGAAGAAATGTTTTAGTAAAAGATAGAATAGATAGCCAGCCTATATAGTTCCTTCTGCTGCGACACAAGGCTCCTCTCTATAATATTAGAGGGGATATCACGTTGCAGGAGTTCGGTTAGGTTACAGTAAGGCACTGTATCCAAGCACATCTCTATAGCTGTATAAGCCGGCAACTAAAAATCTCATTCTCCCAATTCTTGATAGCAGGAAGAATACTATAGATTAAGCTAACGTGCAATACACACAAGCAACATCTCTGAGGTCATCAGAAAACTTAAGGCTTGAGGTACCGAGTCACTCCACCAATTTCTTTGGTAAGTCGTTCGTGGCAGTAAGAGAATGTAGTTCATTGTTTTTGTATTATACGTAAATAGTACACCGTGGGCTACCCGTGTGTTTATTTTCTCCTGTGTGAAATCTATCCAAAGGTTGTCTGTAAAAGATCACTCTTAGCGATAAGACTGCCCATTGTAGCACCCTTTTTCAGTAGTTAAGTTCTTATTTGTTTTCTATTATGGTGTACAATAAAGAGTAAGTCTATCCATCGAATACTGCATTCTCTTTAAAATTGAATTGAATTTTTAAATATCGTTCAATTTATACTCGACTAGCAGGCTGTGCTCGCAACTCTGTTCATGTCGGGATATTAACCTTTTGTACTGTTCCAAGATATCAACTATCCACATACCTAATTTTGTTCAGATACATTCAGGCGATTTGGTGCGATTAAGTAACAAAAATTCATATATCCATATAAACTTTCGCATTTATAATATTAATTAAGTAAGAAATAAGGCTAATAACGAATGAAACAATCTAAAATTGTAGTTCACACATCATTTATTTAAAACTTAAGAAACCACTAAATTCTTAAAAGTTTTGGTGTTGCTCAAACTTTAAGATGGGTAGGTATACTACTTTGTAACTCCGTTAGCAATTCTCGGTGTACTGAAAAATTCATAGCGTCTTGCACCGTCTATCTTTTTCGTTCTTTTAGTTTTCACTCAAGAATACAGAAAATAAAGTACTGTTTCAGGATGTGGTCTGAATTGTGGGTGGAATTATTTTTAGTATTCCTTAGACAATATTAACATACGTCATTGTCATTGAAGCAGATGTCTTTTTAGGATTCTATAGCCAAATGACAAAAAATTGAACTGAACGGAAATTTGTCATATCCAATAGAATTTTTGAGACATAGCACATTTTAAAAAATCGCAAATGATTTTTTCGGGAATCTCTGCTTTCTACTACGGAATCCGTCATGGGCGAGTCCAACATACATTTAGGCACAACCGATAACGACGTGAGAGCCGCTTAAAAAAATATTTAAAGAAGTCGATATACTGATTCTGCCCTCTCTTATAAATCAAATCATTCCTCACAGCATACGCTTTTATAACAAATTCGGTTGTGTGGTTGAATGGTCTATCTATACTGTCCTCTCAATTCATTAATCATCTTATTTGTAAAAATATAATGATATCTGAATGATCTCTATCTCTCTTAGCTCTTTGATTGTCTCACTCACTAACACTAGGCACATACTTTTTTTTAGAACGGCTGCACCGATTTCTTTGTACTGGTTTAAAAGGTCAGAAGGACTATGTCTCTCCGGTCAGCTAGTAATGCATAATTAATAATATAAATGCAAACATTCTGATAATTAATAAAGTATAGTAACTAAACAGAGTACAAACAAAACCTCATAGGAAACGACCAATTCAAACCGTGCACTGGATTGTGGCGTTTTTTACATAAGTACTTATATAGGCACGTTCCCTACTTATACATGTGAACTAAATCAACAAATTTATCCTATTAAACGAAAGGCTAGAAACCCTAAGTTTAGGATATCTTTTTGGGGCATGTAAAATGGAATACCTACCATTTGTCTAACGAAAACTGCTCTAGAGAAATTGATTTTATTGCGATTTTATACGAACCTACGCTACCTTAGCTGTAATCTGTATGTAGGTTTGAAATGACCCGGATACTTAAAGAAACCATGTTCGGAATGTGCACGTTCAGATCATCTATTTGATGTGTAAAAGAACACTGAATTTTTATGTGTTTGAAATGATCGCACGTACATTATATATGTACACGTACATAGCGTGGGAGCGAAAATTGCTTTTGAATGAACTCGAGAAGATCCATCAAAATAAATAATATAATACCAAGGCCTTCTATGACATCAACTAAAGGATTAGTTAGACAACTGAGAGTTCAAGAAATGTAAAAAAAAAAAAAAAATTATTCAGGTCTGTGACCCATATAACCATATACCAGGCGCGTGCATAGGATTATGACAGGGCATGCGGCGGAGTGAAAACACACAAAAACTTCTTCTTTTATAGATTTTTAGCATAGCCAAAGCCACACATCGCCACCATGCTACGATGCGTGGCTGTGGCTATGCTAAAAATCTATAAAAGAAGAAGTTTTTGTGTGTTTTTACTCCGCCGCATGCCCTGTCATAATCCTATGCACGCCCCTGCCATATACCCATATACCATGTGACCCATATACTTGACGGGCCTGTTGGTATAATGGTCAGTGGCCCTG
Organism: Tholera decimalis; assembly: GCA_943138885.2. Taxonomy (NCBI): domain Eukaryota; kingdom Metazoa; phylum Arthropoda; class Insecta; order Lepidoptera; family Noctuidae; genus Tholera; species Tholera decimalis. Next base: position 18,722,422 of record OW964572.2, on the reverse strand, counting down.
ACTGCTATGCTCAAGGTCGTGGGTTCGATTCCCACCCTGGACAAATGTTTGTGTGATGAGCACGATCATTTGTTCTTTGTCTGGGTGTAATTTATCTATAACATGTATGTATTTAAAAATATATATGTATGTTTATCAGTTGTCTAGTATTCATACCACAAGCTCTGCTTAGTTTGGGACTAGATGGCATTGTGTGAAAGTTGTGGAATATTATTATTATTATTTCCTTTATTCAACACATATCTCAAAAATTACATTTTTAAATATTTTTCTATAAAAACTTACAATAAAAAAACATTTAAAAATATAAAAAATGGCAGTCCATCGGTGTCGGGAGCAGGGTCCAAGCTACCGGTGGTTAGGTCTCCAGAGAAAGGAACCTCCACACAATGCGAGCTGTATCGAGGAGAACTGCCTTCTGTATCAGGCCCTTTATCCAGCTGTGCAACGCCAGCTTCGACAGATGCTCGTCGAAGCTTTTAGCTATCAGCCCATTGACTGACATGACAATCGGCACAATGACAGCCGAGTCCACATTCCACATGTCAACAACCTCATGTGCTAAGTCGAGATACTTTATGTGTTTCTCTTTCTCAGCTTTTATTATTATTATTATTATATAAAATACAATAGTTACACATGTGCCATTGGTCGGCTTACACTATTATACAAACAGAAATACATACAAAAAATAATATCATAGTTGTGAAATTTAAATTAAATTTAGAATAATACAAACATTTCAATAAAATAAAATGAGAAATGTCAAAAAAGTTATAAAATAAAAACAATGTCAGATTATAAACGATGTCAGATTATTAAATATTTACGCATGTCAGACGTAATAATACGTGCAGGCACTGACATGCAGCTGCAGCCATCTCCGCAAGAAAGGAGAATCCCACCGCTCGGACAACACGCTCAGGATCCCGTTCGAGCTGCCCCGACAGCGACGCAGCAGCGAAGCACTTCTTTTCCGGATTATTAATATAATATATATAATAATATAATATATATAATAATATAATATATATTATATATAATATATATTCCGTAGAAGTCATCGGTACCGGCCTCAGCGAACATCGCTGACGCACTACAAAACCAAAAATAATGAAGTAGTTGACTTTCTGATATTTTGTATATTCTACCTGCATAAGAAAAGTCATGTAATATTTTTCCTGTTTTCTGTTAAATTGACACAATATGTTTCATAAATTGGATAAAAAATACTGTAAAAGTACTGTATGCAAACTTAAACATAAATGTATAAATGTCTTCATCAGTTTATGAAATATTAAGCTTTAAAGAAGTAATTTTTGTTACAGTCAAGTGTCCCTCTCCCCCCCTCCTACCAACAAAGTGGTTGCAGGTAGAAATTCAAACATTATGGCAGTAATGTAACAGTACTACCGTCATATAACGAAGTTAAAAGGAAATGAGACATATGTTGGCTTCACTTACGAGTTATAGTTGATCAACTGTATTCTACTTGCTTTCGGACAGATTCCATTGAAAAATATTTAGATCAAGTTCTTAGTTGTGTAAAGCAGAATAGTTAGTTCCATCAAAAATATACCTATTAGTAGAGATAAGCGTTAGCAAATGACAGCTAAGACGCACCAGTAAGATCATTCAATCCCATACAATATTCTCACTAAGAATGTGTCCTATATCGTTAATGCATTTTTACAAACACCCAGACCCGGAATATTTATTTGTGGGCCATACAAATATTTTTTTCCGGTGCGGGAATCGATCTCGCTACATCCAGCGCAGCAGCTGATCAATCAACCACTGCGCCAAATGTGTCAATGGCGAAAGTGACAAATTGGTGACTAAATATTTATATAAGTACGGATACATAGGCAATCGCAATAAAAAAATAATATCATCATCTGCTTCCAGTGTGACCAGATGCAGCTGAGTATTATTGAGTGTTTGATTTTTTTTATTAATATTAATTTAATCGACTTTTAATATATCTTTGAAACTTTTTGTATGTAAATTTCTCCATTTGTATTTTAAATTAGGAAGCCGAACAATTGTTTGAATTTGTGTATTTTTATTTTATTTTATATGGGTCTTGGACCTGAAATAAATGAATTTTATTTATTCATTTATTTATTAGTTGTTCATATGGAGCGACTGCCTCCACAACGCAGTACCTGGATGAGATGACACCATTTGACTAGACTAGTCAGATCAGATTTTTTGGTTGCTGACATAACGACTGTTTGTGATGTACATTGTACAGACGCCAGCACATCGGCTGTCCAATTTCAAAACCTAGTATCTGACAAATTAAAAAAAAGTGTATTTTTGCATTTTTCGACCTTGTAGACCACTCTCCACATACTAGAATAGCAAAAACTCCCAAAAATTAGTAAAAAACGAAGTTACACAAAGTCGGAAACCTAGTATCTACAGTAAACGTTTTTAAAATGCAAAAATTACAAGATTAAAACATAGTATCTAACATCAACCATTTTAAAAACTGAGTAAGTGCTTGTAGTTACTTGGATTTAAAATGGTTCATGTAGATACTAAGTCAATGAAATGGTTGAAATAAACGTCTTAACTCCCGTGCAACTTTAGTAAGTGAGAAGAAGTCGTTGTACGTGCGTGTTTTTGTCTATAAAAATGAGTAAAAATCAGTTTTATAGGTCTTGAGTGCTTTAAAAGAACAACATGGTGAAATATAAGTATGTTTCAGTGTATAATATTGTCAAGGTTTTTTGTTTTCCAAGGTTTACAACGAACGTTCTGTAAAGTTATCTCTATTTTCTTTGCTTTTTGTTTCCTACACACCAGCAACGTTTTGGTGATGTCATGGCTTTATAAAACATTTTTTATTTTAGATTAAATGAAAACACCTCAAGTTTGCTTTCATTTGTTAGCAGTAATCAAATACAAGAAAAAAAACTATGCTTACAACCCTCAGACCCTAACAACACCATCTTCAAATGCATTGCATAGCAATTTTTCACTCACTGATATACCCTGCAACAACCTTTCGCTTACTAACTCAACTGATAACACTGCTTTAGTAACTGAAGAGTCTCCATTCAACATTTACGACAATCCGATACCATGTTCTTCTCAGCAAAGTGATGGGAGCATGAAAAAGTTTATTGAAAATCTTTCGCAAATTTCAAATTTTTTGGACAGTGATGATTCGGTTCTCAATCCAAGTTTCTCAATTCAAAAGTATCTAAATATTAAAATATACCTACGCTACATGGAAGAAACTAGTGAATCTGGTGATGATACTAATTGCAACCCTTTAATTTCGAATAACATTCCGGTTCTTCCATGTAACGTACCACAACATTCAGTATTCATAGCAACTTACCCGAATTCACTTATATTTACTAATCAGGAACCTGCTGCATCGCATATATAAGGAACGTACACAAAAACAGTAAATATTGTTAATTATCCAGAACCCATTTATATAAACACAGCTTTAAATTGCAATAACAACAATTCTAGAGTTATAAATAATGATAGCGATGGAAACGATCAACAAGAAGCGTCCGTAAGTCCTGCTCGTGCAAATATTGATAAAAAAAATAAACCGTAATAAAGCTAAATACTCTTTCATACAAAATGGTTGTAGCGAAAAATTCAATGCACCTAACATAAGATAAGATATCTCCCTAGGACATTGACTGTTGATAAAATGTTTAGCGACTTTAAAACCGAATATCTTAATTTCAAATTGTGTAAAGAAATATAAAGACAGACATTGAAGACTATAAATATATCATTCAAATATCCAAAAGGCGATAAATGTGTCGATTGTGGGCTGTATGAAGAAAGACTTAAAGTAAATGAAGGTGCAGATATTCCAGAGGATGTTAAAACTCCATACGAGGATCACAAAGCTAAAGCAAGTAAAGCAACACAAAAATATCAAGAAGATGCCTAGAAAATACTTTCTCTTTGAGATACTATTCGATGGATTTACAAAAAGCTATGTTGTTACCCGACATGCCTAAAGTTAAAGAATCCTTTTTGCCAATGCCAAAAAACTTTATTACAGCTTATGCCAATGAACAGAAGGGAGTTTTGGCAAACTTTACCAATTAATAATTGATTTAGTTTCTGGTGGACAATTATTAATATGCGAATAATTAATTTTTATTTGACTGTTTTCAAATATTTTGAGTGTTTTTTTGATTTTTTACTGTGAACAAATAGTGTTTGGTTTCCAATTAACTGTTTTATTTTTTAACTTTTACATTAAACTGCTTATTACTGGCCATATTTATGTTGTTTTATTCTGTTGTATCTTACTAGGTTTATAAAATTACATTAAGCTCCTACTCAGTAAATTCAGACCTAAATGAAAACAAAGCAAGTGATCTTACTAAGTCTATTAATTTGCGTTTAGTCCCCACTCAGTATGTTTTAGAACTAGATGAAAACAAAGCAAGTGATCTTACTAGGTTTTGAAATTGTCACACTCAAAAAGTTTGGTCTAAGGAAACAATATTTTTATTAGTAACTGCTTCTCTACGTACATCTTTTATGATAGACGCATTAAAATTACTTTTTTATAAAGCCTGTTATGTACCTCAAATTTTGCAATCACTCCCAAGATGGTACGACTAATATTATTGAAACGGCACGCTGTCAAAGATATGAAATCGTTTTTCGGCTCTCCTGTAAAATTTAGTTTTATGCAGATACTGGGTTTTGATATTTCACAGCCGACATGAAGCTACCCGAAACTGTCAAATTTTTCCAGTCAACCTTGAACCTAATTTCTTTAATAATAAAGTTGAAAATCTATTAAAGAATATTGACAGATTGTTGTAGCTTGATGTGCTGGCGTCTGTACAAATGACAGTCGGGACTGGTTTCCGAGGCACGGAGAGTGACATGTTGAGATGGTTACCCATCTTCACCAACCACAAGCTCTCTTTTCCAAAAGATTGTAAAGAAAATTATAAAATTAAAACCAAGATTAAAGTAAACGAAAACATAATTTTATTTCAGTGTAAATCCATTGAACGACGCGAAAAAAGCAGCTAAATAAAATTAACTTCAGCAGAAGGCAAATCCGGAGTTTTGTTATTTCCTCTCTCCTCATCCACTTCGTCTTAAGTGATAATAAACATTGGTCAAAACTGGATTTGTGAGGATTTTCATAATTCAACAACCATTTCTAGGCGCTTCACGAAATGCACTTATCTCTTTAAGTTCGAGTTGAATTTCTTTGTCCAAGATAATTTAAATGAGTTTGAAAAAGCATTTTACATTTTCTTCAATATTTTGGGCACGTCGATAATAGTTTTAAAGTGTTTATCGCTCAGAAAGTGATAACGGGGAGACAACTCCCCGTTATCACTTAATTACAAAATTAAGATGCCAAATTTTACAGTTTTGTTAATTAAATAAAGTCAAAAATGTCATCATTCTATCAGTCACTTAATTTTATAACACGAAATTTTGTTTTAGGTTTATTAATACTCGTATTAAATCGTATTGATGCTGAAGGACAACGTGAGAAAACAAGGGCTAACCCACACTGGGCCTGCGTGGTTTGATTACGGTCCATTCCCTTTCGTAGAGAAGCGGCCCATGTCCCAACATTGTGAACGGTATAGGCTGATTATGTTTTATTTTATAGTATTATCTTTTACGAAAAACTATTTGATATAAACTAAACTAAAGAAAGCATCAAAATATATGTCCTCAACTCAACTATGTCTGCCGGTAATGTACCCAAGAGACTCGGCATTGCCAGGTTGTAGGGCAATGCTCTAAATCGCACTGAAGTTCACTTGTAAAGCTTCGATTATATCGCCTTGTTTCTTGAAATAAGACTGACTGTCCGCGTTCCTTTGCAATCTATTTATCCCCCGATCTGTGTTCTAGAACATTCTTGTATAATCGACTCACTGCCTATACTGCCATGAATATTCCAGAAGCTACTTGAGATACATAGTACTGCTACTCGCCGCTAGATGGCGTTAGTATCTCGAACATATTTGAAGTCAATCGAACTTTCTCGATATACTCAGTACTGCTACTCGCCGCTAGATGGCGTTAGTGTCTCGAACATTCTAAATTTCTGTCGAAGTTTCTCGACGTACTTCGCTAAGCGACTGGCGTAACAATAACTTAACGAAAATTAAACGATTAAAAGTTGTTTTTTTTTTAAGTAAAGAGAGTTAATTCTTTTATTTTGTATCACTGTATTTTATTATTCAGAAGGAGGTTAGGCAGTGCAAGATACTGCTTGATTATGACATTTTGTTTTTAAAATGAAAAATTCTTAAAGTTCTTGAAACGGCCTAAAAACTAACAAGCATACATATGTATACATATCTTTAATTTTCACTTATTATGTTCTACCGCAATAGACTACATGTTTTTCAAGTGATTACTAGGGAACACCAACACAGTATGATATACTCCTGGTCTCGAAAATCAGGTTAAACCCATATTTAGAGTAGTAATTTATCAAACTTTGTCTATCTTAGCGATAGTCAGCAGTCAGGAAATTGGATACCCGTCTTGGCAAGGGGTTTGTGATAGTCTAATAGACAGTCACTCAAAGTAAAACAATAGCACTCAGCTACATCTGATAAGACTGGAACCGAACCTGACTTCAATTTACGAGTAGTGTGGGCTTTTCGATAGATAGTTTGTTTTTTAATGTTATTTTAAGTATAAATTATGTAGTTTGCACCTTTTATTTCTTTTTATCTTGGGGGCGGGAGGGGGAACCTTCAAATAACCTCTGTTTATAAGCGTATTAGTTTTTAGTGCGCTAGCAGAACAGTGTCAGATAAAGACTAAATGAGTTGTATCACCAAAATACAGGGTGTGCCTAGTTTGGGACCTGCTGTGTAAACCTGTGGCATGTAAATTATATACTGTCAACGAACTAAATAAATAAAAAAAAATGCGCCTGGACTTTTAGGAAAAGAAAAGAACAGGGATTGTGGGATTTATACTTCACCAAAAGTATCCCGGTGATCACAATCTGCAGATGGAAAAGGTTCCGTGTACCTACACAGTCCCTATTCCTCGAAACCTAAATCCATAACAAATAACATTGGCCAAGTGCGAGTCAGACTCGCCCATGAAAGGTTGCGCAGTAACTACGCCAAATAACTCTGTTTTTCATAGTGGTTGTATAAATTACAAAGTTATATTTGCGGTTTTAGAAAATATACTGTATCTCAAAAACTGCTGAATCGATCTCGTTCAAACCAATTTTGGTTGAAAGTTTACATTAAGATCTACAACATTTTTTTAATGTTTCACTCCATTATTATAGAAGTTAGAGGGGGACACACATTTTACCAGTTTGGAAGCGTATATCTTTTAAAAGATTAACTTTATGAAAAAGTGGTTTTAGAAACCTCAATGTCATTTTTAAAGATCTGTCTATAGATACCACATAACACACTGTCCTATTAAGAGACTGAGAAATGTCTTATGGAAAAACCCACGGAATAGATAAACAATGTTGGAATTGTAATGGGGGCGTAGCGAGCGCACCACATTTATGATTCGAAAATCATAGCTCGACCGATTAATTCATTTACCGCGTTTTGTGCGCTTCGGACTACTTCGGAACACAGAGCTCTGCTTTAAAATAACGTGTTGTGCAATTGTAACCTGTAAAACAAAAAGTTAGATCGTAAGTATAGAGCGAGGAGGTATATCTTTTCATCGGTAAGTCAAAAATAACATTTAATTACAATTGTATTTGTAAAAAACATAAAAATATTCTGATCACTATGAAATTCTAAACATTAATAACATTATTGCAACAAGTTACAAAAATGTACATTGCCTGATGTATACTCGCTTAATCAACGCAATGACCAAATCCGCTTACAATGTACTGCATGCGTTGCGTCCTCAACACTTCAATCATTGACGTTTCGTCCTCTGCCCAGATTGGCCGTGATGCACGGCGCATGTTTATTGACAGTGACAACACAGTTACAATCACACAGTTACAACAGTTACAATCAGTAGCAAGCTCTCGATTTAATTGTGTGTAATTTATTTGTCTGCGTAATTCGCATACGTAACGGGCCTCTTGCTTATAGCTTAGAGCTAAAGAGTGGGAGACAAGCGGCGACACGCGTTCTCATACAAACCAGGAACGATTTCCTTTCTAACCTCTTTTATCTGTTCTGTGGAAAAACCCAATAGCACGTTTTACCGTGAAACCCGGAAATTGAACCCGAGACCTCATACTCAGCAGTAGCGCTTGTGACCACTAGACTAAGGAGTCAGTCCCAATATCTAAGTGTAAGAAACTAAAATAAGAGGGTAAAGGCCAGGAATATGAAATAACACTAACAAAACTCCGGGAGAAATTTTCGCTATTCACATTTTCATGTTTGAAATATTACTCACTGTAACTACAGAAAGCGCAGTCTTTTTTAGGGTTCCGTAGTCAACAAGGAACCCTTATAGTTTCGCCACGTCCGTCTGTCTGTACGTCTGTCCGCGGTTTAGCTCAAAAACTATTGGTACTAGAAAGTTGTACTTTGGCATGAGTATACACGTTAATGACGCCAAAAAAGTGGTAAAATAAAATTTTGAAAAAAAAAGCAATTATTTAGAGTACCTCCCATACATGTAAAGTGGGATGATAATTTTTTTTTTCGTTCTTCCCATAGTATGGGATATCGTTTGATAGGTCTTTCAAAAATATTAGGGGTTTGGTAAGACCGTTTTTTGATTAAGTAAACCGTTCGTGATTTATAAAGCTTTAAAGTACCAATTTTCGTTAGAGTCAAGTGTCCTCCCCCTCTATCAACTAAACGGTTGTAGTTAGAAATTCAAATGTCACGGCAGTAGTTACTAAATATAACGAAATTTAAAGAAAAACTATCACACATAAGTAGGCTTTACAGGTTTACGAGTAATAGTCGACAAATTGTATTTGTCTCGAAAATTTCGAACAACTCTATAGAAATGTCGATAGATGGCGCTAAGCGCCAGTTGTATCGTGCTAGCTTCTTGTGACGATTGAGTAATGTAGCTCTGTGTTCGTATTTAAATTCAAAACACCGGCTATGACAAGTTTTATACAAATCTCTAAAAAAAATTAAAACTTTCCGGTCAAAATTGTCGGATCAGGTGAGGATTTGTATAGGAAGTCAAATTAGTTAGGTAGTTATGTTTGGCTTTTAGTTAGAGCATGGTACGAAACGATCAGTCAGCGAATACGACACGCACTTGGCTGTTATAAAAACTACGGAACCCTACACTGCGCGTGGCCCGACACGCACTTGACCGGTTTTGAAACTAGAAACGTGGATTTCAAAATTCTTATGTGTTGGTTCCCTAAACTGGTATTTTTAAAAACGAAAAATAATGTGTATGTACACGTTGTAAAGAAGTAAGCACTAGCCACTAGTTGACTACCACCACCATTACACCATTTATTTTTTCGTTGACGAAAACAATCAATGTAAAATGGTTCTAACACGATTTTTGCTTCAATAATGAAAATTTGCATGTTCCGGGTATAAAACTACTATGTGCAATTCAAATCTACAACGTATAATTTAAAGGGTATATACATACCAAGTGCACGGCTTCTTTGGATGATAGCAAACGATATAGCAAGGGTTTTATAATCCTATGTCTACATGCGTGGAACTTATTAGAAATTTCAATACATTGATACCAGAGACCGAATTTTTCAAATTAAGAAGAACGAAGAGAATTATCGTTTTATTGGCAAGTGACGTGGAAAGTGATGACTCTCATAGTGCTGTAACACGTTTGTTATTATTGGTATTCAAGAAACATATGAAAACGATAATTTTGGGTCAATTCTGTGAGTCACTTATTTTGAGCTGAAACTTTGCATAGAGACTCCATACCAGATGTTGTCTTCAGTCCCTTTGGATAGATATGGGGTTTCCGTTACACGTTGTATAATCTTTCTCTGTGGTAAATTTCATCTGGATCAATTCAGATATTTCAGCATGATTGAGTAAGATACAATGACACATCCATCCATCCACACATCTAAAATATCGCATTTATAATATTATTATGGAATTATAGATAATACATAGGTAGAGAAGAAACGAAGCGTCAATAACTTAAAGGACAAGGTGTCGGACTTGTGATCGAGAGGTCACGAGTTCGAACCCCACCCATTTCACTATTGCCGTGAACCCACTCCAGACACAAGCATATTTAGCTTAGTTGGAGGGGTTAACAGGATTGCTAGTAATGTGAATTCTATCCAATCTTCTTTCTTCTTTTTTTAATAAATAAAAAAAATATATACTAAAACTGAAGGGTTTAAGTCAGTCGAAGTCTGTCACTCTGTTTCACTATACCCAAAGCGGGGGTAAATCATCATTGTAGTAATTATTATTTGAGTCGTGCCGAGAATTCTGCTGAAAAATGTGCCGGGAAATAGGTTTATAAAAAAATACATACATACATACTGGAAAACTCTGTTTGACCTTGATGATCAATCTTTTTAACAGACTTCAAAAAAAAGGAGGAGGTTCTCAATTCGTCTAGAACTTTTTTTTTTATGTATGGACCGATTTCGAAAATTCTTCTTTTGTTTGAAAGGGTATACTTTCTAGTTGGTCCCATTGTCGTCATGTTTAGATTTGATGATCGGATCATGGAGAAATCGAGGGAAATCTTCAAATATTATAGGCACACCTATAGCATTTTGGGTATTTCTTATAGTAACTTGTGCAGTTGCTCTCGAAACGCACCATTTGAGGAAGTAGAACTGATGATGAAGACCCCAGATGGCCACCGAAACTACTCAATAATAAGTATTTCGTGGATTGCGATTAGATTACTTGAATATAGATGTTAAGCACTTTATGCTCATCAGAATGCATATGGTGAAGTAGAGCTGATGGTGATGTTCTAGCAGAACAAAAATTAACGGCTCTGCACCGGGAAAAGCAATATTTTGAAAGGTGATAAGTAGTTGACATTTTGGCTTTTGTAACTAGATACATTACAAACCGGCCCACTGAAAAGCGTGAAATATTTTTTATTAAAAAATGGAACCGACTTCTATATAAAAACACTACAAAGGCAAAAATAACTTTAATTTCGGAAGGCGGTGTCAAAAAAAAAGAAATTACAAAACAAATGACACCGACTACCGAAATTAAAGTTATTTTTGCCTTTGTAGTGTTTTTATATAGAAGTCGGTTCTATTTTTTTTTTTCTAATTTGTATTGTTATTTCTAGAACAAAAAACAAAAGACGCTTAACAAAGTCGATAGTCACTTTTTTCTTGACATACAAGAAAAAAGTGACTATCGACTATGTTAAGCGTCTTTTTGAAAACGATATCTTTTGTTACTTCGTAATAACAGCTCACAGTCATTCATGCAACCTATATCAATCCCTATATCTATAGACTCAGCTCTATTGTTGGTAACTCAGACTTTCTCAGTAAATCTTTCACTAAAGCACACAAGAGGTGTAACAGCCCCCTAATTGATAGTTTGAGTTACAAAGAGTTCAGACTGTGACGTCAAGCGTTCAAGTGTATTGTTAGTGAGAAATAATCACCGGAATTCACACGAAGGTACTCAACGGGAAAGCGCATTGTACAAAATTGGATTTTAAGAACAATTTTTTCTCGTCGAATATATAATTATGTGTTCTTTTTGAACGTGGACTGATCTGATCTAATCTTTTTGAAAGCTCCCAATAAAACGTAATGAATGTAATTTATGAATTATTATTAAACGGACGATGTCTATTTAGACTGCAATTTTTTTACTGCCACGGTTTATTTTAATATTTTTACTCCTTACGGTTTTAATGAGCACGTTTTTGTAACTCATTATAACATACAAAATTATTTACAGTTTCGAATTAATGATTTAACCACAATCCTTACGTATAGCTACGGATTTTCTGGACTTAAAAGGGACGTTGACGTTTGAGTTTCTTTTAGTGATTCTTCTCATGGTAGTCGGTATGGAAAAACTGGCATCATCTTTTTAACATTTACAAGAATAAAATAACGTGTCAAAGTGTTATTTATAACAAATTTGCAAAATAAACATCATATTATTTTAATTGACAACGCAAAAGGCAATGTTATTGATTTCATTGAAATAAATGCTTCAATACACAGAATGGAAGCAGGCGTTTCTATGCGGCAAAGCATCTAAATTATTGCAACATTAATTCCGTCACAAATCAGTTGTTCATGCTTGCATGTAGTATGTAGTAGTGCCCTCTCGACCGCAAATATATTATGCATATTATTATGCAAAAAGTGATAAATAGCAAACCAATACTCGACAAGTGTGTAACACCTTCACGGAAAATACGCAGGAGATGCAAATTCTTTTGAGTAAACATTTGTAAAATCCTATTTCAGTGTTTTATTATTTAAATAACTTTTTTGGTATCATAATTAAGTTTTAATACAACCATAAACCCTATACGGCTTTCACAAAAGAAAAACGTTTCACAAAATAACCGAACAAAATTTACCGATTTTATTGACAAAATCGACGTGAAATGGACACTTCCGAAACGTTTGAACGTAAATTACGGCAAATTGTTCACGCTTGCTAATTTCAGGGGTGGGCAGTGAAGTATGAAAATATTGCTTATTCTGTAATCCGTGTACGTACTTATTTGAAAACCCTAACAAATCATTTGAACATATGACCGAAATTGATATACTGCGAATGTTTCATGATTTTGATGTGTTTGGGAGTGTTGGTTGATATACAATATCCATATTCAATTACATATACTGTCATTGATATTACAGACTTGAATTCTGAATGGGAAACGGGTCATTCGCACATTATCCCTGGTATAAAAACCGCTTTTATATTACATATTTTGAGGTTATTGCGTGATGAATGCAGATGAGTATTGGGGAGCGGGTTACGCTATTTTTTCTTTCCTATTAGCCAGCAGGGATAGCATTGGCGAGCATTTTGGGAGATCGTCTTTATGCAAAAGGAAAAAAAATGTTGCCAGAGTATTTAAGAAGAAATATCTTTGGTTATTTTGATATATCAGTGGCTTTTAAGTTTCATCTACTCAATTACTCACGAAAATTTTTAGTCAGATTGTTTTATGAAAAATAATATATTCCGCATAAAATTCCGCAAAACACTTTTTTTTTTATAAAGGCAACAAAATATGAAAGAAAAAGAAACAGTCAAATGGTAAATTTCGCTTTCAAACGTTTGACAACTTTGGCTATGGGAAATTGAATAGGACTACACGGCACTTGTTTAACGAACCTTTTTTGAAAGTTTTGCGTTTAGGCAATTTCAATAGTGTGCCCTACTTTTGTTAATAGTCGGCGTCACCCATTTTTGTATTTTTTGTATCATGGTTACATTTAGAAATATACGAACCCACATGTACAAAACATCCAGACCCGAATTAACTATGGATAACTAGCTGTTCAGGACTGCAATAGGCCAGCCAACGGTAACTGGACGTGTCCGGAACTTGTCCACGGTACGTGGAGCGTACCGTTGCTTTTCAAACAATAAACAAGGTTATACAATAATGGTACCACTAACCTGAGTGCTGGGGGACGCCAACTTCGACCTTCCAAGGTCACGCCCCAAGTGTGGTTTGTATGTAATATGAGATGAGTAATTGAAAAGTGTGATGTAAGTCAAGTATGTGGACGTTCACAAGGCGCCGGTCTCCAGATGGCGCGGTTCCAACTCAGCATCACACCCGACTCGTTTCCACCAAGCGCGTGCCACGAGGTGACGCAATAAGGCGATATGTTCCGACAATATCCCGGGGTTTTCGACAAAATGGGGATTTCAACTTCAAACAACAAATAATTCGCGACCCAATTATCGGTCTCAACAGGCGAATCCAACGATATTTTACCAATTATAATTAACTCAACAGGTCCCAAACGCGGACGACATTTTTCAAGCAAGCAAAGTCTATCTGTCAAAGTCAAGTAATGTCAAAATCAAATTCTTTATGTCAAAAGGGTGCGTTCTGTTTCACGTCGGACCGAACATCTACCCCCCCCGGACGGGCCTACCCGTCCGCTAATCAATTGGAAGTCTTGACAAGGTTGCAAATTAAACACAGCTTCAATGCGGCCAAATACCGTAGCTAGTTCATTAAAGGTGAGAACGGTGTCTCCCAACAATCTCCGCCAGCGTCCCTTTGCCGCTTTCACCGCGGCCCCAAAAATACCCCCCCAATGGGGGCAGGCTGGCGGGTCAAACAACCAAGTGACCCCATCGGCGGGCCAAACTATTACCAATATCAACCTGGCTCTCATTAAGGAAGGCGTATACCTCCTTCAAATAGTTACTTGTACCCTTGTAATTCGTACCGCAATCAGACCTAATCAACGAAGGTAACCCACGGCGAGACACAAATCTTTCCAAAGTCGCCTCAAAGGCCTCTGTCGAGAGGGAGGTTACCAGCTCCAAATGTACTGCCTTGGTTGACAGGCAGACAAACACACAAATAAGCCCTAACAATCTTGCTATTACGAAGGGTGGACGTCTTCAACAAAGGGGGACCAACAAAATCCGTTACGACGCCAGCAAAGGGCCTCGCCTCACTGACGCGATCAGCCGACAAAATCCAAAATTCTCGCTGCAGAATGGCCAACAGCGCATTGCAACTGGCATGCGAGTTCTCAACGTGACGATCAGTCACCAACAATTGAACCAAGTGGCCCTCCTTGGGCAACAAAAGGGGGTGACAGGCCCCATAAGGAAGGCTAGAGTGCCTCAACCGTCCTCCAACAGGGTTTCCCGAAGTGGCTCGTCCCAATCAAGTTCAGTTATAACAAGGGCAGGAGCACCAATTTTAGGGTAAGGACAACTCACAAGGGTGATTTCAAACCAGGTCCCTCCCTCAACAGTGGTGTCAGCCGGTTCGCCAATTCCCCAAATCTTGCCTGAAAGGTCGTTCACCTTCAGGCCAACCTGTCCCGCTAACCAAGACGACAAGGCAACCCCGGACTCCCGTGCCCAAAATGGCACGGACCACAATTGAGTCATCCAAGGGTCCCCAGACCTTGACCGAGGCCGTTGGCAACAAAACCGTCTTAATCGGGGGGTTCCTTTAGCGGGGCAGGCGTCATTCTCTTAGTGATGCCTGGGCGGCGACCGATCGCCGCATCCAGGCTGCCTTCGTTCACGACGAGGCCAACAATCAAAACATTCATCCGCGTGGTGTCCCGAGCCGCTCGCCATCACTCGAGGGGCATATCCCACCGGATGCCCGAATGGCGGAGGGCGCGACTCCAGCCGGGGACGTTCCGCCAACGGAGGGGAAAGGCAGCGGCGCCGACCCGGCCACTGCTGCCTAGCAGCCAATGCGCGTTCTCCCTGACGAGGGAAGACCAAATGGCGCTCGTGGGGCTCCCGTTCAACTTGCGCGGGGGGTGGAGTGCGGCGTACAGAATCGCGGGTCTCAGCCCGGTGCTCGTCTCCGGGGTACCCCCCCTTGCGCGAACCCCCCTCAGAAGCTGGTCTGCTGGAGCGGTTCGCGTTGGTGCACAAAATCTCCAAGTGGGACCCCTTACAAATTCTACACGGGCGGGGGTCGGGGCAGTCCCGATGGAAGTGGGCCCCCAAGCACGAAAAGCACAAACGACGTGCGTTGACAATACGGCGGCGGGCACTTACGTGCAAATTCAAAAAATCCGGGCAACGCGCCATGACATGCCCCGTTGCCTTACAAAAGTCACAATGATGAGGACTCCGGGCACCATCAAAACGGGGGGCGGGGCGAACATCAACAGGCCCCCTAGCCCGAGGACTCCGGGCGCCAGCCAAACGGGGGGCGGGGCGATCATCAACAGGCCCCCTAGCCCGAGGACTCCGGGCGCCAGCAAAACGGGGGGCGGGGCGATCATCAACAGGCCCCCTAGCCCGAGGACTCCGGGCGCCAGCCAAACGGGGGGCGGGGCGATCATCAACAGGCCCCCTAGCCCGAGGACTCCGGGCGCCAGCAAAACGGGGGGCGGGGGGAACATCAACAGGCCCCCGGGCCCTAGTCCGTCCCTGGTCTCTGGGCTGAGAAGGTAGTGGGGGCGACCCCGTAGCGCCACGAGTGTTATCCGCAAACCGACACTCGTCTTCCAAAAATTTGAGGAGGTCGTCAAAGGGGGGAAGATGGGTGGCACTATCCCCACCATACTTCTGCTCAAAACGTGACCTCAGCTCCGCGGGGAGCAACTGCAGCACTATGTGCACCAACAAGTAGGACCAATGTTCTACCGGTAACTCCAAGCGTCTCAAAGCGTTGGTCGCTGAAACCAACGGGTTCAGCAAGTCAGTGCGCAACGTCGACGTGCTGACAATGGCCGGTAGCCCCAAAATCTGGTCGATGTGCACATCAGCCAGGCAGCGCTTGTTCTAATACCGTCGGGAGAGAAGCTCCAGAGCGGTCGGGTAAGAGGAATCCGTCACCGGCAAGTGCTGCACCAAGGCTCTGGCTTCGCCCTCCAGGACAGACAATAAATAGGCCAGCTTCTGGGCAGGTCCGAGGTCCGAGCGTGCATCGACAAGACTCTCAAAGAGATCTAGGAAGCCCAGCCAGTGGTCCAAGCGACCGTCAAAATGTGGCAGCTCCAGGGTGGGCAGCCTACTCAATAGTCCAGGGCCTGCAACAACAGGGGTCTGCGGCTTGGCCGCATCAGGCACCCGGCTCTTCAAAATTTCCCGCGCTCGTAGACATATGACATCCCCCAGGTGGATAATCTGGTCATAGTCACCCAAAATCTTATCGCGGGCTGTCTGATCCATCACCCCCAAATCCACGTCCATGATGTACTCGTTGAAGCGCGTGAGCGCAGCATCAGCTGACTTGATCCTCTCAATCACTTGCCCATACCGAGCAAGGGTGAGCTCTTCCAATTCCACACGCTCAACAGTTGCAGCTGCCGATGTGAACCATCTCAACTGTGAGGTCAATCCCGCAGCAGCCTCCCTGACTGCCCTCAATGAGGCCATTGCAACAATCAAATATTAATACAAAACACCAATCAACAACCAACAATCAAATATTAAACAAACAGCAATGACTTGTTAGCCGACCAAATAATTTCACCCAAATAACAACTTAAATTCAATTATTTCAAGTCCAAATCCGACCCTGTACTTATTCCAAGTATGAATCTAGCTTGGTACAGATGGCTAGTTACAAAATAAATAACAATTCAATGTATATCTTGTGCAGGATCACACCAATTATATACATCAATAAGCACAACAATTGTCTGTATAATATTGAGCCGGAGAATCTCTATCAACACTCCAATAATTACTATAAATGCAATAACCAATACACACAATTCAAGTCCTATTATGTTAGACTATGTGTAATTATTATTTAGATAACCTTTCAAATTCAGATCAATGACATTAAATTATTAATTGCAACAAATACCAAATTATGTACCAAACTATGTACCAAATTATACCAATAATTCCTAATTTCACAAATAAATCTTACCTGTCAATTCAACACCAGGGGCTACAGTACAAATCACAAGTACAACTTCAATTGATTCAACTTCAATTAGATAGCCCGGATGACATGGCAATATATTCAAACTTATCAAGCTATAAGTTGTGTTAAGTAATTAAACTCAAGTTTTAAGTTTTCAACAATATTCAAAACTTCCAATTAAACCAGTGGATCTTATATTATAAGAGCCACGCCCTGCTACCACTTTGTTCAGGACTGCAATAGGCCAGCCAACGGTAACTGGACGTGTCCGGAACTTGTCCACGGTACGTGGAGCGTACCGTTGCTTTTCAAACAATAAACAAGGTTATACAATAATGGTACCACTAACCTGAGTGCTGGGGGACGCCAACTTCGACCTTCCAAGGTCACGCCCCAAGTGTGGTTTGTATGTAATATGAGATGAGTAATTGAAAAGTGTGATGTAAGTCAAGTATGTGGACGTTCACAAGGCGCCGGTCTCCAGATGGCGCGGTTCCAACTCAGCATCACACCCGACTCGTTTCCACCAAGCGCGTGCCACGAGGTGACGCAATAAGGCGATATGTTCCGACAATATCCCGGGGTTTTCGACAAAATGGGGATTTCAACTTCAAACAACAAATAATTCGCGACCCAATTATCGGTCTCAACAGGCGAATCCAACGATATTTTACCAATTATAATTAACTCAACAGGTCCCAAACGCGGACGACATTTTTCAAGCAAGCAAAGTCTATCTGTCAAAGTCAAGTAATGTCAAAATCAAATTCTTTATGTCAAAAGGGTGCGTTCTGTTTCACGTCGGACCGAACACTAGCTATAAATATATTATGCACATGCAACAGTCGAACTCGTGACATGCAGTACAGCAGCCAATTGGTAAACCACTGCTATAATCGTGTTGCCTTAATATGGCTTCTCATTACATATTTCGTTATAAATATCAAATAACATACGATATCATCTTTCTGCCCTTATCCCAGTTACTTGGGGTCGGCGCAACACGTTTTTTTCTCCCTTTCTCCCCTGTCAGACGTCATAGCATCATTTACTCCTTTTTCTTCCATATCATTCCTCACACAATCCATCAATCATCAATCCATATTTTCTTTGGCCTTCCTCTATCTCTACATCCATCAACATTTAAACCCGTCACACTTTTAGTTATATGCGAGTCTTCCCTCCTCATCACATGTTCATATTCAGATAGGCGTCTTCCTTTAAATTTTTCCGCAATAGGCAACACTTTTAAACTCCCTCTTATGTACTCATTCCGTACTCTATCGCATGTCTGCTACATGAAATCGTTTTTAATCCATCCTTTTCATAGCCCAACATTTCTATTCACAATAGCTTAAAACTGTACTTGGTTATCTGTCTTTGTTCCTTAAAATAAACTTTTAAAATAAACCTGTAATATTTTTTTTTAACGTTGTAAAATTATCAAATAAGTCCTCCCACCCCGGGCAGGGTGGGAGGGACTGTCAGACTTTTACTGACTAAAATCCACGGTGTTCCTTCAATAACCCTTTACGTACCGGGGTCACAGTAATGGGATAAGTCCCACGACCCCGGCAGGCTTCGGCCCTCTGCAGAGGGGGCCTCGTCATGTTGCTGACGCTCTTTGAGGCGTGCGTGGAACACAACGCGCCGTCGACCCGGGCATGGTCCATGGTCGGACAGCGAGTTGCCCTTTACTCGCTGTCCGCATGCCCGCGCCTGCTGTGGCCGGAGATCGTCGGCCGACGTCCGACGCCGTGGGCGTCTACCACTGCGGCTGAGCTGGAGGGAGGACGCCATCCTCTCCCTCACGCGGCCCGCCTCCTCCTTCGGAAGCATGACTGCTTCGCAGAAGGAGGCGACCGCTTCCCACTCCCTCTCGCCCCGCAGCATGGCCTCGACCAATGCCGGGCGCGAGAGGTCTCCGCCTATCGCCGCCGTGAGGACACGTCGGTGCTCTGCCCAGGCGGGGCAGTCTTGCACCGTGTGCTCTACGGTGTCCTCAGGGCGACCCTCGCAGTGGTGACACCCAGGCGTTTCCTCCTTTTCCATCAGACACAGATACCTCCCGAAACTTCCATGTCCGGTGAGGACCTGCGTCATGCGGTAGGTCAGGACGCCGTGACGCCGATCTAGCCACTCCTCAAAGAGGGGTCTTACCGCCGCAATTGCGGCGTGCCCGGAATCACTTGTAATAAGATAAAGCTACAATAACAGTTCTTTTGAACTGTTATTGTAGCTTTATCTTATTACCTCTATCTGACCTAATTTCAGTTTATAACTCCACAGATATTTGCAAAACTTAGTGAGGGTATGTTGAAAACATATTTATGTTGAACCCGCTCTGCGGTGTAGTTGAAACTCATATAATTAGATGAATTTAGTGACTTTCATTAAACATACAACTATAACTATATAATGCCAAAATACCTATTTGTAGGTATTTTGGCATTATAGTTCATAGAATTATCTGAAAGCCTTCGGAAATTTCTTGTAGAAGGAAAAGTCAAAATATTAAACATATAAATAATACCAGCACGGCTCGATGTTTAAGGTTAAGCTCCGCTTGTTGAGGTCAGACCATGGATGTGACATTAACATATCTATATTCTTCTGTGCCTAAGAAAGCACGGCGAGTCATTTGTACATCTTTGAGAGGCATTACGGATTGAGAAGCCAGAAAATTAGATATCGTGTTACCCAATTAGCGGGTTGTGACGGTCAGATAGTCGCTCTATGTTAAATAGGGGTTAGACTAAAAGTTAAAATTTCATGCGGTTGGGCTAAAAGCCAACTGCATCATAATTAAAATTTAGGACACACCTTAATATATTGAGATTCCTCCGTGCTTCGGTAAGCACCGGTCCCGGCTAATACCGTGTTATATATGTTTATTGGTGTATGCTTTGTTGGTTGTCTTTAAATAAGCTCTTCAACTTATATGTAAATGACCTCATCATCGAGCTCAGCAGCAGGCGTGTCGGGTGCTCAATAGATGGCGTCAGTATCAATAACATAAGCTACGCGGACGATATGGTGTTGCTGAGCCCGACGGCGAGGGGTCTCGGAGAGTTGTTAAAAGTGTGTGAGGTCTATGCCAATGTCCATGGCCTATTATATAATGTGAAGAAGAGTGAATACATGGTCTTCAGGACCAATGGTAGATGTCCTGAGCATCCTCAAAATATTACCCTAAATGGCTTGTGCGTAAATCGTGTGGTCAAATTTAAATACCTAGGACTTTTCCTTATCGACGGCCTTGAAGACGATGTAGATATTGAGAGGGAGCGCAGGGCTCTAGCGGTCAGAGGTAACATGCTGGCCCGCAGATTCTACCGATGCTCTAATGATGTGAAGGTCACCCTTTTCAAGGCATATTGTCAGAGCTTTGACAGCCTGTGGGTTAGTCACACCAAAAGGTCGCTGGATTCCCTGCGCATCCAATATAATAATATTTTCAGGATGTTGTTGGGGTTGCCACGTTTCTGCAGTGCATCGGGGATGTTCGCGCTATTTCACAGTGATGGTTTTCATGCCATCATTCGCAAGAAAACAGCATCCCTGATGTGCAAATTGCGTGGCGGCCGCAACACAATCGTGAAGATCGTGGCGGACAGGATATCATCCCCTCTGTGGAAGGCCCTTATTAAGAGGGATATAAAATAACGTTTAGTAATTAATTATGGTCTGTGTTTAATATATGTGTTGATGTAATATGTATGCGTGTGGAAATCTAATTTTTAATAATGATAATGATTGATATTTTTTTTAAATTTATAATCTTAACTATGTATATGGATCTTTGCACATCTGAATTAAATGATTTTTATTTTAATATTTTGTAAACCTTTAACAGACGCTAGGCATAGTTGATGTAGAAACCAGATGATATGATAACAGTCTATCCAAGGGCTAACGTTTAACCCAGTTGATGAGTTGATGTGTTGGGAAGCTCAGATATTGTAATGTAAGATGTAAGATAACTGGTACGATATTTAAATAGACCAGATGGACCGGCTAGATAGATTATGTCAGTTTTGTTTCGTTATACTACGGTTGGGACTCATATGTATAGAGTATGAGCTTCATTAATTAATTTTACTGCACTCATATGGAACCTGGGGCACATTTAGTCTGATGATACTCAATGCAACATGACTGCGTCCTTTTGGTCAGCAAAAAAATACTTTTGCTCATTAACGTTTAGGAAATAACGTATGTATTTAAGAGGTAAGTAACACAACATAATATAACATAACCAGTCTATAATTTCTCCATTGCTGGGACTCAGCCCTCTTCTCTATGAAAGGGAAGGGGAGAGGTAAGTAAGGTAGCGATACTACCTCCAGCTCTAGAGGTACTTGACTGTAATCTACCACCTTACACACTGAAAAAAAAAAACAGTTACCACATTCAAGATTTTGTTTAGATTGATCATGTCACTTGTTTGCATCTGAGCCTATCAAGCACAATGATCACAGCTACCAATTTTATTTGATTGAGGGATCTTGATTGGAGTTATCACAAAACTTATTTGCAGCAATCAAGTCAAAACAAAGTTGCTCCAACCAAGATTATTACGTATTTGATAAACACAATTAATGAACTTATTTAGCGCAAACATGTAGCGCAAGATTTGATCAAGTTGTATGATTAATACAATTAATTGCAATGATAGATGCTATCAAGTCAAATCAACTTAATAAAGTATCAATGATCTTTATTGAAGTAAACAAAATGCTTGATTGACACAATAAACTTTGTTACAGTTATCATTTTAACTTGTCTCTTTCTATAATGATGTCATGTTAAGGGTAATCGAGAAACTTGTTTGAGCGTTCAATCATTTTTTTTTTTATTGATAATAGGCTCGCGTTTGACCACCATCTCACCTGATAGTAAGTGATGATGTGTCGAAGATGGAGCACGCTTACCTAAAAAGTAACCTATTCACTCTTGACTTAAAGACCCCTAGGTTATAGCTATCGGGAAACACAGACTCCGGCAGGGAATTCCAATCCTTAGCCGTACGCACAATGAAGGTATTCCCAAAACGTTTAGTGCGTATAAGTGGGATGTCCACCATGTAACGATGGCGCATCGCCGTTTATCTTGTAGTCCGATGATGGAACGGGCTTGGCGGAATTAGATTATGTAATTCCATCGCACACTCCCCGAAATGTAACCGATAGAAAACCGAAACCATTGAAAACCATTTGAACTAGTATTGCTGCAATCATGTCGTGATGATCAACTTAACTAAGATTTTGACTAATCTAAACAAGATATCGTCAATCTAGCTAAAAAGTCACTTGATTGGCTTGTATTTTTTTCAGTGCAGGCCCAGTCGGTAAATATCTTTTTTATGAAAGATAATTAGCAATGGGTGTAGAATTCTAGTACCAGCGATCTTGTTAACCTCTCTAACTAAGCTAAATATCCTTTTCCTGGAGAGTGTTCACGACAAAGGTGTAACGGGTGGGGTTCAAACCCGCGATTTCTCGATCACAAGTACGACATCTTTGCCATTAGGTTAAAAATATTGCCATTGTTGATAAAGCATCACAAATATGTCACTATGTTTGTAGCTCTCACAAAACGGAAAAATAGAGGTACTTAATTGCATTTAAATATAATTTAAATGCAATTAAGTACCTGTTGGTCTAGTGGTTAGTGGCCCTGACTGCTATGCGTAAGGCCGTGGGTTCGATTCCCATCTAGGACAAATGTTTATGTGATGAGCACGATTATTTGGTCTTTGTATGGGTGTAATTTATCTATAATATGTATGTATTTAGAAATATATATGTATGTTTATCAGTTGTCTAGTACTCATAGCACAAGCTCTGCTTAGTTTGGGACTAGATGGCGTTGTGTGAAAGTTGTGGAATTTAACAGCCGAAAAATTACAGGCTGTATTTTAATATCAGCAGTAACTGTGAACGGTCTATAATTTCAAGCTGCAATAACTTTGTTTGGGGTGCGCTGCCGACGCCATTTCCTACATTTTCTAATCGTTCGGAAGTAGGTCGAAACGGATATAAATATAGTGTCGGGGAAGTATTTATTCAGTATTTCATAGTAAGCAATTTGGTTTATTTATTTTAAAATATAGGGAATGCTATAATTTTGTCGTAAATATTGTTATGAAATAACTTATCTTCCTTATGTACGAAGGGTGATAAAAAAGCGTCAATAGCCTAATGGTTTAGGTGACGGCCTTGTCATCGATAGGTCGCAGGTTCAAACGCCACCCCGTCTGGGATCCACTCCAGACAAGCATATTTAGTTTAATAGTTGAGGGGTTTAACAAGATTGCTAGTAATGTGAATTCAACCCACATAGTTCTCTTTTTATTAAAAAGGAAAAAACCGATAATATGAATCAAATTATGTTCTTTATTTCCTTTTTCAACACGACAATGCACTTGCGCATGGATCTGAAGAAGCCCTCGATACTGTCCAATTAGCAGGGTTTGCGTTAATGTAACAGACACCATATTCAACTTACCTATTCATTAGCGATGTTTATTTATTATGTACTTAATTGTACACCTTACAATATTTTAATGGACTCTAAAATATTTAACTAGTGTACAATGGGAAAAAGCCCATTTTTATATATTTTGCATTTTATACCATTACCGGGAGCCTTTTGATCGCCCCTGGTATATGAAAGTTTTCCCCAGTTTTACCAGAACTAAGCAATACTTACACTTCCATATAATAAAAACATTTAAAACCATTTGATATATAACCAAATTCTAATGTGAAGCAAAGAAAGCGCAGTCAGTGGAAAAGACAAACTGAAAAACATCTATACTATAGCGGAAAAGTTTGTTTGTTTGTTTGTTTGTTTGCTTGAACGCGCTAATCTTCGAAAGTACTGGGTGGATTTCAAAAATTATTTCTGATTATGATAGGCAGTTTCATGAGGAAGGCTATAAGCTATCTAGCATTACGCTACTCCTCTCGGTTTTCCTATAATAAAGGTATTGGTGAAGTAAGTCGGAAGGAAATATGCCGCTAAATTACTATAATCGCGTGAGCTGGCGAAATGCTGAGTTATACGTAAAGATCATGTACCACAAAAATGTAGGATTTATGTAGATCTAAAAAAAAGGCTGCGGTACTGTATATCTAACTTTTATAAATAATCCACAATAAGGCAAATTATATTAAGAAAATATTTAAAAAATAAGGAATGTTTTTGTAGTATTATTATTATGCGGCCATATTAATATTAGCGCTTGAAAGTAATTTCATCATCAAGACAATTTTATGAAGATTATCTTTGCCTTTTACAGTATATAATTTGGACTTATAGTTTAGGAGAAAATGTAAAATTAAAATTATTCAACAACGCTATTCACCGAAACGGCCGCGGCGGCCCGGGGATGCACGACGCGACGCGTTGAGCATGACTCGCGTACTCTACCACTCCGCGATAGATACCGCACTGATAGTGAACCTTATCCTGGTTTCATTTCGACTTCTTGGCTAAGAGACTTCCTATGTAAAATTGTTTCAGCTTCTTTTACGTCAGATGTGTATTTTTGTATCTATACATTTGAATATTTATATTTTACTTTCTCTTTAGTTGAATAAGTAATTTTGGTGTTGGTTAAAATAGGGTGTTGTTTTGTTCATCCCACTTTTTATGTCATCGTTCAGTTTAAAGGTATGTTATAATGAGATACCACGGCCCCGGAAGGCAAGGGCAGCTGAAGTAACTGGGTGGGCTTATAGTCAGTAGTAGTCTGACACTCCTTCTCGCTCCACTTAGAGCGAGAGAAGTCATTCGATGATTTTCCCACCCGAAAAAACGGGTCAGACATTCAACGTTGGCATAGTTTAAAAGCGATGTTGTTAGGATTCCTTAGCCGAATAGCAAAAAAACGGAACCCTTATACTATTCGTCATGTCTATCTGGCCGTCTTTCCGTATGTCACAGTCATTTTATTCCGAAACTATTAAGACTACAGAGTTCAAACTTGATATATAGATGTATTCTGCAAACCGCTTTCCGATTTTTATGCGAAAATAATGTAAAAAAAAAACATTAAGGGAGGCTCCCCATACATGGAACTAGAACTAAAATTTTTTTTTACTTCAAGCCTGTACGCCTATGCGGGTGTCGGCGTCTATAAATAGACCTTTTAAAATGATACTGAGGTTCATGTAATCATTTTTGTCAAAGTCAATCGTTTGAAAGATATATTTGGGGACACATTTTACTACTTTGGAAGTGCCAAAGTAGTAAAATGTGTCTCTAACTTTTAAAATAATAAAGTGTAAGATATAAAAAAATATGCTGTAGATTCTAATGAAAACTTTTAACTAATTGATTCGAACGAGATACAGTTTTTGAGATTTCATTTTCACATTTGCAAAATCCGCAAATAAAACTTTGTCATATAAACATTATGATAACAGCATTTTTTTACGTTAATCTATGCTAGCAAGCATAGCTACGGAATTCTTCGCGAGTCAGTCGAAAGATATACGCTTCCAAAGTGGTAAAATGTGTTTCACCCCCCACCCCCTCCTACTTTTATAATAATGGAGTCAAAAACCAAAACAAAATATATGCTGTAGATCTTAATAAAAATTTCAATTAGAATTGGTTTGAACGAGATCGGGTCAGCAGTTTAAAAATACTCTAAATGTATTCTTGACAATATTATTAAATTAAACTATATTTACTTCGCGATTCTCTATCCATTGCGAATTAGATTGACGCATAAAATTACACATTAATAATAGTAGTAGGATTATACGCGGGTGAAACCGCGGGGCACAGCTAGTATAATATAAAGGAAAAGCTCCTTTATATTACTTTTATATTTAACTGCACAATTTAATCTCCACTGTAATTATAAGTCACTATTTCACAAGTTTTTCTGTAAAAAGTTCCTTTGAACGCACTGCGCGGTAGGTTAAAACTTAGTGTGAGAATTATCACTCTGCTTTTAATTTAAAATGACATAATCCTAAAAAATTCTTGACACGGGTTAAAAACTAAATAAGCCTGTGTATACCCTTTTTCATTTTGTACTTATTCTGTTCTACCAGAATATCCTTAAAATGTTTTAAGTGAGTACTAGGGAACACAAACACACTTCGATAGACTCCTTGTCTAAAATTAGGTTAAACCCGTACTTACCGATGTCATTTGTCAAACTTTGTCTATCATTATTCATTACGATAGCCAGCAGTCAGGAAATTGGACGGTGTGCTCCCGCTGTATATATGCACTTATTTAGGTTTTAAAACGTAAGTCAATTGAATTTCAGTTTTTATAATTATGAGAGGACACTATAGAACAATTAACATACTACTATGTAGTGTTCCCTCATTAACATTAAAAGATGCTTGATTATAAAATACAAAAATAAATTTAGAGTAAGCATATAGATATGACTGCAACTCTTACATAAAATAAATATTAACCTTAAGGTATATTGCCACATGCTTTTCACTTTTACTTGAAGGTGCAAATATAGATTTTTTTATTCGTAAGTAGAAGACTCACAGAGTGGATGATGGTAACATTTTCTGCATTTGTGGCATTGCAAATAGCTTTTTATCTTAGAGGCCACAGCATGAAACACAACATAAACCGCACTATAAAACGTCATAACAGTACTATGAAAACTTAGAATTTCATCGTTTTTTAATAGGTACTTTAGTGCACAGAATCGCCGATGTGAGCAGACAAAAGGTCATTAAATTCCTTTACGATACCTGATATGCTTCTGGAAGGAGGTTTACTGACTGGAATGATGACCGCCAATAAGTGCGGAAACCATATTCAAAGAAGAAGATAGGTACTGTTACGAGCTGGGGTTCGGGATATAAATATTTTTCGGCCAATTAGACCAAAATTAACACTTTAATTTAATAAACACAAAATCATTTGCCGTCTGCGTTCCTCTACGATCTATTTATACCCCGATCTATGAGTTCTAGTACATTCTTGTAAAATCGACTCATTGCCTATACTGCCAAGAATATTCCAGCTACTCGAGATATTCAGTACTGCTACTCGCTGCTAGATGGCGTTAGTATCACGAACGTATTAGAAGTCAATCGAACTTTCTCGATATACTCAGTACTGCTACTCGCCGCCAGGTGGCGTTAGTGTCTCGAACATTCTAGATTTCTGTCGAAGTTTCTCGACGTACTTCGCTAAGCGACTGGCGTAACAGTACTAACGCGGACCGAGAAAATTTTGATTATTACCATGAGAACCTGTAAATTTTGGCGTTGTAATATCAATCTCAGTACCTACGTATCATTTTATCATCAGCTAACCATTTTCTCAAATACGTTGCGGTAAGCTTTCAGTCTTTCCGAGGCACGAGGGTAACACAATGCCAACTTAATATTGATATTGATATTAATAATATAGTTGTGGAATATTAAACTTCCAATTTCCGGGCTACTACTGAGAAATTTCTTAAAGAAAAACCCAAAACCACTTTTTACCAGACCTGGAAGTCGAACTCGAGTACTCAGCAGTCGACCAGGAGACCAACGAGGCCGTCCCAGTACTAACGTATAAGTTAACCAACGTATAAGGTAAAATAAGACGATAAATGTCAGAAATATGAAAGAACACTAAGAAAATCCTTAAGAAAATTTCGTTATTCACAATATGCTCTGAAAGCAATTTTCATATTGAAATATTACTCACTGTAACTACAGAAAGAGCAGCCTTCGTTTGAACACGTAACGTGGCTTTTAAAATTCTCATGTATTGTACCCTAAACTGCTATTTCTTAAAACGAAAAATTTGATTCATGTACACGTTGCAAAGAAGTAGGCACTAGCAAACAGTCAAGGAAAAAATTAAATGTAAAATGTTTTTAACACGACTTTGCTTTTTTGAAAATTTTACATGTTCCGAGTGTTAAAAGTACGCTTTTTTTTCTGATTTGGAAAATCATCGAATGACTTCTTCCGCTCTGGGTTAGGCAGAAGGTTGTGTCAGTTTTCTACTGACTAAAAACCCACCCTGTTCCTTCGGCTGCCCTAAAGTTCCGAGGCCGGTATTCCAAACTACATAAAAACTGTAAATTTTATCTGTGGGTTTTTTCCTTAAAAGGCCATTTCAGACTGTAATCTGTATAATCTTCATAACCTATAGTGAATATGTAAAATATGTAGGTTACACACACATATGTATATACAAGGTGTAACAGATTAAGCGCAATACCTGAGACATCCCAATTACAATATTAAATTATAAGTCTAAAACAACATCCGGTAACTAAATAAATTTAAACCAAACCTGGACATTTTTTATAAAATAGTTATCCTTACTAAACGAAAAACTTATGTGCGTCATACAATATCCTTACGCAGACGCATACACTCATGCAATGTTAGCGGCCGACACGCACACGAGCGTATTTCCTTGAATTAAGGATTGTATTAATTTGTCATGATACTGTGTTTCCATTTTAAGTTAAACGAAAGTTTTTCCGTCCAATGCCTATATTTTATGACGGAAATAAATTCAGGAAGCCGATTCTGAACCAACTACTTTCAGGAATTGCGTTTATTCTATAACATGTTGTATACATATAATTATATATATTTTTTGTTTTTTATACAAAGTTGGTTCACATCAGCTGGTAGTCACTTCAACACTAAGTTTGGTTGAAAACCAGCGTCAGGCATTAGTTTTCTGGCATTTTGCTGAACCGAGCCTTTTGGCGTAGCCGCGAGACACGTAATTTGTCGATTTTCGTGTTTGCAAATATATGCTTAAATTGTTTTTTTATTTATTTTGTTGCTTTCCTTTTGTATACTGTTGTGTGCTTTGTGGCATGTTCCGAATAAACATTTCTTTTTCTTTCTTTTTTCTAGTTACACATGATTGTCTGACAGTTTGAATACAGCGGCCTAACTAAACGTACTTACCCTGTTTTGTTCCTCAAATCGTAGAGCTCTTTAAAGTTCTGAATTGAACTGTTGACTGTAACCTACAAGATTCCCAAACAATAAATTTAATAACCAATTTGCAAATACAGATTATTTATCATTATAGTCGTGTCGTGCAGAGTATTGAGCTCAAAAAGCCCAGAAAATTGGTTCATAAAAATTCCAAAATCTCTGTCTAACCTTGAAGATCAAACTGAGTTTTCAAATTCGTATTGTGTTATTTCTAGAAAAAAAAAAAACAAACTGTTGACAAAAAAGTGACTATCGACTTTGTTAAGCGACTTTTTGTCGAGCGCGCTTTAGTACAATCATTCGTGCAACCTATATCAATCCCTATATCTATAGACTCAGCTTTATTGTTGGTAACTCAGACTTTCCCAGTAAATCTTACAATAAAGCACACTAGAGGTGTAACAGCCCCCTAATTGATAGTTTGAGTTACAAAGAGTTCGGACTGCGACTTCAAAGCGTTCAAGTGTATTGTTAGTGGGAAATTATCGCCGGAATTCACACGAAGGTACTCAACGGGAAAGTGCAGTGTAATAAATTGGATTTTCAGAATATTTTTGTTCACGTTGAATATGTGTTCTTTCTGAAGGAGGTCTGATAGTTATTGATTTTAAAGCCGTGCACTCCCAATAAAAAGTAATGAATGTAATTTATGAATTATTATTAGGACGATGTCTATTTGGACTGGTAATTTCTTAACTGCCACGGTTTACTTTAATTATTCATTAATGTTTTTTACTCTTTTGCTCCTTACGATTTGAAATGCAGTCAATCAGTTATTCATAATTGCATGCAGTATGCAGCACTGCCCTCTCGCCTGCACAATCACATGCTGAAAATGACACAATGCAAGACAGGCATACCTTTACTCGACTCGTTTGCAGTACCGTCACGGGAAATCCTCAGGAGATGCTACTTTAATTTAGTTTTTTTTGGTTAGTTAGTTAATTTGGCTTTTTTAAAAGCAAAGCGTTAAACAAAAAAAAACGAACAAAATTTACAGATTTTATTGACAAAATCGACGTGAAATGGACAATTCCGAAACGTTTGAACGTAAATTACGGCAAATAGTTCACGCTTGCTAATTTTGGGGGTGGGCAGCGAAGCGTGAAAATATTGCTTGTTCCGTAATCCGTATACGTGCTCATTTGAAAACCCTAATAAATCCGTTGAACATATGACCGGAATTGATGTGCTGCGAATGTTTCATGATATTCAACTACATGTATAATTGATATTACAGACTTGAATTCTGAATGGAAAACGGGTCATTCACACATTATCACTGAAATAAAAGCCGCTTTTACATTACGTGTCAGGAGTTTATTGCGCGATGAATACAGATGAGGTATTGGTGAGTTGGTTACGCCAGTTTTTTTCTTCCCAGCTAAAACGGTAGGAAATTACTCATTTTGGGAGACTGTAAAGTTGTCGTTCAAAAAATCTTAGCAGGGTAATAAGAAGAAATTATCTTTGGTTGTTTTGATATGTGTGTTTGTAAGTTTAGTCTACTCAATTAGTCACGCTTTAAGTCAGATTTATTAAAAATTGGCCAAGGGCGAGTCAGACTCACCCACGAAGGGTTAAGTTATATTTGCCGTTGTAGAAAATATGCTATATCTCAAAACTTTAGACCCGATTTCGTTCAAACTAATTTTTTTGAAAACTTACATTAAGGTCTACAGCATATATTTTTTTTTTAGATTTTTCCTCCATCATTATAGAAGTTAGAGGGGGGGGGGCACATTTTACCACTTTGGTAGCGTATATCTTTTAAACGATTGACTTTATAAATAAGTAATTTTAGAAACCTCAATGTCATGTTTAAAGACCTTTCTATAAATACCACACATGCATAGGTTTCCTGAAAAAAATATATTTTCAGTGTCAGTTCTATGTATGAGGAGCTCCCCTTAATTTTAAATATTTTTTTTTTCTTAATATCGGAAAGCGGTTCACAGAATACCTATACCTACCAAGTTTTATGTGTATAGTCTTAATAGTTTCGGAATACAATGGCTGTGACATAGGGACGGACGGACAGACAGATAGACAGACATGACGAAACTATAAGGGTTCCGTTTTTTGCCATTCGGCTACGGAACGCTTAAAATGGTCATATAATTTTGCAGTGATTTTGCAAACCATTATTTTAAGTCCGCAAGATATGGAATAAAAAAAAACAGCTTTAGAATTTTGGCCATGGCAAATTTAATAGAAGACTCCATGGCTCTTGGAAGGCTTAGGCAATTTCGAAAGTGTACTATGTTTTTTAAGCCGGTATCACCTCCAAATATTTTTTTTTGTAGCATATAAACCCACATGCACAGAACATTCTGACCTGAATCAACTATAG
This sequence comes from Tholera decimalis, assembly GCA_943138885.2. Taxonomy (NCBI): domain Eukaryota; kingdom Metazoa; phylum Arthropoda; class Insecta; order Lepidoptera; family Noctuidae; genus Tholera; species Tholera decimalis. The sequence goes on along the minus strand of OW964572.2, from coordinate 18,690,622 downwards.
ATAACTAGGCTGTAACTATAAATATTTTGTCCATGCCAGTCGAACTTGTGACACAGTACAGTCATAAGTCATAAGTCATTTATTTCTGAACAATATACATCGTGTAGAAATTTTGTAAAATAAAACAATACCATGCAAATAAAACAAACAAAAAGATACATGTCAAAGAAAATAACAAATTCAAGACGATAAAAGCCCACATTCAATTTACAATAAGTTGGTAATCGTATTTACAATAAAACATTCAGTCAAATAAAAAGGAAAAACAAAAATCAGATTAATGTATAAAAAAAAATCAAGAATAATACATTACAATTAAATTAAATAAAAACTGTGTAAAAATTGTGTAAAACAGATTAATAATATGTCATCTTATTGTCTGTGAATGATCAATAATAAAACTAGAATGACAAATATAAATAAAAAAGAGAAAAAAATTACAATAAACAAATTGTTATAAAAATGTCCGTAATAATATGTCATCTAATTGTAAAATGGAATGTCAAAGATAAAATTTATAATTTTGCTAGAAATAACAAACAAAATAACAAAATTTAATCAAAGTGATATTATAAAACAAAAATAAAAAAAACAATAGACAACATATGATTAAAATTAATTTTAATCTAAAACAATAATATTATGGTTATCGCTTGTCATCTAGGTATTCCTCGACGCTGTAATAGCCCTTCCTCAGTAAATATGTCTTCAATTTGTTTTTAAATAAGTTGGCGCTATTTATGCTTTTAAATTCTAATGGAAGCTTGTTGTATATAAATACTGATTGGTACCTAGGACAGTGATGAACTACTTTTAGTTTTGGTTGTATTGTGCTAGGCAAGTCTTTCCTGCGTGTATTATGTTCATCAGTTTCAAATTTGTGCAAGTTCTTGACGAAACTGGTTAGCAGTACCAGTATATAAAGACATGGCACTGTTAAAATATTGAGTTCTATAAAGTGATCTCTGCACGAATCTGTCTGTTTTAAGCGGAGTATTGTCCTTAAAGCTCTTTTTTGAATTACAAATTGCGAGTGGATATTGTACTTAAAGCTGTTGTCCCAAAACTCAATACTATATCTAAGCCTAGATTCAACCAATGCAAAGTAAACCATCCTAAGCTGGGCCAAGGTCAGTTCTTCCCTCAGGCTTCTGATTGCATAGCATGCAGAGCTAACGGACTTAGTGACAAACGATGTCTCAACCTTCCAGTTTAATAATGCATCAATGTGAACACCTAAGAATTTTACGTAGTCAACCATTTCAACTCTGTTACCACATGACGAAATCTCGAGACTAGCGTTGTTCCACACGTTCGACTTGAATAATACACATTTTGTTTTTTTTACATCGCACAGCAACCAATCGCTAAATCACTGCGCCAACCTTGTGTTGTAACATGGCTCGCCAACAAGTGTTTCGTGTTATATCTGGGTATAGGTACTAATATTATTAAAAGGTAAAATTTGTTTATAAGTTTGTATGAAGGTGGTAATCTTCGGAACTAATGCAAAAATTCTTTTTTTTTTTCAGTGGTAGTAAGATGCACTGTTTATGAGTGCTATGAGCTATAAGTAAATTATTTCGATATCTCACGAACGAAGTCGCCGTTGTTTACCAGTTTCTGTGTACCTCAAAATAAACTTTTTATTAATAAATCACCTGCAATAAGATAAAAGCTACAATAACAGTTCAAAAGACCCCTATCTGACCTAATTTCAGTTTATAACTCCACAGACGTTTTCCAAACTTAGCGAGGGTATGTTGAAAACATATTTTTGTTGAACCCGTTCTGCGGCGTAGCTGAAACTCATATAATTAGATGAATTTAGGGACTTTCATTAAACATACATTCGTAGGTATAAATCAGAATTAAAGTTCATAGAATTTATTGAAAGCCTTCGGAAGTTTCCTGTAGAAGAAAAAGTAAAAGTATTAAACATATAACCCGTGCTAGTGTTATTTATTCTCTTGAATAAATAATCTCTTTAAGATCTATAAGGTTAAGCACCGCTTGCCGAAGTCAGTTCATGGATGGCCATTTTAATAGGTACATTGATGTTCTTCCGTGCCTCGAAAAGTCATTTGTACACATTTGAGAGTCATTATGGATAGTAAAGCCAGAATATTACCAATACCATTATATTATACAACGTCTAATTTAAAGGGTATATACATACAAGGTGCATGGCTTCTTTGGATGATAACAAACGATATGGCAAGGGTTTTGTAATCCTAAGTCTACGTGTGTAGAACTTATTACAAATACCAATACACTGATACCAGAGACCGAATTTTTCAAATTAAGAAGAACGAACAGAATTATCGTGTTATTGGCAAGTGACGTGGAAAGTTATTGACCTTCGTAGTGCTGTGACACGTTTGTTATGATTGGTATTCAAGAAATATATGAAACCGATAATTTGGTATCAATTCTTTGAGTCAGTTATTTTGAGCTGAATAGAGACTCCATACCAGATGTTGTCTTCAGCCCTTTTGGATAGATATGGGGTTTCCGTTACACATTGTATACAAGAATACCACAATATTAGCCAATTACCGGGGTGTGAAATTCAGATAGGCAGTCTCTCTATGTTAAATATTGGGTACATACCCAGCTTCATACGGCAAGACTGGAAGCCCACTTACTCATAATTATAATTGGGAGACTCCATTACCATAACATATCGAGTTTCGTCCGTGTAAGCACGTCAAGCTGTTGGTCCTGGCTCATATTTTATAAACCTTTGACAGTTGTTTGGGGTACTTGGCCTTAAGAAGAATGAAAGAGAAAGTATAAATAAAAATAGTTGTACTTATTTCATAATAACTTTTGTTTATAAAATTGACACGAAACATTTTGGGAATACTTTCATTGTGCGTACGGCAAAGGAGTGGATTTTCCTGCCGGAGTCTGTGTTTCCTGATCGCTATAACCTGGGAGTCTTTAAGTCAAGAGTGAATAGGTTACTTCTAGGCAAGCGTGCTCCATCTTCAACCACATCATCACTTACCATCAGGTGAGATGGTGGTCGAACGCGAGCCTATTATCGATAAAAAAAATCGACACTGTCTCACTTGTGCATAATACTGTTTTTAAAAGTTTTATTGCTAAACCCTATCTCTTAAGATACTGGCCTGACCTAGTTTAAGAGATAGAGTATAACTGTGCTTAAAGCGTGTCAAATTGTATGCTATTTGTAATGCCAAATGTATATTCTGTTTTTGTCAAATAAATATTTTTTTATATTGTAATTATTATAAGCCAGAAAATCTGACACCACTCTTGCAAAGGGGTAACATGTTACCCTGTTATTTTGCATGAAGCTGTTCATGTAAAATAACTAGTACTGCATTTCAATAGACTGGATGGACCGGCTAGATAGATGTTGGTGGCTATCTTTTAGTTCAGTGGGGACTCATGTACGGGAGTACGTGTTTCTTTTACTGATATCCTTATCCATTAAACGTCTCTATAAAATAATTTGAGATTAGAATGAGTTTTTTTTATTGATAATAGGCTCGCGTTTGACCACCATATCACCTGACCGTAAGTGACGATGTGGTCGAAGATGGAGCACGCTTGCCTAGAAGTAACCTATTCACTCTTGACTTAAAGACTCCCAGGTTATAGCTATCAGGAAATACAGACTCCGGTAGGGAATTCCACTCCTTAGATTTGAAACATTTTAGTGCACTCATGAGGAACCTGAGGCACACTTGTCTGATGTAATTAAATACAACATGACTGCGTTTCCTCTCTTTGATCTGCGAGAAAAATACTTTTGCTCATAAAGGTGTATAAAAGAATGTAACATAACATAATATAACAAAACCAGCCTATATTTTTACCCCCTGCGAGAGAAGCCTGAGTTCCACTCAGGCCTCGTCTCTACAAAAGGGAGGGGAGAGGTAAGTAAGGTAGCGTATAATGACATTCTCAAAAATCGGTTTAAGCCCAGCATAAAATAATCAGCCTATAAATTACCTAGCTCTTGCAGTTTTATAGAGGGACAAGAGCACTACAGGCCTAGTCGGTAGATTTTTTTTAAATGAAAGTTGACTAGCCATGTGGGTAGAATTCACATTACTAGCAAACTCGTTAGTCCCTCTTACTAAGTTATATATAGCTTGTGTCTGGAGTGGGTTCACCGCTATTGGGTGGGGTTCGAACCTGCGACCTATCGATCACAAGTCCGACATCTCAACCATTAGACTATTATCGCTTAAACATCACATATCGCCATATTCGCAGCTCTCACAAAACGGTTTCCTCAAAAATGCAGGTACTTAATTGCATTTAAATATAATTTAACTGCCGGAACGTAAAGTTACCTGTATTTTAATATCAGCAGTAACTGTAACCGGCCTATAATTTCAAGCTCCGATAACTTTGTTTGGGGTGCGCTGCCGACGCCATTTGCTTCATTTATTAATCGTTCGGAAGTAGGTCGAAACGGATATAAATATAGTGTCGGGGAAGTATTTATTCAGTGTTTCATAGTAAGTAGTTTGATTCATTCGTTTTAAAATAAAGAGAACAGAATACTTTTTTGTAATTATTGTTATGAAATAACTTATCTGATTTATCTTTTGTACGAAGGGAGATAAAAAAAGTGTCAATAGTCTAATGGTAAAGGTGTTGGCCTTGTGATCGAAAGGTCGCAGATTCGAATGCTACCCATTACTCTATTGCCGTGAACCCACTCCAGACACAAGCATATTTAGTTTAATAGTTGAAGCCACATAGTTCTGTTTTGAATAAAAAAAAAGGAAAAAAAAATATGATTGATATAATGATAGATGATAATATGAATCAACTTATGTTCTTTATTTCGTTTCCAACACGACAATGCGCCTGTCCATCGATCTGAAGAAGCCCTCGCTACTGTCCAATTAGAAGGGTTTGCGTTATTATAACATACACCATATTCAACTTTCCTATTTATCAGCGATGTTCTTCTTTTCTCAGTTTAAAATACCTCAATCAAGGCATTAAATTAATGGTTATGACCGCTACAGAAGCATTTTTGGAATCCAAAGAAATGTTTAATTTTTCTAATAGAATAAAACGTTAATGAATTGATTTAAAAAAATATTGCGGTGAAAATTATATCTTACATTTGCATCTTATACCGTCACCGGAAACTTTTTGATCGCCTCTCGTATAAGAAAGTTCTACTAAAGTAATACCTTACACTCACATCCAATAAAAAAATAATATAAAACCATTTAATATATACCTACATCCAAACATTTTAAGTTCAGTATCATCTTCAAACTGTCCTCCGATTTCCGAAATAAGAATTAGACGTTGAGTTCTTTTAAAAGATTTCTTAAGGCTGAAAAATAGGCCATACCTTTTTACCTAGAATACCTTTTAGAATACTATAAATTGAGAATCGGTATAAATCTAGCCATTTTATCTAGATAGATAAGAAGATTTTAGGGATAGATATTTAAATTAAGGCATTTTTACGATCCCTTTCTGGAATGTGTGGGTGCCATTTGTATAGACAAGCCTCCGGTCTGTGAGAGGGAATGGGTCGTAATAGATAGATAGATAGATATACTCTTTATTGTACACCATAACATAATGAAATAAAGACTTAAAAACTACAAAGGGTGTTACAATGGGTCTTATCGCTAAAAGTGATCTTTTACAGACAACCTTTGGATGGATGAGTTGACAAAGCAGGAGAAAATAAATACGCGGGTAGTCCATGGTGTACTTGTTCACTTATATAAAATACATAAGTAATATCTTACATACACAATACACACATCGCTGCCCGTCAAAAAAAGTGTCATAACATAAAAATGACTAATTCGGGATAACAAGACTTTTAAGATAGTATGTTTATATACACAAACATACTATTATTTGTAAATAAATTTTCAGTTATTTAACTCCTATATTTTTTACATTATCAATCAAATCATTATCATTAAAAATCTTAAAAGTCTCGTTTTCTCGAATTAGTCATTATCATGTTATGACACTTTTTTTGCCGGGCAGCGACATATTATATATATAAAGAGAGAGATAAAGAGTGATATAGAGATCTTTTACCATATTTTCGAAAGAAGGAAACTTGGTGGTAAATATAGACATCATAATCTAATATCATCAAACCATCATTACAGTTAATTCCTTTAAACATAATAAGGTTAATTTTTGTTTTCCTGAACATCAAACAAATCATACCGCGATCTTTTCAAATTTTTGCAAGGAAAAAGGTTTGGCTTTTAATTTTGAAACTCACGATTCCTTTTCAACGGAAATAAAAGAATTTTGGGTAAAAAAGTATAAAGCAGAAGTTTACGGTTTAAAAGTAAATAAAGAGTGAGTCGGGGGAAATCACGAATCGAAATAAGAAAGCATGTTTATTCCTTTATTGGAGTCTCTTAAGTACAGCATTGATTGAGCGTGTTTCAGTTTCTTATGAACGTTTATCGTCTTATTTGTGTTTTTTAAAGGAGGTTTTGTAATAACTCCAAATATTTTTTATTTGAGTTGGAATGTGGATATGATAGCTTATACAGTACACGAGCAGCATTTGATTTCTCTCTCACGATTTCGAGATCGGTGTCATATTAAAGTAGTTTGTAAACGTTTTTGGTGTTACCTACACCATGTAGAGTTAAATATATTACTAAAAGTTTTTTTACAGAATATTTATATTTAGTTTTTTTTTTTTAATATTATTGAACCATTTATAGCAGACTATTAAATATAAGCTAGCTTGTTGGTTGCTAAGGTGAAAGCCCTACTGCTGGGAATGGGGTATTGAATTTGATTTCCGAGTCGGGATCAGTGTTGTGGGTTTGTTTATATGGTATTCTCAGTAGGAGCCATATTTATGCCGATACGCAAAAACTATTTCAGTACATTAATCATTCATCTGCGGGTATATTTACTGATGGAATTGAGATCGTAGATCGTGAATAAAAGCTTTCAACATTGTCTTCATCTAGAGTAATATAAACATGCTGAGTTGATTCCAAATGAATTAAGATATGGCTTATATTTGCGTAGCTTCACATTCAATCTAATGTAATGAAGTAACTCAGTGATAACAACTCAATGAACATTATGCATTCACTCTTTGACCATTCAACTAAAACCATTGCACAATTTTGGTAGTTCTACAACGTATCAGTGACTCCCTTTGTCTTATAACAGTTCAATGGCTGCGCTGCTTGATGAGAAGTAATTTTTTCGAAGATGAGGCTGGAAATGCGGTAACAGTCAATGGATTACGCTATAGCGAGATGTTATCCACTAAATTTTGGCCTATTATTGATGACATGGATATCACTGAAATGAGGTTTCAACAGGACGTTGCCACATGTCACACAGCCAATGAAACGATCAATTTATTGCAAACCAAATTTCCCGATCGCATAATTTTACGAAATTCAGCTGTTAAGTGGCCAGCCAGATCGTATGATTTAACACCATTTATTTATTCCGTGATGTCATTAACGAAATAGACCCTCCATTTTGCCAAAAAGTGATTAAAAATTTTGATGAAAGAATCAACATCTGTCAGCATGGTCGTGGTGGACATTTGCCAGATATCATTTTTCATTCATAATTGCCAAATTTTCTCTTTGTAATACAATAATTTTTTTATTTTTATTTTTTTTTTTGTTTTAGATAACAAAGTTCTTGTTAAGAAACTCGATATTTTAGTACTATATGACGGCAGCAGCATCCCGAACTTTGAAGCCTGTCTTTATCAATTTTTATTGATTTGAAAAGACAAAAATCAAAAACAATATTTTTTTGAATATCCAACTTACGGACCAAATAAAGTAATCATTTTGGAACTCAGGCAACTGCTTTGAAGCCAGTCTTTATCAATTTTTATTGATTTGAAAAGACAAAAATCAAATACAATATTTTTTTGAATATCTAACTAACGGACCAAATAAAGTAATCATTTTGGAACTCAGGCAACTACTCTTACTCTAATGCCAGTATCCTCACGATGTTTTCCTTCATCGTTTTGATAACGTAGGTAGTGATAATGAATATTACAGAAAGTAGTGTGCTTGCCTAGTAACTAACCCATGATTCGTAGCACCAAAGGTATTCCCATTTGAGCACCAATTAATATAGTAGCTTGATTCTCAATGGCGAACAATAAAAAATATACATCTTTGTTCCCGTTTGAGCAACTGCAGTGCCGTAGCTTCTAGTGATGGGATTTATAATAAAAGATATATTATCGAGAAAAATTGGCAGTACTTTTATTATAATGTTAACTTTAGGAAACTAAGTAATTATTGTTAATATCACAATCAACCTTATATTATTTTCTAGGTTCGTCCCTTACTAAAGACGAATAAAAGAAATCATATTCCTCAGTCTGAGTTCTCTGGTGATCATTGAAATTTTAGAAAACGATTTAATTATTTTTTAACATAGTACTACTACTAACTGATATAGAGTTCATATTTTGCGTTTCTAAAATAATTTAAAAAATACTTGTATAATTTAATAAACAAGTATTATGAAAAAATATTTAACTAAAAATAATAAGCATAAAGACTACTGGAGCGTAGAGACTGTTGTTACGAGGAATTCGACTTCTTAATAATATTAATACAGAGTTCATATTTTTCCAAAACGACTAAAAACTTTACTTGTGTAAGTTTTAATAAGAAGTTTTATTTAATTAATACCAATAAGCATAAAGGCTCTATACTGTTGTACGAGGAATGTAATTTCTGTTATTCGTCTTAAATAAGCGAAGAATCTAGACAATAATGGAAGGTTGATTGTTGTTGTTGATTTAATAATAATTACTTAGTTGCCTTAAGCTAACGTGATAATAAAAGTACTGCCAATTTTCTCAATATCTTTTTATTATACACCCCATCACTAGAAGCTATTCCGCCGTAGGTGCTCAAACGGGAATAAAGTTGAATATTTTTTATTGTTCCCCATTGAGCACCAAGATACTATATTGATTGGTGCTCAAATGGAAATACCATTGGTTCTCAATGCAAAGATGCTCAAAAATAGGTGCTCAAATGGGATTATACTTTCTAATGCTTTACATACGCAATACTGCTCTAGCGTCGCCCAAAAATCAGGCTTCCCGAATTCAGCAGCAGTATGAGTATTGCAAATATTTGTACGTTCTATCCAAATAGTGTTCTATGAAGGTGATAATATGGACTCAATTATCCTAATATCCAACATCCTCCAATAGGTTAGAGACGACTCTGATTGTATATACGTTCCCCGAATACCCAGTCATACTGTTAATGTTTACAGATTGTAACATAATATTATTATTTGACTATCCGCAATGCCACTCACAGACGAGTTACCTTTTTTGTTAACACACTCGATTAAACATAAAATGAAAACCTAATTTAATTTTAACATGATATGGGAACCTTTTTATCGCATGTTTGCATAAAATTGTTATGGAAATAGGGACTGGAATTTACATACATACATTTTTTGTGTATAAAAATCCTACAAGGTCAATTTCAGTAATTGTTATTCATCGGTTAGAGTATACCCATAAAAACAATATTTAAACTTGAACAAGTAATTATAAAAAAGGGTACAGGATATTTTTTTATTGGGCAATATAAAATTCATCAACTGCGTTGTCATTGGGAAAAATGCCTACAATACTGGCAGTATAGCCACGTTGTAAATGTATAAAGGAGTACCAAACATTGTTCGTATATCTTTAAAGGAAGAGAAAACACTTATGAAAACGTTTTATTTTTGCCATTCATAACGAGTAGGCAGCAAGTCTGGTACTCTTATAAAGAAGTTACATGGGTATACTTTACGTGATACCTAGTAAGTAGGTTGTTAGATAGGCAATTAATACCTGAATATAGAATTCAGGTGCAAAAGGTAAAAGTCTGGAAATCAACCTCAACAGAGAATAAATTAATAGTTTAAAAAACACTAGAAAAACATGCTTTTATAAAAGCACGTAAAAAAAATGTTAAAAAACCGATAACGGATTTTCTTTAGGTTTGTTATAACCTTGAAACCTGATTGTGTTCAAAGTCCATTACATGGCCTTTCTCACAAGTGCAAACACGACTATGATACGATATTCCATCATGGAATGCCAGTGCCTATCTTCTGGCTTCATCATCAGACCTTGAAACCTAATCATGTTCAAAGTTCATTACAAGACTTTTCTAAGAAATCCAAAACAGCTATGATACAGTTTTCCATCATGAAGTTCCAGTTCGTATCTTCCGGCTCCATCATCAGATCAGTTCGACAGTACCATATTATTGTATTGTCATCAGAACTACATACAGCTGCCAATTTTCATTACGCTATGACCCTTGGAAGATGGTTAAATTAGTTACCTTAGATTCCATTACATAGTTAGTTACATACAGGTCGACCTAATAAAAGATAACGTGTTAAAGATAATGTTAAAAAGATAGACTGGTGATGACATTCTATATTTGTTACGTTGAATAAGTATCTAATTCTACCAAGTCCGTTCCATCATCGGACTATAAGACGAATTGCGTTGCGCCATCGTTACATGGTGGTCATCCAACCCATACGCAAAAAATATTTGCGGAATAGTTTCATTGTGCGAAAAGCTACAAAGTGGAATTACCTGCCGGAAACTTACTCGCTATAACTAACAAACTTTAACTACTAGGTTACTTCTAGATAAGCGTGCTCCATCTTCGACCACATTATCGTTTACCATCAGGTGAGATGAAGGTCAAACTCTACTTATTTTATTTTGTTAATCATTGTAGGAACAAGACATGTTACTCGTCCCGTTTCTTATACACTTTTAGAAAAAACCTTGAGGCTAATTATGAATACCTTAACTTACCTCAAACTGGATTGACCTATCAATCCATTTTTTTTTTAAATTGATAGAACTTGGAATCGCTTTATCAACTTTATCTTTTTCCAATTGTCTGGGTCCTAGCAGTCACGCAGCGCCTCGCTTCCGTGCACTTCATTACGATAAAGTCCTTTTTTACAGTCTGGTAAAAATAGTAGCCTATAACCTTCCTCTAGCTTCAAACTAAGGACTTGCATACCAAATTTCATCCAAATCTACTTAGTACTTTCGAAGATTAGCGCATTCAAATAAACAAACAAACTTTTCCGCTTTATAATATTAGTATTGATGAGCCCTAGCTGCCTGAAATTATGTGATAAATAAATAAATATCGCGTAATAAATAAATACACCCTTCTCAATACATGTCCATACCACGATAGGTTACGACTTTTCATTTTTTCTGTTATGGACGCCGCTTTCAAACTCTAGTGACGCAGTATCAATATTTCCTTTAACTTAACAATATCGAAAATTGTTAATAGTTCCCAACAACAAAAAATCTTTTACGTTTGGTACCCTAAAGTCTCTTTAACAAAATTGAAGTACCTATTAAAGCCATTATTGAATCAGGAATGCCGAACATCGCCGGTAATTAGGTGACAAAGTGCGAACACACTTTTAACGGCTACCCTCATCTCCATAATGTTTTACATTTTAGCAGCAATATTGTGAGCTGTGGTTGAATTAATTGACATTCATTAAATGAATAGATGCTTTTTGCTCTTGTTTTTTAGATTATTGGAAGGATAACAATTTGCTTTCATCGACCAATGAATGTGCTAAAATTTGTCTGTGTGATGTTAAAATATATTAAAATATCAAATTACTAAATCAATTTTACTATATATTTTGATTCAGTGAACGCAATTTAATTGAATACCTACCTTTACCTCTGTTTTAGGTACTAATATCTACCCTTATCTAATAACTTACTAAAATCTACGCTTTGACAAACTTTAGCCGAAATTCCGTTAAACAGTAAGCACACACAGGCCAAAGTGACACAGAATAAACTTTATATTATAGAATCCAATTTCATCTACAAAAAATTGGAAAGGTTACCCAATTTTATCGTCTGAAGGATACGAAGGCAAATAGTAAGCAATTTGTAAAGATAGTAATTTTGTGGAATATGTAAGAGCTCGTTACATACTTTGAACTATGTATCTAAACGAATATAGAGCATTATACCTAATAGCTGTTCGGGAAAGCCGATTACTAAAATGATATGGGTAGTTATACCCAGTTATTGACTTTATGTATCTTTTAAGTGTTTTTTTTTTTTTAACTTGGTAAAATCATCAAATAAGTCCTCCCATCCCGGGCAGGGCCAGAGGGACTGTCAGACTTGTACTGACTAAAATCCACGGTGTTCCTTCAATAGCCCTTTACGTTCCGGGGTCACGGTAATGGGATAAGTCCCACGACCCCGGCAGGCTTCGGCCCTCTACAGGGGGGGGCCTCGTCATATTGCTGACGCTCTTTGAGGCGCGCGTGCAACACAACGCGCCGTCGACCCGGGCATGGTCCATGGTCGGACAGCGAGTTGGCCAATCTTTTAAGGTCAATGTTAAAAGTTAAGCTACGATTGTCGGGGTCATTCCGTGGATAGGTGATCATATTAAAATATCAAGACTCCTCCTTGCCTCAAAATTTAGAATTAGAATACAATATTTATTTAATTCAACTAAATTACATGACATAGTGATGACGGCGATAAGGGTGTGTTTTGCTTGTGGTGGTTTAGACACAGAAAAACGACGTGTGGATAGTTTGAACGTTCATTCTTGACTAGATTTTGAATCGTTAGTTGACTGTAATAACAAACCATAGGCCTAGCTGCGGTGTTTGTATGCGCTTAAACACATAGTCTATTATGAAACAACATTTTTGAACGTATGTATGTAAACTAAACTAGTTGAACACTGGTACCCAAAGTAAGATTTAACTTGTGTTTTAGGTACCAGAGCTCTCGCATTTTAACAGGACATCAACTTAAGTCTATAAAATTAGGTTGTGTGAGTTACATAACAAAAAAAAATCATTGTTTTAAACAGTAGTAGAAAAAAAAGAAAGCGTTAATATAAACTTATTTAAAAAAAGAAAAAAGGAACAATAACAAGAGTGATTAATCTATGTATTACCCTGGGGCCGTGGGGTCCGAGTGCTCACAAATTATTTAAAGATTTATCCAGACGCCTAGTTGACACTTCGCGTGACCCAAGAGCTGGCTTTTACCTTGGACAGAGGTTAAGCATTGCCATACAACGTGGCAATGCCGCCAGTCTTTTGGGCACATTACCAGTGGACAGCGATGCGCACGAATTTCTGGATGCCATATTTTAGTTTATTTTTAGATGCATTGTAGTTTAGGGTTTTTATTTGAGTGTTTAAGTGTCAAAGTGTTAAAAACTAATAAATTTTCTTGTATCAAAAAAACTATCAGTAAAAAGAGTATTCTAGCGCTATAGTGGTGTGTATAAAAGTAGTTGAGTATGGAACGCGAAGGGTGAAAAGTGTAGATAACAATATGATGTGTAGGTAAATGTACGTTAAGCTGTTGGCCCTGGCTGTCATTGGTGCATCTTTGACAGTCGTCCTGGGAAGTCAAAAGCTAGAAACTCTGACACAAGTGTTACTACTACCGTGTTACCTAACTACTTGGCTGTGGAAGTCAAGTCGATACAGTTTCCCTGGGTAGAGGGAAATGTAAGGTTGCAATAACTAATTAGGAGGAAGCACATTTTAATGGGGAATATGACAACGCAAAGAAATCAAAGTGAGGAAAAAGAACAGGATTTATAAAATAAATTATAAAATTTGCTGGAGACACGGCACCCTCAGAGCACAGGAGATGACGGAGATTGCGAGTCGATGATAAACGGTGCGGATGATTATAGCAGAACGAAGAGGTGGCTGCAGGACGGCTGGCCTTCAGTTGGATGGCCTCAGTTTCCTTTTTCCTTCCTTCCGGCCGTAGTAGGGGGACGGGGGATAATCAGGCTCCGTAGATGCAGCAGTCGGATGGTGATGGTGGAAGGTTCGGAGGATGTCAGGATGTCTGGAGATCCAGGCCACGGATCGTGTATTAAGAGAGGACCATTTCACTCCGATGGCACTTATCCGTTTTCTTCGGAGACTTCTGGTCTGTTCAAGTTCTAGGCGTAGACTGTCCCGCCCCAGTCATCTCTCTCATTAAATCGACTTTTACGCATTTGAATGAGGTTCTAGAATGAAAAAATATTTAACAAAAAATAGAACCAACTTCCATATCAAAACACTACAAAGCCAAAAATAACTTTAATTTCTGTAGTCGGTGTTATTGGTTTTGTATTTTCTTTTTTTTTCACACCGCCTTCCGAAATTAAAGTTATTTTTGGCTTTGTAGTGTTTTGATATAGAAGTCGGTTCTATTTTTTTTTTTAAATTTTTTCACGCTTTTTATTGGGTCGGTTTGTCTAGTTACAAAGCCATAACGTCAACAACTTATCACCTTTTACAAAATATTGCTTTACCCGATGCACAGCCGTTAATTTTTGAGGAGTTCTCCTGGTACTTGACCATCAGCTCTACATCACCATACTCGTATGTACTGCGACGAGCATAAAGTGTTTAACAACCGTACTCAAGTAATCGAATCGCAATCCACGAAATACTTATTATTGAGTAGTTTCAGTGGCCATCTGTGGTCTTCATCATCAGTTCAACTTCCCCAAATGGTACTTTTCGAAAGCCACTGCTCAAGGTACTATAAGAAATACCCAAAACGCTATAGGTTTGCCTATAATATTTGAAGAGTTCCCTCGATTTCCCCAGGATTCCATCATCAGATCCTGATTTTGTAACAATAGTACCAACTTGAAAGTATACCCATTCAAACGCAAAAAGAATTTTTCAAATCGGTTCAGCCGTCTCCGAGTTATGAGGTAACATACATTTAAAAAAAAGTTCAAGACGAATTGAGAACCTCCTTTTTTTGAAGTCGGCTAAAAAGAGAAATAAAAGTAATTTATCACGAGGTACAATATCGGTTACATATGCGACCTAACCTAGCTCCAGCAATGAATTAAGAAGAAAACTAATCCCACTAGTCCTGTCACTAATGACTTTACAGAAACGTAAACAAACAAAGTATTGTATAAAAAATAGCTTAATATCAGCATATTATGAAATTCTAAACCAATAATGATGTTATAACGTAAGAACTAAAGCCCTATAAAAAGGAAACATTACAAAGACTTTTACTCAGCTGCTTCATGTTAGATTGAAAGCCTACCGCAACATAGTTTGGAAAACAATCACTCTTCGAGACATTTTTTTAAAGTTTTGTGTGAATACCACACAACACAATTATTTTGAAGTCACAGACACACACCAAAATTTTATTTATAAATAATATCAAGTTCGGCATTGGCAGTAATCCGGTTAAGTATCTAGTTAACAATAATGTCTTAGTACAAAAGGAGGCTTTATTCAACAAGTAAATTATATATTGTCTAAATACGTCATTTTCCCCAAAAGACGTCACCCATTTTGTCTTATCCCTAATTAAAATCTCGGGGTAAACAACAATAAACCCGAACGACAATAGTCAGACTTGACCTATTTTTCGTATAAGAGAGATCTCTTGTACCAAAAATAGGTTAAAATACTACTTTTTTATTGATAATAGGTTCACGATTGACCACCATCTCACCGGATGGTAAATGATGATGAGGTCGAAGATGGAGCACGCTTACCTAGAATTAACCTATTCACTTTTTTACTTAAAGACCCCTAGGTTATAGCTGTCAGGAAACAGAGACTCCGGCAAGGAATTCGGCTCCTTAGCCGTACGCACAATGAAAGTATTCCCAAAAAGTTTTGTGCGTATGGGTGGGATGTCCACCATATGACGAAAGTGCATCGCCGATTGTCTTGTAATCCGCCGTTTGTCTTAGCCTTTTCTTAAAAAAGTCGAGGTCACCTTCCAGTCTAACTGTATGAAGCTGTGAGATTCTGGATGAGCTGTTTTACGTGGAAAAATTGCTTATCTGATCATCACAACCCAGTACACCAACACAATAACCCTTGGCAAGAGTAGTATCAGATTTTCTGCCTTCTGACTAACCGTATTGCATCACTAAAAAGAAAAGATTGAAATGTATCTTTCGAACCTAGGGATATGTATCACACTTTTATATCCATCCATATGTATCAGTAGCTCAAACTCGCGCACGCGACGCGCTGCTCAGCGTGGCTTGCTTCGCTCAACTCGATCCAATGAATCTTTATGAGCGATAGATATGTATATCTGTTTGCACTTTGCTCGGTCGTTACATTAGGTATCTTTCTCATTTATTGGGCTGCTGTTTCTTTCTAGGTATCTATTTTCATTGATAAATATTAAATAGGTTTTTAAAAATAATATTTTTTTAAGACGCCGTGAGAGAATGAGTTGTAAAGATACGTTCGGATGTGAACGGATATAAAGAGTGATTGATGGAAACGGTTGATTCATATCTTTTTATTTATTTCTCCTGAGTTACCCAGCTCTAGTAATGACTGACAAAGATGTAGGAATAACGCCTTGAACCGACAACTTAAAGTGCTATCCTAGGCATGGAGGAATTTCAATATATAGTCGTTAAACTTCTAAGTTGACTTATACGTTATCTGACAAATGCTTGCACTGTCTGGACGGTCCACCTTTCAGGTGCATCAAGGTGTTCCTCAAAAGATTGCCTCAGATATTAACCTACAAGGTCCTTGTTATGATTTGACTTGTACAGATTGTACCTATGGACTTCAAAAGAGACTTTGACCTTTGAGTTTGTCAGATAGGAAAGCCTATCTGACCTGTTTAAATTCACGGAATGACGTGAAGAAGGGTTTTTTTTTTCCAGAATAGAAATCTCTGACTACTGTTTTTTTCTGTAGACTCTGTGTTTCCTGATCGCTATAACCTGGGAGTCCTTTAAGTTAAGAGTGAATAGGTTCCTTCTAGGCAAACGTGCTCCATCTTCGACCACATCATCGCTTACCATCAGGTGAGATGGTGGTCAAACGCGAGCCTATTCCGAATTAAAAAAAAATGTTGCTTGAAACTTGCGTGGGGCTGTTATTATTTAGCAACAAGCACGTCCTAATTTTGGATCAAAAGATATAAGAGTGAAAAAATATGAACTAAAACATGGGCAATTTTCGAATAAAACGTGTGTACGCACGATTTGCGATCAAGTAGAGATAGAAGTTTCTTTTATTGCCCAAATTATTGGGCTTTGAAAGTCATTTAATGTTCGCAAAAGCTATTTTCTTTTACCTGGTTATATTGTAAGTTATCGTTATCTGTTTAGTATGTGTAGAACAGTAAAGTATTTTCTTAAGTTTCGATTTTACCTTTTAGATTCTATGCGTAAATAAGTGTCTTTGTAACTACTTAAAGAGTCACGTTCTATAGCGAACCGATTACCTCTCGGTTTGCTATAGAACGTGACTCTCTAAGTTTAATTCCACTCCATGTATGATAATTGTTTTAATAAACGTAAATTATATCTTCGAGAGTCTCCAATTCAATGTGTTTTTTGTCGTTCAACTATTTTGTTTTTTAATAATAATTATAAACTTCACGAAATGTGTGCGATGGAATTACACAATCTAATTCCGCCAAGCCCGTTCCATCATCGGACTACAAGACAAACGGCGATGCGCCATCGTTACATGGTGGACATCCCACCCATACGCACGAAACGTTTTGGGAATACTGTCATTGTGCGTACTGCTAAGAAGTGGAATTCCCTGCCCGAGACTGAGTTTCCTGATCGCTATAACCTGGGAGTCTTTAAGTCAAGAGTGAATAGGTTACTTCTAGGCAAGCATGCTCCATCTTCGACCACATCATCACTTACTATCAGGTGAGATGGTGGTCTAACGCGAGCCTATCTATACTTATAATAAATCTGTAGAGAGGTCAATTCTGTACATGAAATATATTTAAAAAATAACTATCAGGGGGTGATTAGGGATCGATACTGATGCCAAAAATGCAATCAGTAAAATTATTGTCTGTCTGTCTGTCTGTCTGTCTGTCTGTCTGTATAACCGTTATAGAAACAAAAACTACTCGACGGATTTTAATGAAACTTGGCACAATTATTTTTCATACTCCTGAGCAGGTTATAGTATACTTTTCATCACGCTACAATCAATAGAAGTAGAGCAGTGAAGGGAAATGTTGGGAAAACGGGAGAAGTTACTCCACTTTTTAAGCTTCCGTCGCGTGTGCAACCTTAATGGTTAAAGCTACATAGAAATCATTTATGACGGAAATGTTCTCCTTAAAATTATATAAAAAAATATCCCACGACAGCATATATCTATCTTTTATGGTTAACTCACAATAAGACGTGTAAATCCCGATAGCTTAGCAGTTCGAAGCTTTCTGATAATAATCAGAAAGCTTCGAACTGCTAAGCTATCGGGATCTTTTAAATTTCGGAGCAGAATAATAATTCTGCTCCGAAATTTAAAAGAATCACAACTTTGCAATGGAATTCGGCTAAAAGTAACCCCGTTGCAACAAAATATAATCGAGGCTCAAATTTTAACAGGTTGCGGTGCAGGAGAAACCGTCTTTATTCCCAGAATTCCCATAATACCAAATAATTTTCCATTCCAATTTAAAAGAACGCGATTCCCAGTATCGGTGTGTTATGCAATGACAATTAATAAGGCTCAAGGGCAGACTTTTCGTGTTGCTGGAGTAGATCTCGGTGTCAGTTGTTTCTCGCATGGTCAGTTGTACGTCGCTCTTTCCCGGGTTAGCAGTTCTAGAAATCTTTATGTTCACGTGCCGGACGGGTCAACTTTCAACATAGTTTACCCGGAAGCTTTGCGCTGAAGTATTTTCGTTCTATAGGTACTTACGCCTCATGTGAACGTGATCTAAACAATATTACCAATACATTAACTTAATAACACACAAGGAGTTACACGCTGACGGAGTCGCGGGCACAGCTATTAACAATAATATTGTGCGGTTCGGTATTGCGATATTTTTCAACAGTATTATAGATTGACATATTATATTTCCCTACTAAATTACGAAAGTTAATCTGTCTGTTACATCAAAATCACTGAACCGTGAGGAAGGACATAGGCTACTTTTTTTTACGGAATACGACGGAAACGTGGACGAAGTCGCGGGCAACAGCTATCTATGCTAATAATATAATTTAATTAAGTAATTTATTTGTCTCAGACCATTGATCCATAGAGTGTTAGTAAAAAACTTAACCTATTGTTAGTACAATAAATTAAAACATACCATCAATTTAATTGGCGACATGCACGCCTGTGCGCACATGCCTACGCCTTATTGCGCACTTTAAAAAACGATTACTTTGCTTTTAGTTTCATTATACCTCAAGCCATGAGCCTCCGCATAACTCTCACAGACGGCCAACAATTTCCTTAAGCCACAGATTGATGGACTGAGCAACACCATGTCATCAGCATAACTTATGTTGTTGATCATTCTTTCATCAATAGAGCATCCGACCATGGTGCCGCTCAACTCACCAACCAGCCGATCCATATATAGGTTAAAAAGACTGGGTGAAGTTAACCCTCCCTGCCTTATGCCACAATCTAGCCTGTAAAACTCAGAATGAGCATCAGCCCACCTGAAATAATTCTTTTGATTTTTATACCAATATTGAAATATGTTAATGAACTCTGCAGGTAGCTCGGTATCATCCGATAATTTCTACCACAAAATGTCATAGTTTACCAGGTCAAAAGCTTTTGACAGGTCCAGAAAGCAGCCATACACTGGTGTCTTCCGGTCAGTGTAGTACTGCACAGTCTGTTTGAGGCACAGGATTGCACTTTCAGTAGACAAACCGGCTCTAAGTCCAAACTGCGCGTCATGTAATTGAAGGCTGAAGAGTTTGTTTGTTTGTTTGAACGCGATAATCTCAGGAACTACTGGTTCGAATTGAAAAAATATATTTTAATTAAATAGTCAATTTATAGAGAAAGGCTATAGGCTATATATCATTACGCTAAGGCTCATAGGAGCGGAGCGCCAATGAAGAATGCTTCAAAATCGGGGTTAAATTTAACGTTAGCCCAAAGTAACTATTCCATGCGGACGAAGTCGCGGGCAAAAGCTAGTTATCAATAAAAAAATATTGCTTGTTGCTAAGATTTTGTAGAGCTCGTATAAGCCCATTAATGACAGTCGCATGGGTCGGACCTTCTAAGTTAAGCAACGCTTGCCAAGGTCAGTCCGCGAATGGGTGACTATTTAAAAAATCTAGATCCCTCCGTGCCTCAGAAAACACTAGCATGTTTCCAAGCATTTCCATGGGTTCCGACTGTCATTGATACATCTTGATATGACAGTCGTTATGAGGAGTCAAAAGCCAAAAATTCTAACACTAGTCTTGTCAAGGAGTATCGTGCTACCCAGTAACTGGGTTATGGAGGACAAATAGGCAGCCGCTCCATGTAAAACGCTAATACGCAACTGCATCCAGTAAGATTGGAAATCAACCCCAACATAACTAGGAAAATGCTAAGCAGATGATGATTCAGTAGCAGTAGGCTAGTGGGATTCGATCTCACTATACAACGTGTAACGGAAATCCCATATCTACCCAAAAGGACTGAAGACAACATCTGGTATGGAGTCTCTATGCAAAGTTTCAGCTCAAAATAACTGACTCACAGAATTGACCCCTAATTATTGGTGTCATATGTTTCTTGACTGCCAGTAATAACAAACGTGTCACAGCACTATGAGGGTCATCACTTTCCACGTCACTTGCCAATAAAACGATAATTCTCTTCGTTCTTCTTAATTTGAAAAATTCGGCCTCTGGTATCAATGTATTGAAATTTCTAATATGTTCCACACATGTAGACATAGGATTAGAAAAGCCTTGCCATATCATTTGTTATCATCCAAAGAAGCCGTGCACTGGGTATGTATATACCCTTTAAATTACACGTTGTTACATACAAAAAGTCCTGTATGGAGTATTGCAGTCACTTGTGGGATGGCTCAGCCAAATACCAGCTAGCTGCACTTGACTCGATCGAACGCAGAGCTAAAAGGCTCATAGGTGACGAGGTTCTGGCAGGTAAGCTTTACAGCCTTTCCTGTCTATCTTCTACAGATTGTACTTCGGAGTGTGCGCAGGAGCTCCACGACCTGATCCCTTCATCCTCCTTTTACTACTGGTCAACCAGACGTACCGCAGGATACCATCCACACTTGGTCGATATACCGTCTTGTCGTACTAAGCGCTTTTCTTCAACATTCATTGTGCGCACAGCCAAGGTGTGGAACTCTCTGCCGGCTTCTGTGTTCCCTGCCACATATGATCCGTCAGCCTTTAAAGCAAGAGTGAATAGGCATTTGCTGTGCTCGCTCGTTCGATCGTAGACCTCATCTTACACTTACCATCAGGTGTGATCGAGGTCAAGAGCGGGCTCATTCGTAATAAAATAAAAAGTAAACCATGCCATAAGTCACCACTGATCACATCCTTCCTTACTAAATACTTGTCATGTAAATGATATTCAGAATCTGTATAAAACCTCCTTGAAGGTCTTCAAAACAATTATATTGGAGTCTCAAAGAAACAAAACCGAAAATGATAATTATGTTAAATAAGATAATATAGAATAAGAAATGTATTGCTTTTTAATGCATTAGAATTTAATACGTAATGGCAAGCTTATTCAAATCTTTATAATTTAATTTTAATAATAATTTAATTTCAATCGACTTAATTTAATTTTGTAATAATATTTTTGTTTTTTAATGTTATTAATTATGTTGATTGCTGGTTTTCCTGTAATTGGCGACTGTATAAGACTAAGGCTGTTTGTTACTTATACCCACGAAATGCTATATACAGAAGCTGTTGGACGACCTTTTTTTTTTTTAACGTGGTAAAATTATCAAATAAGTCCTCCCACCCCGGGCAGGGTGGGAGGGACTGTCAGACTTTTACTGACTAAAATCCACGGTGTTCCTTCAATAGCTCTTTACGTACCGGGGTCGAGTTCGGACACCTACCCGAAATAGATACGACACACCTATAAGCAAGAGTGATCATCAAAATACTAATAAGGGATTGGTCATGTGATATTTTGACGACATTAGTCCATCCTATACATTTGTTGTTACAAAAATCGCCTTTCCCAAAACAGTTTGACTTATATTCACGCGCCAATAAAAAAGAATTATGTCTTTTAATTTATCAAAATAATGGCGATGGATGACATCGTTATAGCCTTTTTTTTTTTTTTTTTTTTTTTTCTTTTTTTTTTTAACGTGGTAAAATCATCAAATAAGTCCTCCCACCCCGGGCAGGGTGGGAGGGACTGTCAGACTTTTACTGACTAAAATCCACGGTGTTCCTTCAATAACCCTTTACGTACCGGGGTCACGGTAATGGGATAAATCCCACGACCCCGGCAGGCTTCGGCCCTCTGAGGGGGCCTCGTCATGTTGCTGACGCTCTTTGAGGCGCGCGTGGAACACAACGCGCCGTCGACCCGGGCATGGTCCATGGTCGGACAGCGAGTTGCCCTTTACTCGCTGTCCGCATGCCCGACGCCGTGGGCGTCTACCACTGCGGCTGGGCTGGAGGGAGGACGCCATCCTCTCCCTCACGCGGCCCGCCTCCTCCTTCGGAAGCATGACTGCTTCGCAGAAGGAGGCGACCGCTTCCCACTCCCTCTCGCCCCGCAGCATGGCCTCAACCAATGCCGGGCGCGAGAGGTCTCCGCCTATCGCCGCCGTGAGGACACGTCGCACTGTGGAAAATCGTAGAACAACTGCTGATTAAAAATGGTTTTTGTCAATGTCGCTACTGCCATGCTTTTTTTATTTTAATCAATAGTTTAAGGACCAAACTAGACTATAATATCAAAAAATTATACATATTATATGAAATGATTTTTTTACAACACCACAAACTTTATAGTTTTGACGGACGTCCATGTTAAGCCCGTTCACTTCATCACTGTCAAATTGATTTTATTGTTATACGTTACAGGAAAAGGTATAATGTATTATATATTTCTGGAAACCTCGTCTTTTGAAGAATATGAAACAACTAATATATATTTAATATTATGTTAACATTTACCTTAAAATAATTGCAAAATAATAATTGGTGAAAAAAAAGTTTTTTTAAAGTTCATCGAGACATCGAGGAGTGGCTAGATCGGCGTCACGGCGTCCTGACCTACCGCATGACGCAGGTCCTCACCGGACACGGAAGTTTCGGGAGGTACCTGTGTCTGATGGGAAAGGATGAAACGTCTGGGTGTCACCACTGCGAGGGTCGCCCTGAGGACACCGTAGAGCACACGGTGCAAGACTGCCCCGCCTGGGCAGAGCACCGACGTGTCCTCACGGCGGCGATAGGCGGAGACCTCTCGCGCCCGGCATTGGTCGAGGCCATGCTGCGGGGCGAGAGGGAGTGGGAAGCGGTCGCCTCCTTCTGCGAAGCAGTCATGCTTCCGAAGGAGGAGGCGGGCCGCGAGAGGGAGAGGATGGCGTCCTCCCTCCAGCCCAGCCGCAGTGGTAGACGCCCACGGCGTCGGACGTCGGCCGACGATCTCCGGCCACCGTAGGCGCGGGCATGCGGACAGCGAGTAAAGGGCAACTCGCTGTCCATACCATGCCCGGGTCGACGGCGCGTCGTGTTCCACGCGCGCCTCAAAGAGCGTCAGCAACATGACGAGGCCCCCTCTGCAGAGGGCCGAAGCCTGCCGGGGTCGTGGGACTCATCCCGTTACCGTGGCCCCGGTATGTAAAGGGTTATTGAAGGAACACCGTGGATTTTAGTCAGTAAAAGTCTGACAGTCCCTCCCACCCTGCCCGGAGTGGGAGGACTTATTTGATAATTTTACCACGTTAAAAAAAAAAAAAAGCTATCCATAAGCATAACTAAATAAAAAAAAGCTGCGGAAATTTGCGGTTTTCGGAGTAATTAGTAAAAATGTGATAAAAGTCAGAAAACGGAAAACCGCTCGCTATCTATTGCGGTTTGAAATGTTGGTGTTTACATCAATAGTTTGCGATAAGTTTTGTAATTTATCATTGATATTAGGGCGTTTATCTTTTTTTGCACTCATTTTGCGTGTGAAAATATTAATCAACAAGATGCACACTACCCTCATATTTCATATAGTATATAAACTGTTGTTTCATTTCATTGTAAATAACAGAATAGTGGTGAATTAACATAAGTGTAATTGTTACGAATACAATATAACTAACTACGTGTTTTGTTGACTCTTCAAAATGTCTACTTTCAAGTGTTCTAAACGTGAAATAATACTTTCGTATATCGAAGGAGGAAAATCATTAGAGGCATTATCAACAGTTTTAAAAGAAAATTATCATATATCTGAAGACAACTTATGTTTCATCCTCAGTGATTTTCAAAGACATATTATTCCCGCTTTTAATAAATGATGGACAGAAGCTTCACGGAAAAAGGATAGTTTTTTAATGAAAAACAGTAATTGGTTAGAATCAGAATATTCAGTAACTTTACCGAACACTGAAGACGTTACAACCGTCTCCACACCATCTACTTCTTCTGGAAAACGTGGGAGACCGTGCGTATCTTATCCAGACTTGTCAGAATCCAGTAAAAGAAGAAAAAATACAATGTTACAAAATGAATATGGATTTGAACACGTCTATAATGCATATCTTCAAGGGTTACGTTCGATAGGAGAAGGAACAGAAGCTAAACTTGTGGAAACATTAAGGTTTGCTGAAACTGAAAATAAGACCTTATGAGTGCTTTTTGCGGCCTACCCAAAGGTCCTTACCTTGGTATTGTTCGTCAAATCGTTAAGCTCCTTGTTCTAAGTTGAGCTATACGTCATTTGACAAATGCTTGCACTGTATGGACAGACCCACTCAAATCTGTGAGCATCTTTCTTCAAAAGACCGCCTCAGACTGAAACCTACAAGGTTCCCATATAATTAAATCAATGTAGATTGTATGGACTTTAAAAGAGACGGACCCCTGAGTTTGTTTCGGTGTTTCTTCTCAGGGTAGTTAGTTAGGAAACACTGGCCTCATCTAGTTAATATTTACGGAAAAAAAATGACGTGTAAAAGTGTTATTTAATAACCAATTTGCAAAATAAAGATCATTTATCATTTATCATTATTCTCGATTCGCATAGAAGAAGCAAGGCAGACAAAAATGTTAACGGATGAAGAGGCATTGAGCGTATTTATTGACTTGGATTTAATGAAAGCACAGTATTTGTACTTGAGAAATTTAACGAACGAACGAAAATGTTTTGTGTTTCCACCATATTACAAAGTGCAAGAAGTTAAAACTACTTGCTATCCACCATCTTCAGCTATAGAAATTACAGACACAAGTGCAAAAATATTAAGACTTCAAGATTTATTAGATAGATAGATTCAGTGTATAGGAATGGATTGAATAACTTACTTCTATACAGTAAATGGGGCTGTGATGGCTCATCCGGTCAAAGCCAGTACAAACAGAAACTGCCTGAAGAGTCTGAACTAATTTCTGATGTAAATTTATTTATCACTTCTTTGGTGCCTATTAAGTTAATTAACGAGCTAACAGGTGATGTTGTCTGGCAAAATCCGGTACCGTCATCTGTTCGTTTTTGCCGGCATAGGCTAAAATTCTATTAATATAGATTAATAGAATTTTGCAAAGAAACTCCCGAGAAAACTAAAGCTGTTGTGGATGAAATAAAAGGTCAAATAAATTCTTTGGATCCATCATTAATTAACAAAGAAGGCGAGGGAGTGCAAGTGAAGCATGATCTCTTTCTTACAATGATAGATGGCAAAGTAGCTCAGGTATTAACAGATATGCCTTCGGGTTCCACATGTACAATATGTGGAGCTACTCCACGCCAAATGAACGATTTGACAAAAGTGACTGCTAGGCCTGAAAATGAAGATTCTTATCAATACGGACTGTCTACTTTGCACGCCTGGATTCGTTGTATGGAAATGATTTTACATATTTCCTATAATCTGTCTTTCCAAACATGGTCAGCCACAAGCGAAGAAAAGAAACGACTAAAGCAAGAGAAGAAAACCCTGGTACAAAGGCGTTTCCGTGAAGAGCTAGGATTAATCGTCGACAAACCAAGACAAGTAAGTGGTAATTCTAATGACGGTAATACTGCTAGAAGATTTTTTCACAATGCAAGCTGCTCTGCTGAAATTACAGGAGTGGATATAAATTTGATTAAACGACTTCACATAATCCTGCAAGCTCTTTCATCGGGTGTAATGATAAATGCTGAAAAATTTGGCAGTTATGCTCTGGAGACTGCCAGGATCTATGTGAGCAATTATGACTGGTACTACATGCCATCTTCAGTTCACAAAATTTTGATTCATGGAGAAAGTGTCATAAAGCATTTTGCAATACTTCCTATTGGTCAACTTTCGGAAGATGCACAAGAATCTCGTAATAAGGATTATAAAAAAATTCGTCTACATCATGCTAGAAAATGCTCAAGATCCGCTACAAACGAGGATGTATTTCATAGTCTTCATTATACTTCGGATCCTTACATAACCAGCATTAGAAAACCATATACTAAAAACGTGAAGGAACTTGATGAAGACACCTTAGATCTTTTGAAAGTGAACGAATTAATTTTAGATCCCGAAGTTCATCAAGTATAAATAACATAAAATTTAGTAAACATTACAATTAATTAATAATTAATCTGTGTTCGATTTTAACCTCAACATTTTTTTTAATGTTTTTATTATTTAAATTGATTTGTATTTTGATGTACTATATGATATTTGGTTTTTGTAAACATTAAAATAATAGTATTCATGGTTAAAAAATAAATATTGGACATTTTTGATAATTTTGAATTTGTTTTGTTTTTTAATGTATGGTTTCAAATCCAGTCATAAAAAATTACATTCCATTTGAAGCCATATACACTATTCTATATTTGTGCAAAATTTTAGAATATAATATTCAGAAATAAAAAAGTTATTGATTTTTAATCAGAAACAGACCTTTATTTTCCATAGTGCGTCGGTGCTCTGCCCAGGCGGGGCAGTCTTGCACCATGTGCTCTAAGGTGTCCTCAGGGCGACCTTTATATAAAAAAAAAAACTCTAGCATTATCAGTACGTGCCATTATTACCAAATTAGCTTAATATGTATTACATCATACATTACAGTCTGTAGGCCCCCGGTATGCACGGACGTGAAAGCATAGTTTGCTGATTACAATTCAAATGCATATGGATTAATCGAGTAAACCACACGGGTTTACCGCATCGTCAAAAGAGCATTACCCTGATTGGTTGGATCAGCGTGTTTGTAGGACGCATTACAATAATATTATGAATTAGTAAATGGTTAATATTTTGCTCATTTCACTCTGAAATTGTGACATAATTATATTTACTGCAAGAGTCCAGTCTTCGCTTCTGAGAACTAGGCTTTAGCAATCCACCATGATTTATCTATAAATCTACATAGATTAGGTAGGCATTAGCCAACGCGTGTGTATAGTTACTTTTACGATACTAAACACATGCAATCTTTCTGTCTATCAGTCTGTCTTATTTTAGTTTATCCGGGCAAATTTCTGGAAGGTCAAACCAAATCTAATGGAACTTTTACTGGATAATATGTGCTTAAAGATAGACAATTATTATAGACAATTTTTAATCCCAGAATTCTCACAGGATCGCAATTTACGCGAGAAAAAGGTAGTATCGACTCTCACACAAACAAAGTCGCGGGCGCTAGTTCACAACTGCCGGGGCTGTGGGAATGTTCTAACGAGATACCGCGGTCCCAGAATATAAGGGCATTGGAAGTAACAAAGTGGGTTTTTCGTCCTGTGAGACACCCTTCCGCTCCATCCAAAACAGAAAGTTATTAGATTAGAATGATGAAATTTTCAAACCGAAAACAAAAATGCTAGTGCACAATGTTTTTCCTGGACTTTATAACATAATTAATTAGTGTTTGGATTACAGCTACATTCAAACCTTTTGACTGAACTTTTTGTTGAGGAAATCTAGAATGAGATTATTCATAAAAAAATAAGTTGACAACATAAATCAGCTGCAAAGTATTCGCCTATCTTGGTATGAAGGAATGGAAGGCCAAAGAAAAGACGGATGGATTGTGTGAGTAATGACATGAAAGGTATAGGAGTTAATGATGTTATGACTGTCAGGGGAGAATGGAAGAAGAAAATGTGTTGATTCCAAGTAACTGGGAAAAGGGTAGGAAGATCCACATTAATTGTGCACACAGCCAAGCTGTGGAATTCTCTGCCGGCTTCTGTGTTCCCTGTCACTTATAACCTTTCAGCCTTTAAAGCACGAGTAAATAGGCATCTTGTGGGCTCGCTCGGCCCATCTTAGACCTCATCTATCGCTTACCATCAGGCGAGATCGAGGTCAAGAGTGGGCCCATCAGGAATAAGAAAAGAAGATGATGATGATAATAAATCAGCTTAGCAGTGAGCCCAAAGCAACTTAAATCTAGATCTATGTCTATTAAACAACAATAAAGAATCTCAAAATGTTAACATGATCATCCATCCTCGGACTGACTTCAGAAAGTATGGCTTAACCTTGAAAATTTCACTTTCAACCTTGAAAATTTCACTTTCAACCTTGAAAATTTCACTTTCAACCTTGAAAATTTCACTCGTTATTATTTAGTAACCAGCTTCTCCTGTCAGAATTAATAATAATACATTTATAAATTCTTTATTTATAGTATCATTGGAACTTAAAACGGGATATTTACCATGTGTATTTTTTGTTTTGAGTTTCCGATATTTCGGCACTGTTGCAAGCAGTTGCTTGCAACTTGATCACGGATGAACTGAGGTATCGGAAACTCAAAACAAAAAATACACTTGGTAAATATCCCGTTTTAAGTTCTAATGATACTGCTAGTGACCATATTAGCTTAATAGTAGATTATTAACCAAGGGCTGTATGACATCAATTGCATACGAGGTTTTTGGCGCCTGAGCGAAGCGAAGGCGCTAATTAACCCGAGTATGCAATTGATGCTTACGCCCGAGATAAATACTCTGCTTTACATATCGATTGTGAGGTAAGTAAACAACAAGACAGCAGGTTTCAATGAACATTTATTAAGAAGAAAAAAATGTGTATTTAATTAAAATTAATAGTAAAATTATTACAATTTGTAAGAGATATGGTCACGTTCTTTTTAGGTATATTTATAGTTTGAATATGAGTTTGTGATGATAAGACTTGAGTTTGAGTGACTTGAGGTTCTTGCATCGTAAATGGCGGCAGTTGACTGGTACTATTTTCTTCATTAAAAAATGGCTCAGATGATGTGCTTTGACGTGGTGATTTTAAGTTTATATTTTCTGTTATTTTAGAAGTAATTTTGCTTTTGTTTGCCATCGAATCTTCGATATAACCTTCGGCCACTTTGCTGGACTTCCAGCCGCCGTGCCTTTTTAACAGAGTGAGGTTGGCTCCCGAATCAGCCAATAGAGTCGCTGATGTTCTGCGAAAGCAATGCCCGGTGTATAACTCTACGTTACTCAGTTTTAAATATGTGGCTATTTGCTTTGGCATGCCTGTAAATTTGTTTTTTCCTATTACTTGTCTGTGGCATTTTCCTTTACTGTAATTAAGAAAAAAACGATTTGTATCCACGTTTTCAGGCCGAAGAGCTTGATATTTTTCAACATAATTTGCAAATTCTTCATGCACAACAAATGACCGGTCAATTTTAGTTTTCGTGTTAGGCAGTTTTATGAGTAGTAATTTGTTATGTTTTTCTACATTTTCTATTGTCAAGTTTGTCAATTCCACGGTTCTGCAGGCTCCCGATATCCCAAAAATTAGAACAACCTGTAAAAAAGACATAAGTTGTATTAAAGGCACCAAATTCGCATAGTATTTCTGTGAAATATTTTGGTAACTTATTAAAAAGGGCAAGTAAATACGTAGGTACCTTTATTGCTAAATAAATTTCATCCGGAGCTTCATTTAAGAATTTCTGTACTTCTTCTGCAGTAAATACCTTCGATTTCTTGCTTTTAAAGCCGTCAGACTGCCTTTTCAAGAAAGCAGTAAGTTTAGAAAAATCTTTCAAATTCACGTCATGTTTTGTCATCATTGTAGATTTTAGCATGGAATAAAAGCACCATAAACTGGAAGGTTGTAGCCTCTTAGATAATTCATCAAAATATGATATAAAAACACTTTCAGAAAGAGATTTCACTTTTTTTTCTGACCGCCATTTCATAAATTCGTCGTATGCCTTTACATATCTTTCTTTCGAGTTCGGCGGTAATATATTTTCGACAACTGTTTTTGCCCTTTCTTTAATAAAATCGGGCGTTAGATCTATGTCTTCGTCACTAGACATGTTTAAAACTTTTGAAAAAGAACTCAAACAAGAAAATTAATTATTTTCGCGATGCTTTCGCGCCTACTAATAGACTGCCTTTTTTTTTCACGCACGCAAGCGCGTCAAATCTTGCTGGCCAGTTTGATTTTTAAATCGATTCCATCTAACATACGATGTGGAAACAAATAGTTCCATATTTAAAATAAAATCTTTATAAAATAAATTGTCTAGATTCCGATTCGAGTAATTAATCGATACCGAGAAAAAAAAAATTAACTTTTTAAAAATATTCTTCGTGCAGTATGAGTATGACAGTTCTTTTTTCAAATTCCAAAACCTATGCTGTAATGATAGTCATACACCCCGGCATTCAGGGGTGTAAGGGTGTACTTACAGAGCAAGAGATATGTAAAATATTTATTTATATTATTTATTTATTATTACGTTACAAATAATATGAGACCCTGCCTCCAGAGCCAGATAGGCAAAACCTGTATTTCAGGACCCAGTGACTTCTAGGGAAAAAAATATATTTTATATGGTAAAAATTATAAAAAAAAAGAAAAAAAAACTGCAATAAAAACACAAATTCAAATTATAGACTTAATATATTAATTATAGTTAATTATAACTTATTACTAATTATATTATTTATTATTATAAATTATAGATTATCAGACAGTAACCTACAAGGTTCCCATATACGTACGTACATATGACCAGTAACAGACGTTGGACCTCTGAGTTTGTTTCGGTGTTTCTACTACCCTGAGGTACCTAGTTAGTTAGGAAACTTTAAATTTGCAAAAAAAAGGTTATTTAATAACAAATTTGCAAAATAAAGATCATTTATCACTTAAAAGGAATACTTTCATAAATGAAGACAAATAAGAGTAAAAAGCACGCGAATTTCAATAAAAAAGTGATACCTGTTTCCGACATCCGCAATGAAAATGATATTTACATTTCGTGTCGCTTTTCCAACCATTAAAAATATTACTTAATAGCGACCCAAATTCCCGTTCTACGTATTTTTATAAATCTTACCCTACGTAGAGAATTAAAAAAAAAGCAGATCAGGTGCGAATTTAGCTCGCAAACGAAGGGGTCCATACCCTACTTCCATGGATAAATAGATACATACAATACTCTTTATTGCACAGCAATCATTTAAACTCACCTGATATTTAATGAATATCAATCACCTCTAGAGGTTTTTCGATTATTCACCTCTGATTCACGTTTCAAAATACAGCCTTTGACAGAGAGACGGATAGACTCTCAGTTGGACATGTTGTGGATAGCGGAGATCTGGTAACAGGGTATCAGTTTTCACCCTGCGCGTACGGAGTCCTAAAACAACAAAGCCAAATTATTGTAAAAGATTATGTATGGACACATAATCGTAATCTATTAATTAGACTTTCCAGATATTCGATCATTTGATATATTTCAAAAAAATATGTTATGATGAAAATGTTGTTTTATTCCTTTTTGCTTAAGTAAGGTTTAGTATTTCCCTGGCGTATTCTTTTCATGTTCATTATTCTCTCTTATTTTAAGTTGACCTAATGGTGACCTTTTTACTTTAAGGGTTTTTATTTTAGGCTTGTTGACATGCGACCCAGAGAGTGTTCTATGAATAGAAGGAAAATTAAGTCTACATCTGCTTAGCCTTTTGTTTCCAACTATGTTAGAATCAGCTTCGAGTCTAGCAGAGTACAGCTGATTTATACAACGTTTAACAGAACAAACGCAATTCCTGAAAGTAGTTAGTTCAGAATCGGCTTCTGAATCGATTTCCGTCATAAAAAACACATTGTCACATTTTGACGGAAAAATCTTTCATTTAACTTGAAATGGAAACACAGTATCATGACAAATTAATACAATCCTTAATTCAAGGAAATGCGCTCGTGTGCGTGTCGGCCGCCAACATTTCATGCGTCTGCGTAAGGATATTGTATGATACACATACGTTTTGCGTTTAGTAAGAATAGCTATTTTATAAAAAAACTAGTACTCACGCGGGGCTTCGCTCCCGTGGATTCTATCACGGTAAAAACATAACTCTCCTTTTTTGCAGTCGGGTAAAAAGTAGCCTATAACCTTCCTCAAGCTTCAAGCTACTTCCATACCAAATTTCATCCAAATCCACCCAGTACTTTCGAAGATTAGCGCGTTCAAGCAAACAAACAAACAAACAAACTTTTCCGCTTTATAATATTAGTATAGATATATAGGTTTGGTTCCAATTTATTTAGTTACGGGTGTTGTTTTAGACTTATAATTTAATATTCTAATTAGGGTGTCTGA
Source organism: Tholera decimalis (assembly GCA_943138885.2). Taxonomy (NCBI): domain Eukaryota; kingdom Metazoa; phylum Arthropoda; class Insecta; order Lepidoptera; family Noctuidae; genus Tholera; species Tholera decimalis. Next base: position 18,658,001 of record OW964572.2, on the reverse strand, counting down.
GGTATTGCGCTGAAGGTCCTCAGCGTATACTACCTCAGCGCTTCTCACTCTTTATCTCGCTCGCACACTACTGGCCGCGGTCACGCGAGCAAGCGAGACAGGGTGGCAGGGAAAAAACTCCAAGACACTGATAATTTAGTTTATTTCTTTTTACGTTGAAAATAATGGTAATTTAAAAAAAGTAAATAACGTAAGACCTGCTTTATAGTTAGTTCAATTAATATGCAAAATTTCATTATCTAATTTGAAGTTATTTTTGAATACCAGCGGTTTATTGTTCGGTTTGGAGGTAACTTTGGATTTTTTTCTATCAAGTAAATTTTATGGAATTGTGTTTTCGTTAAACATAACAAATAATCCTCAACTTTATCATATATTTATTTCAAAATTATTGCTGCAGTATTCTCGACATAACGGAGGATCATACTAAGCCATTTGAGGTAGTATAGGCCCTTAATCTGTTATACCTTGTATAGAGCCCCAGCCGGGTCACACGATACCGCTTGGCATGACTGGTATCAAATGTTCTGGCTTCTGACAGGCCGTAACGACTGTCATAGATGTAAGTACAAATGAGAGCCGAGACCAACGGCTTAGTGTTTTGTGAGGTACGAAGGAATCTAGATATGTGTAAGCCTAAATGGCCCATTGACGGACAAACCTCGGGCAGCATTGCTTTAACCCGTTAAATGTCGTCTACGGATATATCCGTATATGGTTTCTATGCAGGACGCCGGCTACGGATATGTACGTAGAAGTTCACTATGAGTTTCTATAGAATGTACAGTAACTGGCCTCAACAATAAGAGTATTTTAGTACAGGATGGCATCTCAAATAAAACAAGCATTAATAAAAGAGTAACTTTATTGACTCTAAGTAAAAAAAAAAACTAAAATAAGTAAAATATATCCGTACATAACCAAATAATAAAATAAGTAAAATAACCGACTTTGGCCATTTCGCCAATGTCGGCATTCAGTGGGTTAAACTTGATATGAACATGTGTTATTAGTAAGCCACGAGTAGTAAAATGAAGTATTGTCTGGAAATTTATAATCATACCACGAGTGTGCAAAGCATCCACTCTGACTGCTAAATTCAACACGTGAAAAGAAGCTGCGTTTGAGTCTATATTCAGTCTATTCAGTAATAAGACTTCAAAATATTTTTAAAGCTATCCATTTATAGTTTTACAAAAAAACTAGGTCATTAAAATTATACGCGACTAAGTGGTTGCACTGACATTAAACTGCAAAGAGTGACTAATCGTGTCACTACCGCGGCACTGTGTTATATTTAAATTAGTTTTTCAAGTGGAGCGGAAGGGAGTGTCAGACTTCTACTGACTAAAAACCCACCTTGCTTTTGCAATTGCCCTAGCGCTCCGGGGCCGCGGTATCTCGTTAGAGAATTCCCGCAACCCCGTAGCACATATTCACATATTCGTCAAGATGCATTCCGTATTTTACAGATGAACAAGAAATTGATTTATAAACCGAATTTATTTCGTAATTGTTGATATTGAATTGAAAATATGTTCTTGAAAAAATATCACTTCTGTCTCTTTCGTCGCTTACCACCATATTCGCAGAGGGACGGCGTCCCATTCACTCTCGCCCTCAACCATGACCTGGCCAGTCTCAGATCGCTTAAACTAGCTCAGATGAAGTCATTAGACCAAACTTAAAACCTATCTAAATACCTTAAAAAAAAATTGCTCCAATTAATTAAATACATTCTCAGTATTATTTCAAAGGGGAAACGCTCACTTAATCCTTCACCAGACAATTAGCATAGATGAAATTCTGATTAATATTAATCCGATGAATATTTATAGCGTGCAGGTAGACGGGGGAATTTTCATATTGAAGGATTAAACGCCTTCACGTCCGTTTAATGTACGTCATCTTTTAATTCATTGGATCAACGGATGAATAATAAGCGTCGTGATATAGTAAATCATGATGGAAATTTATTCACCTTCACAAATATGCCTGCGTAGAATACAGCCAGTATTTTGATAAATAAATTTGGTTTGGTAGTCGGAATGGTGGACATGAAAAATATTTCTCATATTAGTAGGTTTCTTAATACGTGTTTATGTGTTAACCAAAAACAAATCAAAATTTAAAATAGTTTGTTTATTTAATTCTTAGCACAAGCAAATGTTAAGAGCTGGACAATCACTGATCACGAGATCATTCACGATTAATAAAAGTGAAAATAGAAAACGATTTTCACACATTATATTGATTCGAAAGACGAAAGCTTACTTATACGTGTTCAGTTTGCGCTGTGTCAAGCTGAGTGACACTTTTCTCACACATCTAGAAGCACCTTCATGTTGTCATCTGTGTGTTTTTATATATATATCTCAAAATGACTAGAAAAGGCCATGTTGGCAAGAATAGAGTTAATTAAGGTTTCACGTACATTTCAGGGAGTGTGCGATGGAATTGCATAATTTAATTCCACCAAGCCCGTTCCATTATCGGACTACAAGACGAACGACAATGCGCCATCTTTACACTAACAAAACGTTTTGGGAGTACTTTAATTTTGTCTGCTATTTTATTTAGGTTGCTTCTAGGTAAGCGTGCTTCATCTTCGACCACATCATTGCTAACCATCAGATGAGATAGTGGTCAAACGCGAGCCTATTATCTGCTTATTACATGAAGCTTTATTTAATAACTTTGTCATTGTCACTAGAAAATCTACAAAAGTTGAATCCCATCGTTGCTAGATTTGAGAGACAGCTATCTTAACCGATTTGCCGATCATGCCCTAACGTTGTGTAAATATAAAAGCGTTGTCAAATTGAATCTATCGGTTAGGTGCCAAACGAATGTGATTCCCGTCAGCCGGAGCGAAGGGAGCGAACGTAGCTAGCGGAGCGGAGCAAGCGCAAATGTAATTTGCGTCGTTTCGACGATGGGAGCGACTTTTAAAATTTCTCTTTGAACGGTGAGAGGGTTATGTGCCGATTTGTTAGTGGTAGCAGTTTAGGGTTTACCGTAGATAAAATATATAAAAATGTGAAAATACTTTCACAGATAAAACCAAGATGGAAATAAAAACTGAAAATTATTGAACATTCCTGAATTTTAATTTTTATATATTTAAGATGTGTCTTCTATCATGCGCAGGGTACGTGTCAGCTCTAACAGCATTCTAAATTCGATAGCAGACAGATTGGCCATCCATTTGATACGCGTAGATGCTAATGTGGCGTAGATATTAAGTATTTTATTTTAAGTCTCTAGTAGATGTAAGTACTAACTTAGCTTCTAAGATTTGTTTGTATACCAACCCAGATGGACCTGAAGTCTGAAATAAAAGATTATTTATTAATTTATATTATTATCGTTCGCATTTCGCACCCTTCCTGTAAGAAAGCGGTAAGTGAATTCGGACAACTTTTCAGGAGCTTAAAAAATAGTGTCCAACATTGTTAAAAAAATCCCAGGAGTACCTTATAAAGAACAAAAGATGGCATTTAGCAGCGGCGAAATGATAAAGTTTCCGATTTTTCATTGTGTTATGTATACTGTGAGATAAGGTTGAATTATACGGTTACCTAAATAATCCCCGAAACTGTTACAAAAGATGGCCGGTGTAAAAATGAATATTGCTTTGTTATGATCTTTGGTGTACCGCATCGGCTACGTTAAGTGTAGTTATTTCTTTATTCATGTTACAATTTTAGGCTAGTCTGAAAGTGTAAGTATGAATTACGTAGTTTTTACACGAAAAATTCATTTAAGTAAACAGAAATACATACTTTATGCATGCGAAAGTATCTACGTTTTGCTGGAGCTTCTGAATAAACTTGTTTATTTATTGGAAAAATATTCAAATAATGAAGTGTATCATCGTAAACTTCTATTTTACTGTTCACAGCTTGTCATGTACAAAAATTGTATGTCAATACTATATAGATTTATAGTAATTAAAGAAAAAGTTAAATTGCTGTGTTTCAATCATATTAATCGATTTAGATTATGTTTGTATGTGTGCTAAGAAAAAACGTGCTGTAGAAGTGTAGAAGTATGTAAAATGAAGTGCCCAAAAGTTAAAAAATCGGAAACCTTCTATCAATTACTCAAACACAGAAAAAAATACTTTTGTTAATGTTAAAACATTTTGACTCTACACTGAGAAAAAAAAAACAACCAGATTTCACGTTGCTTCAACAAGTTTTCGGGTTAAAATAGCGCCTACGTGCTGTTTGGTTGATACTACAAGTTTGATCTTGTAACCGTGCATCCACACCGCTCTTAATTTTTGTAGATCAACGTTTCCAAGTGTTACTCAGCAACATCAGACAGCAAAAAGTTATTTATTGTTAATATGTGTTGCTGTTTTAGTATAAGTCAAGCAACGTTGCTCTACAATTGATAACATTGTTAGATAATGTTACCTCAAAAATGCAACAAAAAATATCACTGTCGATTAGTGTCGAAAGTTATTCTTTGTTATATTTTGTTAATTTATGTTGTTGGCGGTATGGACGCGTACGTAACAATCATCAAATAGTAACAAGGAGCCACATAAGTTACAGATAGTTACCTAATGTTACCGTGTTGCATTTTGTTGCTCCACAAAAGTTAACTGCGGTGTGGATGCACGGTAAAGTGTAACTTGTTGATCCTACAAGCTACGTATCATGTTATTTCTACGTTACATCAGGTCGAATTTACGTTAACATTTTCCGATTGTTTTTACAAGTTTAGCAAGTAGATTTAACATGCTCAGCACGATATTGTGCTATGACTAGCTTGTTAAATCTACAAGCAGCTTGTTAATTTATCTTGTTACTCTTACGTGCTGGGCATATAGTTCCAACATGCTCGCCTCGTTGTTTTCTTTTTTCATAAAAAAATAGGTTCACGTTTGACCACTATCTCACCTGATGGTAAGTGATGATGTGGTCGAAGATGGAGCACGCTTACTTAAAAGTAACCTATTCACTCTTGACTTAAGAGAAGACTCCTAGGTTATAGCTATCGGGAAACACAGACTCCGGCAGGGAATTCCACTCCTTAGCCGTACGCACAATGAAGGTATTCCCAAAACGTTTTGTGCGTATGGGTGGGATGTCCACCATGTAACAATAGCGCTTCGCCGTTTGTCTCGTAGTCCGATGATGGAACGGGCTTGACGGAATTAGATTGTGTAATTCCATCGCACACTCCCCGAAATGTAACCGATAGACTAGCAACTCATCGCCGATGTTCAAGGCTCTGGAGCTTTGATTCGACCAGTGTATCGTTGCCAATTAGTCTTTTGGCCCGTTTCTCAATAGACTCATGCCCATCTAGTTGGTACTTCGCAGATCCATCCCAAAGGTGAGAGCAGTATTCCATACACGACCGAATCTGAGCTTGATAGAGATTTAGCAGCTGTTCGGGTGTGAAGTACCGTCTCACCTTTGCTAGGATTCCCAACTTTTTTTATGCTAGTTGAGCCATAGCCTCGATAAACGGGCCAAAATTGAGGGTAGAAGTTAGTGTTACCCCCAGAAGCTCGATACGGTCGGCTATCGGCACGGTTACACCCCGGAAAGTAGGAGCCGGTTCGAATTGACTCTTTTTTGAGGAGAAGAGACACGCCTGGGTCTTAGCTGCATTAAACTTGACCAAGTTGGCATCGCTCCATTCAGAGACAGCCTTCAAGGACAAGTTCAAGCGCCCAACCATGTCCTCACGGAGAGACTGGATCTGTGACCCACCAGCTCGCTCGCTGGATACATATCTCTCAGCAAGTGTGCTGTTGTCTGCATACCCAAAGGTACCGGGAATCAGCAGATCGTTAATGTGCAGCAAAAACAAAGTTGCTGAGAGAACAGACCCCTGAGGGACCCTGGTATTCATTGCCAATAGGCCAGATGAGCAGAAAACCGTTTTATTTATGCTTTTTAGTGTATTATTGTTTACTTAACTGGAGATACCTATATACCGTTTGCACTTAATTTTTTAAAAGAGAGTTTGCTGTACACCTCTTTTTCACCCACTTAAACCATATTTCAGACGTGATTCAAAAGGTCTGTGCCTCAGCTGTGGTGATATTAATAACTAGGCTGATTATGCTAAAACATCTATGTAATGTACGAGGGCAGCAATCATGAGAGATTTGCTGTTCTTAGTTGAAGAGTTCCATCGCTTATCTTCGAAGATCTTCATCAGAACCTGATGTGATATACTTACATACTATATTTTTCTCTAACCTACATGGTTGGGTGCTTGAACTTGTGGAGCGAGCTGGTGGGTCACAGATCCAGTCTGGAGAGACTGGATCTGTGACCCACCAGCTCTCATTCATCTCTCAGAAACTGTGCTGTCGTCTGTATACCCAAAGGTACCGGGAATCAGCAGATCGTTAATATGCAGCAAAAATAAAGTTGCTGAGAGAACAGACCCCTGAGGGACCCCGGTATTAATTGCCAATTGGCCAAACGAGCAGCCATCAATGACCACTCGAATGGACCGATCTCTTAGGAAGTCTTCAATCCAAACGCAAAGTTGAGTGGGTAAACCGAAGTAAGGAAGCATAGCAATAAGGCTATCGTGCCAGACCCTGTCAAAGGCTTTGGAAATGTCAAGGGAAACAGCAAGTGCTTCCCCGTGCTTCTCAATGGCCTCACTACAGGTATGAATGGCATACGCTAGAAGGTCCCCAGTTGACCGGTTTTTGCGAAAGCCGTATTGTCGGTCGCTGAGGATGTCGTTGGCTTCTAGGTATGCCAAGAGCTAACTATTAAGTACACGCTTAAGAGTATGGAGCGTGACTGAAATAGGTCTGTAGTTGGCCGGGTCAGCACGACTGCCCTTTTTGGGTACAGGCTGTACGTTAGCCAGCTTCCATGCTTACGGCACCTTTCCAGTCTCTAGCGAAAGGCGAAACAGGCGTGTCGTGCGCGTAAAGAAGTAGGTGCAGCTACGCGTCAGATATTTATGACAACTGCTTGGAGAAACTACGTAACGATAGTAACGCAAAACAATCCCGCAACAAGTTTTGTGCAATAAGTAAGTAAGTGGACTTGCAAGACACGCCTTTGCAATAGTATCCAAGAACAAATGCCTATGTTTATTTACTTTTATAAATTATGTTAATTCTTCGTGTTAGTTATGGGTATGTGTCTTTATGGCTTTATACCCAGGGAAATTTGTAAAATAAATAAATGGATGTATGTTTACATCTATATAAGAATGTAAAACTATTTTATTTTTTGTCGCAAAAATACACATTTTTTGTGACAGTACCCTTATTTTTGGCGCTAGCTTCATGAAAATTTGTGAGAAGGTGTATTAGAGTACGCTCAATTTATTGCAATAATAAAAAAAAATATGGCGCAAGTTGAGTTACGCGACTCTTCCAGGAAGGGTGCGATTTATCATCGTGATACACAAGTGTTAACAGCTATACTAACAGATTTACTTTTTTATTTATAACACAAGTAGTTATTCAAATTTTACTAGCAGTCGTTTGAAATTAAACTTATCTACTTCGAATTTACATTTTTTCTTCTTCAAATCCACAAGTTTGAATATTATTGAGTGAAAACAAGAAAACCAATCCAATATATAATCCAATATGCAAATAGTTAGAATGTTACTAATATTAATAATTAAATACATACAGGTAATGAATTAATTGTCTTTTCATTTCATATAAATTTAAAAAAATTATAGCGGCAATTCGCATGCCCCTAGTTAACATTTGTGTACTGAAAGATGTTAATGTAGGAGTTACCGTCCGGTAAGGATCATGATTGACGGGGGCCAGTAAGGCCATTGCCTGTCGGGGTTGTGGGCACGATCCAACATGATACCGATGCCCCGGAACGTAAAAGGCAGTTGAAAAAGCAGGGTGGTTTTTTAGTGAGTAGAATTTTGAACCTTTTTGCCGATACACGCAGAGCGCGAGTAGTAATCAGACGGCTTAACCGCCCAAAAAAAGAAAAATAAGGTACACAGTTTTCTTTAGTTAACGTACCTATTCGATCTGCGCGGCATGATAGGCAGCTGATGTATTCTATATTTTTCTTATGTTCTCAGATCAGCGTGAGAGATCTTGAGGCCGCGGCAGGCCGCGAAGGAGATGACGAGACGTCTTTGACGGCTTCCTTAAGAACTGGAAGAAAGAAGCACGGAATGGAGACCGCTGAAAGAATTGGAGGACGCTAGAGAAGAGAAAAAAAAAGAAAAGAAAGAGAACTAGCAATTAGGGTAGAAATCACATTACTAGAAATCTCGTTAACCCAACTAAGCTAAATACGCTTGTGTCTGTAGTGGGTTCATGGCAATAGTTTCGAACCTGTGACCTCTCGACCACAAGTCCGACTCCTTAGCCATTAGGATATTGTCGTTGCTTTGCCCAGCAGCGGGTCAACACGGGTTAGTTCTAATAATATAAGATGGTTAAAAATATATTATTATGCAGTATATCTACAAGATTCTTAAGCGATTCATTGCGGATTATATAATTATGTAAACACATAGTCATTATTTTTTATTTGTTTTACTGCCATTGAAGTTTTCAATTGAATCCCAACACCTAATAAGGTGGAATGTACATAAATTTAACATGTAAAGCAATATTTTGTTTGCTTATAAAACTATTGCATTAAATATTAACATTTGTTATGTTATTTTTAAATCTTAACTGCCTAATCTTTTAGGCTGTTAACATATTTATTTTCCATTATAACATAAGATTTACATAACTTGGGGCAATTACGTTCAAAACCAACTGTCAAAAATTGATAAAGCTTGTGTACAAGGTGTAAAACATATACCGCATTGAGAAAATGAACGTAGGTATTATGGCATAGGTATATTAATTAATGTATGTTAATTTGAAAGGTAAAGTACCTATAGGGTACTCATAAACTTTATTGGTGTGTTTTGGCTTAAATAGTTAACATCTTCACACGCAGTAAAACATTTTACGACCTTAAATGATTATTTAAACAGATGAAGCAAGCTCAGTGAAATCCAATGTTTTATTTGCTTTGCAAAATAGAATTTAAAAATATTCTGAGAATCTGTTTTTACCGCGGTTTATGAAGCAACTGCTTTAAAAAAATAAAGTTAAGACATTTTTTCGGGATGAAAATAATCAAAAATGCACTTAGCAATTGTCTGAGCTATAATTTAAGTACTACAGCAAGCTTCGGCGCAGGAGTGCGATGGAACGCGACGTGATTCCAGTCAGTTACAGTTCAACAGACTGTGTTATATATATGTACACATGTAGTGTATATGTATCTTCAGTAATAAACCAGTGCTGATGACATTCAGTCGTTTCTTGTGCTATTTATTTATTTATTTACACTTTATGCACATAGGTACAAAGGCGGACTTAATGCCGTAGGCATTCTCTACCAGTCAACCATGAGTAGTGAAGAGATAGAGTGGAAGGTGCAATATGTACGTGAAAATTATAATGGAAAAAAATAATGATAATAATAGTGATAACACAAAAAAAAACCTAATATCATAAAATCGAAGTATCATAAAATAGAAATCTACATAAATAATATATATATGAATAAATACTTATATAAATACATATACATACATATATACTTAAGAAGCAAATGAAAATTAAATATGGAAATTCTGCTTATTGTTGAAGAAAGTAGATCCGCAATTTCTTTTTAAATGCGTAGCAATTGTCAGCCGTTCTGATCTCGAGAGGGAGCGTGTTCTAGAGGAGAATGGACTGGATATGAAAATAAGAATGAACAAAGTCAGAAGTATGAGAAGGACAGAGTAAGAGAAAATTATTGGATGAACGTAGATCCTTATTGTGTGAAGAACATAGAAATTGAAAGTGAGACATTAGATAAGAAGGTGAGCTATCCAGCCTGTCCCTATCTGCTCTTCCACAGCGACGCCCTAAGCCGAGGTTCGTACCACACAGCGGTGCCCTTAGTATCTAGTCACCTAGCTGGTATTGATAGCCCTGGCTAGACTAGGATTAATTACTTTAAGCGGCTGACAAGCTGATAGTTTGACCGGCGAGAAGCCACTCACAGAAATATACCCTTAAATAGATTTTTTAATTACAAACACAATCCATCGATCTTTTCTTTGGCCTTCCTCTACCATTCAAACCCTTTTTAGTTACATGCGTGTAAAAATTATTAGCAGCAATTTTTTTTCATAAAAAGAATGCTGTAGTGGAAATGGCGATCTGGTCGTACAGACAAAGTTTTATTTGAAAGATTTAAAAGTGGTCAAAGTGAAACGTAACTGGAAATTCAATCTGTAAGCAAGTCTACTCCACAGTTTTAAAACAAGTATGTCGTTAGAACTAAAACTTTAAGTTACTAAAGCTTGTGAAACTGTGTGTCGAATCGAAAACTAATCTATTTCTCAAAGATAGTGGTGGACGTAGGACGTACAAGCGGAACAACTGACAAGTTCAGCTTACTTGCTTTCACAAGACCCTCGTTAAACTCAGAACTACAGATTTAGAGGTTTACAGATTTTGATATTTGCATGTGACCATACCACCACAGTCGACTGTATGTATTCCACCACGCCTCAAGGAACAGTGAGCTCTAATGACGGGGTCATAGTCCAATCTAGTTTGTATAAATTATTTTTGATTTGATTTAGAACATTGAGCTCGGTCTCGTCGTTCGACACGTCTTTCTAAAATTCTGTATCTCCAATACCTGATTTAAAAAAAAGTTGTGATTCTATAAAACGTTTGGTTGTATAAATCACGGATATGTAAACTTTTCCTTTAATATTCGAATGAAGTATGTACAAAACAGCTATATCTATGAAACTTCTAAGGTGGCTTAAAACTACAACACTCGTGGCAGTACACAATGCTACCCAAAAATATGCAAATAGCTAGTACCGAACACGAGTGGCTCCCCAGAACAGGAGGACACAGGAATTTCCATTCGTTTTCGATCTGAAACGAATATACCTCCCCAGTATTTCGAGAAAGTGCTCTACGAGGCATACAGATCGCAGATGTTTTGAATCAACTTCAACAAAGGAAGAGGTTATTTTAACAACCTTACACTAACTGACCATACACTAAATTCATTAGGGTAGATTATGAGCCAATCTTTCAGTACGAACAGTACAAAAAATATTGTACATGGGCTTTTTCTTTTGAAAACAAAAACAACACCAGTTCCATCATCGGACTACAAGACAAACGGCGATGCGCCATCGTTACATGATGGACATCCCATCCATACGCACAAAACGTTTTGGGAATATTTTCATTGTGCGTACAGCTAAGCAGTGGAATTTCCTGCTGGAGTCTGTGTTTCCTGATCGCTATAACCTAAGAGTCTTTAAGTCAAGAGTGAATAGGTTACTTCTAGGCAAGCGTGCTCCATATTCGACCACATCATCGCTTACCATTAGGTGAGATGGTGTTCAAACGCGAGCCTATACTGTATAAAAACAAGTAAAAAATGCAGAATGTTCAAATTTCGCATGTCGTCAAGTCTACATAAAAGCGATGTAACAACTAATCTGACAAAACTCAAAATAATTGTTCCTTTTCTGGGTGTTTGAAAAAAATGCACCCACGATACAGAAGAAATTCCTAGTGTAGGATAATATTTTTTTGAAGCACTGCAACTGGTGAAGTTTGGTACGTATAGGTAGGTAATCTTAAGTCAGGGAATATCAGGGAACACCCTTAATATTAAACTACGTCACTTTGAACTTTAGACAATAGGCATCTAAAGTTATGACTGTGATACTTGATATATTTTGAGTGATACTTGGTGATGTAGTACATATTAAGTCTCATATTACATCCCTAACCGATCACCTCACACAATGTTACTCCCGCCTCGACGAATACGACACAAGAATAAAATCGCTTGAGAAGCGCGAAGAAGAAATTATTTCCCTAAACAACACCATAATTAACTTACGTGAACAGCTCAACACACAAGCGCAATCATCTCTGAAAAATGATTTAGAGATATCTGGTATTAACGAGTTCAAAAATGAAAGCCCGCTCCATATTGTGCAAGTCTTAGCTCACAAAATAGGGGTCTCCATAGAAGAACATGACATAGATTACGTGACCAGAGTGGGACCACGCCGTCAGCAAATTGAAGACTCAACTGAAAATCTACCTCGCATACTTGCCGTCCGTTTTGTACGCCGACTGAAACGCGACGAATTTCTGAATGCTGCAAAACCTAGAAGGAATCTCACTTCCACCGACATCGAGATATCTGGTGCGAAAAGAAATATTTACGTTAATGAGCGACTTACCCAAGGAAACAGGCAGTTATTTCGTGCGACCAAACATGCCGCGAAGGAACATGGATACAAATATTGCTGGATTAAAAATGGTGCAATCCTTATTCGTAAGCAGGAAGGTAACCCATCCACCCACATACGGACCCCTGAAGACCTGGAACGCTACCTGGGTCCAACAACCTCAGTGTGACGTCACACATTTGCATCAAACGACTGCCAATGAAACGACTCATCTACCCGATGAAGTACAGTACAATTATTTAATTATTTTTAGGCCTAAGAACTTTAAATTCAACGTCATTGTTATGTCTTACATTATTATTTTATTATATTTTGCACTTAATTCTCTTTCAATTACTTTATTTTTGATTTTTACACTAATGTTCTTTATATTTTTGATTTTTATATACAAATGGAATACGTACACCTCTACACATATCTCAATCTGTCACACAAAAACTACAACATACACACACTTACATACACACTTAGGCATACATGCTTACCTACATCTTCATTTTAACGATACTTGTATAGTAACAACGACGTTATTAACATTCATGTTGATTAACTGTAACACCCGCATTTGTCACATCTATGGCGTTACTTGACATTGTTAAAGATATCGACGAAAACGTTACTATACAATGTCATACTTGTGAACAACTAGAAGAATGTAGGAAACTGCTACCCAACACCAATCATTTAAAGATTCTTTCAATGAATATAAGGAGTTATCAACATAATTTTGATAATTTTTACATAGCTCTGCAACGCCTCAAAACTGAATTTGATGTTATTATTTTAACAGAATGTTGGTTAAATGATGCGACTGTAATAGAACCATTACCAGGGTACATCGCAACCCGAACTCATTCCCAATTAAATAAAAACGGTGGTGTAATTATTTATACCAAAACCACTTGGAACATTTCTGTAATAGAAACCGACATAGAAGGGGACAGCCTTTTCTTGGTATTAGATGACAAAATTGCAATCTTAGGAATCTATCGTTCACCAGCATCTCCAAATATAGATAATTTTACAATATCTTTAGACACTGCGCTAGTACAATTAGAAAAGTACCCAACAGCAATAGTAGCCGGAGACATTAACATTGACATCTGCAACAAAACCAATAATAAGAACAACGAATACTTGTGCCTCATGGCCACCCACGGTCTACTACCTGCGATCACCGAACCCACCAGACAACGTACTTGTCTCGACCATATTTTCATAAAATCAAGCAACAAATCAGTAGGTATCATAGGTAGAGCCTCTATAACGGATCATGATGTTGTTATGGCTGCCGTATCACTCAGAAAAACTCACAACAATACTTCTAGGCCCCGATATAAATACATAATTAACGAAGAAGCGGTTGCTAAAGAATTAAATTATACGGTTTGGTCTGAAGTAGTAAGCACTAATTGCACCAACTCCTCGGTAAACCTTTTAATCAAGACAGTTTCAAATTCAATCGCCAAACACTCCCGCAAAGTAAATGTAAGTCGTAGAAAATACAATATCAAACCCTGGATAACTCCAGGCCTAATTAGATGTATAAGGCATCGCGACAAACTACACCTAGATTTAAGGTCTCATCCAAAAGACGACATGCGACGCTTAATTTATACTAGGTACAAGAATTATTGCAATAATTTGTTACATAAACTAAAAACAGATTACAACAGCAACCTCATAAATAAAAATAGTAGCAACCCGAAAAAGCTCTGGAACACACTCAAGTCCATCTACAACCCAAATAAACAAAATAAAGATTCTAACCAACTAATATCTAAAGCACAAGACCCAGATGATTCTTTAAACACATGTAACGCGTACTTCGCCTCGTTGGGAAAAAGACTTTCAGACGTCATTTTGACGAGACTGTCCGAAACGCAAGAATCATTAGCTTGTAAATACAGAATGAGTGGAACTCCTCCTCATTCGTTTTTCTTCCAACCTACTGAAGAATCAGAAATAGAGAAACTGATAGACCAACTTAAAATCGATAGCACCCCCGGACTTGATGGAATCAGTGCTAGATTAATTATAATACTCAAAAAATCGTTACTTAAGCCACTCGCTCATATATTCAACCTATCGTTAGAAAACGGAATCTTCCCAGACTGTTGGAAGATTGCCTGTGTTCGCCCCATTTACAAAAGTGGACCAACAGATTTAGTGGAGAACTACCGTCCAATTGCTCTCTTAAGCATTATATCCAAACTGCTGGAAAAAGTTGTTAACCACCGCCTAGTTAACTATCTTGAAAAAAATAATCTGATATCAGAACGACAGTTCGGTTTTAGAAGAGGTAAGTCAACAGAAGACGCTGCAATGCTTTTATCCAACTTTGTTGCATCATTTATCGAAAATGGAGAGCAAGTTCTAGGAGTCTTCTTAGACTTAGCTAAGGCGTTCGATACTATTTCAATAGACCTTCTCTTGTCTAAACTAGATGGAATAGGAATACGAGGAGTCGCACTAGACTGGTTCAAGTCCTATTTGTCCAATCGTCAGCAACTGGTAAAAGTAGGTAACGCGTCAAGTGGCTTGCTTCCAATCAGCTTCGGAATTCCTCAGGGTAGTACTCTCGGCCTGACCCTCTTTTCTTTTTATATGAATGACATCCTAAATGTTTCAATAGGTAAAGCTGAAATTATATCTTATGCCGACGACACAGCAATCATATTCCATGCCAAGACTTGGGATCAAGTTTATCAAGTCGCTGAGAATGGATTGCTGATTATTACTGAGACTCTAAGTAGAAACCTTCTCACAATGAATGTGAAAAAAACAAAGTACGTCACTTTTTTCAAAACCATAGCTTCCGGCCCTCAACAACACTTAACGCTTAAATTACACACATGCGGCAAACATCCTCCCATAGACTGCACTTGCGTCTGTATAGACCGCACTCCATCCATTAGATACCTTGGTATAATAATAGACGAATACCTATCATATAAACCACATATATATCTGCTCGCCGCTCGTGCCAGAAAACTTATTTATATCATGAAAAGATTAAGGGACTGCACACCAATAGAAATTTTACGTAAAATATACCTAGGTCTATGTCAGTCAGTCTTACAGTATGGTATCTCGGTCTGGGGAAGCGCCGGCAAAAGCACATTTATAGATATAGAAAGAGCTCAAAGGGCCATCATTAAAGTGATGTTAAAAAAACCGTACAGGTTTTCGACGGATCTTCTCTACACCGAATTCCCGGTTCTCCGAGTACGGCAATTATATATTCTGAGTGCTAGTTTACATGCTCACAAGGCAATAAAAAATAGACCTGACTACCTAAATCTTATCTCAAAACGTGTTTTTCATGCCCCTCTTCCCGCTGCAAAAAGTCTTCTAGCCCGACGGTGCCCTTCCTATTCCCATACACATGTCTACAATAAAGTAAACAAACGCTGTGACATCAAAAGCCTTAACTACAGTGCATGCAAGAAAATGACCAAAAAATTACTCATCTCACTATCATATGATGAAACAGAGGAAATTCTCAAATGATAAGTTCCTACTCAAATCGACAATTGTTTTTGATTCAATCTTAACTCTTTGTTTTGACAAAAACTCACTACGCAACAATTACAAACTACACACACACAACACTAACAACAACACACAACCCTCACACCACACTCGAATTAGAATATATTTTTATTTTGTTGTTATATTATCTTATTTTTTATTGTGCTTTCGTTTATTTTAGTTTTAGTTTTAATTAAAAATGTACTCTTTTTTACCTAGTGTCAAATTGGATTTATGTTCTCATAATTTTGACCACTTTGTACTTACCTTACTTATCGCCTTAATTTAATATTTTATTGAAATGTACATTAACGATGACGCAACCCCGGCTCCCGAGATACAGGCGCTGCCTAGTTCGGGGACCACTGTGCAATTCTATTTTATGCTTATCTTGTTACATAATCCATGTAGGTAATATTAAGTAGCATTAAGAAATGTTGTAACAGTGGTTGAATAAATAAATAAATAACAGTGGTTGAATAAATAAATAAATAAAATACTAAAAAAAGACAAAGACAAGAGTCTCCTTGTCTTGTGTATGTGAGTTTCATTCTTGTTTCCCTTACCTTAACTATTAACAATATCTGCATGTTTTATGTATATGAATGTTTACGAACAATTCGTTTACACTACCGTTTACTCGCAGGTATGTCCCCATCCCCAACTACAGTTGTTAAAATTCAATCGTCGCGTCGCAGCGTAGGTACATGTTCATTAAAGACGAACTTAAATAGGAATCCTGAATGACTTGGTGACTTAAATTACACGATAGTAAATAAAAGTTGTGATTAAATGGAAATGAGATTATGTATACGATTTGTAACTTCTTTGATGATTATTATTATATTAAAAACTCAGAGAAAAAATCAACAACAAGTCATATATTTAGAAAAGTAAATGAAAACAGACATCGAAACGTTTTTTTTTTAGCGTTTGTTAATTAAAGCGTTCAGCCAGAGTTTCGAATACCTAAACGTACCAATTAAGCAGCTACATGCTAAAGGCATCCTCTGTGGGGTACGGATCTCAGCTGAGGGCGTCGTTGGTGAAGGGCAGCTAGAGACGGGCTGGGTCAGACAATTCCCTCAAAACGCCCGCCTATCACCACTTCCTAGTATTTTAGCTTGGGAAAATTAGTGGCGCAACATACTCTTTGATAATACATTGTACTTACATATCTATCCAGTTTCATCGTAATAAATTACTCAAAACAAATTGCAACGAATCCAAATACAGAACAATAATTTAAATTACGTACCTACATAGGTACCTATGTAGTTTGAACAAAGTAGAAACATAAAGAAGTACAGAAAAGAGAAAGTAAATAAGGTTTAGAAATACTTAGGTACCCACTTGCACTGAAAACCCAGCCCTTTGGTTAGACTAACATGAAAATAAGGGGCTTACTACGTGCACACACAAAGACTAGAACCTCAAAGCCATTTTAAACTTACTTGTAAGCCCATAAATCAGGTGGTACCGTCAACGAAATAGTTTGGTATGCAAGCAGGAAATTCAGTTTATCTCACGGAGCACCTTCCCGACCGATTTATTAGTTTAATATTTTATGTGATACGCGGTTTCAGTAGTTATATAGTTATAGTCTTGTGTTCCTTTCTACTATAAAATAAACCGTGATTTTGGAGTAGGCATCATAGTAGTCTGCAGTTGCATGCAGTGGGGTTTTCTACATTCCTCGACATAGCATGGGTGTAGTTTTCATGGTTACGATGGCAATTATGTCAACGTATTTTTTATTGTACCTATACAGAGCAGTTTAATGATATCAATAAAAATAATTATTAATTTAGGTTGCGATCGTTTCCAATGCCCATTTTACGATTCCAATGTAAAGGAGTCCACTTTTCTTTAGCTTGCATACAAAATAATCTTGTAGATTGTACATAACTACGATATTATAATAGTTTTAAAGTCGGACGCAGACGCTACCACGTCAGAATTTCTTCGGAGGGTTCAAGTCGAACATGGGAATGTAATAAAACTTTTTATCTGTCATTTTCTGACATTTTGTGCAGTTTTTGCGGGTTGGTGCATTTATATTCAAAATTGAATGAGTTATTGGTCTTGGATTTTCTTTTTTTTCACACCGCCTTCCGAAATTAAAGTTATTTTTGGCTTTCTAGTGTTTTGATATGGAAGTCGGTTCTATTTTTTATAATTTTTTTTTCACACTTTTAGTGGGTCGGTTTGTCTAGTTACAAAAGAATTTGTAATTGTTAACAACTTATCACCTTATACAAAATATTGCTTTTCCCGATGCACAGGCGTTAATTTTTGAGGAGTTTACCTGGTACTTGACCATCAGCTCTACATCACCATACTCGTATGTATTGCGACGAGCATAAACTGTTTAACATCCGTTCTCAAGTAATCGAATCGCAATCCATGAAATACTTATTATTGAGTAGTTTCAGTGGCCATCTGTGGTCTTCATCATCAGTTCAACTTCCCCAAATGGTACTTTTCGAAAGCAACTGCTCAAGTTACCATAAGAAATACCCAAAACGCCTATAATAATTATATGCCTATAATATTTGAAGAGTTCCCTCGATTTCTCCAGGATCCCATCATCAGATCCTGATTTCGTAACAATGGGACCAACTAGAAAATATACCCTTTCAAACGCAAAAAGAATTTTCCAAATCGGTCCAGCCATCTCCGAGTTATGAGGTAACATACATAAAAAAAAAAAGTTCAAGACGAATTGAGAACCTCCTTTTTTTCAAGTCGGTTAATGAGTTACCTACATGCGTTAAACTAGAAAAACGCTTGGTTTTAAAATCAGTTTTTCTGTTAATAATATGTTCTTCAAACACCAGTTTCATTGTCATTTCATCAGAAATGACAATGAAGAAATAAAAATGATAATTAATTAATATTAATGAGATTAGTCATATACAAGAGTAAGATCATGTCACTAAGTGCTGATAGAAACGTTTTGCGTTCCGCTTTTATAGTAGATTAATGCCATGTAGTGCTCTTGAAAGTTTTGAAACTAATTAAAAGCGATTCAAATTGGCAATTAGGCAATTTAAAGTACCGGTTTTCAGCTGCACGTGCTTAAACTAGAAGTAGACCCAAACATGATACCTAAAACACACACGTACACACACGCACGCACGCACACGCTCACACACATAATCACCCATACACAGTACACACTCTACTCTCTTACACACACGCAACGCACACGCCCACGCTTACAAATAGTTAATCTCATATTTTTCTTGTTTATATTCACTGTGTAAATATATATATATGTATATTATCTTTATATTTAGCGATTGTACGCTTTCTTATAAGGGTTAAAACTAAGTCCAAGCGACAGTAGAACACTGCCTCCTAAGACACAGGATATCCTAGTTTAGGAGGCAGGGTTGAAATATTTATGTATGCCTTCCACAAATTGTAAATAAGCTAGTTTTAAGAAATTTGTAAGGTTTTTGTCAAATAAATATATTATATTATTATTATTATATTATTAAAACTCTTTCAAACTTCATCCCTACTTAATAATCAAAATAGTATAAGCACAAACGAATACGCCAGCTATTGTTAAAACGACAATTATAAGCACTCTACATTGAAGTCGTAATAATCATTTTGAAAGCAAAATTGATGACAAAGCAAATAGAATATTTTGCATTTCATTTCACTGTAATGCATTTGAAGCTGGTTCGTCTACGCTGAGAACAATGGCTGGCTATTATCAATGGATGCTGAATGACAATGGGTGTGATTGTCAGCCTCTCCTAGAGGAAATCTTGCCTCTGAAGGCTATATCTGATCTTTGGTCGTAGGCTAGAAGTGAGGCATTTTAATTGGAAGTAAGTACTTGTAAGTTATCAATATAGGCATATAAAACGCTTCCGTTACTGACTGACTGACAGACAACGCACAACCGAAACCACTGGGCGTAAGAAGTTGAAATTTGGCATTTTTGGAGCACTAATTAGTTGATAAAAGTCTAGAATGTCATAAATAAAAATAAAGTTTTACGTCTTTAGAAAGTCAGTTCTAGAACATATAAACCTCTGCCGGCTTATAAGTTCTAGAACTGGCTTTTTATTTTAATTATAGGATAATTTTAAGGACTTTGACTGAGACGCAAAACACTTCTTAAAAACACATTATTTGCTTTTTATTTTGTAAGCATTGATATACTAAAAACCCAAGATGCACACTCAACGTCTCAAAACCGTCCACATAAAATGAGTGCTTAATTCTAAATTATGCGCTCATTTCAAATAGTATCGCGTCACTCGCGTCTAGGTACACACGTCAAAAATGCCAAAATTTTCTTTGATAAATTGTAAAAATATTACGTAAAGAAGGCTAAACAAGGATGGGTTATCAAAATTTCGGTAAGTAAAAAAGTTTATCGATTAGTTTTTATTGTTTTTATGACTAATTATAGGAAGCAATATGTGATTTGGATTTAATTTGTCTTAAAATTTTACTCAACGGTCAAAGTGTAGGAAGGCAAATTTCAATGGCCGCTTTTTCAGTGTCAAAACAACGTATTATGGCATCTTTTTTATTTTAGTCGCATAATAAAAGTTACCCTGTTGAACAAATAATGGAGTCGATTTTTTTATTGTATTTATTTATTTTTTATTAATAAGTTTATGCTTTATTGTCCATACTAATATATACTAATAATATTATAAATGCGAAAGTAACTCTGTCTGTCTGTATTTACCTTTTCACGCCTAAACAGCGAACTGATTTAGATGAAATTTGGAATGGGAATAGTTTAGGATCGTAGGAAGGACATAGGATAGTTTTTATCCCAAAATTCCCACGCGATCAGGATTTATGCGGGAAAAACCTCTACGCGAACGAAGTCGAGGGCAAAAGCTAGTATTTAGAATAGATTAAAATAAACTTTATTGTACACCAAAAGTTAAACACATCTATTTTACAATAATTAATACTAATTTAGTTTTTGGCAAATATGTATACGTTGTTTAATATACTGAAGGAGAAGAGGTCGTCAATTTTACAGTTTTTTTAATGTTCATAAATAAAATAAATAAATAATTTATTGACCATAAAAATATTACATCTTTCAAGTGAAGCCCCTGACTCTTAAGCTAAGCGAGTCTGTGTTACAGGAATCAGTCTCCTACGCTATATAGTACATTAATACACTTTTAAATTTTTATGTAATAAATTACAAACAAAAAGTAACATTAGAAGGTAATGAGAACAAAAGAAATAGAAGCGAAACGTGTATGTGTGTGTAAGTTTGAGTGTATGTGCGTAATTGCGTGTGTGTGTCTGGAAGCGTGTGCATTAACATGAGTGTGTGTTTTGAATAACTTAATTTACTGTACTGATGAAATTATTTTTTTAATGTCGTCATAGCTCAAAGACTGAAGCCATGGTTTTAAAATTTGTTTGACCTTATGTCATTATAAGCTTATAAATTGGGATAGTTTTATTTGCTCTATTGTAGATCCTAGAACTGAACACTAGAACAGAACTGAATTGAACAGACTAAACTTACGTTTAGACACTTTTGGGCAAGTGTCTAGACGTTAGTTTAGTGTGAAATTTAGGAACTTTACAAACGGGAAACCCAGTGCGTTTGCTTATTAAATCTGGGCTTACTGTGTCTACGTAGTATGGTGCGAAGGATATATATATATATATTGGGGAACTGTAAGTACTTGAGCTTCCGAGTATAGCAGTCCAGTGGGATAAATTCGTATTTTGAACGACATCACTAAGTATTGCCTGTTGTGCGCGTTCCGCTCTTAGTATTACAATTTTAAACGTACCTCCCCATATTGGAATAATTTAAACTGTTTGATAATAAGAATAAAAATAAATTTCATGTATATCGATTATTTATGGGATAACTTATGGGTTCACAAATTGCGGCTTGCTAATGATAAAAGTGTGTGTGAGTGTTGCTTTGGCGCAACACCAATCTCATTAAAAAATTCTTCATCAATCGTCAGCCAACAAAGGCGAGAGACTTTTTTCATGCCGAATTTCTTTGACGAAGATAAATTATGTATATCACGGCAAAAGGTATAAGCCTCATTGAATTAAAAAAAAAAATATCGATTTTAACAGTTAATATTTGTTTCATTGATATACTCATATTCTACCCAAAAACATTTACGCTATAATTACGATTACTGCCTCGAGAAGTCGAGGCGCAGCGGGAAGAGCTCCGGCGCGATCTCAGGGCAGTATGGACGGAACGACTGTCGCAACCGACGGCCGGGCACGCCGCAATTGCGGCGGTAAGACCCCTCTTTGAGGAGTGGCTAGATCGGCGTCACGGCGTCCTGACCTACCGCATGACGCAGGTCCTCACCGGACACGGAAGTTTCGGGAGGTACCTGTGTCTGATGGGAAAGGAGGAAACGCCTGGGTGTCACCACTGCAAGGATCGCCCTGAGGACACCGTAGAGCACACGGTGCAAGACTGCCCCGCCTGGGCAAAGCACCGACGTGTCCTCACGGCGGCGAAGGCGGAGACCTCTCGCGCCCGGCATTGGTCGAGGCCATGCTGCGGGGCGAGAGGGAGTGGGAAGCGGTCGCCTCCTTCTGCGAAGCAGTCATGCTTCCGAAGGAGGAGGCGGGCTGCGTGAGGGAGAGGATGGCGTCCTCCCTCCAGCCCAGCCACAGTGGTAGACGCCCACGGCGTCGGACGTCGGCCGACGATCTCCGGCCACCGTAGGCGCGGGCATGCGGACAGCGAGTAAAGGGCAACTCGCTGTCCGACCATGGACCATGCCCGGGTCGACGGCGCGTCGTGTTCCACGCGCGCCTCAAAGAGCGTCAGCAACATGACGAGGCCCCCTCTGCAGAGGGCCGAAGCCTGCCGGGGTCGTGGGACTCATCCCGTTACCGTGGCCCCGGTATGTAAAGGGTTATTGAAGGAACACCGTGGATTTTAGTCAGTAAAATCTGGAGGACTTATTTGATAATTTTACCATGTTAAAAAAAAAAAAAAAAAAAACGATTAACACAATTTAACAAACTTTTATAATACTAACAAAAATGTTTTATAAAAAAAATTGTATATAAGTCTCCACTTGCGCCTTGTCCTATCGACCAACGTCAGTCGTAAAATTTGATTGCCTTTCGCACACTGCTTTGTAAAAACAACTTTAAACAATTGTCATACGATAGAATTTGCAAAAACATATTTTGTACTTATAGCATATCTATTACTACGTAGGCGACAGTTTCGAGCGCCACTTTTCTTCGAGACTGTGCATCTTGGGTTTTTAGTATATCAATGTTTGTAAGTCTTTAATTTTCATTGTTGATGATGTTTGCTCGTAGTGTTTTGTTTTTTTGTTTGTAAGTATTCGTGTAAAAACACGATTTTAAATGTGTCAAGATTACCATTATTGATTCTAGGGATGGGCCCTTAAATAGATTATAAAATTAGGATATGGCCATTTGACTCAGTTTTTTCTCTTGAAGTGTATTTTCTATCAGGCCGGTGATATTCTTTTACCTACAGTGATTGTCAGAGCATAAGAGATTGATCTCGTAACATTTTGCCTCCATTTTGTTATCTAGTCAGTTTTAGACATTTTGGCTTTTTGATCAGAATCACACTTTGCTAAATCTTCGTTAGCTTCTTATCTGAACAATTTTTGCACTAGTTAACGATTTTTATAATCGATATTTCTCCGTCAAAAAAATCACACAAAAGAAAGTTGAAACAAATGGCTGAAGCCGATATTTTTTAACGTATTTTGAGAGCAATCCTGGGAGTTTTAGAAACTTAAAACTGTAGCCGAAATCCGCGCACACAGCGGGTGGGATTAAGGAAAAGCTCACAAATTTTAACACTAAATATGTCAGGTTCTGTATAAAAGGATTGTTCCAGAATGTACTTTGAAAAATTGAATTCCATTTTTTAAATAAAAACGAGTTACCCGTATTAAGAGGATCGTTGTGAATTGGGTTTTTTAAATTTCAGAATCTTAATATTTTCGGGTGAAGGGTGTACCGGCTGTATCTTGAATTTTATTAATTGTTCTTTTTAACCGACTTCAAAAAAAGGAGGTTTACAATTCGTCTTGAACTTTTTTTTTTTTTTATGTATGTTACCTCATAACTCGGAGACGGCTAGACCGATTTGAAAAATTCTTTTTGCGCTTGAATGGATATAGTTTCTAGTTGGTCCCATTGTTACGAAATCAGGATCTGATGATGGGATCCTGGAGAAATCGAGGGAACTCTTCGAATATTATAGGCACACACGTTTTGGGTATTTCTTATAATACCTTGTACAGTTGCTCTTGAAAAGCACCATTTGAGGAAGTGGAACTGATGATGAAGACCCCAGATGGCCACCGCAACTACTCAATAATAAGTATTTCGTTGATTGCGATTAGATTACATGAATATGGATGTTAAGCACTTTATGCTCGTCACAATGCATATGGTGAAGTAGAGCTGATGGTGATGTACCAGGAGAGCTCCTCAAAAATTAACGGCTCTGCACCGGGAAAAGCAATATTTTGTTAAAGGTGATAAGTAGTTGACATTTTGGATTTTGTAACTAGATAAATTACAAACCGACTCACTAAAAAGAGTGAAAAAAACTTTTTAGCAAAAAATAGAACCGACTTCCATATAAAACACTACAAAGGCAAAAATAACTTTAATTTCGGAAGGCGGTAACTTTAGTTTTGTATATATTTTCGTTTTTGACACCGCCTTCCGAAATTAAAGTTATTTTTGCCTTTGTAGTGTTTTTATATGGAAGTCGGTTCTATTTTTTGCTAAAAACTTTTTGCAATATTGTTACAGTCTGGGCTCTGGCTGGCTGGGATAATCATCTTTTATCTATTGTTTATTCTAAAATTATTGAATTGAAGTCTTTGGAATAAAACGCTCAGCTTCCTAGACGATGTAAAAAAAATATATAAATACAAACTTACCATGCATTCGGTAATAAATTAATTAATGTACGGCGGTTAATGAACTATAATTTAAACTTTTTAAATACATTTGTTCACGAATCTAAACTATTAAATTACAAATTATGGACAAGCTAATATAAAAAAAAGTTAAACTATATTATCTTCTTCACAAT
The DNA here is from genome assembly GCA_943138885.2 of Tholera decimalis. Lineage (NCBI taxonomy): Eukaryota > Metazoa > Arthropoda > Insecta > Lepidoptera > Noctuidae > Tholera > Tholera decimalis. The sequence goes on along the minus strand of OW964572.2, from coordinate 18,633,079 downwards.
TTTTGAACTTACTGACTGATTGGATGAACCAACACAATAAAAAAACATCGAAAATATTTTAGTAAATCGAAGTTTTTGAAAATTAATATTGATTAAGGTATTTGACCTTACCTTACGTAGAAAAGATAAAAAAAATCAAAGGTCTTAGAATACCATACGTTAAACAGAATGGTCAGCTCTCAAACAAAGCGGGTTAAATTGAGGGTTTTTTTGGGGAGCTAAACTACCAGAAAATGAAAATGTGTGGATAATAACATGACTTCTCCCTCTCTAGGAGGGGTGAAAAAAAGTGCCAGACTTCTTCTTACTAATAACCTTTCAGTTTGGTAGCCACGGTAGCTAGTTACAACATTCCTACAACTACTATAAGTTGCACATTATTTTTAATATTTTCTAAAAATCCGGCTTCTCCGAATTCCATGAAATAATGAAACCAAAGTTCAAAGAATATGCTCTATTTGAAACGACTCCAGTCTTGCACCACAGTTCTAATATAAAATGTTTATTCCGAAGTCTATTATCATAGTGAATATTCAGGCCTCGACGCGGCTGCAAATAATTTATTGCAATAAAAAGCTCGGGTTTATTGGAATGGTTCTTGGAACCCTATTAAGAGGGTGTCGAGCCTACGAGAGGCGCGGAAAATAGGTATTTACTGCAGCGGGCTAGTCGTGTGCGTTGTCACACACACAATGATAAGTTCGCTCGAGGCCCGCTTGCCGTTGCACGACGAAGTTTGCTAACTTTGCATTTTTTAATTTTTTTATCGTTATGTTGAATAAACTTGAAAAACGAATATTAATTATTTAGATGGTTTTATTTATCACACTAATATTATAAAGGCGAAAGTTTGTGAATGAATGTGTCTGTTTGCATGTTTGTTACTTCTTCACGCTCAAACGGCTGGATAGATCTAAATGAAGCAAGTAGGTACGTAAATAAATCACAAAAATAAATTTAATAAATTATACCTATTATATAAAAATTAACGTTTGTTTTTACTGTAGTAATACATTATCCGTTCCCTCACTATTCATCCTATTGCAATAAAACTTTGATTTTATATATTAAACTCCTCAGATTTTTTTTAAAGAATACTAGCAATGTGGGTACATTTCACATTACTAGCAATCTTGTTAACCCCTCCAACTAAGCTAAATATGCTTGTGTCTGGAGTGGGTTCACGTCAATAGTGTAATGGGTGGGGTTCGAACCTGCGACCTCTCGATCACAAGTCCGACACCTTATCCATTAGGCTATTGACGCTTCGAAACTGGGTAAGTAGCAAGTTAGGGTAGATGGGTATGCAGTACTTATTTGAATAATAAAACCAGTATGAAATAAAAAAAATATTATGTAATGTCATAATAAAACCAGACTGAAATAAGTTTTGTTTATTAAAATTTCATTTAGTGCTCGTTTAAATTCTGATGTACTGTCATATTTTTAATAACATTCGGTACTGTATTATATATACGTGGGGCCATACCAAAAAAACATTTTTTCATTAATGCTGTCTAGCGAACTTACTTCGCAGAAAATATAAGCGTAATTTATTTCATAACAATATATGTATCAAGTGTAACTTAATTTAAAAGAAAAAAAAATAAAAGAAATCTATAAATCTAATGTTATATTGCTTATTATAACATTTTACAAAAATTGTCCAAGTGCGAGTCAGACTCGCCCATGAAGGGTTCCGTAGTAACTATAATAATATAATATAATATGTATATTTACTTGACAAAAAACTAAAACTTACAAATTCCTTAAAACTAGCTTATTTACATTTTTTGCAACTACGCCAAATAACTTTGTTTTTCATAGTATTTGTATGAATTACAAAGTTATATTTGCGGTTTTAGAAAATATGCTGTATCTCAAAAACTGCTGACTCGATCTCTTTAAAACCAATTTTGATTGAAAGTTTACATTAAGATCTATATATATATATATATATATATATATATATATATATACAACGTGTAATTTAAAGGGTATATACATACCAAGTGCATGGCTTCTTTGGATGATAACAAACGATATGGCAAGGGTTTTGTAATCCTAAGTCTACATGTCTAGAACTTATTACAAATTCCAGTACACTGATACCAGAGACCGAATTTTTCAAATTAAGAAGAACGAAAAGAATTATCGTGTTATTGGCAAGTGACGTGGAAAGTTATTGACCCTCGTAGTGCTGTGACACGTTTGTTATGATTGGTATTCAAAAAATATGTAAAACCAATAATTTGGTATCAATTCTTTAAGTCAGTTATTTTGTGCTGAAACTGTGCATAGAGACTCCATACCAAATGTTGTCTTCAGCCCTTTTGGTTAGATATGGGGTTTCCGTTACACGTTGTATATATATATTTATATTTTTCACTCCACTATTATAGAAGTTAGAGGGAGGGATACACATTTGACCACTTTGGAAGCTTATATCTTTTAAACGATTGACTTTATGAAAAAGTGGTTTCAGAAACCCCTATGTCATTTTTAAAGACCTGTCTATAAATACCACACACGCATAAGTTTCATGAAAAAAAAAATATTTTCAGTTTTAGTTCCATGTATGGGGTAGTAGTATGTTCCTTTATTTTAAATGATTTTTAATTTTTTTCTCAGTATCGGAAAGCGTTTCATAGAATACATCTACTTACCAAGTTTCACATGTATAGTCTTAATAGTTTTGGAATAAAATAGCTGTGACATACGGACGGACGGACAGACAGACAGACAGACAGACAGACAGACGGACAGACATGACGAAACTATAAGGGTTCCGTTTTTTGCCATTCGGCAACTGAACTCTAAAAAACGAGTAATTTCTTTAAATATATATTTTTAATTTTGGTACACTACACATATCACAGTATAGTAAGAAAAGAAAAAATGACAAAAAGATACTATACTTTGTAAGAAATAAAAAGACAATAAAACTTATTTCGAATTTTGAAAATACAATCGTAGAAATATCAATGCATCCAAGGTTTGACTTCCAAGCCTGCTTCGTTTATTACCAACATAAGCAGCAGCTGAAAACGCTCATTTAGGTTTTACACTGGTTGGAGGAATAGACAATAGATACTTATATGCTGTTTCTAAGTGATATCCACTAATTCCTCCATTTTCAAACAGGCTTATTTCACGTCTATTTTGCCAACCCCGATTAATTTTGTATTTGTACTTCACGATCTGGGGATTTCATACTCTTATCAATTTCCAGCTATAACTTTTCCTTTAGTATCAATTGGGGTTGGGATTGGGAGGTTTGTGGCATTAACTCATCATCTGTTTATGATCCTGATCTTCCTTCTTCTTCTTCCGTGTCATCTCGACTTTTAAGTTTTTTAACAATATACTTTTTAACAATAATGTAACAGACTCTGTTACATTGTTCTGAGATCTCAACTACCGTTTAGTAAATAGCAATAGGATAATCGCTAATTGCAAGACTCTTGCGAGACTCTCCTTTGGGCAACACTATATGGTTTATTGGATATTGAAATCCACTTGTCGAAAGAAAGACTAAATCTTTCACCTGCACTTTTCAAATGTTTCAATTCTGCAGTTACTTGCTTTCTGATTTTTTCACTGTAATTCATGACACGTTTTTGAATGGTGACGGCTGACTTTGGTAAATCCGTGTATTTTGCAAAGACAAATTTTCTCGAATCATCTGAAGTTGTGAATATACTGAATGGAAATCCATCTAATGCAATAATTCTTGCCAAAACATCATCGAGGCTATCGTCGGCACTTTTAGTAAAATAATCATTTAACTTTCGCTTGGCTGGCGGCGGTGCTGTGTTCAGATTATCAGAATCTAGACTTGTTGAAGCTGATATAAGCTTGATGTTATGTTTTGATGACAAATGTGTATGTAATCCCTTAGTCGATCCATCCAAAGTCTTGAGAATGGCTGAGCATCGGTTACATTTGGCACGATTGACGTCGTATCACTGTGTTTTTTATGTTTAACAAAGTCTCCCGCCATTTGAAATACTTAATTTCAGATAATTGACTTTTAAATTTAAATGACGTAGGTCGTGGGTTTAAATTTAGAAAATATCTTGTAATGACCAAAGTTTTAAATATAATTAAGCATATCTTAAAACTGGAAACATATCTTACAACTATACAATAATATAGGTTATCCATCAGAATTCAGACAGGCTTTAATGTCCTCTCATAGGTATAATACAGGTTAATTAGGTAATTAACCTGTATTATAGATACATTGTAAGAATGATATTTTAGTAACTGTGGAGTTTCTTGCCGGATCTTCTCCATAGAAAACGACCAATTTCGAACCGTGCCCTGCGCCAAACTGCTGACGTTTTATAAGTGCCCATGTAGGCCTATGTGAAATAAAACATTTTGAGTTTGAAAAAATCACAAGAAACAGTAGTAGGTATCTCTACTACTAAGTAGAGATACCTACTACTGTTTCTTGTGATTTTTTTTTTATTTTTGGCTCGCGTTTGAATTTTAAGAAAAAAATTAATTCATTTCAAATTAATTCAATTAAATAATTAAACTTCAATTTAAAATTAATTTTTAAACTGGCATGATTGCTCTATGTTATCTCTTAAAAAATAGTCTTTTTAAGAGATAACATAGAGCAATCATGCCAGTAGCGTGCAACCAGCGCACCACGCACCATAGACCATAAGTCTAGTTTAAGCATCTACTAACGGGAACCCGTGAGAAATTAGTACTTCCCACAATATGATTATAAATTAAAGCCTGTCTGAATTCTGATGGATAACCTATATTATTATATAGTTGTAAGATATGTTTCCAGTTCTAAGATATGCTTAATTATATTTAAAACTTTGGTCTATACAGTCGTATAAACCAATTAATACAGCACAATGGAATTACAAATAAAAAATATCCGATAAGTTGGTCATCATGTATGTCATTGATATACACTATAAAAAGGAAAGGGCCAAGAATTGAACCTTGCGGAGCACTCATCTTGGCTAGGGATCCTGCAGATGTCGCTCCATTAACAATAACTTTTTGTTGCCTGTTTGATAAATATGAAAGAACAAGGTCAGCAGAACACGAATCCACGAACTCCGTAATGGTGTAATTTACAGATCAGTGTTTTGTGGTCAACGCAATCAAAAGCTTTGGAGAGGTCACAAAATATGCCAATTGCATCCTGAGATTTCTCCCAAGATTCCAGAATGTGACGGATGAGCGCTACTCCTGCGTCTGTTGTTGACCTACCTTTCGTGAAACCAAACTGCCGACTATGCAGAATTCCATTTGAGTTAAAATATGATAGCATCTGGTCCAGCATGATTTTTTCGTATATTTTGCTTAATGCTGGAAGCACATATATCGGTCTATAGTTAGAGGGATCACTCTTACAACCCGACTTAAAAATTAGTACTACTTTACTATGTTTCATTAAATCGGGAAAATTACCGCTGTCTATACATTAATTAAATGTGCCTGTTAGGATAGCAGCAATTGAGTCAATAATATTACCAAGAACCCTAACAGATGCACTCCATAAGTCATCAGTGTTTGTTATGTTAAGACTTTGGAATGCTTTTTAATTACATCAATAGAAATGGGCTTAAATGAAAATGTTGGTATATCCTTATTGAAGTTTTCCTTTAAAAAAGATTCTGCTGATAATGGCGAAGAATGTAGAGATTTAGTAACCTCTACTGGAATATTGGTAAAGTAATTTTCCAACTTCTCAGCCACTTTTGACTTATCTGAGATGACCTGATCATCGATGTTCAAAGTCAAATCATTCTAACCCTGTTGGTTTGTGTTTCCAGTTTCTTTGTTTATCACCTTCAACACAGTTTTTATTTTATTGTTAGAAATGCTAATTTTATTACTTTCTGATTTAGATTTAGCTTAGGGCGCATACTCTTTTAAATATCTTTGAGTAGTTTCTTACATAATTATGGAAGGCTTCATCGGAAGTCAATGATTTTTCATGGTATAAGTTGTATAAATTGTCTCAGCTTATTCTTATTCCAGCAGTGGCCCATTCATTAAATTTAGATTTATTACTCATTTGAAATTTTTTAACTGGACATGCCTTACTAAATTCGTGGCATGGTGAAGAAAAAATATCCTGTAATTTTCATTGGGGTCATGGGAGTCAAAATTGGCCATTGAAAGATTAATGAAGAAGATATAATGCTTCGACTTGAGAGGGCTCAAAGGGCAGTTCTAAAGGTGATGCTTCAAAAACCGTATCGCTACCCTACAGCCCAATTATACAGAGACACGTCTGTTCTCACTTGCCGGCAACTCTGTGCGCTTCAAATAATCCTCCGTAGACATTCCGCTCTTACTTATGACCCTAATTTTCAAATGAATAAACGACGGAAAGATTTGGTGTGCCCTTGTATTTCAACCAAGACTGCCCTGGCAAGTCGTGGCTATTCGAGTCTGAGTGGCCGCCTCTACAATGCTGTTAACAAGAAGTGTAATATATATCCCCTAACAAAGCACAAATGCAAGAAGGTTGTAAGTCAATATTTTATGAGTCTTTCTTACGACGACACTGAAAGACTATTTGCCCGAGAGTCATGAATAATAAGCGCTAATCTTACAAATACACACCATACACCCACTCCCACACACACACACACACACACACACACACACACACACACACACACATACATTTACACTATGACAAAAACACCTACGCGTATTTCCTTGCAGGGACTTTAATTTAATTTATATTTATTTTTTCAATTATTAATGTCATTGTTATTACTATATTTCAATTACTAATGTTGTTAATACTTTTTATTTAAATTTTATTACTTTTTTATTTTAATCTGTGTTCAATATAATATATAAAATGAAAATTTAATGATTTTAAAAGCAAAACGTAATGTATGCCATTTTATATTGTTAGTGGTTTAAATCTATATAATCAATTGTATTGTCTTACGGGATAACCTATTTTTTAATGTGTAGGAGGAAGGCGCCGATGTCTGTCACACAGTGCAAACTAGCACGGACATCGACGTTTCACTCTATCTGTGGAAACTTTCATTGTTATCTTTGCACTTGTGTTTTTAATTAGGATAGATGAGTTGTACCTAATATTTTAATAAATAAATTATTATTATTATTATTATTATTACTTTACATGTTATCATTAAAAACATTAATTTCTTTTTAGTTAGTGGCCTAAGCTTAATAGTCTTATTTAATTGCCGCTTTTTAACCAACTCAAAGGATACTAGTTGACCTGTATGGTCAGACCTAACTCCACTAATTTGAGACGAGTATTTTATGGCACAATTAGTATAAATATTATCTATGCATTGAGCTGATGTTGCTGTTATTCTTGTTGCTTCCTTGTATGTGCATTTTAAGTTAAATGAACCAAACAATGAAGTAAGCTTGCAGTGTTCAGGTGAATTTACTAACAAATCAATATTTAGGCGACCACAAATGAAAACTAATTTATTATCTCTTATAAGCTTAGGTACTTAAAATTTCTCCCATTATCATTAAGAATGATGACAGGTTTGATGCTGGTGGTCTATAAACACTTAAGAAAGTTTGGCCTTCAACTTCTGTACATGCTACCTCACACAAGCAATCAACAGAGCAAGCGGTGATATATTTTTATTCCTTATATCTAAGAGAATTATTACGTAATATTAAAGTACCACCTCCTACTGAGGACCTGTTGTATGCACTAGTAACAGAAAAATATTAATTTTAAACAACATTCTATCTGGTTTTAGCCAGGTTTCACAAAAACATAAGATATCTATATCATATTTATCTATTAACATTTCCTCATCTAATATTTTGCCGGAGAAACGATTTATATTCTGATGATATAGTAAAATTTTGTTATTATAACTCTCCTTTGTCACATCTAAGGGTTTAAACAATTAATTTCAGTATTATTAGATACCCTAGATAATACTGAATAGTCACTTAACCTAGGATCAGTTAAATTGTCAATAACCCAGTGTAAATTGTAAGCTAACAAAGTAGCCAATGAACTTTCGTCGTAAATTCTAAAATGAATGTAAGGATTGCAATCGGTATGCCCAAAAACCTATTACACGATGTTTGACGCAATATTTTGCAATCGACCACGTTTGCTGAGCAAGCGATATAATGCGGTCGCACTAAGTTCGCCGCGAGCTTAGTGTATTTCAAACAGCAACCGGGAGCACTCATTTTCATCATTTAGCGATAATTTTAGCCCTTACGTTACTTTGTTAATTATACTTAGCAATAAACCCTTGAAGGATATCAGTGTATTTAACTTAGTAGACACACACGATATCCATATTGAATGTTGGAGAAAAAGTTGCATCCACCAAGGATGCAACTTTTTCTCCAACATTCAATATGGATATCGTATGTGTTTTAAATTGGATTTCAAAATGAAAGCTGGCTTTCATTTTGAAATCCAATTTTTATTTGCAATCACCACCCCCAAAAACCCATTACACGATACCCATATCGAATGTGTGAGAAAAAGTTGCATCCGCCATCTTGGATTTTAAAATGAATGCCAGATTTGCAATCACCACCCCCAAAAACCCATTACACGATACCTATATCGAATGTTTGAGAAAAAGTTGCATCCGCCATCTTGGATTTTAAAATGAATGCCAGATTTGCAATCACCACCCCCAAAAACCCATTACACGGTACCCATATCAAATGTTTGAGAAAAAGTTGCATCCGCCATCTTGGATTTTAAAATGAATGCCAGATTTGCAATCACCACCCCCAAAAACCCATTACACGATACCTATATCGAATGTTTGAGAAAAAGTTGCATCCGCCATCTTGGATTTTAAAATGAATGACAGATTTGCAATAACCACCCCCAAAAACCCATTACACGATACCTATATCGAATGTTTGAGAAAAAGTTGCATCCGCCATCTTGGATTTTAAAATGAATGCCAGTTTTGCAATTACCACCCCCAAAAACCCATTATACGATACCCATATCGAATGTTTGAGAAAAAGTTGCATCCGCCATCTTGGATTTTAAAATGAATGTCAGATTTGCAATCACCACCCCCAAAAACCCATTACACGGTACCCATATCGAATGTTTGAGAAAAAGTTGCATCCGCCATCTTGGATTTTAAAATGAATGCCAGATTTGCAATCACCACCCCCAAAAACCCATTACACGATACCTATATCGAATGTTTGAGAAAAAGTTGCATCCGCCATCTTGGATTTTAAAATGAATGCCAGATTTGCAATTACTACCCCCAAAAACCCATTCATTCATTTCATTTATTTCATAAACAATTTATACCCATACCCATATCGAATGTTTGAAAAAAGTCTTCATCATCACTTTCACTTCCTCAAATGGTGCTTTTCGGGAGCAACTGCACAAGGTACTATTAGAAATACCCAAAACGCTATAGGTGTGCCTATAATATTTAAAGAGTTCCCTCGCTTTCTCCAGGATCCCATCATCAGATCCTGATTTCATAACAATGGAACCAACTAGAAAGTATACCCTTTCAAACGAAAAAAAATTCCAAATCGGTCCAGCCGTCTTCGAGTTTGAGGTTACATACATAAAAACGATTTAAGACGAACGAACAAAAAAAAGGAGAAGGTTCTCCTCCTTTTTTTTGAAGTCGGTTAAAAAGCAATAATAACATCACAAAATAGAAATACGTACTTTTTATGAGAATGGCGTTTTTTTCGAAAATTTGCGCCAACTTTCTTCTAATAATATTTTTTTTTACATTTTCCCATAATAAAACAAATATTGAAAAAAAAATGTTAAAGAAATATATATTGAACAATAAAAAGTAATTGTTGGGTATGCATAATAAATCGTCCTCAAAAAACAAAAAATTAGACTTATGTTATTCAACGGATTGCTGCAATACATACGTACACAATAGATCGCGAATTATCGTTACCGGCGAAACGCTCCACGATGAGACGTGACCCCTCTCTGAGCTCCCGTGGACGACTGAATTTTCGACCGGTGTACGTTGCGTATGGTTCAAAATAGCGCGCAAATTAGAAGAAAAAATTAAAATTAAAACAACCAAGCGACATTTTTGAAATGTTAAAGCTGTAAATGATAGTATGATAATTAGAGAATAATATGAATTGAAGTTTATGAAAAAATTCAACAGTTTACTATCAAAATTCAGCGACGCACGAGCATGTTTTGTAAGGATTTTTGTCCAACTTTATGTATTTTTGTTTAATAAACTATAAAATATTTTTAAATTTTGCCAACTATGTTTGCTAACACATTTATTCTAGTGTTTATTACATATTTTTGTATGGTAATTAAAGTACTATTATAGGTTATATTCCTTTAGTAGTGAAGACCGTTTTGAGTTATTTTACTCGGCGCAGCCTTAATGAGTTTTGGACGCACAGATGGAAGACGTTTTAGAGGTTTTCATTTAAATAGAGTATCTCCGTAGGTTCGATGAGTAAGCGGATTGGTATTTTTTATTTGTTTATAGTAGGCATATACAATACACGAAATGAAGATTTTAAGTGTTGCTATGTACCCGATTCTACAAACAACGTGAATTTTTAACATTAAAAGTTGATGAACTAAGTAAATAGCACAGCTTCTTAAAAGACAAAGGTTATGAAAACCAGGTCATCATGTCAACTTTTGACAACTTGGTTTTCTGATAAATTGGCTACTCCGCTGCTTGACGCGGGTTCTTGTCCGAGTGGAAAATATTCTAAACGCAATCACAGAAAGAGTACGCAATTACAAAAAATATTCAGTTCAATGTCATAAAGTAGAACAAGTAAAATATCATTAGAATATAAAACGGGATGTTTACCATGTGCCGAAATTAATATTAATAATAATTTATTTCTTAAAAAGCCACACTATTAGGCATAAACATATAAAAAAAAATTCACTGTAGAATAAGGCTAATAATTATGCATATCTTTGTAGAAACTTCTAGCATCCAAACTAGAACATGTCTTATATCTTTTTTTTTTTTAACGTGGTAAAATCATCAGATGAGTCCTCCCACCCCGGGCAGGGCCGGAGGGACTGTCAGACTTGTACTGACTAAAATCCACGGTATTCCTTCAATAGCCCTTTACGTACCGGGGTCACGGTAATGGGATAAGTCCCACGACCCCGGCAGGCTTCAGCCCTCTACAGGGAGGGCCTCGTCATCTTGCTGACGCTCTTTAAGGCGCGCGTGGAACACAACGCGCCGTCAACCCGGGCATGGTCCATGGTCGGACAGCGAGTTGCCCTTTACTCGCTGTCCGCATGCCCGCGCCTACGGTGGCCGGAGATCGTCGGCCGACGTCCGACGCCGTGGGCGTCTACCACTGCGGCTGGGCTGGAGGGAGGACGCTATCCTCTCCCTCACGCGGCCCGCCTCCTCCTTCGATAGCATGATTGCTTCGCAGAAGGAGGCGACCGCTTCCCACTCCCTCTCGCCACGCAGCATGGCCTCGACCAATGCTGGGCGCGAGAGGTCTCCGCCTATCGCCGCCGTGAGGACACGTCGGTGCTCTGCCCAAGCGGGGCAGTCTTGCACCGTATGCTCTACTGTGTCCTCAGGGCGATCCTCACAGTGGTGACACCCAGGCGTTTCTTCGTTCCTCATCAGACACAGGTACCTCCCGAAACTTCCGTGTCCGGTGAGGACCTGCGTCATGCGGTAGGTCAGGACGCCGTGACGCCGATCTAGCCCTTCTTATATCTTGGGTAAGTTTTTAGGGTTCCTTGTTGACTATGGTGTTTAGTATTCCGTATTTAACAAGGAACTCTTATAGTTTCGATATGTCCGTCTGTCCGTCTTTCCGTCCACGGCTTATATGAAATGAAATGAATCAAGTTCTTATTTGTGTAATACAGACAAGTCTGTTTTTGTAAGAGCTTGATACGGAACTCTCGTTCAGCTAATTCGACTCGCACTTAGCGTCTTAGTAAACAAGGGAACCCGACATGCACTTGGACGGTTTTTTTATGACTAGATATAGTCACAAAAACCCAGCTCATGTTTAAGAAAGAACCTTAAGTGCTTGGTTTTACCAAATTCCCTCGAGTACAGATTAGAATTCCATGTGTCGTGGGGTTACAGTCTCTTTTCAAGTAATGCAAATTTGTTTTTTTGTGAGCGAACTTATTACTTCGAAAGTACGATGGTAAAAAATGACAAGGGGATCAGGTGCTTTTAGGTTTCGTGTCGACCGTGGCTATTAAATATTGCTGAATCCACATCTCATATGTCAACAACCTCGCGAGCTAAATCCAGTCATTTGATTCGCTTATTTTTCTCAGCATTTACGAGGTTCTCGTCATGCGAAATGGAAATGATCTTAAATTTATTTTTCTACATCCTCACGAGACGTCTAATTATTACATCCGGGGCGCCAGAGCAAACAACATTGCTGACTCGACATTTTCTTTTACCACGTCATCGAGTACCTCGTGATGAAAATATATCTTGTGCTGAAATTGAGAGATGAAAACAAAATCACGACTGTATTAATTTTCTGGGTAAGCAGCAATATAGTCGTATATCGCCAGTACAAACAGTTACGACTGGTTACGGCTAAATTATTTGATTATTATTATTATTTTATTATAGTTTCCAATGCTTACCACTACTTAGTCAGTCCTCAGATTGGTGATCATCTTATTATATGGCCATACCAGCTCTGTGCCTCAGAAAGTAACTACATTAAGTCGTTGGATTTAGCAGTCTCATTTATTACTAGTTTCTGCGGCTTCACTCGCGTGAAAAGATTTTATGCATGCCTATGTCATACAGTGATAACGTAGCATTCAGAATTTTTTAAATCGGATGAGTTGTGTCGTCGATAACCTCCTACATACAAACTCAACCACAAACATTACCTTAATAATATTAGTGTATATACCCGGACCCTTAATTCGATGCAGTAGACTGACAGTTTCTGGGTTGTCAGATAATGACGACTACGAAATTGTGATGTAACTAAATTTATCGATTCAGGAATAAAATCGAATAACGAGGTAAACAATTTTTTTTTAAATAATATTGTGTGACAATAACTAAAACTAAAATGTGGTTATAAAGGGACCTGAAAAATAAAACGAATAGATCATGATATTATTTTTTATTTTTGTAATAGGCCCCTGTACTTTACCCATTCCAACGGGGTTTAGGTCGCAGTGATGCGGGGGCAGTTTTTTTAATAGTAATCTCGCGCAATTTATTAAAATAATCATGACATGAAAGAATTTCCAAAAGTGTGGCTTTTATCATGTCTGGTTAGATATGAATATTTTAATAAAAATAGATTTATTTATAGTAAAATCAACTTAAAAATAAAAGATAATAGTATACATTTTATCATTTATTTATGTTTCTCACTATTAAAAATCGCTAATTTATTATTCGATTGATTGAATGCATCACTATTATGTTAAATAGGGTATCATTATTTTAGTAAGTGACACTATAGCTTATGTCAGCTTACTACATCGAATTAAAAGTCCGGGTATAGATACATATAATATAAAATATATAATATATATAATTATAATAACATAAAATATATATAATTCATTGTACACGTCATCATATTATGTTCATAACATTTATGAACACCCCCTACATAAACCAGTTCCTGGGTTGAAGTGGTCGGATATGCTATCGCTTTATGTAACATACTGGTGTTTAGCAGCACCTGGAATCCGAACCCAATATACATAGTTGGGAAATGGCCAAACAGAACATGATGATGACCTGGGCCTGATTGGATTTTTTTCGCTAATTAACATAATTTCACAGAACTAAAGATTAAACCAGACCCAATAGACTCTCGAGTTCCTAGAAGTCGTACTTACAACCGCTAGTTAGACGAGTATTTGAAACAAATTCTCATTTCTACAGCTGAAAACCATCCTCTATATGAGAAAAGCCTGCCTAAAGAACATCACCTATGTTTCTCAACTACTACCGATTCTCGTAGACCATGCGGGAACGCTGCAACTGGTAACTGCTTCCAACAACAAACTTATCTTCGATTTCCATCGAGTAAGTTCATCACAGTCACAATAATTTAAGTCCCACTTCTGTCAAACTGCATCAACTTTGCGGCGTAACTTGCACAGTTGTGGGTACTTACGCTCGGTTAAACTAACGCAGCGGTTCTCAACCTTTCGTGCTTCGGGACCCCACCTTTGCTTATTACCCAGACAACCCAATATAATATCTTAATATGTATATAGTTATCACTAACACACCTACTTTTTAACGGTACATTTAATTACACTTAATAAAATTATTTGTATCTGTCACCAATTCAAAACCAGCGTCAGGCAATTTATGGCTGTTAGAAGTTTTTCTGTACTAGACGTATTTGGCACTCTCATCTCCATGTTTTCCCTACAGTCTCTTAATGAGATGTGATCCACAGTTTGAGAACCCATGGACTAAAGAAACATTCATAGCGAATGGAAATGTTAGTGAGTTGTCAGATGTTGCTGTATGTTGTTGTGTTGTCAGTTTTATAAGGTTTTACGTCGAAACTTCGGATTCATGTTGATTTTATGATTATTTGTGATGATTAAGTGTGGATGGTATCCTGCGGTACGTCTGGTAGACCGGTAGTAAAAGGGGATGAAGGGATTAGGTGGTGGAGCTCCTGCGCACACTCTCCGAAGTACAATCTGTAGAAGATAGACAGACAAGCAATGTTTCGCCGGTGAGCCAGGCTGTGAATCTTGCCTGCCAGAACCTCGTCACCTATCAGCCTTTTAGCTCTGCGTTCGATCGAGTCAAGTGCAGCTAGCTGGTATTTGGCTGAGCCATTCCAGAAGTGACTGCAATACTCCATACTAGAACGGACCTGTGCTTTATATAAATTCAAAAGCTGTCCAGGTGTGAAGTATCGCCTTACTTTCTGTAGGATGCCCAGCTTTTTGGCTGCAGTCTGAGGTTTAGACTCAATGGTTGGGTCGAAGTTGAGGTTAGACGTCAACTCCATGCCCAAGAGCTCCAGGTGGTCGGTAATAGTTACAGATGCACTTCTAAAAGTAGGGGACTATTCAAATTGGCTCCTTTTAGCGGAGAAAAGACAAGCCTGTGTTTTCAAAGCGTTGAATTTGACCAGATTGTGTGTAAGTGACTTGGTTGTGACTTGTGATAGAGAACCACCCATTACACTTTTGCCGTGAACCCACTCCAGACACAAAGATATCTAGCTTATTTAGGTTAGGTTACGAGTCGGGGGTCACGTTGAAGAATACTTATGCGTTCCCGCACCCTCGACGCATGTGTACGAAGGAACATGGGGTGGTTTTAGTCAGTTAGAGTCTGACAGACCCCTTCGCCCGCCCCAGGGCGGAGGACATCCATGAGGATTTCCACCTCGGAACTAAAAAAAAGGAGGGGCTTACAAGATTGCTAGTAATGTGAATTCCACCCCATCGATAGTTATCCTTAAAAAAAAAATAGTTAAAAAAAACATCGACACAATATTTTGCTTATACGTACTATGATAAAATAATACTCAGAAATCAGAATTAAATTGTACCACAGCAGGGAATTCCGTATAAAACACAATAAACTCACCGTGAAATATTAAGTTGAACCATGTTTCATTGCAAATGGAAACTTTCTGTTAACAGACATCTTCGTGTCAGTTTAATACATTTCTCTCCATTCAAGACAGTGTTACAATATATTCACTACTAAGTCTTTATTTCTAAGTATATACAGGGTACGGTAGCTGCTGGCTTTGACTTATAGAGTGTCTTTCAGAAATCTGGATATGACGACACGGTTGGCTCAGTGGCTGAGCGATCGGCTGCTGGGTTAGGTATACCGGCTTCGATTCTCACACCGAAAAATTTGTCGTTCTGGTTTAGGTGTGATGTAGGGATGCACTACACCTAATGTGGGGCGATCTCGAATGAAAAAATCATCAACAGTTTTGGTTGTTGATTTTATAAATGTTTACTAAGGCAGCATGTCTTTTTTTTGTGCTTATTGATTTGTAAATATGATCAAATTGTAGAATAGCAATTTGTATTAAAAATAGATGCAATAGAATTTCTCCTGTGATCCAAAGTTTGAGACGATCTTTTTTTGCGCTTATTTACAAGTGATTTTGATTTCTCGAGTTCTCGTAAACTTAACACTTCAACTTAACAGTTGCAACTCTGTCTGTGAGAAGTAGAAGGACTAAGCTATAGTATAAAATAATAACAAGCCACTTGAGCCGCGCAGTTCTCAAAATTCAAGTTTGTTTACAGACCCTTTTTTTATCGGGCGCTCTTGTTTTGTAATGCTTGTGTCGGGAAAAAAATGTATGAGAAGGTGTGTTATTTAAATTGATTATGTTAAATAGTATATTTATATGTAAATAAATTATAAGCTTTTTTAAAATAATGGTTTTATTTTTTAATTATAATGACTTTTGTACAAAAAACTGGGTAAAATTCGCTCACCTAGATTTCAAGTTAGAATTATTAATACATTGCAAGGGAAACTGGACTAAAAAATGTTTAGTCTGTTAGCGTACTTCATAACAATTCCACGACATAGGTATATAATTTAGCTCCCAATACAAAATTTTAGTGATAATGTCATTTTAATCACCCGCGCCGACATCGGCGCGGACCACCCAGAAGTGGCGACACAGTTGACGTCATTAGCGCAAAATGGCCGCCACAGTTGATGGGCTACAGGACAATTAAAAATAGAAATACTGAATGCAATGTTATTTTTTTTTAAATTGGTTATAAATATCACGTATACACGTCATGCTTTTTGCATGTTAAGTTTAGTTTAGCTAGATGAGGCCGGTATTACCTAACTGACTACTCTGAGAAGAAACACCGAAAGAAGCTCAGTGGTCAAAGTCTCTTTTAAAGTCCATACAATTCGTTTTCGTCAAACCATATGAGAAACATGAAAGTTCATATCTGTTGTGTCTTTTGTGGAAAGGAACACGCAGATTTGAGCTGACTTGTCCAGACAGTGCAAACATTTGTTAGTTATCGTGTAGCTCAACTCTGAACGAAAGGAGCTCAACGATCTGACGAACAATACCAAAGTAAGGATATTTGGGTAGGCCATACAAATACTTAAACTGCAAGACATCAACTATAAATATAATCATAATAATGAAAATATCATAATTATAAAGAAATAATAACCTACATATTACTCACTAATACGAATTTGTACGCAATTACGTAGAAAACCCGTATTTACCAGCTTGAATTTTGAATGTGTCAATGGTAACGTTACGCTTTCAATTACAACTAGAGGCAATATATTATATACACATCTATCGAGCTTCAATCCAGTTTGATTGTTGCCATGTTAGTGATATCCTAGTTACAACCATATCCGATATAGTTCTCTCTAGCGGTGTTTGACTTCAGTCAATAATAATATACATTCCTTGATATTATACTTATGTATTTGAAAGATGAAACTGAAACGAAAAGCTTGATATGATAAGACCTGGCAAATGTTTTTTAAATGCGCTAATCTTCGAAAGTACTATGAATTTGGATAAAATTTGGTATACAGGGTGGCGATTAGGTCATCACATTAAATTGTACAGCAGGTATTACAAGTTGTTACCAGTCCGTTAAAATAATAAAATAAATAATTTTACTTAAATTAAGAAAATGCATTTTCAAACAAAATAAATGGCGTTATTGATAAAAAATAAATAATCTCTAATAATATTAGTTTACTGAACTGTAAAAGTGGCAACGCCGTGGCTTCGGCGCCGGAGGAGCATGCGCCGAGTGATTAGTCAGCTGATTATGTTTATGCAATTAATGATGTTGTGAAATTATAAATGGAAAGAAGGTCCCACGGCTATAATATTGTTTATTATTAAATTATTTTAATTGTATATGATAAAAACATTTTACCAAAAAATTAAACCGACTTCCAAAAAACACTGCAAAGAGAAAAATAACTTTAATTTCGGTAGTCGGTGACGAAAAAGTTTTTATTTCACTCTTTTAAGTTGGTCGATTTTTAATTTACCTAGTTACAAAAGCCTAAATGACTACTTATAACCTTTTACAAAATATTGCTTTTCCCAATACTGGGCCGTTAATTGTAAAGGATTTCTCCTGGAACTTCACCATCAGCTTCACTTCACCATATGTATTATGACGAGCATATTGTGTTTAATAACCATATTCAAGTAATCGAAGCGGAACCCTTGAAATACTTATTATTCCTACTTATACACCGTGAAATTTTAATGGATGATTTCCCTAGGCATAACAACTTGCCATAAGGAGTACTTTCGAAGCATAGAGTAAAAGTAAAAAAAAAAATAAAGATGTTTTGGTTTTAAAATAATTTAAAAAATATTTATCAACTCGAAAAACGTGAGAATCCTTAGAAACACTAGAGGTAACTTATAGGCACCACTCAAATCACACGCGGCGCCAACAAAGAACAGCTGTGCATAAAAATGTTATAAGCAAAATAAACTCTCGCACGTGGTGATACGGCATAAACTAGTTTGCACGCAACAACACAAAATACAAAAGCGGAGCCGACAAAGAAAATACCGATTTAAATGTTCAAAAACTGTTCAAAGCAAAATAAGCTCTCGTGTTCAGTGATACGACTTAAATTACAAACGAACAACAATTACAAACGTTGCCGCGTGCCAACTTCCTATTGCTTTTGTACGGCGTCGAAATTAGTCTTCCCGCGAATGTCGTACGCGCAGCGCGCCTTACCAGTGCAAAGGATCGTCATTACAATTATTGCAATTTGGAGTACGTCGCTATGGTGCAACTATGCTAGAGCTGATTATGACTCCCATGCTGCCCGGCGACTTTACGCGGAGCCACAACACTTGGAGTCGCTCCGTCTTCGCGGGTTTCTGAACCCCCAAGTCCTATCAGCCCGAACGATCGTAGCGGCGAAGCAGCGGCTACTAGATCATGGACAGTTCCAGACACCAACACATGAGCAGGGCAGAGGCCGATCGTTCGTTATTTCGCCAGAGCTCGACGAAGAAATCATCGAGTACTTTGAACGGGATCTAACCTGGGATCTAGCCCGGACCTAACCCCGTTAGGCTTTTACTTGTGAGCTCAAGCGTCTGGTGTATCGTGAGCAACACGAAATTCGCGAAGCGTTAACTGTGATAGTGGACGTTTTCAATATCGTAAAAAGTAACAGAGACACCTTAATAAAATTGAAAGACAATCAATTAAAACGTGATTGATTGTGTATTTAACGCAGTGGCTTGCACTTCGAACAATTACTCCGTTACCGGGAAGTATAAGTAAGTACTTACTCGTAATTTTGTAAATAATGAACATTTTAAAGTAGTTAAGTTAGTTAAAATTATTGTAAACAAGTTGATTCAAATTTATGAAATACGCCTCAAATACTTTGTTAGGTCTCTAATTCAGAAAATTATTTTTCTTAGATGATAGACATGTTTTTGTTTAATTTCGTATTCAGTAAATTGCAGCTAAAAAATATTTATGACGGTCGTAGGCCCAGAAAGTTATGAAGGACAAATTTGCATAACTTTTTGGGTAAAGCTTATTATTATCAAGAATAAGTTATCAGCTGATTGAAAAGCACGCGGGTCAACGGCCGCGTGGACATTTGGCGCCCGGCGTAGGTATCGGGGAGGATAACTATGGATTCGTGGTCGATTTCGACTTTTGTTTTTCACAATCGTAAATCTGCCATTTTTTGTTTCTAATATTTTATTTGCTTATATAACGATTGAATTACCAAGACAAAGCCATTTCACTGTTAGAAAATATCCATTAAAATTTCACGGTGTATATTAAGTAGTTCCATTGACTATCTGTGTTCTTCATCATCTTCACAAATGGTGCTTTTCGAATACAACTACACAAGTTACTATTAAATAAAAAATACTCAAATCACTATAGCTGTACCTATAATATTTGAAGAGTTCCCTCAATTTCTCCAAGATCCCATCATCAGATCCTGACTTGGTGACAATGGGACCAATTTCAGAGTACCTATTAATATTCAAACAAAAAAAGAATTTTCCAAATCGGTTCAGCCGTCTTCGAGTAATCGGTGATCATACATAAAAAGAAAAAAAATTGGCCAAGTGCGAGTCAGCCTCGCCCATGAAGGGTTCCGTAGTAGCTATAATAATATAATATAATAAATGTATATTTATTTGACGAAAAAAACCTTTCAAACTTAAAACTAGCTTATTTACATTTTTACAAATACGCCAAATAACTTTGTTTTTCATAGTGTCTGTATGAATTACAAAGTTATATTTGCGGTTTTAGAAAATATGCTGTATCTCAAAAACTGCTGACCCGATTTCTTTCAAACTAATTTTGGTTAAAAGTTTACATTAAGATCAACAGACATATCGACACGCCCTATCAACAATGTCGGATCTGAAAATATGCAACTTTCCAGCAGAGCAGTTTAAAGTTTAAAAGCATGATAAAAATATTATTTTATGGATTACGATTATATATATGGATATTGGATATATGACACTCATTCCAAAATTCAAAATAATAATCCATAAAATAACATTTTTATCATTATTTTAAACTTTAAACTGCTCTGCTGGAAAGTTGCATATTTTCAGATCCGACATTATTGATAGGGCGTGTGGATATATTTTTTTAGATTTTTCACTCCATTATTATAGAAGTTAGAGGGGGGACACACATTTTACCACTTTGGGAGCTTATATCTTTGAAACGATTGACTTTATGAAAAAGTGGTTTTAGAAACCCTTACATAATTTTTAAAGACCTGTCTATAGATATCACATACGCATAGGTTTCATGATAAAAATATTTTCAGTTTATATTTTTTAATTGTTTTCTTAAAATCGGAAAGCAGTTCACAGAATACATCTACCTATTAAGTTTCACATGTCTAGTCTTAATAGTTTCGGAATAAAATGGCTGTGACATACGGACGGACGGACAGACAAACAGACGGACATACATATCGAAACTATAAGGGTTCCGTTTTTTCCATTCGACTACGGAACCCTAAAAAATATACGCGTCGAATTGATAACCTCCTCCGTTTTTTTCGTCGGTTAAAGATACCTAATATAGAGTAAGTGGTTTCAATTAACCTTCAAGCGGGCGTGCACAGTCGATTCGACAGTGCTGAATACATTTTCGTTAATATTATTATTATTACCCATCACATGTAATTTTCACTTCTAGTAGCCTAGAAGTTAATTAAGAAGTTAATTATGTTTTATTCTTATTTTATCATTTTTATTGTTTTACTAGGTATACAACGTGTAATTTAAAGGGTATATACATACCAAGTGCATAGCTTCTTTGGATGATAACAAACGATATGACAAGGGTTTTGTAATCCTAAGTCTACGTGTGTAGAACTTATTACAAATTCCAATACACTGATACCAGAGACCGAATTTTCAAATTAAGAAGAACGAAAAGAATTATCGTGTCATTGGCAAGTGACGTGGAAAGTTATTGACCCTCGTAGTGCTGTTGTTATAATTGGTATTCAAGGAATATATGAAACCAATAATTTGGTATCAATTCTTTAAGTCAGTTACTTTTTGCTGAAACTGTGCATAGAGACTTCATATACCAGATGTTGTCTTCAGTCCTTTTGGATAGATATGGGGTTTCCGTTACACTTTGTATAAACTACTGTCTAGAGAATGTTAAAGGGTTTTGTGTTCCTAAATTGTTTTTTTTTTTATCCAAAGAATGTTTCAGTTATGTTAATTGATTTAATAATTGTTAATTTTTTATAATTTTAATTACTCTTTTTAACAAATTAGACTTTTAAGACCATGATAATATACCTGAGTACAAGAAAATAAATAATTATTGTATAATTATTGCTTCATTTCTCTGATTCAACCCATAGGTCTTTTCGGTTACGCGCGCCCGCTCCCGTTACAATTGACCGCGCGCCCGCTTGAAGGTTAATGTGATAGGTTATCACATTAATTGAAACCACGTAATCGCCACACTCTATAAGTAGCTCGAAGCTTGAAGAAGATAGGCTACATTTTACCTAACTACAAGAGGTTATGTTTTTATCATTATAAAGTCCACGGGAACGAAGCCTCGCGCGACTCCTAGTGTGTCATAAAACGTGAAATACTTACTATTACTTAACAGGACTATTTAGTTGTTAAGTTTGTATCGTAAATATGGTTGATTGCCACACTATCGTATGAAGTTTGTAAAGATTGTGTTAAGAAGGATTAAATAAATAAATTCACAGGAGAAAAAACAGCGAAACTTTCAAAATTCTACTTGAAAGAGCAAATACAGGGTTACGTATATATATATATATATATATATATACCTAAGTTTATTCTAACAATTTTCAAGATAACTACGGTTAAAACATTTAAAGATCGTTTAACCGATTTTTGTAAAAACGAATGAACGAAATACATAAAAGAGAATTCATCTTCGGTGTGTTCAAGTACAATAAATTAAAATGAGGTTGATTAAACCAACGGTCGATTCACCTACTATTGATTTATCTGTGGTCTTGTGTTTGATTTACTGGTGATTTTATGTATGTCGATTGGATGATTTGTTAATTCGAATTTTTGCGAAAACCCTAGGGATATTGCGAAAACACTACAGTAGACAATGGTAAAAATATTTCTGCGGCAGATTGTATGATTCGTCATTTTGAAATGGGTGAAATACCCTAACCTAACCTGTTAGGTTAGAACTGTGAACAACCGCGTGCGAGCCAAGTGAGCGTAGCGAGAGGTGCCGCGGCAGTGCCCGGCGAGCGCTACTTCCAAGTTGCTCGCAGAAATGTTTTTACCATTGTCTAATTATCCGTGTTTTCGCAGTATTCAGCGCGCAGTATTAATAAACTCAAATATAATATCAAATATAATAATATCAAATATCTTTAAAAAAATCATTAGATTGATCGTTCGCTAGTGCGATTAATTTTAGTTTGATCAACATTAAGTAAGTTAAACAGTAGTTGAGTCGACCAATATGCATTATGAATATATGTGAGTCAACCGTAGTAATCTTGAAAACAGAATAAACCAAATACAGTCAACTGTTTATCGTGTTTGTAGCAAAGTTCTTGCAAGTAGGAAGTTAGTGTGGAAACTGTGGGATGTTGGATGTTGTGGGAACTTGCCCCGCCTTTACGAGTGCCAGCTCTCGATAAATATGTAATGTGCTGTTTTAAATGACTTGAATCGTACAAGTTGAAATTGAACTTAGATTGGATTAAGGATCTTGTTGTGGTACATCGACATATTGTAAAAACCTTAGATAAATTGTTGTCTTGCTGCTTTTATGGCAAATAGTGACAGAGGTTAATGTTCTAATTTATTGGCGTATAATATTAAAATGTAAGTGATAATAACTTCGTTTCAATTTCAACCTAAACGGTATCAGTTCTTTGAGCATCAAAAATGATATCAGATCTTTGATCTTCAAAAATGTGTAGACATTTTTGAAGATCACACTCTTCGTCTTTCTCTTCGTTTTAATTATGTGCGTTTGTAAAATGCACTCACGATACAGAAAATATTCGTAATAGGGTATAAAATTAATAAAATTATTTTTAAAATAATTAAAAAGACTGCCTCGAGGGACTAGTCACCGTAAGCGCGACTGCTGAAGGTTCGATTCCCGGGTCGGGCAATAAGTACTGGTTAAGCGGTAAAGCTACAGAATGCGAAGTTTACAAATTTGGGTTGCACAAAGTTGGTATGAATGCGACGCTTGGTTGGAACCATAGATAAAATAAATAAGTAGATATGGTCAACAGACGAAATTATATCGGAACCGTGTGTCTCCAGTTAGGCGCTGGGTGGGGCAACAACTACACATGCAGTTTAATAATATCAATAGATACGCACTCGCGCACACACCCGCATTTCTTAAATCAGAACGTACTATACAATCAATAATAAACCTTATTCCATCAAACACAGCTTGTATTTACCATGCACCGTAGAACTTATCCACACAAAAACATCGGTCGCTATCGTTGTGCTGTGCAAAAGCAATTTATTTTACATATACGCTAGTGATTGAGTAAATCGGAAAGTTATCGATTCTTCCATTTATTATTATACAATTTTTTTTGGGCTCCTGAACATGAAAAACGGCATGTCCAGAAAATATTATAATAAAAATAAACATATTATTAAGAACATAACATAACCTAATTATAATTAAGTACTCTTTAACTTTAAATTTACTCACTGACCTGTGAAGTGGAGGTATTTGTATAGCACTTGACGCTTTGATATTACTGGGGTGGCATTTTTTTGTCAAATAGTGTAATCTTAAATTCATATATTTTTCCATGACTGCATAACAAATAAATAGCTTGAATGTATTGACTTATTTTAAGCTAAATTCACTAATATATTATCTGAACCATGCCGATTATTATAACGCATTCGAAGCTTCAACGGAAGTAAAATACAAAAACCATAAAAAAATAAAGAAACAGCACGAGGATAAGGCATAACATACGATAATTCGAAACCTAAAAACACCACCGATTACCTTTTATTTAAGTAACTTACTTTACGAACATTGTTTATGCATTTCTCTACTACGCTGTAACATAAACAAAATAAGCAAAAAAACATTATTTACATTGATATTCCAACCGGGTCAAAACGGTCGACAGATTGAAAAATAAACTATTGTAGCGACGGCGACGTCGGAGCTCCTTACGCATGCTGCGGGCGTAAAATAAATTGTTTCTTTCTGTCATCTCATGTAAAATAAAAGTTAAAAATATTTTCTTCGAGGTTTCCGTATGTTATAAAACCCCTAAACTATAATAGCAATATTTCATTTGTCAATCTTTGCGACATTGTTGTCGATAACCTACGTTAGTGGATCTGCACAAGCACATCACTAACTCGTCGCAAGAAGCGGCGGCCTCACTACGCGATGAATCCGCGTAATACAGTATCATTTTGTTATTTTTACATTGCTTGTCCAGTTACTTAGTGACGAACTCAGGTAGTGGTTAAGGAGCAATGTATTTATAGCAAAAGTAGTATAGTCGCTATGATATTTGAAAACAAAAATAACATAGTAAAAGCAAGAAATCTTTTACGATTTATTGTTTTTCATGATTTTAAAGACAAATATTATAAAATACTTGTACTTACATAAATGATAAGTGATTCCATGATTCACAAAGTTTTGGTTTTGGCTTCGGTGTTTACAAGATACCACTAAACAACTCGGCATTCTTATAAGTTACCACGATCGCTGTCGAAAGCGCACTAGTTCGCGGAGACGGTCACTTGCCTGTGACATGAGCCCTCTGGCCATGTCGCGCGGACACCGATACGCCCCCTTGCCACTTTTACTATATTTAATATTTCTATGATTGGAACATAGATATAAGAGACAGGCGTCGCCTGGGATGTGGATGCACTAACCTTAAACGTCCCGGCTTGTCTCCTGGCACGATGGAACCACTTTATACACTAAACAACACCAAACTTCTTCGATATTGAATTTTTCTTACGATCAACAACGCTTGGTCAGCCAATAAAGTCTCTTCGATTCTCGCCGGAGATCTCAAGTCGTGTTGTCCATCTCTTTCACTCGCGAATAGCCAAAGATTTGTGCGAAGGAGATGGTAAAGCGGAAGGGGAAATGTGTCAACCAATTAGTTATTAGGCGTGTTGCCAATATTTGATATAAACGAAAAAGAATTGTATATCAGCGCAACCAAGTACTATTGGGTTTTTCAGTGAGAAATTTCTGAGTGGTAGCCCGGTGTTTGGAAGTTAGTGATGTGGTACCCCAGTGCCTCGGAACGCATATGAAGCATTGGTCACGGCTATAATTTGGACATCTTTGTCTTTCGTTACGGGTAGTTTGAAGTCAGCAGATCTGACACTGATTTGGCCAGTGGGTATCGTGTTATCCAACTACCGGGTTAAGGATGAATACTAAGCTGCATCCGGCTAAGCCAACCCCAACATAATTAGAAAAAGATTAAGCAGATGAGATAATAAACAAATCTGAAAGTCAGACACCGGCTCTCAGCCTTAAACTAACAGGACTTAAATAAACTTAGAAATTCATAATAACATTAAAAAAAATTGGCCAAGTGCGAGTCAGACTCGCCCATGAAGGGTTCCGTAGTAACTATAATAATATAATATAATATGTATATTTATTTGACGAATAAAAAAAACCTTAAAAATTTCTTAAAACTAGCTTATTTACATTTTTACAACTACGCTAAATAACTTTGTTTTTCATAGTGTTTGTATGAATTACAAAGTTATATTTGCGGTTTTCGAAAATATGCTGTATCTCAAAAACTGCTGACCCGATTTCGTTCAAACCAACTTTTAATGAAAGTTTACATTAAGATCTACGGACGTATATTTTTTTAGAGTTTTCACTCCATTATTATAGAAGTTAAAGGGGGGGACACACATTTTACCACTTTGGAAGCTTATATCTTTTAAACGATTGACTTTATGAAAAAGTGGTTTTAAAAACCCTTATATAATTTTTAAAGACCTGTCTATAGATACCACACACGCATAGGTTTCATGAAAAAAAATATTTTCAGTTCTAGTTCCATGTATGGGGACCCCCCTTTATTTTAAATATTTTTTATTTTTTTTTCTTAAAATCGGAAAGCGGTTTACAGAATACGTCTACTTACTAAGTTTCACATGTATAGTCTTAATAGTTTCGGAATAAAATGGCTGTGACATATGGACGGACGGACAGACAGACAGACAGACAGAAGGACAGGCAGACATATCGAAACTATAAGGGTTCCGTTTTTTGCCATTCGGCTACGGAACCCTAACAAGTCACATAAAATTAGGAAATCAGACTAACTTACCTTAAGTGACGTCTGATGGTAATTTTATGAACGGCTCATCCTGAAAACAATTATCTTACATGGTAGTATTCGTCATCAACGAACTCGGCCGCGTAGTTTTTTAGAGGTCTAAAACATAAAAAACAAAAATTGAACGCATCTATATAGTACTTATCTAGCTGTCAGTAGTCACGTTCCTGTCAAATCACTTTCTTTAGAGTAACAAACAAGTGCTGCCATTATTGATGGGTGGGATACCTTGCAGGTATGAGACAGGGTGGGAATCTAATTGTTTTCAGGATGAGCCGTTCATAAAATTACCATCAGACGTCACTTAAGGTAAGTTAGTCTGATTTCCTAATTTTATTACACGGCTCATCCTGAAAACAATTATCTTACATGGTAGATGTTCAGAGATTCATAATGGCAACATCTTTATATGTGTGTGTGTATGTAAAAGGATCATAAATCTTAAATCAGATAATACTTTACTAATACTTTAAATGTTATATTTTAAAAGATACAATCAAAATATTGGCTAAGTTTAAAATATAAATACCAAACAATCTAGTTGTTATAGTTTAACAAAAAGTAACTTACTCACATAACTATATTATGCTTATTTATGTTAATAATTTTGTTACATTAAATATCACAATTTAATGATAATTGCAATCAAGTAACATAGGAGTAAACATTTAATCTATCACTATTGTGTTATATTTATTTAAACTTAATACTTATTAAACTTAATATTTATTAAATACAAGGTACAAAACAGTCTTTGTTAATATTATTTCTTTTATTAAATTTAAAAAAGTTATTCTAAAATAGAATTGGCAAAGGTGAGGTCGGTTCTACCACTAACTATTATCAAATTATAATGTTTGGCAAAGACAGCTGATTTGTCTGACCAGCCACCAGTCTTTTGATAATTTCAATTGATACCCCTGTTCTTTTTTGCCTTAGATGCATGTCTAGTACTATGGGAAGAAAAGATACTAGTGTCAATGCCACTATCTGTGAGGATTTCCTTAATCCAACAGCATACTGTTGGTGGTGTAGCTTAATAGGTAGGGAATATCACCTCGAGCTTCCTTGGTGATTTTTATATACAATTTTAAGGTCTTAGCTGGGCACACCAACTGGTTTTCAAAATATGGCAAGCGCAAGGTGGTACTGTTTTTAGTCCTAATAGATGTTTTTAGAACATCAGAGGTATTAATAATGACACAATCAGCAGTAAAGTGAATATCTTTCAGTTTAGTTGATGCCAGAGTTTGAACTCTGTGGACAGTAGTATGGGCCAATAAGGTTACTAATTTTTGATAGTTCTTTTATATTAATAATATTTAAATATATATTTATATAAAATCTTATTTTATTAATAATGATTGAATTTTAACGTTGCAATAAAATTGATTACTTGAATAGCTTATCCAGTGGCATATACTGCTTATATTTTCAGTGTTAATATGCGGATAATGCAGTGGGCTGCAATATTGTTTATAAACTGAATGATTTATTGTTATGTACTCATCTTATATTGTAGCTGTTTATTGTCCCTAAATAAATAAATATCTAAAATCACTGGCATCTTATTTATGAAATCTAATACCACTAAAGGATCCCAAGTTTCTGTGTACCTAGGGAGAGGTCTCTGTCTGAAAGCTCCCTTCAATAACCGTTTCACATTCTCATCCCTCCCAACTTCAGAGCTTATTAGTAAGGATAATGCTGAACGGTTTGTATTCAATGTAGAATAGTTACAGCCATTATTAAATGCTTCGGACAGAAAGCCTATTATTTGCGGTACAGTAGCCTTATAAACATCAATATTGTTATTGTGGCAGTATGCCCACCATTTTTTATAACAACAATCATATTGTTTTTGGGTACCTGGAGCTAAGGATCCAAGCATTACATTCAAGGAAGCTTGAGGGAGTAATCTTAACTGAAGTGTCGTCCGGAAAGGTGTCCTGCAGTCAGGGTAAGATGGGAGCTTAGGTGATGTTGTTTGCTAAAAGGAGATAAAAGCAAATCGGTGTTAGAATAAAATATTATTGGTTTAGATATCATCAATAATTTTGCTAAGGGAAACCATGGCTGTGCTGGCCACCAGGGAAAGACAATAATACCTTCAGTCTGGTCATCTCTAATCTTTTCTAAACATTTAGTTATTACTGAAAATGGGCGAAATGCATAAAAGAAAAATTTTACTCTAATTTAATGTGAATGTATCTATATCAAAGGCCATTGGATCTCTTTCCCAAGAAACATACTTTACACACTTGGTGTTTATTAAAGTAGCAAATAAATCTATTTCCGGTGATCCAAAGTGTTGGGTAATTTTTATAAATGCATAGTCTGATAAGGACCATTCTGTATCATGATTTAAATTCCTAGATTCTCTATCAGCTATCTGTGTTTTCTTTGGATTTTATATATGAACCTGTCACCCATATGTTTCTATCCTCACACCATTGCCATAATTCTTGAGTAATAGTATTTAAGTGTACAAATTGGACACTACCCATCTTGTAAATACAAGATATGGCTGTTGTGTTGTCTATTCATAGTAATACATGACAGTTTGACATGTTCTTAGCAAATGATCTTAAGCCAAAATAAGCTGCTCCCAGTTCTAAATAGTTAATATGTTGCTCTTTCTCAATTGATTCGTCTAGGCAATGAGCCCCCCCAACCTGTGAGTGAAGAGTCTGTAAAAATATATAAACAAATTTTTCGTGCAGCAAATGATTTTTTAGCTTTAGGTATGTTACACAACCACCATTTCAGTTCAGGAATGATTACTGAAGGAATACTCATATAACTTTCATAGTTATCATTAGATGACTGTAAGGCTAAAACTTTCCCTTTCTAAAAGTTTGTTATGCCGTCGAGCATAAGTAATTTTGCATCATTTCTGTAATGTAAACTGCTTTATCATATTAATATTTATTTCCTTGTTATACATTGGATGTCATCTAAATAAATAATTGTAACATAACCCAAACTCCTTATGTATGACATCACAGGTTTTAATATTTGTAAACACACAAGGTGCTGTAAATAAACCATAAGGCAGTGCTGTAAATTCATAGAACAGCTGCTTGAATTTAAATCTAAGATATTTCCTATCTTCTACAGCAACTAGAACTAAAAAGTTAAGATTCTTTTATGTCAATGGTTCTCATAAAGCAATCTTTATGTACCAACCTAGTAGAGGTACGTAGATCTTCCATCTTAAAATGAGATGTGGAGATAAAATTATTTAGAGGTTTTAAGTTTAAAAGAAATCTAAATTTGCCATTAAGTTTGGGTACCAAAAATATGTTTGAAATGTATTGATCACTATCTGGTTGGCAGGGTGTAATAGCACCCAATTTCAGTAAATCATTAATTGATTTATTAATATTAAATTGCTCAGATTGAGAACTTATTGGATGGAATTCTAGTTTGGACTGGTACAGATGTAAAAGGTATATGGTAACCTTGGACCCAATCTAGTATAAGCACATAATTTGTAATAATCTGCCAGCAACTTAAATACCTATCCAGATTACATGCATGTTGTACCTGTTGTGGGATTAGTATCAAGGGTGAGCATGCTGGTAGTCCCTCTCGGGGCGGTTCACAGGTGCATTTTTCAATGGCTTTTTGGTTGGTTGGTAAGATTTCCTTGTCTGCAACTGCACTGCTGGACGCTTGGGCCCGCCACGTATTGTTTGTGCCTTCTGTTGTGTTAGGCGTGAAGGGCCTCCCCAGTTTCCCGGACTATTGTTGTTTTCTTAACTGAAGTCCTGATTTTCACCAAATAGGTACTTATTTCTTGGTATTGATACAGCCATTTTTGGAAATGATTTGTCCAGGAGAGGTGCTAGTAGCTGCTTTCTTGTATTAGTCTCTCCTTATTGAAGAGATGTAAAG
The DNA here is from genome assembly GCA_943138885.2 of Tholera decimalis. Lineage (NCBI taxonomy): Eukaryota > Metazoa > Arthropoda > Insecta > Lepidoptera > Noctuidae > Tholera > Tholera decimalis. Next base: position 18,602,285 of record OW964572.2, on the reverse strand, counting down.
ATTTTGTACCATCGCTGAGGAATTTAAGGGCTTTTGATACTTCATGTTTGGCTAAAATTTTGGTCATTGCCTGACCAAGACAAGTCAGGGTGATGCCTAATTGTTATTGTTTGGTTTGTAACACCTGATCTCGATTACGGCTGATTCAGTAATAGCAGCCTTGAACTCTAGGTTTAATTCCAGTGCCTCTAGAAGGGGCAGTTTTTTGGAACTTTGTATTGTTTTAAGATGTCTAATATATCTTCGCTGTTATTTAAGATTGTGTTTTCCCACCTCGAGCCAATAATGTTGTTAATATTTGACCCGTATCTTTCTTATATGGGTTTAACACTACCCAAGGCAGGTAACAAGGCCTCTGGAATAACAGCCTCGTCCCCATTCTCCACATTGATGGTAATAGGATCTGAAATAGATACAGATTGTCTTCTTGTAACCCCAAAGCAATATACTAGTAGTATGTATGCTAGGACCGTACGACTACCGCTTTATGTCACGCATAATACGGCAACGTATACCAGGATTGATATCTCGTATCAAAACCTGATCTTCGTGCGGAAGTATCTCGTACTGGCACGGATGGCGGTCAAAGTCGTCTTATTCACACCTCAATTCGTATGAGCAAATGGTTCATTAGGAATCTCGTTCCATAGATTTTCTCGACGAATGAATCCAATTAGGTAGGTAGGTAGTTGTTTCTCTAACCTAGAAAGAAGACAGGTACTTACCAACATTTTCCTTTCCTAGTTGTTCCATCGAGTGATTATCACGATGTGGTGATTGTGATGGACTCGTCGACCGTGATCTGGTCCTAGATCGTGGTCGAGTCCGAGATGTAGAATGCCAGGAGCATAGGCGAGGAACATGGCGATGCCGATGGCGTCGGCGCCGGCGTCGATGAGTTAATTTCTTCATTCTTGCAATTTCCTCCAATATAACGTCTTGATCCTAGCTAGGCATGATGAATTGACACAGTGAGGTAATCCACAGCACAGGAATGTAATATTTTTACACCACACACAATTTTACGCGGTAGCGCGAGCGCGCGAAGTCGAAAAAAGTGATTTGACAGGAACGTGACTACTGACAGCTAGATAAGTACTATATAGATGCGTTCAATTTTTGTTTTTTATGTTTTAGACCTCTAAAAAACTACGCGGCCGAGTTCGTTGATGACGAATACTACCATGTAAGATAATTGTTTTCAGGATGAGCCGTGTAATAAAATCACAGTCATACCTAATCAAAGAGATAAGTCCACCAATTGTGTTAAAAACAAACGAGCATTCAATTTGAAAACGTTCACTTTCGAACCAATCTCTGTAATAATTTGTCAATTCAACAAACTAAAGGGTTTTTAATCAAGCTTCGTCAATTATTTGAATATTCAACGGTTAATCTAAAGACAAACAAACATCATTCTATCTACTGATTGGCGAATATTGGTTCAAATATTTGGATAGTGACGTCACTGTGTTTGCGTATAATAAAGAATTTATTTTATTTTCCTTTATGATAATGAAATTAGATATTGCTTCGTTGAAAATTAAACAAACACTTGTCATTAACAGTTGGGTATTTGTCTGTAGATATTTATAATAAAATTTATTAAAACATAGAAAAACATAAAAATCCTTTAAAAGGTTAATTAAATGTGGGAGTAGGTAATGTTTCGAAATCCATACTAAGATTATGAAGCGGAAAAGTTTGTTCGTTTTTTGAACGCGCTAATATTTGAAAGTACTGGGTGGATTTGGATGAAATTTGGTATGAAAGTAGCTCGAAGCTTGAGGAAGGTTATAGTATAATATATAGATATTTTACCCGACTGCAAAAAAGGAGGGTTATGTTTTTAACGTAATAAAGTCCACGAAATCGGGAGTGGACCCCCACGCGAATGCTAGTCTATGATGAAATTGATAGAACTAATTGCTCGTGCTAGTGCCCGTTTGAATACAGTCGCTGTTATACAACGTGTAACGGAAACCCAATCTCTATCCAAAAGGGCTGAAGACAACATCTGGTATGGAGTCTATGCACAGTTTTAGCACAAAATAACTGACTCAAAGAATTGATACCAAATTATTGGTTTCATATATTTCTTGAGTACCAATCATAACAAACGTGTCACAGCACTACGAGGGTCAATAACTTTCCATGTCACTTGCCAATAACACGATAATTCTTTTCGTTCTTCTTAATTTGAAATATTCGGTCTCTGGTATCAGTGTATTGGAATTTGTAATAAAGCTTTGTTTTCCTAGGAAAGCGGTGCCGTCATATAGCGGCCGCAATATTACGGACGCAAAAAGGCGGCCGTCTTTACGGTGACGACATGTGGAAAGTTCCACGGCCGTTTTAACGCACTATCTGCTTCATCGCTATCTAGTATATTACATTCTCTTTGGAAACGTTCACGAAACCATCTGACACCGACAAGACGGCCGTCATGCAAATGGCGGCACCGCTTTTTTTACGTTACGGTGTCAGTTACCGCTCTCTAGGAAACCGCGCCATTTTGTTTACATAGACAACGTTCTAGTGACGTCATTCACCGCTGTATTACGACCGCTATTTAACGGCACCGCTATCCTAGGAAACCAAAGCTTTAGTTCTACACACGTAGACTTAGGATTACAAAACCCTTGCCATACCGTTTGTTATCGTCCAAAGAAACCATGCACTTGGTATGTATATACCCTCTAAATTACGCGTTGTATATTAATGCTTAGGCAATTCGGAGATGCTTTAGAACGAATTCGTTATTTGGTTATAATACTTAGTCAAACGGATGCCGTCATATTATGTATAAAGATGACTAGCAAACACGCTTCCAGCTCTCAATCAAGCGACAATTGCCTAAAAGCTAAGGTATCAGCCTTGTGATCGAGAGGTCGCGGGTTCAAACCCCACTGATTACACTGTTGCCATGAACCCATCATATTATTAGCTTATTTGGAGGGTTAACAACATTGCTAGTCATGTGAATTCCACACACATTACTTGTTCTCTTTATAAGAAGCAAATATCATTTTACGACTCAATTGCATACACATCACTTAATATATTGAGCTATCAATGTTTTTAAATCGGTGTTCTACTTGTGGCTATCGTTTGAAAATAGCTGAAAGGAAAAGTGTTTTATTTACGTTTACTACATATGTAATGTATTGAGTGAAGACTTGGCTAAATCACAATAACAAGCGCATCGACAAAACTTCTAGGTCAGGGTAGGCGAACCCTTACGTGTCAATGTGCCATTTTTGTAAAGAAATTTTTAATGAGATTGTAAACGTGCCGTCAAATAATTTTAACTTTGTTATTGGAAAATAATAATAATAGTATCAACTCAAACCCTTTATTTTCTACAAAAAGGTAAATATTACAATATTTCTCATCGAAAACTCTGTACCTACTGTAGGGTCACTCGCGTTCGCTCGTAATAAAATACTTACTTCAGACTTTTTTCTCAGTGAATAATGAATTTCGTGATTGACGTGCCCAAAATATTATGTCACGTGCCATTGGTTCGCCATCCCTGTTCTAGGTTAAGTAATGCTTGCTGAGGTTATTATGCAGAGAGGTGGCCATCTGCACCCTGGAAAGCATGTAACCTGTTCGACCTACTGTATTTATAGATCTTCGACAATCATTGCGAATTGGTAGAAGCCAAAAAATCTGTCACTCACGCCAAATGGCACTCGTTGATCCATTTACTGAGTTTTAGAAGTCGGATAAGCATTCAATGCGTCGATGATTGCGTTGTTACGCATTGAGCGAATTGTGGTATGTACTAGTTTAAAACAAAACTCTATAGAAAAGATTTTCAGTGAGTAAGGCTATCCATGAGAAAAGTTTTAGACCATAATTTATTAATAAGGTTTTGTATGAATTAGCAGACTGCAACTAGTCGCTAGTAGTCTAGTGGCCGCAAGCACGACTGAGGTGTTGAGTTCGATTCCCGGATCGTGCAAAAAGCGTCATTGAGTTTTATAAGTCACTAGAACTCACGCGGGGCTTCGCTCCCGTGGATTCTATCACGCTAAAAACATAACTCATCTTTTTTGCAGTCGCGTAAACAGTAGCCTATAACCTTCCTCAAGCTTCAAGCTACTTCCATACCAAATTGCATCCAAATCCACCCAGTGCTTTCGAAGATTTGCGCGTTCAAACAAACAAACAAACTTTTCCGCTTTATAATATTAGTATAGAAGTATAGATTTTTCAGTAGTAGCCCGGAGTTTGAAAGTTGGTGGTGATACCCCGTGCCTCTGAAAGCACGTTAACCCGTTGGTCCCGACTGTCATTAGGACTTCTTTGACAGTCGTTACGGGTAGTCGAAAGTCAGAAAATCGGATACTGGTCTGGGCAAGAGTTATCGTGTTATCCAGCTACTGGGTTGGAGGTCAGGTAGGCAGTCGCAGACTAGACTGGACATGTACCCCAATATAGTTGAGAAAAGGCTAAAAAAATGATGATTCAGTAGGATACTACCGTGCAAAACCGGGCTGGGTCGCTAGAGTGGCGTAGCTAGTCCTAATGGGGCCCCCTATCAAATGTTTTTGAAAGTTTATCTTTTTGTACGAAATAGCTTCTACTAGCATGGAAATAGTTAGAGGGCCGAAGGCTGCCGGGGTCGTGGGACTTATCCCATTACTGTGACCCCGGAACGTAAAGGGCTATTGAAGGAACACCGTGGATTTTAGTCAGTACAAGTCTGACAGTCCCTCCGGCCCTGCCCGGGGTGGGAGGACTTATTTGATAATTTTACCACGTAACAAAAAAAAAATTGCATAGAAATAGTACAGTCGCCAGCACATCAAGCTATCCGAATCTGTCAAATTTACCCAATTGAGTTTGAACCTTATCATGTTGTAATAAAGTTGTAAATCTATTAATTTTTTTTGACAGATTGGAGTAGGTTGATGTGCCGGTCACCGTACATTGAGAGGCCTCGAAAATGAAAATAAGCTCATTTAATACTAAAATAGGTTGAGTTTTTATTGTCATCTCGTATGTAGAAAATGCTAAAGCAAGAGAAGCGTGCTAAACAGGATCATATAGTCATTATTTATTCACTATGAGAATTTGAGATTGTGAATAACCTGTTACGAACTTAGGCATATGTCGGGGCCCCTGTACTTCGGGGGCCTCGTATTATTGATACGGCTGATACTGCGGTAGCTACGCCCCTGTGGCTAGTCTACAATAACATGAAAAATACATCATTAATATTCTAATGCTAGAAAGAGACATAGCTATACAGGATGAATAACACTATCCCCTTTTCGGAACTGATTCATCTTAGCCATGACACGTCGTAGTAAATGGCTGGTACCTTCTAGGTCCAATTACTCTAACAAGGTTCAGCCCACAAGCACGTACCGTCGGCATCTCTTTGTGCTGCGTCTTGCTCACAAAGGAGTTCTGATTGGGACCTTCAATACACATGCAAATATTTACCTTTGTCCGGTGGTACGGTCAACCGCACGTATATAGATAGTTGCTCTAAGAAAGCCACCTTTACTGCCACGAAATATAGGAACTGTAGAAGGAAAACTCCAACAGTTACGTTAATCAAACCACGAGAGGTTGACAATATGTGTTAAAAATAATAATGCTTAAGGTCAGTGGAATAAAATTTGGAACATTTTCGCTGTAACAAGATTATTAATGGACGCGCCGATTTTGACAAATTGATTGCGTCTGTACTGTTTTATCGAGAATATGTCAAAAAGCCATAGAATTATTATTTTTGAATTACTAGTAGTCTGACTATTGAGACCTAACGCGACTCTTCTTTAGTACCTACAACAGAGATTGTAGTTAAAATGTTCTTGTTTTTTGTCCTATGAAAACAGTAGGTGTAGGTGTATTGCCCCATATAGTCATTGCGTTCCATAAAATCATTGCCTGTCGGGGTTGCGGGAATATTCTTACGAGTTACCGCGGCCCCGGAACGCAAAGGCAGCTAAAAGAACAGGGTGGGTTTTAAAGAAGTCTGACACTCCTTGAAAAGTAGATACCTGAGCTTATTGTATATTTTATACTGAGTTTGGTGTATTTTGTGGATACCGGTATGGTGTGATATCGACAGGCCTGTTGGTCTAGTGGTCAGTGGCCCTGACTGCTATGCGTAAGGTCATGGGTTCGATTCCCACCCAGGACAAATGTTTGTGTGATGAGCACGATCATTTGTTCTTTGTCTGGGTGTAATTTATCTATAATATGTATGTATTTAGAAATATATATGTATGTTTATCAGTTGTCTAGTACTCATAGCACAAGCTCTGCTTAGTTTGGGACTAGATGGCGTTGTGTGAAAGTTGTGGAATATTATATTATATATTATTATTATTGTACATTTTATACCGAGTTTGGTGTATTTTGTGGATACCTAAGCTTGTATTACGATGACGAGTAATCAGAAAATGTTTGTATATTTAAGGCTACATATTAGACCCGGTGGAGGAACAGGAGAGCACCTCTTGGATGAGTGAGCTGCACAGGTCAATCTACAAGGTTAAGCAACGCTGGCCGAGGTCAATCGTTGGGTGGGTGACCATCTTAACATATAGAATAGACTTTCCCCTGTGTTTCGGAAAGCACGTTAAGCCATCGGTCTCGGCTGTTAGACTGGGAGCCGACCTCGACATAGTTGGGAAAAGGCTAAGAAGATATGATCATAATTAAACGAAAAATATTATTAAAATACAATACAAAATCCCAAAAATACAACTTAAAATAAAATAAATAACTTCAAAAACAAATCAAAAATATATAATAACGGAAACCCCATTATCTATCCAAAAGGGCTGAAAACAAAATCTGGTATGGAGTCTCTATGCACAGTTTCAGCACAAAGAATTGATACCAAATTATTGATTTCATATATTTTTTGAATACCTAATAATTTTCTACGTCACTTGCCAATAACACGATAATTCTCTTCGTTCTTCTTAATTTAAAAAAATCGGTCTCTGGTACAGTGCAGTGGAATTTGTAATAAGTTCTACACACGTAGACTTAGGATTAGAAAACCCTTGCCATATCATTTGTTATTACTTATTACCCAAAGAAGCCATGAACTTTGTACACGTTGTATATGTATGTACGTCCTTCATACTCATATTTGGTAGGATCCTATCTTACGTGTACAGTTTTTAACTTGTACCTCAATAGTACTCGTAGATTTAGTGAAAAGAACTTTTAGACAAAATAAGCAATTTAATTTAAAGTTTTTGAAACAACACACCGACACCATACACGATTAAACTTACCAGTATCCTGATTTACATTTATCTAGCCCCCTTATTATGTCAATATTTAAATCAATAAATTACCTAAGCCATTAAGAAATGAAGAAAAGATCCATTTGTTACATCTAGGTAAAAATTAATAAAAATATTACTGATTTAATGTTAGGTACTATAGCGTAAAAGAATATCTAGAAGGTAATATACAATGCGTAAATCAAATAATCATAAGTTTATACATTTAGTATTTAATTAGATTGTAAGATTAAACAGGTATTTGATGTGCCCGACGGAGTCCACAATTGTACCTATTTAAATATTTACCACCTAAGCAAACTTTGTGTAATACAATAAACATATTGAGTATTGAATTATGTATTGACTAGTTTCTGCTAGTGGTTTTGCTCGCGTGAAAAGTTTATAGTTCAAAAAGGTTTCCTGTCCTTCTCAAAGATCTAAAATCTGTTTCATAAAACCGGCAAAAGTGGTTTAGAAGTGAAGTAAGTTTAGAAGTGTCTGTCCGTTTGGACAGACAGAGTTACTTTTGCATTTATAATGTTGGTTAAGATTTTCAATTGAAATCAATGATTGAAATACGAACGTAATTTCTAGGAAAGATTATATTGAATAAAATCGGTTAATAAATGTAGAATGCAAAGTAATTGTATCAACATACAGGTTACCGTACCTGTCTTGTGTTTGTATAATTATAATAATTGGGTAAGTCTGATTACTCGCTAAACATAATATTAACATTTAGTTTAATTAAGACGTTACTCTACTTGTATCAGGTTGCAGTTAAAACAGCAATTGTTTGCTTAATTTATTTAAATTTAGTTTTAGCCTGGTGTGTGGCTTTCAACGTTAAAATGTTACAGTTAAGAAAATATTTCTCAAAAAGAATACAGTTCACTTATCATTTGAAATATAACTTAATCTAATTTACTAAATATATTAGTACTGTAACGAAGACGCAGAATGTACTCATATTAATTTACATAGCAGATTTACATAAAATATTAGGCGTCGTTAATTTTTCCGGGATTAAAAGTATATTAATAAATTTATTAACAATTTGACTTATATCTATATATGTTAGTAAACTAATTAAAATATTAGAATTAAATCTATACCTAACATCACATCGTTGTACTACTACATGACCAGCAGAAAGCTTGCGGCATCGGTACACGATCACGCTTCAGATCATTAAGTGCTAATGCGAAGTATAATTTATCTCTTCCAAATTTTATCCAGATCCATTTAGGTATTTTGGGATTTCATACACCTCAAATTTTCATTCGTAATATTAGTATAGATTTTCACGAAAATATTAGTTTGAAATAGGTTATGTAAATGCTTGCTTATGTTTCTAAAATAACAGTAAATTAACTTACAGTTCTTTAAAAAAAAAACAATTATGTTTTGTTCATTTTGAAACGACAATCTTCTCCAATACTATGGTAGCAATATTGAATGGAATTTCAATATGCCAAGCCAAAACACAGCATTTTACTATAAACTAAAGTTTTTAATATCCGCAGAACGAAACTAAAAGGTTCATAACAATTTTTAAAAGCTATTTCTGCCATGGCTCTCCAATTAACTGAGCTAAGTGCATCGAAATAACTGCTAGAGGGCAATCGCTCAATAATGTTAAGGGCGAGTGCGCACCCGAGACTTACAATTGGAAGTTTTTTTTTTCGTGAATTTAAACTACATGAGGCCAGACTATCCTGCAAAAAATATCGAATTCACCTCTTTTGAAGTTCGTACAATTCCGTACTGGTCAAATCCAATGAGAAAGTTTATGTCTATGGCTCTTCGAGAAAAGATACACACTGATTTGAGATGGTCCACTAAAATCTGTGTGCAACGATTTGACAGACAAAACAAAAGTAAGGATATTTGTATAGGCTGTATAAAGTACTCAAACTAAGTAAGTAATCTAACCATAATGTTCATTATTTTCTTACATATTTAAGTTCTAATCATAAGCACAAGTTAACATAATATAACTTTTGACACATGCACATCCTGAAATTATTTTGCTCAGAGTCGATTACTGAATAGATTTACCTAATTTTGAATAAAGTATTTTTTATCCTAAGAATAACTTAATCTACTTTAATAACAATACAGTATCGCTATCAAAACAAACTTAAATAGACCGATAATCCAAGTATTAACTTTTTTAAATGCAGTATTATACAAATTCCGTCATTCAATACAAATTAAATACGAATGAAACTTATTACGTACTACGTGTATTTATTATGATTATAGGATAATTTTCTAATTGGGTTATTTGAGGGTGTGCGTTAATTCCGATACATGTTGTAGATACAATATGTATATTTTTTTTTCTCCTTTCCTTTTTTATTCACACATTAATGATTTATTTATTTTGTATATTTGTTTAGCAGTGTTAATAAATAAATCATACATATAATTAATTTAATACATTTTTAATTGAGTATACCTACATAAATAGTAGTCTCTAGCACAAGACAATATGCGTAAAAGTAATTGTAAAAAAACAGCAATCTAATCAGGATGGTATAGTGAGAATTTTTCAGCGAGAATTTTAATCAATGGAAACATTCATACACTCGAGTAAATATTTTATATTATTATTTTTTGGCCGACCAAACAGTATAAATTAGTGCACCATAATTTAGCGTTAAGCAGCATGAAATTCTTGAATTGGAATTACATATTCGCTCCCCTAATTGTTAATATCGCGCATAGTCATCTGTCTATCCGATGTGTTATTTAGAGCAAGTTTGATTTGTACAGGCTTAATATATTTACTGATCGTGATCAGCATCATTTCAGCCGAAAGATGTCCATACGTGAGCATAGGTTTTGTGCGTCCAGCCGCCGCACCGTAGGAGACGCAGTGGGCTTAGCCACGTGCATGCGGACGACGAGCAGGGTTAGCTCGACGTTTTGTAAATACCAGGGCTGGGTCGACGGCGCGTCGTGTTCCACGAACGACTCAAAGAGCAGTCAGTAGCATGGATGAGGCCCGACAGCCATTGCCTGCTGGAGGTACTAGAAAGTTCTAAGGAGCTACCGCGGCCCCGAAACGAAAGTACAACTGAAGGACCAAGGCGGTTTTTAATCAGTAAAATTCTGACACTCTCTTCTGATTCACCTAGAGCTGGAGAAAAAAAAACAGTGATTTCTGAGCAGTTGACCTGGTCATAGATCCATCGTATGTCCTTCCTATGCCGCGTCTCTACTACAATATAATATGCTGTCGCCACTCCAGAACCTTTCCGCCCCATCTCATTGACTATCTGCTTTGCTAGCAATGTGCTGTCTAGAGCGCAGCCACTTAAATGTGGCAAATCTTCATTTTATGTCAATAACCTTTTTTTGGTTAAGGTTGTGTCTGATTCGATTACGCAAGGAAAGTCCTAGCAAAGCCCTTTCTATTGCCCTTTGAGATACTTTCATCCTTCTGATTAAGGCTATTGTGAGCGAGCACGTTTCAGTTCAATTTGGCATCATTGGTAACGCTTTTAGTGATTCTTGTAAGAGTTATCTAACTTGGTTTTAGTACCTAGATATGAATGTTGATATGAATTAAAATGGTTGCAATATGCGTCAATAGCCCAATGGCTAGGTTTCAGCGTTGTCCAGGGAGCCACCCAGCTTGACAGTGACTGTTGGTGATGCGCAAGTCCAGATCGGTTAGCCTAACTCTGGACAGCCGGTGGGGCTTCGAAGAACATTTTGAGCGCCTGGTCCCCCGCGTCGGGAGGTCAGTGGGTACTTTGCATAGACTGCTGCCCAATCTCGGTGGGCCATGGGAAGAAGTTCACCGCGTCTACGCTAGCGTCGTGCGATCAATGGTCTTTTATGGGGCACCTGGTCAAATAGACTGTCTGGTATCCGACATTGTAGGACTAAGATCAACAGCCTACAACGGAAAATGGCCATTCGTATCGTACGCGGGTACCGTGTCAGTAACAGTGTCCTTTGAGGTGGCAACAATCCTGGCACGCTTCCACCGCTGGACATCCTGGCGGATATGGATTCAAGGGTATATAACCTGATTCGCACCATGCGCCAGGATAGCAATAGCGTGCCGGGAGTCTGACTCGCTAGAATGAGGTGGCAGGAATGGTCAGAGACACTTGAATAAAGTCGCGAGTGGCTGCAGCAGCCGCAGTTCTCGCGCAAACGTGTTGTCGAAGCCGTACTGTCGCACTTCGAAGCCTGGCTGAAGAGCGGAGAACGCATCACGTACCGGCTCACTCAGGTACTCACTGCGCACGGTAGCTACGGTGAATACTTGAAAAGGATTGGGAGAGAGGCCGCAGCGAATTGACACTACTGCAACAGCGACCTCGATTCCGCGCAGAAAGAAGAAAAAAATAAAATGAATTTCATTGACCCAGATGTAAAGGACCACATTAAAAAAAAAAACTAAAACAAAGAAAACCCTTAATTAAATAAAACAACATTGCATATGCCTCACGGCTGTTTAGGCCCAGTTCAGCAAAATGCCAGACAACTGAAAATTGCCTGACGCTGGATTTTAACTGGATTGCTAAAAAATGATGTATGTGATCCTCAGAAAAATAATCCTCCCGATTGAATTTGATTTATTAGATTCAGTACCTACACATCTCGAGGAATTTGTGGCTAAATTATAACAGCCACACGGGTTAAACTTACACTTACAGGTTAAGAAACACTTACTGAGGTTGGTCCGTGGGTCCTTAGAAAGCATGTCAAGCCGTTGGTCCCGGCTGTTATTTGAACACATCTTTGGCAGTCATTATGGGTAGTCAGAAGCTAAAGTATCTGACACCAGTATTGCCAAACGGTACCGTGTTATACAGCAACTGAATTTTGGAGGTCAGATAGGCAGTCGCTCCATGTAAAACACCAGTATCCTCAGCATCCGGGTAGACTGGAAGCAGCCCCGACATAGTTGGGATCAGCATAGTGATGTGACCAACGTCATAAAATACTTGGTGTGTTTATAGGTATCGACCAATCTTCCGCATGCTCACCTTTAAGGCTATAATCGCATAGCATGGCACACAATTCGATCGCCCAATGCGAGGAACGGGAAGCGGCAACAATTAGCGAGATGCTAATTGGCACTGCCTAATGTTTGTCGTCATTTTTTGTTACACGCCCTGTACTCACACAAATTCATATTGTCTCTAATTGGGCGAAACAAGGAAGGGGTGTGGTTTGTCTAGCTGCGCTTCCGCAGAAAATTTTTTTTGTTAAGTGAGCATGCATATCTTTGGCCAATAGTACATAATTATCTTTTATCTACGTCAGTACAGTAGGTATCAAGAAAAAGCTTAGTTTCATAGTAAATAGGCTAACCAAACCACTAAGATACGCACACAGCCCCACATCTTATCTATACTTCTATACTAATATTACAAAGAGGTAAAATTTCATTGTAAGTTTGTTTATAGGGGATAATTTCCGGAACTAATGATCCGATTCGAACATTTTTTTCAATGTAAGGTGAATTATTGTTAAAGGCTATAAATTATTTAGAAATCCATGCGAACGAAGTCTCGGACAGAAGCTAATGTTCTATAAAGCTAATTAGCCGATGACATAACAATTTTACATTGTTTACATTTTAGCTTTGCGTTAACGAACGGTGTCAGACCCTTGTCATCGTTTAAGAAATGTGGAACAACATTATTGAGGAAACAGGAAGACACAATGTAATCTACTTATTGTTTACAATAGAATAGAAAACGTTGATTCGACACAAACACAACACGACACAAAATGTGATAGATAGAGCCGGGGGTTGCAAAAAGTAATACTCATTGAATTGAAACGAATATAATAAAGTATTAAAATTACAATTAATTTGTTTTTATTGTTACTAAGACCATTTCACCTGATCGTAAGCGATGATATGGTCGAAGATGAAGTACACTTACCTAGTAGTAACCTATTGGCTCTTGACTTAAAGACCCCTAGGTTTTTTTTTTCTTAGTCGATTCACTCTTGACAGAGTGGTCGTCAGTTAGGAATAGTGAGAGTGACAAGTTAGAGAAGAGTTAAAAGACAAGTGACGGTGCCATTTTTGTCGAACCGCATCTTTTCTGGTATTAGTACTCATGAACAGGGCAGGTTGTTGCCACCTTAATTTTGTCTGTCCATCTGATTTGGGATCTACCTAGGTTATAGCTATCAGGAAACACAGACGCCGGCAGAGAATTCCACTCCTTTTAATTGGTCGATGATTGTATTAAGAATTCCCGAGATAAACTATCGCCAAAGGCACCGTCGCAGTCAAATCCCACGCTTGCAAATGCTGCGTCGGAAACTGATGTAAGATGTCGTATGCAGGCCAAGACGTAATACTCCAAATTGTAGTATGTGTAGTATTCGGGGGACCAAGAAACCATAATATATACGTAAGCATAGCTGTATTTTGAATGACTTGCAAATGTGACGTAGGTACAGTCGTTACAAAATAAAATCCTTAGACCGACAATACATATTCGAATCGTACATTTATGTTTTCCCACTGTATAAGTATATGCGTTCTTTTGTTCCACCATCATAAAACAAGCGTTCCTTTGTTATAGGTAAAGTTCATGTTATTTATTGCTTAAATTCTTAGAATACGAAATATATGTAACTACTAGCAGTTGCTCGCGACTTCGTTCGCTTGGGAAGTTTTTCCGAAATCCCGATCCCGTGGGAATTTTGCAAAATCCGCGAGCATCTACGTACTAAAAGAAACCCCCATGCAAAACTTGAGCCCGATCCGTCCAGTGGTTTGGGCTGTGCGTTGATAGATCATTATGTCAGTCAGTCACCTTTGAGTTAAAAAAGTAAAAGAGAAGTAGGTATATGACAAAATAATACAGTAAAGGTACATAATTGGGCGAGACTGGTGTGTGCAATTTCTCTTGCCGGGAAGTTGATATTGACATCTTTGACACGAGTGTATCTTAATTGAAGAAGACTCTTTGCATTGAATGAAACTCTTTGCTCTTTGCATGACTACTTAAGGTTGTCAATGAATGGTTGAATTTTTTTTTTATTGATAATAGGACCGCGTTTGACCACCATCTCACCTGATGGTAAGTGATGATGTGGTCGAAGATGGAGAACGCTTACCTAGAAGTAACCTATTCGCGCTCTTAACTTGAAGATCCCTAGGTTATAGCTATCGGGAAATCAACTGAATCCAATGTATCAAGTTTAATTTTAATATTTGTTGCCTTTTCTAAAATGTTACGTATGGAGCTTTTAGTAAGTGATCAATGACTGAATATATTTATATCCGTGGATACTTATGATTTGCCATAATTCTAGTTGTTAATAAAATAATAGCGTTAGCTTAGCTGTAAGTTTTTATTAATATAAAATCTATAATACATACATATAATAAAAAAAAAGTATCTGTACATTGAATATATTTACAAAAAAAATGGTTGAAATGTTAAAATGAAACTTTTTTATATGGCTAGGCCTTTATGTTGCCCAGACTTCCTATAATTGATTTTGGAAACTGAAACATCTGATGCAGAACATTACACGCGAGCGACGCGACGCCCCAGGCACATGCTAGTAAATAAATAAATTACTAGTGTTGAGCGTGCCCATGCAGAATGCCATACCATTTAAGCATTTGGTGGGTATCACATACTCAATTCTAATATGAAATTTCTTTAGGTAATAATATAACTATTTAAATGCGTAAATATAAAATAATGGCAAAAGTTATACATGATACACATAAAAGGAACTACTGTACAGTACAGTAGTTCCTTATATGTGTACAGTCTGTACTACGTTTGCTAAAAACTTTGTTTGCGAAATTCTGTATACTTACCTTAATAAATAAAAATAACCATAGGATTTCTATAGTTTTGGTTCAGCCTAAAATGAATTGACATGATTGACTTATTTTGTTTTTATTCTTAGAACAAATTACTTAAAAGGAACTGAGGTTAATCATTATTACATTAGATATGTGTTCATCCTTTAATTTATTCTGAACTGTTTTCCAAATATTTCTAGTTATTATTACATGTTCTTATTTTCATACTTATCTACCAAGTTTTCTCCCAACTATGTTGGCTTCAGTCTAACTGGATTATTAAATCTCCACATCTCCAAGAACTGGGTAACACTGTACAGGGTCACTTTTCGGTAGAGTATTTTTTTTTTCACAGTGGGGTCCGAAGTAAATAAAAAGTTATGATTTGAGAAAAAAATAATTCGTAAAACTCAATGTTATCTTCAACACACCCAATAAACAACCATAAATAGCATGTTTAACGCAAGGACTCATCAGTACCAATCTAGTGAAAATTATAAAAAAGATACAGGATGTAGATTTTATCGAATTTTAATAAGAATTAGTTAAAAAAAAAAAACAATTTTCTCATAAAAACACAAAATAAATTATAACTCTGCAGGGGTTGACCTTTAGGACGTCCCGTAGAACAACTTTTTGCAGCTGATGACCCCATCTAACCCCTACTTGCGTTTGATTCACGACTTTTGGGCCACCCTGTATACCCCAAGGCAAGACGATGTCAGATTTTCTGGCACCTGCTAATAATAAAGACTGTCAAAGAGATAAATGACAGCCGAGACCAACGGTTTATTTGTCATTTTCTAAGGTAATATTAATACTATGTTCAATACTTAAAATTAATATGACGTTAGCTACGCTTGTCATAGAAAAATCTCCATGTGAATATGGTCATTCACCCGAGGTATTCCTCGAAGCGCTACCATTTTGAAGCGCACCTAATGAAGCGCTCCTTTTTTATTCCTCGGAGCGCTCCTTTTAGTATAACATGGTATTGGGAGCGCTACTAAAAGGAGCGCTCCGAGGAATAAAAAAGGAGCGCTTCATTAGGTGCGCTTTAAAATGGTAGCGCTTCGAGGAATACCTCATTCACCCTGGCTGAGCTCTTTACTTTCAATGAATGCGACAAAAAATCGCTACTTGCCGCCTCTAGTCAAACCATTCTAGTCGATAGCATGCCTCGTTCCAACTTATTTCTTTTAATAACCAGCTACTCGGCGACGGCATCTAGTAATTAAAAAGCTAGCATTCTAGCTCTAGCTTCGTATAAATTCCTGCAACAGAATTACTAGCCAGTATTCCAAGCCAGTATAAACATTAAACGGGGCTTTACGCGAGTTTCTGTTTGCATGTAACATTTTTTATGATGCAATGACACGTTTTTATGAGTTTTTCTGTGGTTAAAGCTTCATTTAAAAGTAATAATGGTATTTTTAAAGCGAATATGTCGAAAGTTTTTATGTAAGGTAACTTTGTTGTAGATTATTGGTTTTTAAACAAGGAATGAGAGGTGAGTTATCAACGCAATATGGTTTTAAATACACAGAGAAGTTTTTAAGACTAGTTATACTCTAATAATATTATTTACTAATCCACCACCAGGTGAAAACAGAAATAAAAACTTGAATTTGCAAATATTGTAAATATAAAAAAGCGAGTTTTAGTAAAAAATAATGTTTAAAAAGTTTTCGAAAATGGTGGCCAGCATGCAGCAGACACTTGTGCTGATTGGCTCAATCAAGCTGGATGAATAGAACATTTGGCCAATCAGAAGCCATCTGTTACTGCCGCTTTATTGGCCGCAGTATTGAATTGCTTTCGTAGACGGTGACTTTATATGTTAACATTCTCCATCTGCTTAGTTTTATTCAAACTACATACATCGGGGTCGGCTTCTATACTGGATACAGCCGAGTACTAGTGTCGTATATGGAGCGACTGCCTAGTAATAAATTCATATATTATTAATCAATTCCACTACAAATGAAAGATATGAAAGCATAAGTGATACGGAAGGGAATATTAAGCTGTGGCTGGGTGAAGCAAACCGTTACGTTCTAAGCCTAATGGTTGGCTAGCATAAAGGACATTCACAATAACGAATACTTAGAGATGTTCACAAAAGATATCGAACGAGGTTTTAATACATTATTTATACTTAATATTATAAAGCGGAAAAGTTTGTTTGTTTGCTTCAACGCGCTAATCTTCGAAAGTACTGGGTGGATTTCAAAAATTCTTTCTGGCTATCTAGCATTACGCTACTGCTCCCAGTTTTCCTAAAATAAGGGTATTTGTTCAGTAGCCAAGCCAGCCAACGGTAACTGGTATGCTGAACTGTCCGCGATTACACGGAGCTTGAACGTTGATTCTCAAGAACAGTTACACAATAGCCTCTCAGGCTTCAGTACAACAATTAAGCTTACACTTATAACCTAGACTCACCCTCTGAGCTGGGACGACTAGCTTCGACCTTTTCTTCTGGCCACGTCCGTATCATAGGTGTGTAAGTAGGTAATGAGTAATTGAAATGTGTAATGTGGTCAAGTGTTCATGGACGTTCACAAGGCGCCGGTCTTCAGATGGCGTGGTCCAGACAGCATTAACGTTGCCCCAAGGCGTATTTGACAACAACTTTCGCAACAATTCACAATTACTTTCAACAACTCGCGGGTCAGTCAGTCTGACGACATTCGGCGTTATTGTTCCAAAATATCCCAGGTTTTTAGTCAATTCGGGATTACAATTTCAACTTATCGTTAATCACGACCAAATTATCTTTTAACCGCGTAGATTCCACAGGATTTTTAATTTCAATCAATGAATCGATCTCAACAAACAAGGCGGTTGCTTTTGCAAGGAACGGATATCTGTCAAAGTGAAAAAAGTCAAAGACAATAGAATAATGTTGCCAACCAAAAAGGTGCGTTCTATTTTACGTTGGACGAAACATCTACCCCCCCCCCCCGGACGGGCCTACCCGTCCGCTAATCAATTGGAAGCCTTGACAAAGTTGCGACCGCTCTCTTTATGATGGATCCGTCCACCAAAACCTCAGCAAAACGAGGGACCCCGTCGGTGCCAGCCACCAAATTGAGAATGCGCCCCCTGCGCCAATACAAAGGCTTAAGGTTGGCATCCTTAATTAGGACGAGGTCTCCGATCTTGGGCGGATGAGTTTTATCCGTCCACTTGACGCGTTGCTGGAGGATGTGCAAATACTCTAAGCTCCAACGCTTCCAAAAGTTCTGAGCGAGCTGTTGCACCAACTGAAACCGCGAGAGCCGATTTTGGCTCACATCAACAAAAGGGTACTCCGGCAAGGCGACAAGTGGCTGTCCAATCAAGAAATGGCCCGGGGTTAGAACCTCCAAGTCATTCGGGTCCGAAGAGAGCGGCCACAATGGGCGCGAATTCAACACAGCTTCAATGCGGCAAAATACCGTAGCTAGTTCCTCAAAGGTGAGAACGGTGTCTCCCAACAATCTCCACCAGTGTCCCTTTGCCGCTTTCACCGCGGCCTCAAAAATACCCCCACAATGGGGGCAGGCTGGCGGGTCAAACAACCAAGTGACCCCTCGGCGGGCCAAACTATTACCAATGTCAACCTGGCTCTCATTAAGGAAGGCGTATTTCTCCTTCAAATAGTTACTTGTACCCTTGTAGTTCGTACGCAATCAGACCTAATCAAAGAAGGTAACCCATGGCGAGACACAAATCTTTCCAAAGTCGCCACAAAGGCCTCTATCGAGAGGGAGGTTACCAGCTCCAAGTGCAACTGCCTTGGTTGACAGGCAGACAAAAACGCACAAATAAGCCTTAACAATCTTACTATTTCGAAGTGTGGACGTCTTCAACGAAAAGGGACCAGCAAAGTCCGTTCCGACGCCAGCAAAGGGCCTCGCCTCATTGACACGATCAGCCGGCAAATCTCCCATTAGGGGCTGCATAGTGGAGGCCTTAGTCCGATAACACGGCATACAACGGAAGACAATGCTACGAATAGTACGACGAGCCGACAAAATCCAAAATTCTCGCTGCAGAATGGCCAACAGGGCATTGCAACCTGCATGCGAGTTTTTAACGTGACGATCAGTCACCAACAATTGTACCAAGTGGTTCACCTGGCCCGTGGCGCTGACGGTGCGCAGATAAACAACGGCGGCATAACCGTGAGAGGACGCGTCACAAAACCCATGAAGGGTGGCAGCATAAACCCCAGGGGGGAGGATGGCGCGTGGCAGCGCGACCTCATTGACCGCAGGGAGCGCGGATACAAATTGGAGCCAGTCTTCCAACAGGGTTTCCCGAAGTGGCTCGTCCCAACCAAGTTCAGCGGTCCAAAGGCGCTGAAGGAAGCATTTCGCCCAAAACAATACCGGGCAGATCCAACCATTAGGGTCAAAGGTCCTCGCTACAGTAGACAACACCAGTCGTTTAGTCCAAGTAGGAGGTGACTCCAAGTCGACATCGTACGTAAAGGTGTCTTGAACTGGTTGGTACTGAACGCCGAGGACGGCCATCATGGCGGGGTTGTCAACGTTTTCAAACAAATGAGGATCCTGCTTATGATCCTCCAACACACCTTCCAATAGCGCTGGCGAGTTGGTCACCCATTTACGCAACTCATAGCCAGCGGAAGCCAGAATCTGGACCAACTCATCACGCAACCAGCTCTCAGTTCAGCCCACAAGCACGTACCGTCGGCATCTCTTTGTGATGCGTCTTGCTCACAAAGGAGGTTTGATTGGGACCTTCAATACACATGCAAATATTTACCTGTGTCCGGTGGTACGGTCAACCGTACGAAATATAGGAACTGTAGAAGGAAAACTCCAACAGTTATGTTTATCAAACCACGCGAGGTTGACAATAGATACGTGTTAAAAATAATAATGCCTTAGGTCAGTGGAATAAAATTTGGAGCATTTTCGCTGTAACAAGATTATTAATGGACGCGCCGACTTTGGCAAATTGATTGCGTCTGTACTGTTTGTATCGAGAATATGTCAAAAATTCATAGTATTATTATTTTTGAATTTTTAGTAGTCTGAGTTGAGACCTAACGCGACTTTTCTTTAGTACAAAAGAGATTGTAATTAAAATGTTCTTGTTTTTTGTCCTATGAAAACAGACCTATTGTTTTCATAGGTGTATTGCCCCATAGAGTCATTGCGTCCCATAAAATCATTGCCTGTCGGGGTTGCGGGAATATTCTAACGAGATACCGGGGCCCCGGAACGCAAGGGCAGCTGAAAGAACAGGGTGAGTTTTTAAGAAGTCTGAGACTCCTCCCTGAAAAGTAGATAACTAAGCTTATTTTATATTTTATACCGAGTTTGGTGTATTTTGTGGATACCTAAGCTTGTACTCGTATTACGATGACGAGTAATCAGAAAATATTTAGTATATTTAAGGCTACATATTGGACCCGGTGGAGGAACAGGAGAGCACCTCTTGGATGAGTGAGCTGCACAGGTCAATCTACAAGGTTAAGCAACGCTGGCCGAGGTCAATCGTTGGGTGGGTGACCATCTTAACATATAGAATAGACTTTCCCCTGTGTTTCGGAAAGCACGTTAAGCCATCGGTCTCGGCTGTTAGACTGGGAGCCGACCTCGACATAGTTGGGAAAAGGCTAAGATATGATCATGATTAGACGAAAAATGTTATTAAAATACAAAACAAAATCCCAAAAATACAACTTAAAATAAAATAAATAACTTCAAAATCAAATCAAAAATACACATATAGAACGTGTAACGGAAACCCCATTATCTATCCAAAAGGGCTGAAGACAACATCTGGTATGGAGTCTCTATGCACAGTTTCAGCACAAAATAACTGACTCAAAGAATTGATACCAAATTATTGATTTCATATATTTTTTGAATACCAATCATAACAAACGTGTCACAGCACTACGAGGGTCAATAATTTTCTACGTCACTTGCCAATAACACGATAATTCTCTTCGTTCTTCTTAATTTAAAAAAATCGGTCTCTGGTACAGTGCAGTGGAATTTGTAATAAGTTCTACACACGTAGACTTAGGATTAGAAAACCCTTGCCATATCATTTGTTATTACTTATTACCCAAAGAAGCCATGAACTTTGTACACGTTGTATATGTATGTACGTCCTTCATACTCATATTTGGTAGGATCCTATCTTACGTGCACAGTTTTTAACTTGTACCTCAATAGTACTCGTAGATTTAGTGAAAAGAACTTTTAGACAAAATAAGCAATTTAATTTAAAGTTTTTGAAACAACACACCGACACCATACACGATTAAACTTACCAGTATCCTGATTTACATTTATCTAGCCCCCTTATTATGTCAATATTTAAATCAATAAATTACCTAAGCCATTAAGAAATGAAGAAAAGATCCATTTGTTACATCTAGGTAAAAATTAATAAAAATATTACTGATTTAATGTTAGGTACTATAGCGTAAAAGAATATCTAGAAGGTAATATACAATGCGTAAATCAAATAATCATAAGTAGTACATTTAGTATTTAATTAGATTGTAAGATTAAACAGGTATTTGATGTGCCCGACGGAGTCCACAATTGTACCTATTTAAATATTTACCACCTAAGCAAACTTTGTGTAATACAATAAACATATTGAGTATTGAATTATGTATTGACTAGTTTCTGCTAGTGGTTTTGCTCGCGTGAAAAGTTTATAGTTCAAAAAGGTTTCCTGTCCTTCTCAAAGATCTAAAATCTGTTTCATAAAACCGGCAAAAGTGGTTTAGAAGTGAAGTAAGTTTAGAAGTGTCTGTCCGTTTGGACAGACAGAGTTACTTTTGCATTTATAATGTTGGTTAAGATTTTCAATTGAAATCAATGATTGAAATACGAACGTAATTTCTAGGAAAGATTATATTGAATAAAATCGGTTAATAAATGTAGAATGCAAAGTAATTGTATCAACATACAGGTTACCGTACCTGTCTTGTGTTTGTATAATTATAATAATTGGGTAAGTCTGATTACTCGCTAAACATAATATTAACATTTAGTTTAATTAAGACGTTACTCTACTTGTATCAGGTTGCAGTTAAAACAGCAATTGTTTGCTTAATTTATTTATATTTAGTTTTAGCCTGGTGTGTGGCTTTCAACGTTAAAATGTTACAGTTAAGAAAATATTTCTCAAAAAGAATACAGTTCACTTATCATTTGAAATATAACTTAATCTAATTTACTAAATATATTAGTACTGTAACGAAGACGCAGAATGTACTCATATTAATTTACATAGCAGATTTACATAAAATATTAGGCGTCATTAATTTTTCCGGGATTAAAAGTATATTAATAAATTTATTAACAATTTGACTTATATCTATATATGTTAGTAAACTAATTAAAATATTAGAATTAAATCTATACCTAACATCACATCGTTGTACTACTACATGACCAGCAGAAAGCTTGCAGCATCGGTACACGATCACGCTTCAGATCATTAAGTGCTAATGCGAAGTATAATTTATCTCTTCCAAATTTTATCCAGATCCATTTAGGTATTTTGGGATTTCATACACCTCAAATTTTCATTCGTAATATTAGTATAGATTTTCATGAAAATATTAGTTTGAAATAGGTTATGTAAATGCTTGCTTATGTTTCTAAAATAACAGTAAATTAACTTACAGTTCTTTAAAAAAAAACAATTATGTTTTGTTCATTTTGAAACGACAATCTTCTCCAATACTATGGTAGCAATATTGAATGGAATTTCAATATGCCAAGCCAAAACACAGCATTTTACTATAAACTAAAGTTTTTAATATCCGCAGAACGAAACTAAAAGGTTCATAACAATTTTTAAAAGCTATTTCTGCCATGGCTCTCCAATTAACTGAGCTAAGTGCATCGAAATAACTGCTAGAGGGCAATCGCTCAATAATGTTAAGGGCGAGTGCGCACCCGAGACTTACAATTGGAAGTTTTTTTTTTCGTGAATTTAAACTACATGAGGCCAGACTATCCTGCAAAAAATATCGAATTCACCTCTTTTGAAGTTCGTACAATTCCGTACTGGTCAAATCCAATGAGAAAGTTTATGTCTATGGCTCTTCGAGAAAAGATACACACTGATTTGAGATGGTCCACTAAAATCTGTGTGCAACGATTTGACAGACAAAACAAAAGTAAGGATATTTGTATAGGCTGTATAAAGTACTCAAACTAAGTAAGTAATCTAACCATAATGTTCATTATTTTCTTACATATTTAAGTTCTAATCATAAGCACAAGTTAACATAATATAACTTTTGACACATGCACATCCTGAAATTATTGTGCTCAGAGTCGATTACTGAATAGATTTACCTAATTTTGAATAAAGTATTTTTTATCCTAAGAATAACTTAATCTACTTTAATAACAATACAGTATCGCTATCAAAACAAACTTAAATAGACCGATAATCCAAGTATTAACTTTTTTAAATGCAGTTTTATACAAATTCCGTCATTCAATACAAATTAAATACGAATGAAACTTATTACGTACTACGTGTATTTATTATGATTATAGGATAATTTTCTAATTGGGTTATTTGAGGGTGTGCGTTAATTGCGATACATGTTGTAGATACAATATGTATATTTTTTTTTCTCCTTTCCTTTTTTATTCACACATTAATGATTTATTTATTTTGTATATTTGTTTAGCAGTGTTAATAAATAAATCATACATATAATTAATTTAATACATTTTTAATTGAGTATACCTACATAAATAGTAGTCTCTAGCACAAGACAATATGCGTAAAAGTAATTGTAAAAAAACAGCAATCTAATCAGGATGGTATAGTGAGAATTTTTCAGCGAGAATTTTAATCAATGGAAACATCCATACACTCGAGTAAATATTTTATATTATTATTTTTTGGCCGACCAAACAGTATAAATTAGTGCACCATAATTTAGCGTTAAGCAGCATGAAATTCTTGAATTGGAATTACATATTCGCTCCCCTAATTGTTAATATCGCGCATAGTCATCTGTCTATCCGATGTGTTATTTAGAGCAAGTTTGATTTGTACAGGCTTAATATATTTACTGATCGTGATCAGCATCATTTCAGCCGAAAGATGTCCATACGTGAGCATAGGTTTTGTGCGTCCAGCCGCCGCACCGTAGGAGACGCAGTGGGCTTAGCCACGTGCATGCGGACGACGAGCAGGGTTAGCTCGACGTTTTGTAAATACCAGGGCTGGGTCGACGGCGCGTCGTGTTCCACGAACGACTCAAAGAGCAGTCAGTAGCATGGATGAGGCCCGACAGCCATTGCCTGCTGGAGGTACTAGAAAGTTCTAAGGAGCTACCGCGGCCCCGAAACGAAAGTACAACTGAAGGACCAAGGCGGTTTTTAATCAGTAAAATTCTGACACTCTCTTCTGATTCACCTAGAGCTGGAGAAAAAAAAAACAGTGATTTCTGAGCAGTTGACCTGGTCATAGATCCATCGTATGTCCTTCCTATGCCGCGTCTCTACTACAATATAATATGCTGTCGCCACTCCAGAACCTTTCCGCCCCATCTCATTGACTATCTGCTTTGCTAGCAATGTGCTGTCTAGAGCGCAGCCACTTAAATGTGGCAAATCTTCATTTTATGTCAATAACCTTTTTTTGGTTAAGGTTGTGTCTGATTCGATTACGCAAGGAAAGTCCTAGCAAAGCCCTTTCTATTGCCCTTTGAGATACTTTCATCCTTCTGATTAAGGCTATTGTGAGCGAGCACGTTTCAGTTCAATGTGGCATCATTGGTAACGCTTTTAGTGATTCTTGTAAGAGTTATCTAACTTGGTTTTAGTACCTAGATATGAATGTTGATATGAATGAAAATGGTTGCAATATGCGTCAATAGCCCAATGGCTAGGTTTCAGCGTTGTCCAGGGAGCCACCCAGCTTGACAGTGACTGTTGGTGATGCGCAAGTCCAGATCGGTTAGCCTAACTCTGGACAGCCGGTGGGGCTTCGAAGAACATTTTGAGCGCCTGGTCCCCCGCGTCGGGAGGTCAGTGGGTACTTTGCATAGACTGCTGCCCAATCTCGGTGGGCCATGGGAAGAAGTTCACCGCTTCTACGCTAGCGTCGTGCGATCAATGGTCTTTTATGGGGCACCTGGTCAAATAGACTGTCTGGTATCCGACATTGTAGGACTAAGATCAACAGCCTACAACGGAAAATGGCCATTCGTATCGTACGCGGGTACCGTGTCAGTAACAGTGTCCTTTGAGGTGGCAACAATCCTGGCACGCTTCCACCGCTGGACATCCTGGCGGATATGGATTCAAGGGTATATAACCTGATTCGCACCATGCGCCAGGATAGCAATAGCGTGCCGGGAGTCTGACTCGCTAGAATGAGGTGGCAGGAATGGTCAGAGACACTTGAATAAAGTCGCGAGTGGCTGCAGCAGCCGCAGTTCTCGCGCAAACGTGTTGTCGAAGCCGTACTGTCGCACTTCGAAGCCTGGCTGAAGAGCGGAGAACGCATCACGTACCGGCTCACTCAGGTACTCACTGCGCACGGTAGCTACGGTGAATACTTGAAAAGGATTGGGAGAGAGGCCGCAGCGAATTGACACTACTGCAACAGCGACCTCGATTCCGCGCAGAAAGAAGAAAAAAATAAAATGAATTTCATTGACCCAGATGTAAAGGACCACAATAAAAAAAAAAACTAAAACAAAGAAAACCCTTAATTAAATAAAACAACATTGCATATGCCTCACGGCTGTTTAGGCCCAGTTCAGCAAAATGCCAGACAACTGAAAATTGCCTGACGCTGGATTTTAACTGGATTGCTAAAAAATGATGTATGTGATCCTCAGAAAAATAATCCTCCCGATTGAATTTGATTTATTAGATTCAGTACCTACACATCTCGAAGAATTTGTGGCTAAATTATAACAGCCACACGGGTTAAACTTACACTTACAGGTTAAGAAACACTTACTGAGGTTGGTCCGTGGGTCCTTAGAAAGCATGTCAAGCCGGCTGTTATTTGAACACATCTTTGGCAGTCATTATGGGTAGTCAGAAGCTACTTAAACTATCTGACACCAGTATTGCCAAACGGTATCGTGTTATACAGCAACTGGATTCTGGAGGTCAGATAGGTAGTCGCTCCATGTAAAACACCAGTATCCTCAGCATCCGGGTAGACTGGAAGCAGCCCCGACATAGTTGAGATCACCATAGTGATGTGACCAACGTCATAAAATACTTGGTGTGTTTATAGGTACCTATCTTTTATCTACATCAGTAAAGTAGGTATCAAGAAAAAGCTTAGTTTCATAGTAAATGGGCCAACCAAACCACAAAGATACGTATACAGCCCCACATCTTATCTATACTTCTATACTAATATTATAAAGAGGTAAAATTTCATTGTAAGTTTGTATATAAGGGGCGCTCAAAGAGTGCCCTGCATGGGCCACTGAGCGGCGGATCCTGGTTGCGAGGATCGGGCAAGACCTGTCTCTGCCAGCAGTTGTAAGAGCTATGCTTGCAAGGACAGAAAACTGGAGAGCGATGGCCTCCTTCTGTGAGACTGTAATGATCCAGAAGGAGGCAGCCGAGGGAGGTCGTGAGAGGGCCGATCCTGCTCGGAGAAGGCGTCGAGTCAGTTCGACGCCTAACACGCCGAAATCCAGCCTGTATACTTTGGATCAGGTGGGTCTCCGGGGTCACGGGTGCTCAGAGTGGGAAGCCTTTTCGCCCATCGAGTGATCCCAGAGAAGACGGTGGCACAGTGATCACGTGCCACCATTCACAGCGAGGCTCAAGGGAGACCCCTTTACAGTCTCCTCAGGGATGAGCCCCAACGGCTCCGGAGTGGTCTTTTAAGAGGTAATGGGGCCCCTTCTATGTGTTGATGGTGATCACCGGGGTGATTTTAGTGAGGCAGGAATCTCATACTCCCTGTTCTTTTTCCTCAAAGGTTCAGGTGCCTTTTGAAGGTTGCACCCGATAACAAAAAAAGGGGATAATTTCCGGAACTAATGAGCCGAATTGAACATTTTTTTTAATGTAGGGTGAATTATTGTTGAGGGCTATAAATTATTCAGAAATCCACGCGAACGAAGTCTCGGGCAGAAGCTAATGTTCTATAAAGCTAATTAGCCGATGACATAACAATTTTACATTGTTTACATTTTAGCTTTGCGTTAACGAACGGTGTCAGACCCTTGTCATCGTTTAAGAAATGTGGAACAACATTGAGGAAACAGGAAGGCACAATATAATCTACTTATTGTTTACAATAGAATAGAAAACGTTTATTCGACACAAACACAACACGACACAAAATGAGATAGATAAAGCCGGGGGTTGCAAAAAGTAATACTCATTGAATTGAAACGAATATAATAAAGTATTAAAATTACAATTAATTTGTTTTTATTGTTACTAAGAACATCTCACCTGATGGTAAGCGATGATGTGGTCGAAGATGAAGCACGCTTACCTAGTAATAACCTATTGACTCTTGACTTAAAGTTCCCTAGGTTTTTTTTCTTCTTAGTCGTTTCACTCTTGACAGAGTGGTCGTCAGTTAAATATAATATAATAGTGAGAGTGACAAGTTGGAGAAGAGTTAAAAGACAAGTGACGGTGCCATTTTTGTCGAACCGCATCTTTTCTGGTATTAGTACTCATGAACAGGGCAGGTTGTTGCCACCTTAATTTTGTCTGTCCATCTGATTTGGGATCTACCTAGGTTATAGCTATCAGGAAACACAGACGCCGGCAGAGAATTCCACTCCTTTTAATTGGTCGATGATTGTATTAAGAATTCCCGAGATAAACTATCGCGAAAGGCACCGTCGCAGTCGAATCCCACGCTTGCAAATGCTGCCTCGGAAACTGATGTAAGATGTCGTATGCAGGCCAAGACGTAATACTCCACATTGTAGTGTGTAGTATTCGGGGGACCAAGAAACCATAATATATACGTAAGCACAGCTGTATTTTGAATGACTTGCAAATGTGACGTAGGTACAGTCGTTACAAAATAAAATCCTTAGACTGACAATACATATTCGAATCGTACATTTATGTTTTCCCACTGAAGTATATGCGTTCTTTTGTTCCACCATCATAAAACAAGCGTTCCTTTGTTATAGGTAAAGTTCATGTTATTTATTGCTTAAATTCTTAGAATACGAAATATATGTAACTACTAGCAGTTGCTCGCGACTTCGTTCGCTTGGGAAGTTTTTCCGAAATCCCGATCCCGTGGGAATTTTGCAAAATCCGTGAGCATCTACGTACTAAAAGAAACCCCCATGCAAAACTTGAGCCCGATCCGTCCAGTGGTTTGGGCTGTGCGTTGATAGATCATTATCTCAGTCAGTCACCTTTGAGTTAAAAAAGTAAAAGAGAAGTAGGTATATGACAAAATAATACAGTAAAGGTACATAATTGGGCGAGACGTGTGTGCAATTTCACTTGTCGGGAAGTTGATATCGACATCTTTGACACGAGTGTATCTTAATTGAAGAAGACTCTTTGCATTGAATGAAACTCTTTGCTCTTTGCATGACTACTTAAGGTTGTCAATGAATGGTTGAATTTTTTTTTTTTTTTTTTTTTTTATTTATTCGGGAAAACAAACAATTACACACTGTAAATGAACTTAAAATTATCATGCAACAATATGTATAAGTGTGTAACCCACTACGTTATCCACATTTTATATAATTATAAACTAAGTCGTTTTAAAACATGCACGAGTGACACTATATCCTATGTTTCTGAGTTTTTCATTTCAACACTAACAATATTGCGAAATTTGTTGGCAGACAACGAAAATATATCAATAACTGCAAAATGTGAGTTATAGGTTTTCACTATGCGACGCAAAGGTGCACGGTTCCCAGCATTAGTACGACAAGAAAATACCGCAAACAGTGGACGCACGCGCACCTCTCGTCTTACCATAGTTCTAGGTACAATATAACATAGATTATTCGTTAGGTCAGAACAGTCATAACGGTTATTACAGAGATCATACAGAAACATTGTCTCAAGAAGAGTGCGCCTGGACTTCAATTTGCTTAATTTGTAATAATTCAATAGTTTATCGTAACTCAAAGTTCTACGAAAGCATCTGTAGTGCGTTGATCTTAAAAATTTATACTGTACCCTCTCTAGGTTGCGAATGTATTTTTTGTAATAAGGATTCCACACTGTGACGGCGTACTCTAGCTGTGATCTAATAAGAGCTTTAAATAGGTGTATGTATGTATGTGGGCGTTTAAAATCAATTGTAGCTCTCATTACAAATCCGTACATACGAAACGCATTGCTTATAATATTATTAATATGCTGGTCCAAATGCAGTTTAGTGTCTAGCAGCACCCCAAGGTCTCGAACTGAAGATTTATTCTGCAGAGGGGTCTGATTTAGATAGTAAGTGTGTGATATTATCTTTGTTTTTTTTGTGAACGTTATAGATAGACATTTCGAGATACTTAATTGAAGCTTGTTATTGTTACAGTAACATGAAAATCGATGTAAGTCTTCTTGAAATAAATTGCAATCATTAATATTTTCAATTTTTCTATAAATCTTGAGGTCATCAGCGTAGAGTAAAAATGTTGAATGTTTAAAGCAACTATGAATATCGTTAATGAATAAAATAAAAAGAAGAGGGCCTAGAATTGAGCCTTGGGGTACACCAGAGGTAACACTAATTGAAGAGGACTCATAACCGCGTATAGCAACTTTTTGGGTCCTATTTGTCACGTATGATGAGAACCACCGCAAAAGATCTCCACGTATGCCATTGTATGCTATCTTAGTAAGAAGTAACTCGTGGTCTACCTTGTCGAAAGCTTTCCGAAAGTCAGTGTACACTGCATCCACTTGCACACGCTGATCCATATTGTTAAACAAATAATCGGTAAAAACTACCAAATTGGTCGCGGTAGATCGTTTTTTAACGAATCCATGCTGTTGTTTTATTATTATGTTGTACAAGATAGGACTAATCTCATCGTGAATAAGTCTCTCGAAAAGCTTCGACAAGGCAGACAGTATAGAGATAGGTCTATAATTCTCAACATCATCTTTGGGACCGGCTTTATGAACTGGAGTAATATTTGCTCTTTTCCAGATTTCAGGAAAAGTACCCTCTGCGACACATGTGTTATAAATAATACACAATGGCACACATATGGTACTCGCGGTTTTATTAAGGTAATATGCGGGTATGCCATCTGGTCCGGGACCTTTTGTATTATCTAATGCTTTCAATGCTTTCAAAACTTTGTCAACAGTAAAGTGAATGTCACTAATGATATCCGAGTTGTCTAGATAATTATCGGGAGGAGACCAATTGTCCATTTTAAGAGATGATGGTTCATAGACGGATTGAAAAAAGTCGGAAAATAAGTTGCATATTTCTGTAGGGTTACTGGCTTCGGTTTTTATATGAGACTGTAGAAGGTATTCCTGCCTTTGATTTTTTGTTTCAAATGTAACTCCATAGATACTTAACGTTCTTACTTATGTTATCTTCAACGGAACTAATGTACGCATTGTATTGCTTTTGGCACTCCAATTGGAATCTATGTCTTAGGAAAGAGAAATGCTCATAGTCTGACAAGTTTTTGTATACTTTCCATTTAATCCAAGCTTTGTTTTTATTTTTAAAAATTTTTATTAGGGATTTCGAAAACCAAACAGGGAACTTTGAAGAATGTGACGATGTCCTAGGCACGTGTTTTTTTATTGTGTTCAAAATATGGTCGTAAAAAATATCTACACAATTCTCAGCAGATACACTACTGAATATGTTATTCCAATCTATTTTAGCTAAGTCTGCGTTTATTAAATCGTAATTGGCTTTGTGAAAATTATATTTTAGAATTTTAGCGCGTGGTAACATTTGGAGGTCAGTTTTATAAGTAATTGTTGTAGCTATGGGGGGGTGAAACTTATCAGGCGGTACCAAAGATGAAGGCGCGAAAACATTACAACTTGTAGTACTGATTATTAAGTCTAAAGTTCGTCCCATACTGTTTTTTATAGTATTATATTGGTAACTATTTATTACTGACATAAAATTGTCCATGTGTTTACATATAGATGAGCTGCCGCTGCTATACAATGCACCAAATTGATTATAAGTAACAGGAAGCCATTCAATTTCCGGTAAATTATAATCACCAAATAAGAAAAGAGTTGCTGGGTCCGTTGATTCGAGTAACTTTTGTATCGCTTCAAAATGATCTAAGTAAATACTTTCCGGGGTATTAAGCGAAATATAAACAACACTTATATAATATTTATCAAGACCATCTCCTGGTAGTTGGACAATGACATGCTCTGTACATGAGTGAAGCGTTACATGTACGGTGTTGAGGGTTTTCAGTGCGGCTATTAGAACTCCGCCTCCATCTTTTTTATTTGTGGCAATACGATCTCGATCGCATCTGAAAACCGCGTACCGCTCGTCTATAAATTCATTGTCCTGTATTTGAGGCGTTAACCAGGTCTCCGTCAAAATAATAATATCGTAACAATTAGTTAAAATATTCATGTAGAGAGTATTTAGTTTAGTACGTAAGCCCCTACAGTTTTGATAATACACAGCTAAATTATGTGACATCAGGTGCGAATAACATTAAATTAATAGGCGCTAATAGTGTAAGATGCCGCGATACGACCAAAAATATCACAAATAAGTCGTGTATGAAGTCCAGACTGCACTCATATTTGAATGAATAAAGAATAATTAAATATATAACATTACCTAATATTAACAAATAGAATTGAAACAAAAAGTATTGCAATAAGTAGCATAGGCTAATATTGTTATGATTTTTTGTGTAAACAATAGAAAAGACACAAAATACTTTCAAGTTAAGGCTGCTTATAAAACTGTTATTTAACTTAGAACTAGTATTTATACTAAATACGTTGATATTTAAAATCACCAATTCGAGTACTGTTAGATACGCACTGTGGTTATTTAGTTGAATTTGGAACGGAGGTAACTTTGATTTTCTGAAGGTCGCGGGCTGATCGTATTGCCAAAGCAGGTGAACTATCAGTTTCTCTGACAAGAATGGTAGCGTGTTTAACCCACACGTACTTGTAATTGCTTCTTTTGGCTTCCTCTTTGCATTCTCGAAATAATTGCTTATTTTTTAGAGTTAGATGATCATGCATGTATGTATATGGGGTACGAATTTCCAGAGAGTCCTAGTTGATTTGTGCTCACACCTTTAGCTAGACGGAATGCACTCAGGAGATTATCTCGCAGCATACGAGAACCCAGCTTAACAACGATGTTTTTTGGTCTATTATTTTCTTTATGTGCATGCGGGACGCGATGTATCGCCAAAATGTATGTTTGAGATAATGAATAGCCTATTTGTGAAGCAAAGCTCTCCAAGAAAGTCACCAGATTTTCACTTCGCTTCTCAGGAACGTTACATATTTCCAAGTTACATTGCCTCGCTTGTTGTTCCAATGAATCAATCCTGAACTCCAATCCCTGTACTACACTATTAATAAGATCTACGTTGAGCGATTGTGAGCCGATCAAATCGATGCGCTTCCTCATATCATTATGTTGGTCGCTGGTAAATTGAACAGACATCTTAAGATCCGAAATATTCTGTAATATTTGTTGATGTTTGCCGTCCAGGTTAGACACACGCCTATCCAAAGCAGTGTGGTCAGAACGCAGAGTCTGAAGGTCCATCTTTATGTCCGATGTTACCTGAGTTACTTTTTCAAGATCAGATTTAATCGTGGTGATATTTTCCGAGATTTTTGACATCGCATTGTCTAAATTTTTACGCCATTCATCAAGTTTTTTATTAATTTCCTGAGAAAGGGTATTAATTGCATCCTTAATTTCGCATTCGGGTTGCTTTCTCTTTCGTTGCGTAATATTTATGCTAGTTCCCGGAACCGAGGCATTTGATAAATCAGTATCTGAGTGATACTTAGCCTCAGGTGAGCGTAACATAGTGTAGAAAAGAAATATATGTTATGACAATAGCAGTCAAGTAATTCGAGTCGTAGGCTTCACTGATTGCTGGTCGAGCGGTAAAAGATGTGGAAACGCAACGCCGAGTACGACGCGTCGCTGGATCGAACCTCGCACAAACGCCGATGACTTTTTCTATGTTTTAAAATCTCATAAGTATTTAAAACAGAATCAAAAGAGTGTTCTCACCCAGCGAGTCGAAGAACGAGATGGCGCAATACAATTTCAATGATGGCGGCCACTGCCAATGGGTACCTCCACAAGATAGTAAGAGAGGTACTACCGATTTCCACACCAATGCGCAAAAATAAATTAATTTCGACTAAAAAGATCTTCAGAAACACTGACAGACGTGCACTCGCGACGAAGTTAAACGCAAAAAAAAAAATCTTATCTTATTGATAATAGGACCGCGTTTGACCACCATCTCACCTGATGGTAAGTGATGATGTGGTCGAAGATGGAGAACGCTTACCTAGAAGTAACCTATTCGCGCTCTTAACTTGAAGATCCCTAGGTTATAGCTATCGGGAAATCAACTGAATCCAATGTATCAAGTTTAATTTTAATATTTGTTGCCTTTTCTAAAATGTTACGTATGGAGCTTTTAGTAAGTGATCAATGACTGAATATATTTATATCCGTGGATACTTATGATTTGCCATAATTCTAGTTGTTAATAAAATAATAGCGTTAGCTTAGCTGTAAGTTTTTATTAATATAAAATCTATAATACATACATATAATAAAAAAAGTATCTGTACATTGAATATATTTACAAAAAAATATACGCGTCGAATTGATAACCTCCTCTTTTTGTCGTCGGTTGAAAAATGGTTGAAATGTTAAAATGAAACTTTTTTATATGGCTAGGCCTTTATGTTGCCCAGACTTCCTATAATTGATTTTGGAAACTGAAACATCTGATGCAGAACATTACACGCGAGCGACGCGACGCCCCAGGCACATGCTAGTAAATAAATAAATTACTAGTGTTGAGCGTGCCCATGCAGAATGCCATACCATTTAAGCATTTGGTGGGTATCACATACTCAATTCTAATATGAAATTTCTTTAGGTAATAATATAACTATTTAAATGCGTAAATATAAAATAATGGCAAAAGTTATACATGATACACATAAAATGAACTACTGTACAGTACAGTAGTTCCTTTTATGTGTACAGTCTGTACTACGTTTGCTAAAAACTTTGTTTGCGAAATTCTGTATACTTACCTTAATAAATAAAAATAACCTTAGGATTTCTATAGTTTTGGTTCAGCCTAAAATGAATTGACATGATTGACTTGTTTTGTTTTTATTCTTAGAACAAATTACTTAAAAGGAACTGAGGTTAATCATTATTACATTAGATATGTGTTCATCCTTTAATTTATTCTGAACTGTTTTCCAAATATTTCTAGTTATTATTACATGTTGTTATTTTCATACTTATCTACCAAATTTTCTCCGGACTATGTTGGCTTCAGTCTAACTGGATTATTAAATCTCCAAGAACTGGGTAACACTATATGTATACCCTAAGGCAAGACGGTGTCATATTTTCTGGCACCTGCTATTAATAAAGACTGTCAAAGAGATAAATGACAGCCGAGACCAACAGTTTATTTGTCATTCTAAGGTAATATTAATACTATGTTCAATACTTAAAATTAGTATGACGTTAGCTACGCTTGTCATAAAAAAATCTCCATATGAATATGGTCATTCACCCGAGGTATTCCTCGAAGCGCTACCATTTTGAAGCGCACCTAATGAAGCGCTCCTTTTTTATTCCTCGGAGCGCTCCTTTTAGTATAACATGGTATTGGGAGCGCTACTAAAAGGAGCGCTCCGAGGAATAAAAAAGGAGCGCTTCATTAGGTGCGCTTCAAAATGGTAGCGCTTCGAGGAATACCTCATTCACCCTGACTGAGCTCTTTACTTTCAATGAATGCGACAAAAAATCGCTACTCGCCGCCTCTAGTCAAACCATTCTAGTCGAT
Source organism: Tholera decimalis (assembly GCA_943138885.2). Lineage (NCBI taxonomy): Eukaryota > Metazoa > Arthropoda > Insecta > Lepidoptera > Noctuidae > Tholera > Tholera decimalis. The sequence goes on along the minus strand of OW964572.2, from coordinate 18,567,136 downwards.
AGCATGCCTCGTTCCAACTTATTTCTTTTAATAACCAGCTACTCGGCGACGGCATCTAGTAATTAAAAAGCTAGCATTCTAGCTCTAGCTTCGTATAATTTCCTGCAACAGAATTACTAGCCAGTATTCCAAGCCAGTATAAACATTAAACGGTGCTTTACGTGAGTTTCTGTTTGCATGTAACATTTTATGATGCAATGACACGTTTTTATGAGTTTTTCTGTGGTTAAAGCTTCATTTAAAAGTAATAATGGTATTTTTAAAGCGAATATGTCGAAAGTTTTTATGTAAGGTAACTTTGTTGTACAGTATTGGTTTTTAAACAAGGAATGAGAGGTGAGTTATCAATGCAATATGGTTTTAAATACACAGAGAATCTTTTTAAGACTAGTTACACTCTAATAATATTATGTACTAATCTACATACTCGTATTATTCCCAGGTGAAAACAGATATAAAAACTTGAAATTGCAAATATTGTAAATATAACAAGGCGAGAACTACATCGGCGTGTTTAAGTAAAAAATAATGTTTAAAAACTTTTCGAAAATGGTGGCCAGCATGCAGCAGACAGTTGAGCTGATTGGCTCAATCAGGCTGGATGAATAGAACATTTGGCCAATCAGGAGCCATCTGTTACTGCCGCTTTATCGGCCGCAGTATTGAATTGCTTTTGTACACGGTGACTTTATATGATAACATTCTCCATCTGCTTAGTTTTATTCAAACTGCATACATCGGAGTCGGCTTCTATACTGGATACAGCCGAGTACTAGTGTCGTATATGGAGTGACTGCCTAGTAATAAATTCATACATTATTAATCAATTCCACTACAAACGAAAGATATGAAAGCATAAGTGATACCTACGGAAGGGAATATTAAGCTGTGGCTGGGTGAAGCAAACCGTTACGTTCTAAGCCTAATGGTTGGCTAGCATAAAGGACATTCACAATAACGAATACTTAGGCCGTGCGCGCACTGCGTTGCGTTTTGGAAACGCAAAATCTGTGAAGTATGGAGTGTCATAGAAGTGCGCGCACTGCGGTGGAATAAACGCGTGCGGTAGAGTCACCGGTGGCCCCGGTCATTCTACCGGTGCGGTACACGGTGGGCTGAAAATCGGCTTTCATAGACTTAGGCATTTTATTTTGCAAGTGCGAGTTTTTTTGCCGGATATCACTTCTATTAGTTATAACAATATACAAAAATGACACCAGAATTGATTCTGCACAGAAACGAAGGAATTATAATTTTTTTACGAAAATTTTGTATGGAGCTAGTATGAAAAATCGAAATATCTCTAAAACGGCAGCGATAACCGTAATATCCTTATAGGGGGTTATAGTACTAATTATTTATGATTTTTTGACATACGTTACATAATGGTTGTAGATGCCTTTTTTTTTTAAAAATCGTCAAAATATATTTATTTATTTTTACATATTTAAACGTTCCTTTTAGTGTTTAAGTTGAAGAATTCAGAGCTTTAACAACTCTTATCATAAAATAGCATCATAAAACAAGGCTCGGGAACTACCAATGTCTATGAAAGCCGATTTTCAGCCCACCGTGCGGTAGAACTACCGCAATCGCGGCCACCGCAAGGCAGTGCGCGCACGGCCTTAGAGATGTTTACAAAAAATATCGAACGAGGTTTTAATACCGATGGCAGCAAAGTAGAAACGGACATCTACAAAATCGCAATTTTACCGGAGAGAAGATTTAGTAAAAAATAGTGGCCATTTTGAGAGTTATGGACCGATTAACATGAAATTTTCTACAATGCATTAAAATAACTATAATAAAAACACAAGGAACGGTTGACACACTTCTAACTTTAATGTTCTAGAAAGGCGTTACAACTTACAACAGCAGAGTACTTCACATGCTTCTAACTAGATGGCGTTACATACCCCATTTTGATATCAATTTATAACACCCCCACTATATCAAAATTAAAAATAAACTTATTAGTTATTATCTAAAATAAAAAAACTTATTTATGAACAATTCCAAGCATTTTCATAAATTTATAGTGTTTTATTTCAGGCAGTCCCTTAGTCAATAAATCAGCAGGCATACTGGTAGTTGGCAAATGCTTTGTCACTACTTGGTTGTTACAAATTACATCCCTAATAAAATTGAATCGTACATCAATGTGTTTTGAACGTTTGTGAGACTGTTGGTTGTTTGCCAGTTTTAAAGCACTCTGGTTATCATTGTACAGCACTATCTTACTACAATTGCCTATTATTTCTAACTCTAAGTTCTGCAAGTAGATGGCTTCTCTACAAGCTTCTGATAAAGCCATATACTCAGCTTCACAACTGCTTAGTGCTACTGTTCTTTGCTTCTTACTTTCCCAAGAAATAGCAGATCCACATTTTACAAAACAAAATCCAGTATATGACCGTCTGTCAATAATATCACTGGCCCAATCAGCGTCTACAAAACCTTGTAGTTCTGCCTTTTCTTTGGAGTATCTTAAACAATATTTTTTAGTTTTTAACAGATATTTTAATATTCTCTTAGCATAATTCCAATGAATATGAGAATAAGAATTATTAAACTGGCTTAAGTAACTCACAGAATATGAAATATCTGGTCGTGTCAGTACAGCCAAATACATCAAACTGCCAATTAATTTTTGGTAAGGCAATTGAGATTCTAAAATATTAGATTTATTAACATTCAATTTACATTCAATTGGAGTATCAGCTGTGTTACAATCAGACATATTAAACTTTTTAAGAAGTTGTTCAATATAATTCTCCTGATCTACTGTAATCACATTTGCATTTTTATCTATATTAATTCTCATCCCTAAGTATTGCTTTACTTGACCTAGATTTTTAATTTTAAATTTTTTGCTCAAAGTTTTTAGTAAATTATCAGTTTCAGACTTATTATTCGAAAAAATTAAAAAATCATCGACATAAACTCCAACAATAGTTTTGCTATTATTACTATGACCTTTTATGAAAACACAAGGTTCATGCTTACTTCTGACATATCCAAAATTACATAAAGTTTCTTCTACTCTCTGATACCATGCCAAAGATGATTGTTTCAATCCATAAACAGCCCTTTTTAATTTAAGTACTTTATTAGAGCCCTTTTTAATTGGAAACCCTTCAGGTAAATGCATAAATATATTTTCTTTTAGAAAACCATTAAGGAATGCTGTGGTTACATCTAAATGTGTAATGTCCATATCTAACTGTACACTTAATGCTAATAAGAGTCTCAAAGTGGAATGTCTAATTACTGGCGAGAAAGTCTCTTTATAGTCTATACCGGCCTTCTGTGTGAAGCCTTTAGCAACAAGTCTGGCACGAAATCGCACTTTATTATCACAATCGAATTTCTTTTTTAAGACCCACTTGCACTGCACTACACTTCCGCTATCTGGAGCATCGACAATCTCCCACACTTGATTGTCTTCGAATGACTGCAGCTCCTCAGCTATCGCCTGCAACCACTGTTCTTTCTCAGGACCACTGACAGCCTCTGCATATGTCAATTCATCTTCTCCTATGGTCGTAGTACAAACATTTGCATAGCCATATCTTTCAGGAGCCTTTCTTTGCCTTTTCTCTTTTGTGTTAGTCTGTTGATCAGGCATTTCATTTTTACTTTGACTTGTATCAGAAGTCTCGGGATCATGTGATACATATTGAGTCTTCAAATCTTCTATTTCTTCAGATTTCACAGATTCCAATACTGATTCCCCCACTGAATCTGTGTTCTCTATATAGATAGGTACAGTATCTTCTTGCTTAACCTTTTCTTGAATCACAACATCTCTACTTGTTGTAACTGTGTTCTTCTCTGGATCATAAATCCTATAACCCTTGACGTTCTCGGAGAAACCAACAAGTATATGCTCTTTTGATTTTTTATCCCATTTTCTTCTTTTTTCTTTAGGTACATGTACCATCACCGGACTCCCAAATATACGAATGTGCTGTAAATTTGGTTTTTTACCAGTCCAAACTTCATATGGAGTCTTTTCAATACCCGAAGCTACTGATCTGTTTTTTAAATAGACGGCAGTATTAGCAGCCTCTGCCCAAAACTTTTTATCTAGACCAGCTTCGAAAAGCAAGCATCTTGCTCTCTCCACGATAGTATGATTTGATCTTTCACTGAGTCCATTCTGTTCTGGTGTGTACGGGTTAGTTTTTTGGTGGATTACACCCTCTTGTTTTAAATAATTTTCAAATTCATTGTTGCAATATTCACAACCATTATCAGTTCTTAGTATTTTGATTTTTTTATTTTGTATATTCTCCACCATTGCCTTATATTCTTTGAAGCTTTTTAAAACATCACTCTTGTACTTAAGGAAGTAAATGTGAGTCATTCTGCTATAGTCATCAATGAATAACAGAAAGTATTTTGCACCGCCTATTGACTTACTTTCCATGGGGCCACATATATCTGAATGAATAATTTCAAGTACATCTGATGATCGTGAACCTGCAGAAAATGGTAATCTTGACTGTTTTCCTTCACAACATACCTTGCAACTTGATTTGCTTGTTGCAAATGTGTCTGGATAATCCATTCCGTCAACCATTCCACCACGCTTCATCTTATTCATGTCACAGCTATTAATATGTCCAAGCCGCTTATGCCATATCTCCCCATTCACTATACTGGATGTCAATAAACATTTTTGAGTTTCTAGGTTAACTTTTTAAACACCATCAACAAGTTTCGCATCTGCGACCAAATCACCTTCTTGGTTCCTTATTAAGCATCTCTCTGGTTCGAAAACAACACTGTTACCATTCTTTATCAATTCACTCACTGATAATAGATCAGTGGTGAGACTCGGAATACATAGTGCATTCTTTATTGTTATGTTATAATTGTAGCTTGTTGTTATGTCTATATCGCCAGAGCATAAAACAGGAACTTTTGTTTTATTTGCAATGATTATTTCTGGTAAACTTGATGAATAATCTGGATTTTTTAACCAACTTTCATTCGCTGTCATATGTGTGCTTGCACCCGAATCAATGTAAAAATCACTTTTACTGAACTCACCATTGAGAAATACTACATTAAAAGCGTTGCTCTGCTTCTTGTTATCCTTTTTCTCGTTCAAAAGTGGACATTGATTTCGATAATGGCCTGATTCCTTGCACCGATAACAGGTAATTATTTTCTTTGTTGATTGATTCGTGTCACTCGATTTTGACTTTTGATAGTTAGTGTTGTTGCCATTGCGGGGCTTTTTTTTCTGCCAGCTCTTAGCTGCTAGCGCTGAATGACGTTCCGTTTCCCCCACATCAGCTGATTCCATATCGATCAATTTTGTTTTGATGGAATCTGCAGTGATTGGAATTCCAGAATGTTCCATTGCCATTATCATAGGCATAAATCGTTCGGGTAATCCAGCCAATAATAATGAACCTACCCATTCATCATTAATCTTGAACCCTGTTCCACTTAAACGCTGAGATGTTTCGGTTATTTGAGACACATAACTTGTCATATTTTCACAGTTTTCTAATCTTATAGATATTAAATGACGTAACAAAGTAATTCTCCTTGAAAATCCTGAATCGTCGAACAATGACCGTAGTTTTGTCCACAATTCTTTTGTGGTCTTTGTTTCTTTTATGTGCACAAATAAAGCCGAATCTATAGTCAAAATCAATTTGGCTCGTGCTTTTGCGTCTGCTGCTGTCGAAACTGCTTCGGTGCCTTCTTTTTTTAAATAAATATCTGCACCCTCCAGAACCAGTAAATTCTCGACCGCGAACGCCCAATCGTCGAAATTTTCGCTTCCTTTCAACTTCGGCACATTTGCAATATAGTTCGAACTCATTTTTAGTGTTTATTTAGCACGAAATAACACGAACAATAACTATTTTACTTGTTAAAACAATAACTTTTTATCGCCCATAACCTATAATAAAAACACAAGGAACGGTTGACACACTTCTAACTTTAATGTTCTAGAAAGGCGTTACAACTTACAACAGCAGAGTACTTCACATGCTTCTAACTAGATGGCGTTACATACCCCATTTTGATATCAATTTATAACAATAACCTTCTTTATGAACTGTATAATATGTTTTTTCGTTTTGTCGTTGTTTTACTGAATTAATGTAGATGTCTTTTTTTACTCTGTAAAAACTTTGACGTAGAAGAAGACATCTGCTTGATAACCGTTTATACGTTGTGATAAAAAAAACGCCCATTTCTTTAAAAATATCTAATGAACTGAGATAATACTCTCCAGTAATACTTTTAAGGATATTTAAAGAAAATCTAAGCAACATGGCAACAATAAATTCTCCTTATTTGACGATTTTTTATTGATGTCTTTATTTACTTTGCATTTATCATTTTATACATTAGCAATGAATGAGGTATCTACCACTAAACTCCATCTATGACTATTAGTTAAACTGATTTATTTCGTTCCCAAACTACGTAAAACATACTTTTTTAAATAAAGATACAATAAATTACTATTTTTATTTATTATCTAAGACACCATTGGCAAATAGGTAAATATCAGACTAATATACAATTAAAAAGAATCACAAAACGAAACAATATTTTAAACTTAGCAATATCAACGCTATAATTATTTTTACTACTTTTAGTAGGAAAAAGAGATCAAAACGGTAACGATTAGGTACGAAAAACGAAGTAATTCTTCGAATTCAGCGCCATCAGCAGATTCTGATTATTCCATGACGCTGGTACACTTAATATTTTTGTAATAAGCATGGTATCTTGGTGGGATAAAATTCTGTTCACACAAAGACATTTAGTCCTTAATTGTATTTACTGTAGTAATGGGTAAAGTCTCACTATAAACTTTTCAAAGTTCTTGTGTATTATTATTGACTTGCAAAACTCGTCTGCTTGTCCTCTTGAAGTTCTCCTCTCATTCAAATCGTATCTATAAAATATTTTAACAGGCTGTCTGTATTCCACCACTATTTCGCGCACTTGATTCGATTTTCTAGACTAAGAGTAGACTCAAAATCCAAAACATAATTTTGATTTATCTCGACAACTTTATAGGGTTGATAATTTGTTTAATTCCAGCGTACACAGGTATACCACTATTCGATATTCAGGATAGCAGGGTTGAAAGGAAAAGTCTTGAAAACGAGCAAACACTATTTATTCACTTCACAATCTTCAACAGTAGCACAATGTTCAAGCGAGAGCGTAGGCGTGTGTACAGCGCGGCGATCGGAACGAGACTGATGTGTACACCGCGACGATTGAAACGAGACTGCCGCCCCACGTTTTTTTTTTTTTTTCGTGAGTGGCATCTCGCAGGTCAACCTCTGAGGTTGTCGGCTGCTTAACCGGACTTGCCTGTGGTTGTGTGGCCCCACTCTCCGCCCGACGCTCGCCCGAGACGGTCGTGCCGCTCTGCGCTCCCGATCGTTCTGTGTCTGTGTCATCGCTTCGTCGCGCTCGCCGTGACGTCATTCGTAGTCGCCGACTACAACTCCCGATCTGGAACCGCCTTTTTCAAGGCAGTGAAGGATATTTCGTTTCTATAACAGAGTATTATCAAAAACAATTTGGTTTGGCCCCTTCAGGGTAAAACCACAGTTTCGTGGTCCTTGGTTGGAAACCTCACGGTGTCAACGAAACCAAGGGGGTGTTGACCCGACACACCCGCTGATCTCCTTCAGGGTGAAGCAGTTAATTGGAGTCGAGTGCTAGGTTTTGGCCTTGGGGGATCTCCTAGTCAAACCTAGTTACTGAGTTTCCTTTTCAGCTACACACCTAGTGTCGGTTGGGTGTATCTACCCCTTCGCACTACACCCAATAGGGCCCGGTTCGCACAATAAGACTGGCGACCGGTTACAAGCTTAGGGCTCACCATTAGGTACTCACCTCCCAGTCGGGTAGAGACTGGGAGGTGAGTACCTAATGGTGGTTACACATCCCCGGACCCATCCATCCGGGGAGTTAGGCCAGTTAGGCTTTAAATAGGCCCCCCGCGGGAGAGAAATCTCAAAAATTTTCCCATTAAATTTTTAATCCATTCGCCAATCATGGCGAACTCCAATATTTTGGAGATATTATTAGAAATCCTTAGGGAAAATCCTGCTATTTCCGCCAAATATGGCGGAAAAATTCAGCGTGAAATCGCTAATTGTCCCCCGGCTACCGAAGCCAACGTCGCTGATTTTAGTGACGCGCTAGACAGCCCATTATCTCCCCCACTTGCCGATCAAGGCATCCCTGTTGGTCAATTCACGGAAGTGTTTGTTAACTCCGATCCCATTGTTCATCAAACAACGAACGACTTCCAGGTAGATCTATTGCCCCCGCCCGCCGACAAAGTCGTGCCGATCGCCCGATTCCCGAAATCAACCATTGTTTCCGGTCCACCTACTAATCTCATTGTTCATAGAACAATGGACGCCGCGCAGGTGTGCGCTACACCTGAATTCCGTGAAATGGACACCACCGAACCTGTGTCCAATAACAACTCCGACAATGATTTGTCATCATGCCCCTCGTCCTCGGAAGACGACTTTCAAGTCGTCACCCCAGCCCGATATCTCAAACTTCCTCAGCCCAAAGGAAGCAACGCCCTCCGTCCCCCTTTTACATCCAAGACAAGGGGAAATGGACTGATGTGTCCAAGATGTGTGTTGATCGAAAGATCAACTACACAAACGCCCGTGCCTGCCAAAATGGCATTAAAGTCACCGTCCCTACGTCGAACGACTATAGGGAACTATATCGCGCCCTCGGTGAAAGGAATATTTCCTTTCACACTTTCTCCTTCCCCGAGGACACGCCCACTCGTGTAGTTATTAAACGTGTCCCTAAAGAAATCCTAGTACAGGATATTAAAGACGACCTTGCCGATCAAGGTATACCAGTGATCGCCGTCCATCGCTTACATAAAGCGAGAGGTGGTGAATTGTACGACATGATTCTTGTCATTTGTGAACCAACCGAAGGTCATCACCCAATTTTCAAAATTAAGTCCATTTGCTCCCTATCCGGTATCTCAATTGAAAAGCCCTATAAAACCGCAACAGTGGGACAATGCCACCGTTGCCAACTGTATGGCCATGCGCAGAGCAACTGCTATGCGACTCCCAGATGCGTCAAGTGTCTGGGCGAGCACAGCACTGCGGACTGCCCTCGGCCCAAAGACCGAACCCTCTATTCGGAACCACCCAGCTGCGTTCTCTGCGGCCAGAACGGTCACCCGGCAAACTACCGCGGCTGTCCCAAAGCCCCCAAACTTGCTCCTAAATTAGCGAAGCGCGCCAACGCCCGCCAACAAAGAGAGGCACCTTCCTCTCAAATTCCCCAACGTCTCGCTCCTCAGAGACCATCCCCGTGGAACAGGCTAAACCACGAACAAGCCTTTCCCTCCTTGGCCCCTGCCAAACCTTTGCAGGCACTGATGGATATACCCATCGCAGCGCAGATCCTGCCTATAGCCGTGGCTCCAGAGGCCACAACCAGTACCAAACTCGCGCCTCAAACCACTGCTGCTCCTGCAGCCAAACAACCGCCCAAACCCTCACCCGTCGGGAACGGAGAGTCTTGCGCCCAGACTCTACTGCGCCACTATAAAATATTTATGACCCGCCAAGCCAGGTCTCTCCGCGATGCCCTTCTGGCTGCCGAGCAGCAGAATAACGGCAAAATTACGATGGAAATGTACAGCCAAATATTCAGCACACACAGTGATGTCGTGCTAGGCCTCGACCAGATGGATGCGATGGACTGATCCAATGGATTCCCAACGCACAAACCATACTAGGCCTCGATCCCTCAAATTAGGTTTTTTCAACGCCAATGGCATTTTCAACCAACGCGCCGAAATAACTAAATTCCTCCGCGACCACCAATTAGACGTCCTCCTTATACAGGAGACCCTTTTGAAACCCCACCGCGCTGACCCCAAAATTGCGAATTACCGTCTAGTTCGCAATGACAGAAAACGCTGCCACGGCGGCGGTACCCTTATTTATTACAGGAAGGAGTTATACTGCATCCCTCTGACCCCACCCGCGCCTCTCTCTCACCTAGAGTACTCTGCCTGTCGACTAGGCATGACTGGTCATCCTCCGATAACCATCATCTCTGCCTACCATCCCCCACCATCGGCCGCGTCTCTTGCTTCAGACGATCCTATCGCGATCACCAGCGATCTCACGACTCTCTTTGGCCTGAGTGACTCCGTCTTACTAGCGGGCGATCTCAACGCCAAACACCCCGCTTGGAACAGCAACACGACAAATGCCAGAGGCAGAATCGTGTATAACCTAGGCGCGACCCTAAACTATGACGTCATCGCTCCGATGACTCCCACCCACTACCCACACGACACCAACCATAGGCCCGATATCCTCGATGTGGCGCTCCTAAAGAATGTAAACCTCCGTTTACACTCCATAGAAGCGCTTCACGAGCTCAACTCGGATCACCGTCCCGTTATCCTACACCTAGGTTCCCGCTCAGGTAACCATGATCCTACCCAACCTCCTCCAACCCAATTGATCACCGACTGGAGGAAAGTAAGTGAAAAACTGAAATCCACCACGTCGTCTCACTTGGACACCATTCCTGACCACATAGTCTCAGTCGCTGACACGACGGCGGCGATCGACTCGCTTACAGATCACGTACAATCCGTCCTGAACGATTGTTCAAGGGAAGTTCCAGTAGCGGAAGACCACCGCTGGAAACTCCCGGACGATGTACGGAATCTGATAACCGAGAAGAACGCAGCCATCCGTGCGTACAGCGCTTTTCCCTGCACCGCAAACAAAGCTCACATGCGCAACTTACAGCGTGCTGTAAGGAAACGCATTGCCGAGCAGCGTAATGCGAGCTGGGACAAGATGCTGAGCGAACTTGAGCCCACCCATCTTGCCTTCTGGCAGCTTCAGAGGAAGTTACGATCCACTGAAGAGGCCACAATGCCTCCTCTCATTCGTCCCGATAAGAGTGTCGCCTTCGATAACTCTGAAAAAGCAGAATGCCTAGCCGACAGCCTAGAGTCCCAGTGTTCTCCCAGCTCTCAACCAGTAGACCAAGCCCACCTCGATATGGTGAACGCCGAAGTCGAACGTAGAACTTCCCTTCCGCCCGTCGAAGATCCCGATAATCCACTGGCCCCCATCACTTCTGATGAGGTCCAGGATATCATTAAAAGTCTCCAACCGCGAAAAGCCCCTGGTTCCGACGGCATCACCAATAGGGTTTTCAAACTTTTCCCCGCCCAGCTTATAGTGCTAATGACTGCCATCTTCAATGGCGCATTGAGCAATAATATGTTCCCCGCAACCTGGAAACAGGCCACCGTCATAGGTATTCCCAAACCAGGCAAGCCCAAGTCTGACCCGTCTAGCTACCGTCCCATTAGCTTACTCAACGTCCTCGGTAAAATCTATGAAAGGCTTATATATAAGCGGCTCAAAGATTTTGCCGAAGCAAAGAGTCTAATACCCAAAGAGCAGTTCGGATTTAGAACCGAACACTCGTGTATCCAACAAGTCCACCGCATCATAGAACACGTCAGCGCCGGCTTCCAACGGGGCGTAATAACGGGAGCCTTATTTTTCGACATAGCGAAAGCGTTCGACAAAGTCTGGCACAATGGCTTAATCTATAAGCTATACCAACTCGGCGTGCCTGACCGTCTCGTGCTCATCTTACGGGACTTTTTATCGAATCGCACCTTTCGTTACCGAATTGAGGGGGAGCTTTCCTCCCCCCATCCCATTCGCGCAGGAGTTCCTCAAGGCTCCGTACTATCCCCCCTCGTTTTCACGCTATTCACTAGCGATATCCCCAAGCATAAAAGTACTCAGCTAGCTCTATTTGCCGACGATACGGCTATCTATTATACCGGTTTTAAACCCGATGCCATCGCTCGCACTCTCCAAACTTCCGCAAACACTCTGGCCAAGTGGTTCCGGAAATGGAGAATCGAAGTGAACCCAGACAAAAGCCAGGCAGTCCTCTTTTCTAAACCGCGGATAAACCCACCCTCCCCCCGTCCGATTACCATGTACGGCAAGCCGATCCCTTGGGAAAAGCAAGCCAAATACTTAGGCGTGGTCCTCGATAGACACCTCTCCTTCGCTGAGCACATAAAGCAGGCACGTTCGCGCGCCGCTTTCGCTCTAGGTAGGCTCCACTTCATTCTTAGCTCTCGCATCAAGTTATCACTCAGGTGCAAGCTGCGTATTTTCACCGCGGTCATCCGTCCCATCATGACCTACGCCTGTGTTAGATAATAGTAACTGATTATTATATTATATAATTAATATCATATTTTGCTAAAGATATTCACATTAATCTAATAACTTTATTGTATAAAACACTAATTTGTTACTTAGAAATAACCCTTCTTTGTGTGTTGAATCATCTGTCATCGTAAGACTAATATGTAATTGAACTAATTAATTTCAACATATCTACTGTATTTTTATATCATTTAATCATAGCTTAATGTTAAAATACAAAGGTTAACAAATCTGTTTTAAAATCGTACGATGTGACGTCACTTGTTTACCACTGTGTATAAAAGCCGCCGCTCAGTCGTTCTAGACAGTCACTCTCAGTCGCTCTGGAGCAGTCACACCGAACGGACCTAAGTTAAGTGAACTTGTGTTGTTTCTAACTTTTATTAATATTTTATAATATTTTTATATATAGAATTATGTTGTTGTATCGGTGTCCTAATAATATTGTGTTAATTCTTACTTGAAATTATGTGAAAGTGACGATGTTTTGAAAAGAGTAACTGTGGAGTTTCTTGCCGGCTCTTCTCCATAGATAACTGCTTTCCGAACCGGTGGTAAATTAATAAACTGATATTGCTATACAGACTACTAATTATTTCTATAAAACACCTAGTAATCATGTTTAATATATGTTTATATCTATATATATCTATCACTTCTAACATCAGAAGTGGGATAGTTCACAGCCCACTTATTTTTTTCGGTATCGAGGTTTGATTCATAGCCGATGTGATTTTTTTTTTTTTTTTTTTAAGCGGCGGGTACTTGAATATAGGTCACTATTGTCAGATTGTTTTGTAGTTATTTTTCTTGCAAGTTAGTTTTGGTTAGCTGTACATTTGTTTTAGGCCTTTATTTCAAGTAGAAGGTACATGTATGTATATCGCTCTTGCCCAAATACTAATGCATTGAAGTGAAAGTTTCAGAATGAATCCTGCAATATTGGAAGGCCTCTTCATCCGTGATGCTGTCTCGGGCTGTTACCGCCGTTCAGATGATTATGCGGCGCTTCCAGTTCAGTGACAGCGGTGCAGCCTGATGGTGTTATGGAATCAAAACACTTTGCAAAGAAATTGGATGGACCAACATCATAACGGGAGTCAAGTAAGAAAAAGAAACTACTAAATAACGTTGAACCAATAGGCTATATTTAAAAAAAGTGTTATTATAAGTAATCCATATAAATTAACTAAAGGAAATATATCGGTAAATGTAGAATCATTATTTTTAAACTGTAACGATTATTATCGAGGAAATGTAATAAGTATCGATATTCTTTTTCTTCGTCAAGTTTTATGCATATTCTTATGGCGCAAACGTGCTGACGGTATGGTGATCAACATTTAAAATTTTTCTCGGATATAATGAAAATAGTATGTTGTATTACATATATTCGTTGTACGACAATTGTAATAAATACTGATGATCTAATTTGATCTCAAAAATAAGTATTGACTATAGATTCATTGAGATTTAAAAAGTTGTCGATATAGTCGATTATTTTATAAAAGATTATCGATTTTTTTTTTTTTTCCCAAAAGCCCACTTGTCAATGTCACTCCGTCTGACATAATGTTACTAATGTTATGGTGTTTACTTTCGTTTACTTTTCGCATTATGTTAAAGGATTTATTACAATTGTACACTGTACTCGATAGAGATCTATGATAATGGATACTAATTTTGTGAAAGCACACGGTAAAAATGTGCCTAAAAATTGACGCCATAGTGATCGGAGATGTTCCAAAAATAATTTAGATTTTTATTCTCCTGAGCTGAAAAATATTAAAACTTCCAACTAAGTACACTTATCATGGGTTGTTCAAATAATGGCAGTTTTCACATAAATATGAAAAAAAAAAATGTATTCGGCTTTATATCATCACAATTTCTCTGAGAAAGTTTCTTGGAAAGTTCTTTGGAACCTGTGTAGTTATGTCATTTACTTCTCATAATAACATTATGATTCACTTAAAATGAGATACAAAGTATTGTATATATTTGAATAATAATTATTAAGTAGTGTTCACTCTTGAAAAAGTTGGAGGCGATATATTACTTTGTTCGAACATGTTTCTTCAGTTTATTTTTGAAGATATTGACACTATTATTTCGTTTCAAATCCTCCGGCAGACCAAAGTACAGCCGTACACAAATAATATAGTAATTTTCCCGTAATTAGTCTATGCACTTGTTAGTCATTAGCTGCAACTTATTGATATGCAGTTGTAATGAATTAATGGCGATGTTGTTAATGATTTTTCTTAGTTGGATGAAGATACTGATAGTGAAATAAGGATTTTATGATTCTTTTTTTTGTTTTCTTTGTTAAGATTAGGTTTACAAGCTGATCCCCATCTCTCGATTAAGTATTCAATATGAAATTTTACTAAGAATCAGGCACTTCTTTTTTTTTCGATATTCTGTAGATTTGCTTAACGCTCCTATCAATGTTTTTAATTTTGTTTTAACACGATCAATGTGTACTTTCCAATTGAGCCTGTCGTTCAGCGATCTTCCAAGATATTTTTCCTGGCTATTTACTTGATTTCTCGTTGATTGTGAGAAGTATAAGTCCGAAACCGGTTTGTTTTTTTATTAAATAAATGTTGTGTGGTTTTTACTGAAGTATTTATACGTTTTGATAAAGTACACCATTTGTAACTCATTTTTATACAGAAATCACAAATAATTTGACTCAAATTTCAGAATGATGATAATTTATATCATTTAGAAAACTTGATGTTTGTTCACTTATTGACAAACTTGTGAGGTAGTAATGCGTCACGATTTGTATAGGGAATATTTAATTTGAATTTTTGAGACTTACACTTATCACAATTGAAAACAAAATTCATTATGGGTTCCGTAGTCGCTAATTATTAAATAATCTGAAATGGTTTTTAAAATGTTGCCAAATAATTTATTTCAATAGTCAAATTAGGTCACATAGGCATTGATCTCTCTTTATAACTAGTTTTGAGGCGAGATTCAATTTTAGAATGTTCCTCAAGTACAGATTCATTGAACTTAGTTCCGCAATTATTGCCATTTTCAGTTACTAGATGAATCCCGTGTTTCCTAACTTAAGTTGATTACAATTTTTTTTTTCTCAATGATGAGCATCCCATACAATTTTGCTAATAAGTTTAAGAAATGGTATAGATTTTCACAAGATGTGATATAATTTACAATTTGTAATACCACCACCATATATTGACCAATATTTGTTAAAAAAAAAAAAAATGCATTTCTTTTTAGTTTTAACTATAACTTTGTTTTCTTTTAATATTTCTATTGACAGTTATTTTTCTCTCCAATGTTTATTTGAATACTATTAAGTATATAATCAGTGAGCAATTTATAACAGCACTGTCACAGAAATTTTTTTGGATCCACTCCGTTACACAAACAAGTTGCTCTTGCTATATTTTCATGTCTTAGAAAAAAAGTCCTTAATACCATTTACCTTCATTACAAATATGATAAATACTTCTTGTACTGATGTGTCAGACTAGCCGAGCGGTGTGTGGAAAGTTCAACTATCCATGAATACTGTGATTTTGTTGTTATCTCTAGTATAATTATAAATTTTATCTTTGACATTTTATTTTACAATTAGATGACATATTGTTAACATTTTTACACATTTTTTATTTTATTGCTTAATTTATTTTTTTAATTTAAATGTCATAAATCTTTGATGTTTATTATTCCATACCAATTTGGTTTTCGATTTTCCTTTTTATTTGACTATTGTTTTATTATACTACTAATTTCTCAAATCTTTAATAGCTGTCTCCGGAAGGGTGTTTTTCCGAACGCACTTAAAAAAGCGATTGTGCACCCAATCTATAAGGGTGGGAGCAGAAGCTGTGTTAACAATTATAGACCTATCTCGATTTTGACAGCTCTTTCCAAAGTTCTGGAAAGGATTCTTAGCAACCGACTCAAGAAATTCCTGGATAAATACAAGATTATAGCAGATAATCAGTATGGTTTCCGTACTGGTGTCTCGACTGAAGACGCAGTGCTTGATCTATCACAGTTGGTTGCTGGAAATCTCGATAGGAAAACTAAATGTCTAGGAATATTTCTTGATCTTTCAAAAGCATTCGACACAGTTTCTGTTCCCATACTTATTGCCAAATTGGAAAAGATCGGTGTAAGAGGCATAGCACTGCAAATTTTCATAGATTATCTGAACAACCGTACTCTAAGAACCAAAATTGATAATTACTTCAGTGATGAAGTAATCATGTCCTACGGTGTGCCTCAAGGTAGCATTTTGGGGCCTATGTTGTTTCAGATATATGTAAATGATTTATGCAGAATGTCCCTCCCCAACTCAAGGATCTTTGTATATGCAGATGACACCGTAGTCATTGTCGACGGTTCAACATGGCATGATGTTAAGAGTAGAGCGGAATGGGCACTCTGTGAAATAATTAAATGGCTTAATATTAACCTGCTTACCCTTAATTGTAACAAGACATCATATGTTCCATTCGCCATCCGTCAGAGTACCGCACCAGACCACAATTTTTCAATTATAGCACACACTTGCTTACAGCTGTCATCGTCATGCCAATGTCCAACACTCACACGTACTGATCACGTTAAATACCTTGGTGTTCAAATAGATGCCGGATTACGCTGGAATAAACACATTGATACCCTAACTTCGAGAACACTGAGACTCATACATATCTTCAAGTCACTTAGGGTCTCTGCAAGCCCTGAAACGTTAAAGATGGTGTTTTATGCTCTCTGTCAATCCGTTCTTGGGTACTGCGTCACCGTTTGGGGTGGTGCAGCTATAACACACTTTCTGAGAGTGGAGAGAGCTCAGAGAGCAATACTGAAAGTTATGTTACGACGACCCTATCGCTATCCAACAACCCTACTCTACGAAGATTGTAATGTACTAACAGTTCGAAAGCTTTTCGTGTTGCAATCCGTTCTCAGAAGACACTCCAGCGTTCCTCTGTCCAATCCCAACAAACGAAAAAATATCCCCCCGGGTACACAACATAAGACTGCTTTTGCTAAGCGCCAGTTCTTTACACTAAGCACATTCATATACAAGAAAATTCATAAAGAACTAAATATTCTCGACTGCAACAAATTTAAGTTGAAAGCTAGGGTGATGGAATGGCTACTTAAACAGGACTATACACAAACTGAATCACTACTCAAGTACATTGCCTAAACATGGCACTTCTGTAAAAACACCACTCACACTACTCTCATACAAAAACTCACTACACACACACCATAAACACACATACACATCTTCATACACTCACACACATTTTGCGGTAAAATTACTTATTTAATTATCTTAAGTTATTTAATATTTTAAGTTATTGTTAATTTACTTCTCTTCTTTCTTAGATTGTATTAATATGTAAATCTGTATGTTCACAACAACAATAGGCTGGCACAAGTCCGCAGTTGTAAGATTCTTATTTCTAAGCGGAAAACTGTCTCTCAAAATACAGGATATCCTAGCTTGAGAGGCAGGGCTCACTATATCTGTATACAGACTTTTGCAGCATTGTTAGCATCTTGTCAATCTGTGTAAATGATGTATGTATATTTGTGGCAATAAATTATATTATTATTATTATATTATTATTAATTATTTTTACATTGAATGTGGGTTATTATCACTTTAAATTTGTTTGATATGTATTTTTTTTTTGTTTTTTTTTATTTTATATTTGAATGGTACTGTTTTATTTTATAAAATCTCTATATAATGTATACTGTTTCGATATAAGTGAGGAAAAATAATTGTATAATGAAAGACTTTATTATAGAATTTATGTATATTATTATATGATGACAATGAATTATTATATGATGACAATGAATTATTATATGATGACAATGAAATATTATATGATGACAATGAAATATTATATGATGACAATGAATTATTATATGATGACAATGAATTATTATATGATGACAATGAATTATTATATGATGACAATGAATTATTATATGATGATAATGATGGATTATTGTACGATGAAATAATGATGGCTTATTGTACGATAATGATGGATTATGTACAATAACATAATGATTGTATGATGAAAATGAAATATAGTATGATGAAAACGAAATATTGTATGATGAAAACGAAATATTGTATGATGAAAACGAAATATTGAATGATGAAAACGAAATATTGAATGATGAAAACGAAATATTGTATGATGAAAACGAAATATTGTATGATGAAAACGAAATATTGTATGAGAAGTTAAGTGATAACACTACTGTTTTTGTTATGCTGTTATTATTATTTCAGGTGAATTGTATTATGAATATTTCGTAATTATTATGACCGATGAAATGCCTTAACTGTTGTCTGACATTCTCTGAACGCGGGTGATTTAGCTTTGTCTATTATTGATTTTTAATGTGATTATGACTTATTGATAGACGTTGCGAAGTAATAATGATTACGAAATATTGTAGCATTGCAGATGTTGCTAATTTATTTTTTCTTACTTATTGGTTTATTCTAATAATATGTACCTAAATTGTACGTTGAAATGATCGTGTTAGAATATTATAATTGTACTTCGAGAACGAAGTACATGTCAGTATGGCCGTGTTAGATAATAGTAACTGATTATTATATTATATAATTAATATCATATTTTGCTAAAGATATTCACATTAATCTAATAACTTTATTGTATAAAACACTAATTTGTTACTTAGAAATAACCCTTCTTTGTGTGTTGAATCATCTGTCATCGTAAGACTAATATGTAATTGAACTAATTAATTTCAACATATCTACTGTATTTTTATATCATTTAATCATAGCTTAATGTTAAAATACAAAGGTTAACAAATCTGTTTTAAAATCGTACGATGTGACGTCACTTGTTTACCACTGTGTATAAAAGCCGCCGCTCAGTCGTTCTAGACAGTCACTCTCAGTCGCTCTGGAGCAGTCACACCGAACGGACCTAAGTTAAGTGAACTTGTGTTGTTTCTAACTTTTATTAATATTTTATAATATTTTTATATATAGAATTATGTTGTTGTATCGGTGTCCTAATAATATTGTGTTAATTCTTACTTGAAATTATGTGAAAGTGACGATGTTTTGAAAAGAGTAACTGTGGAGTTTCTTGCCGGCTCTTCTCCATAGATAACTGCTTTCCGAACCGGTGGTAAATTAATAAACTGATATTGCTATACAGACTACTAATTATTTCTATAAAACACCTAATAATCATGTTTAATATATGTTTATATCTATATATATCTATCACTTCTAACACCTGCGTTGTTTTCGCACACGCAAAGCCCTACCTCCTCCACAAGATGCAGACCCTCCAAAACCGATTCCTCCGTAGAGTCACGGGAGCCCCCTTTTATGTTCGAAATGAGCTTCTTCACGTTGACCTCAAGATGCCCACCATCCAGCAGTTCATGAAACGCGTCTCCAAGCGTTTCTTTGAAACTTCAATCCAACATAGGAATCCCCTTATCGTATCGGCCGCCCAATACGAACCCTCGCGTATCTCTAAGATTCGCCGACCAAGGCATACCCTAGTCACTCCCGATGACGCAATCACCCTGCTCCAAGAGAGCCGTAGGGAAACAAGTACAGTGGCACACAAACACAAAAACCGACCGTCCTTCCGTCCTCGCCGCCGAGGCCCGCCGCGACGTCCTCGTAATAGTCCACCCCGACCCTTGCCAGAGCCAGCCCGCGACGCTGAGCCAGTAGCTTTAAATTCCCTTATTAATAATAATAATAATGATATGATCCAGCCTGTCCATAGCTGCCCTCCCCTGCGACGCCCTAAGCCGAGGTCCGTACCCCACAGGGGGTGCCCTTAGCGTGTAGTCGCCTAGTTTGTAAGTTTTTTAATAAGCCCTGGCTGGAGGCTTTAATTAATTTATTAATTAAGGCAACCACAGGCAAGCCCGGTTAAGCAGCCGACAACCTCAGAGGTTGACCTGCGAGATGCCACACAAAAAAAAAATGAAGTATTTCATTCGACCTATATCTAAGACGGTTAAGTTATAAAAAGAAAATTTTCTTTTGTAATAAAACGAATTAACTTTTTATTAAGCCATTTGCTACATGTGGGATGAGACAGCTAGAAGAGGTTCGAATGAAGAATCCAGTTGCCTTTACAACTATATAACGAGAAAAATTCAAGAGGGAGTAAAGGATACAGACTTATGGTGGAATAATTGCGGAGGCCAAAACCGTAAACGTATCGTTTTGTAAATATTTTTACCAATGAATTCCCATTGTTTAACATAATTACCCAGATCCCAAAAGAAATCAAATATTTTTCCACTTCTTCACTAATTTTTGAGCAACACTTAAATTAGCAGTTTTCGCATGGGTGCTACATATCTTTTTGTTTTTGTTCTTTGTAATCCCGTGATAAGTGTGTTTTACCAAGATTTAGCAATAATTTTCTTCTTGTATCAATCCAATTCTCTTTTTTGCACTTTCCCCCTTTCTTTGTAATGTCTATAGTAAATTTACGTCGTTTTCTCCTAGACATAACTGTTAACGAAGGTGGAGAGCATTCACTGGAAGCGTCACTTGCTGATGATGTTGCACTAGAATCAGTGACTAAAACAAATGGTGAAGTGATTTGTGAACTGAATGGACGTACAACATCAGCTTCAGAAAGAGGTTCCGGAAATTGTAACTTTGTTTCAAACGAAATAAATTCAGGAGGTATGGGTGTGATAGAGCGCAATCGAGGGCAATCAGTTAATTTAGCTGGACTAGCATTTGGATTATAACGTATTACAGCAGAGGCCGTAATAGCGTCATTATCAGCTAGAGTCTGTTCAAGAGTGCTATTTCCCAAAAGCGGTAAGCTGTAAGCAATATATAAATGTGGTTTAAGAATACATTCATATGTCGCATCAGGGGTGGCCGAGGTGCGAAACATCGGGTCTTCATCACGATCTGACATAGTTTTAGATAAATGTGGGCACTGACTAGGGTACTCGAACCAAAGATTATTTAAATCAAAATAACTTTATTTTACTAACGGTTTTTCACAATTTAGAAACAAACACGTGCGTTGGTACTGAGCTTCTGCCAAGACTGTCCGAGGTAGTCTATATCACTCCGTCCTCCCGCCAGTCCTCGCTACATCCCTTCTACCGACGATCGTGTCCAAGCGGAAGTGCTCCGCTTGCGTTTCCGGTAACGATTTATTAATTCACCAAACTAATTGTTAGATGGCGCTGTCCGTCGCACCATAGCGCCATCAATCCACGACACGGCCATCCCTGACTAGCACCCGTCCTCGGGTGTAGTTTCTGTGGACAAAATATACTCAGAAAGTAAACTAGCTCGGCTATCCTGCCAA
This sequence comes from Tholera decimalis, assembly GCA_943138885.2. Lineage (NCBI taxonomy): Eukaryota > Metazoa > Arthropoda > Insecta > Lepidoptera > Noctuidae > Tholera > Tholera decimalis. The sequence continues at coordinate 18,545,457 of OW964572.2, read as the reverse complement.
TAGAAACAAAGGTAGCAGTTTCTAATTGGTACTTTATTTCTCCTAAATCTAGGTACAGTAATCAACTTTCATGACACAAAATGCATTGTAATTAAGCTTACATACACAGTGCTTTCTGCACAATATCATTAATTGGAAAAGATCCGACCAACAAGTTAAAAAGACTAAAACAAGGTGATTCTAACAGTTCTGTTACTATTTACCATAATTCATAAGCAATGTATACTCAACTCATGAAACTTTCACTATCATCTGTGCACCAACACAGACCCGAATCGCACCAACGATTCGTTACAAATCTGCCGCCACATATGCTACAACACATGAGGGGCTCCGTGCACCAACACGGACAAGAATCGCACCAACGACTCTCAAAAATCTTACGCAACATGTGCTACAACACATAAAGCGCTCTGTGCACCAACACAGACAGAAATCGCACCAACGATTCCTTGTAGACCCATCGCCACATGTTACTCATGAGGTGCGGTCTAGAGTTTCGAGTATGAGTATACAAGCCATTCTTAATCAGATGTGGTTTCGCTACCACTGTCATCAACTATGACATCTAATTCGCGGGGAACTTGGTGATCGGGGATCTTCCTCACACGGTCATGGGGGTATTTGTATGTTCGCTTAGAGTCAAGCGCCTTTAGTAGGTATCTATCCCCGTCTAATACATCAATAATTTTAAATGGACCTTTGAATTTAGGATCTAATTTGGTTTGATTCCTTTCCTCATTTTCTATCAAAACATAATCATTAATAGCCAACTTAGAAACTTGAGCCTTACTTTGATCAAATCGATTTTTATCATAATTTGCATTTTTCTCAATATTCAGTGTCGCTTGCTCTCTAATCTCATCTAAATTAACGTCATTCAAATCATCATCAGCGGTCACTAAACCAAGCGGCCGTGCTACCCTTCCTATCATCAACTCGAGAGGGCTAGATTTAGTCACCCTATTAATAGTAGAGTTAATAGCTAACTGAACGTCTCCTAAAGCGTCCTGCCAAGAGCGGTCACGACTAGTCTCTACAGCTGTCAACATACTCTTCAGAGTACTCATTACCCTTTCGACCTGACCGTTCGCACGACTACCTCCAGTAGCTATCAAGTGCAACTCTATATTGTTAGAAGTACAGAAATTGGAAAATTCTTTGCTAGCGAAACAACGACCCTGATCAGCTATTATGCGCTTCGGCGCACCAAACAACGCTATACAGAACTTAATAGCACAAATACTACTGTTAGTATCGATATTAAGCGAATGACGGAGCAAAACAAATTTGGTAAAATTATCTATGATGACAAACACGTACTCTTTGATGTCGTTTTTACCAGACAGTTTACCAGAAGCGTCAATATGAATTGTGTGCCATGGAATATTGAACTTGGGAATGGAGTGAAGTTCTGCTTGAATTCTACCAGAGTGGGGCTTCGCTATTTTGCAAGTGATACAATTGTCTACGAATTTTCTCACATATTTTGACATACCTTCAAACCAATAGTGCTCGTAAATCTTTTCGAGAGTTTTCTCCCATCCCAAATGCATGACAGACTCATGGATGTTATTAATTACAGACCACCTAAGAGATCTTGGTACAATAGGCAAACAACGAGTGCGACCGTTACGCTGAATCTTACGGCACAGAATATTTTTACGAATTTCGTAAGTTTTGCGAGTTTCCTCAGGAAAAACTTCATTACGAAGATCAGACACAATCTTACTGATTTCTTCGTCCTTTTCCTGTTCAGCTTGCAACCAGTTACTAGAAAGCTCAGCTAAATCGACACGCTTTTGTTCTACCCGTGTGAAAGTCCCTTTAGGTGTCGGGAGAGGATTTCTAGAAAGGAAGTCCACATGGCTCATCCTACTGCCTTCACGATAAACAATATCAAAATCAAATGATTGCATGTAGGCCCACCAACGATGAACTCGTGGAGATAAGTCAGTTTTGTTTTTAGAGGCTTTAACAGAACTGCAGTCCGTCACAACGGTAAACTTACGACCTAGCAAATAGTGTCGAAAATGCTTTAGGGCATTGAAGACTGCTAACGTTTCTAATTCGAATGAATGATACTTCGATTCAGCTGGAGATGTACGACGACTATAATAAGCGACTACGTGTTGTTTCCCATTAATCTTTTGAATAAAAATGGCACCATATCCTTCAGCACTGGCATCGGTATGCAACTCGATTGAGTGCGCAGGGTCGAATATTGTTAGAACTGGTTCGCTGGTTAAGTAGGAAATTATTTTTTGACGAATGGCCTCATGACTGGGTTCCCATTCAATGGACCTATTCTTGCCACTTGTTGAACGAAACAGAGGAGCCATTATTTTTGAGAACTGTGGCACAAATTGTCTGAAATAAGTGGCCAAACCTATGAACTGTCTCAGTTGAGTGATGGTTTTAGGTGGGGGAAGTCTGGACAAAGCTGCAATTTTATTTGGATTAGGTCTGATTTGGCCATCCTCAACAACAAAGCCTAAATATTCAACCCGTCGTTTAAGAAATGAACACTTAACAAAGTTCAGGGAAAAACCAGCTTTTGTCAATTTATCGAGTACAGTGCGAAGACGAACTAAACTCTCCTCCACACTTGATCCTATTATTAAAATATCGTCGACATACGTCACAGCATAGCTATAAGCAAGGTCACCTAAAGCTTTCATTACTGCCCGCTGAAAAACTGAGCTCGCATTTTTTAAACCAAAGGGCATGGTCAAATATTCCCACTGTCCATCGGGTGTAACGAATGCAGTGCACTCTATTGACTCAGGGTGCACTGGGATTTGATGGTAGCCTGACAACATATCAAGACACGTGAACCATTTAGCTCCACCTAACCTAGATACAAGATCCTCTATCAACGGCAGTGGAAACCTATCCGACACAGTGTTGTCATTCAGCTCCCTGTAGTCGACACACATGCGATCTGAACCATCCTTTTTCTTAACAAGTAACACTGGACTAGAAAAAGGTGAACAACTTGGTCTAATAATACCTGCTTCCTCTAATTCACGAACCTTAGCAGTAACAACTTCGCGTTCACTAGCACTAAGCCTCTAAGGACGACGGTTAACTGTACGACTAGAATCTACAAGCCTAATTTGCAACTGACCTGTTGTTACCCGGGATCTAGAAACACCACTAGAAAACGAAGAAGAATATTCTGACAAAAGATCAATTAATTGAGAACGAAATTCTAGCGGAATGTCTGCATCAACTTTGTCGAAAACAATGTGACAATTGGAATCGTTTCCGAGCTTATTTGACACATTGCATAACCTAACAACCTTATTACGACACAAAACAATACTATCAGACGTCATACTAACGTTAAATCCTTGATCTAAAATCTCACGACCAATTAAAATATCATTTTTAAGGCAACTATTGGGAACAACATGAAATAATATCTCTAATCGTAAATCGTTAATCATAACCTCGGATAAAATTTGTAGGGTACTTTGCACACTACCATGACCGATACCTGTCAAGTTGACAATGTTATTTACACGCTTGCCACTAAGCTTTGACGCAACAGAATCTTTGATGAGAGAGCATTCGGCACCAGAATCATAATAAAATGGATATGACTCACCAGTGTTCATCAGCGTACCGCTGGGATTGCTAACATAGCAAACTTCAACACGCCTCTCGTTGCTCGTCGCTGCTGCAGGCGCTGCTCCGGAACTGCTTGGGCTTCCTGCCGCGCCGGCGCCTCCACGGTTGCTACGTGGACATTTCGTAGCAAAGTGTCCGGCGTTGCCGCATTTGAAACAGATGATGTCCGAACGCTGCTTCGGTCCCGCAGAGCTTGACGCTGAAGTGGCAGCATTGGTTGCCTTGCCTTTGACCTCACTTCTTGAACGGCAATCGGACGCTCGGTGGCCTATTTTACCGCAGTTGTGACATTTCACCGTCGCCGACTGAAACTTCGATCGCTTGAAATCTGAAGCGGCCTCGGTCGAGTTACCCATCGAAGCTTTCCTTTTCAAAAACGAAAACGCTTGAAGTTCACACTGCAGCTTGTTCCTGTTGCTTACTTCGGTAGTAAACGCCAACCTCTGTATACGCCCATCAAATTGCGCCATATGAGCAAGTACCGTAGATATAGCTATCTGCTCAGCGCTCATGTTTTGCCAGCGTGATGTGAGGGTAGACAACAACCGGGCGGCGTATGCAGCATAGCATTCACCTTCCTTGGGCTTGCTACTCATCATTTTGATAAGAGTAGCGGCTGGTGTGTCCACGCAATCGTAACGGGACAAAAACAAGCTTTTGAAGTCACCCCATGTCATACCCGCAAACGATACTTGCGCCAACCAACGTGAAGCACTTCCTTTCAGAGCCTTGCTTAAGGTGATGATCAGGGCACTTCCCTGAAGCGGTACTTCCGATAGGCATAGGTCTGCAGTAGTACACCAGGCACGTGCGTCTACATCCGGCATGTCCGGGTCAAATTCAGGCAAAGAAATATGCTTGGTACCTGCCGGGCCCTTGATGGCTTCTATCAGGGACATCATGTTCTGATTTTGAGCAGCCAGCAGCGTACGAAGTAAGTTCTCGTCACACCGTGACATCATGGCTCCATTCTGCAATACTTCTTGATTTTCTTCAGCTCGAGTGTATCCCACTTCTGATGTCGCATCAGGGGTGGCCGAGGTGCGAAACATCGGGTCTTCATCACGATCCGACATAGTTTTAGATAAATGTGGGCACTGACTAGGGTACTCGGACCAAAGATTATTTAAATCAAAATAACTTTATTTTACTAACGGTTTTTCACAATTTAGAAACAAACACGTGCGTTGGTACTGAGCTTCTGCCAAGACTGTCCGAGGTAGTCTATATCACTCCGTCCTCCCGCCAGTCCTCGCTACATCCCTTCTACCGACGATCGTGTCCAAGCGGAAGTGCTCCGCTTGCGTTTCCGGTAACGATTTATTAATTCACCAAACTAATTGTTAGATGGCGCTGTCCGTCGCACCATAGCGCCATCAATCCACGACACATACATAATTTAAAGTAGTTTTAATAAATCTCACTAACCAGCTTTAATCAAACGATCCTATATTAACTAAATTACCGTAGATCTCTGCTTTTAGATCACTTAACTGAATTAATTCATTTTCTGTGTCTGAGTCTGAAAAAAAACAAACAAATTAGTGAAAATAAAGTATATAGTAGTATACTTAATTGATTTGAAGAAACAAAACTATGGATTTCCTCATAAAAACAATACATTCATTCTTAGATTGAGACATATGCAAATGTCCGACGTATAACAGAACAAGTAGCAGATGTCCGTTTTTACGTCGGACCGTAACCTCAAAATAAAGTTATATTATTCACACTAAGATTTAATTACTAGCATTAATATTGAACTGTGAAAACTATCATTATCATAACATAACTATATCACAGTCACAGATACTCACCTTCGTAGGCATTTTGCATTGTTTTCTTTAAGTTTGTCAAATCCGAAATCTCATTTATTTCCTTCTGTACACCTTTTTAGGCCATATTTATAAGTAATTTATTCCTTGAGGCACTCATTTTTTAATATTAACTGATTATTTTAAAGATTAATTTGAGGTTGAATGCGTTAAACATTGGCAAATTAATAAAAATGCACGAATACAACCAGTACACACTAGAATGTGACAAGTGACTGATGTCTTTGTTGACGTTTCATTCATCCGTCAAAGTTCTGAAGTAAAGGCGGATAAATACAAATGTCCGTTTCTACTGCGATGTTTTTTTTAAATCGAGTGTAGATGTCTTCATTTACGTGCCAGATTTTCTTCATTATTTTAAAATTTGAAATAATTTTAATACAGGGTTTTAGATACGGTAAGCTCATTTTTGTAAAAAAAAGCATTTTCACAAAAATGTAGATGTCCGTTTCTACTTTGCTGCCATCGATATTATAAAGCGGAAAAGTTTGTTTGTTTGCTTCAACGCGCTAATCTTAGAAAGTACTGGGCGAATTTCAAAAATTCTTTCTGATTATGATAGGCAATTTAGCATTACGCTACTGCTCCCAGTTTTCCTAAAATAAGGGTATTAGTAAAGTAAATTACTATAATCGCGTGCACTGGCGAAATACTGAGATTTACCACAAGATCATGTACTAGTATTTATATATTAGTTCATTCCTGCGGCTTCGCATATGTAATTATTTTTCTATGGATAAAAAGTAAAACTTTCTCATTAACAAGGATATGTATGGCCTATTTCTTAAATAGTTTGCAATTCGCGTCATTCATTGTTCACAAAAACAACCTATGTAAAACATATATTGTCATAAATTCGTACTAAATCGGTCTTTTTTATTCGGTAAATTGTCCGTGAAAGACTCACAGACAGTCAGGTAGTGATCTTTTAATGGTTCCGTTTTTTCAAAGTGGAAAATCTCAAACAAAACAATTAAAGTTTGAAACACATCATTCATCATCATTCATGGTCGGGCGCTTGAACTTGACCTTGAAGGCTGTCTCCGAATGGGGCGATGCCAACCTGGTCAAGTTTAATGTAGCTAAGACCCAGGCGTGTCTCTTCTCCGCAAAAAGGAGCCAATTTGAACCGGCTCCTACTTTCCGAGGTGTAACTGTGCCGATAACTGACCATATCGAGCTTCTGGGGGTAACATTAACTTCTACCCTCAATTTTGGCCCGTTTATCGAGGCTAAGGCTCAACTAGCATCAAAAAAGTTGGGAATCCTAGCAAAGGTGAGACGGTACTTCACACCCGAACAGTTGCTCAATCTCTATCAAGCCCAGGTTCGGTCGTGTATGGAGTACTGCTCTCATCTTTGGGATGGATCTGCTAAATACCAACTGGACGCGCTTGAGTCTATCGAGAAGCGGGCCAAAAGACTCATTGGCAACGATGCACTGGTCGAATCAAAGCTCCAGAGCCTTGAACATCGACGACGAGTTGCAAGTCTATCGGTTTTTTATCGGTTACATTTCGGGGAGTGTGCGATGGAATTACACAATTTAATTCCAACAAGCCCGTTCCATCATCGGACTACGAGACAAACGGCGAAGCGCCATCGTTACATGGTGGACATCCCACCCATACGCACCAAACGTTTTGGGAATACCTTCATTGTGCGTACGGCTAAGGAGTGGAATTCCCTGCCGGAGTCTGTGTTTCCCGATAGCTATAACCTAGGAGTCTTTAAGTCAAGAGTGAATAGGTTACTTTTAGGTAAGCGTGCTCCATCTTCGACCACATCATCACTTACCATCAGGTGAGATGGTGGTCAAACGCGAACCTATTCTAAATAAAAAAAAAAAAAAAAAAAAAACACATAATGAACTTTTGTGGCACCGACCTGGACGAGTACAATGAATATATATTATTTTTGTAATGGAGTCACTTCTGGAAATACCAAACAAAACAAAGTACAGACACGTTGACTTAAGCCTTGTCGAAGCAAAGCCACTTGAGTTACATCAGCTTCAGTTGTGGCCATTATTTTTAGATAAAGTAATCAAAAATTACAACCTCGATAAATAAACTTAACGTTATTAACAAGAAATCCCTGCAAAAGTCTGTTTCGGACTGAAATAACGTTTCCAATTTATTCAGACTTAATACCATCGAATCAGCATTTGACAGTATTTCGGTATGAAAAATTGTTATGTACCTTCAAGTGCAATACAATTTGCGACAAACAAGATGTCAAACATCATAACTAACCTCAAAAAAATAAAAAAAAATAGACGTGTGAAACAGCTTAACTGTGAAACATTCGATAAATATTAAACTAAAGTCGGTGGGTCGATTGTTTTGATGACCAGTGCATAGTAATAATTTTGTAGTTAATCAACACAATTAATAAAACATTACCATTATCTACTTTTATTGATTTATTTATTAGGGAGTAACAAACAGTGACACAGATTTTATAAACTATAAAATCATAACAAATAAATGTTATTGACAGTTTGCGTTATCTTCTATTAGTATAAGTAAACCAGCTTCTTAATTTTATATTCACATGTACGTAAATAACGATATAGAAGAGCGGAGTCTTCCAATACAGGCTTTATTAGCTTAACGGTAGGCTCCAATCACTACATGATATATAAACTTTATAAACGAATAAAATATTTTGATATTTTTGGTTAGTAAATGTGCACCCACACCGTTATCCACAAATTATATATTAGGGTCGTGACAAAAGTTTTAAAATGTTTTTTTTTCCTAACCAAAGTGTGCTATATTATACAAAACAATATTACTTCCTTAATTATGCATATTATTTTGTTATCATTATCATTAAGCTAAAGTAAATAAATTCAATAATTTCAATAAAATTAGTGTTAATATTAATTTTTTTTTTCTTATTATCAAAATTCTATTATTATTAAAAAAAAAACTAAATATTTCACTCGTTTGTAATTAGATACATAATATTAAAAATAACTAGAACTCTTTAAGTATCTGTATGAGACCGTTCCGGAATTTAGTTATAGACATAGCAAATAAATCTAAATCAGTGAACATACTATTATAATTTTTACTTATACGGTAAAGCGGTACACGAAGGTAACGCAAAAAGTGGATATGCGCACACCTCTCGCCTGATGACAGTTCTGGGAACTACATAACACAACCTATTGACGATATCGAAGCAATCATATCTGTTATGACATACATCGTAAAGAAACATTGTTTCCAAAAATGTCTGGACCTTAGGCTCATTAAATTATATTTTTCAAGTAGGACATTATATGTTGGAAAGTAACGACAACAACAATAGTGCACCGATTTAAGAAATTTGCGCTGGACGGCTTCTAAGCTGTCTATGTATTTGTGATAATACGGGTTCCACACCACCACAGAATACTCCAGTTGTGATCTGACCAATGCTTTGTAAAGGTGAAGAAAAGTATCTGTGCGTCTAAAGTCAACCGAAGATCTCATGACAAAGCCGTACATACGATTTACTTTGTTAATAATCGTTTCAATATACTTATTTCTGAAACCAATAGTCCCAAATTAGAAAATGAAAATGAAACTAGCAAAAGGAGAGTTGCCATACAAAATAAAACATGGAGACACATTTTATAAAGATAAGTTCAACTGAAGTGATAATAAGCCTTACTCAGTAATAGCTAGCTGTGACCCAGTGTATTAGACCGTAACATTCCAAGCCCTATTTAGTTGGCTAGTTCGTTGGACATTCTCAATGATAAATACTGAAATCATTATGAACGAGGTTTCAATGCTTTTAGTAAAATAAAACCTATTGGTGAATGAAAGATGTGTTTTACTTTAATAAATTAAACTTGTTTTTTTTTTCTTATAAAAGAGAACTCGAGAGCTTGCTCGCTCTTAAAAAGAGGAGCTCGTGTCCAAGTAATAACAGCTAGACAGGTTGATCTTTAAGGTCCAGCAACGGTTACTGAGGTCGGTCCGTGGATGGATCTTGATTCTTGACAAATCAAGATTCCTCCGTACCTTGGAAAGTATGCTGTTAGTCCCGGATATTTATACATCTTTGTACAGTTCTAATGGGTAGTCAGAAGCCAGAAAATGAGAAACCAGTCTTTTTTTTTGTTTATTGATAATAGAAAGAAAAAGAAAAAGAAAGAAAAAGTATTTATTGCCAACAGACAAACGACATGCTAACAATATTAAAAACTTATTTAGTTCCTTAGACTAGAGTTAGTAATTGGTACTTATAATTATGTTAGTAATTAAGGACAAAGAGTTAGATATTGACAATATACGAAGAAAAAGGAAACAACAAAAAACAAGGCAAATGCACGTCGTGGTCGTGGCAACAAGGCTCCCACTCAGCCGCAGTAGGTTCGCGTTTGACTACCATCTCACCTGATGGTAAGTGATGATGTTGAGTCCACCCGTCTCAACATCGCCGCACCCCAGCGGCAGTGAAAAAGAGGTCCTTCGAGCCGGATCAATGATCGCGACAATAGTTCGTGGTGAGCAAGAAGAAGAATAATGTAAAAAGATGATTGATTACAAACGGTACGGTTGGTTTACAATACGCGGACAAAGGTAACGGAATATAATATATGCGAGCGCAGCCGTGCTTATAGGGCGTGCAACAGCTGACAATGTGTCGTGGGGACGCGCGCTCGGCCGTCGTCGGCCGGTGGACCCCGTTGCCCCGCACTCCTTTTTCACTGCCGCTGGGGCGCAGCGATGTTGAGACGGGTGGACTCAACATCATCGCTTACCATCAGGTGAGATGGTGGTGATATTGTTGATTGCTTTATGGTCGAAGATGGAGCACGCTTACCTAAAAATAACCTAGTCTTTCCAAGGGGTATAGTGCTATTAGTGTTATAGCGAATTCCGAAGAAACGTGTCCATTCTGAGCGAACTAAGCAGCCAACAGCGCCTACCGTGCACAGTCCAAAAACGCATATTCATTTTTTTTGTGATACTTTTCAGCGCGGTACCGATTCTCTTGAATGCCTAGTGGTACAGGGCAGGGTTGGGGAGCACGCGGGCAATCCCTGATGAGATGGACACATAGGTTAAACGGGAACCGCAGAAAAGCATATATCAGGGAAGAATGGCGACGGGTGATAGAGCGGGTCAACACAGAAATACCACGTCACGACTATGACCACTCTACCAAGAGTGAAACGACTGGGAAGAAGATAGTGTTACCCAGATACTGGGTTGTGGACGTCAAATAAGCAGTCGCTCCATGTAAAACTATCAATCCATCATTGTCTTGTCTTGCGTCATGTTTTCATCTGGGATTTCAACCATGAACATTACGATGGTGCATCGCTGGTCATTTTGTTGTCCAATGATGGAATGGGTTTGGTGTAATAAAATTTATTTCACTGAAATGTATATATATTTTTCCACTAACACTTCGTTTGTGACTTCGTCTGCGTGGATTTTGAAATAATTTATAGCCTTTAGAACTCCCCAGTAATGCAACTTACTAGAAAGATATACCACAACTTAGGTCCCCAAGATACTGGCATAGCCTAGTTTGGGGATCACCGGAAATTTGTAAAGAATCTAACAATGGTATCACTAAATCCTATTCTAATTGTAATCTTTTTGGATCATTAGTTCCGAAGATTACCCCCTACACATTAACAAATTTTACCTCTTTGTAATAATATTAGTTGAATTTTTTACAGAATATATCACGATAGCTGGTATCTGGTACACGCCAAGCTCACTCCAGAACTTTAAGATAACAAAGCCACTATAGATAATTTTGTGTTTACATATTATTATAACCAGCTTTGACCCGCGGTTTCGCAGGCGTGAACATTTTTTTTAAGGTTCACACGTTTCCCATTAATCAATGTGAAACGTGTTGGGCCGTTTGATGTGAGTAAAGGACAAATAAAAACTTTTTCGAATTTATAATATTAGTATGGATTAATATATCAAATGACAAACAAAGCCAAGCCAAGGTCACAATACGCACATAATTACAATGCGACGTGTCTAAACAGCAATCTATTCATGCAAATTCAATACATGTATATAAATGTATAAGCAGATGGTTAGCAAACGCAGCATACGTGTACCTAAGCTTAGGGCCTATTATATTGTAGACTGCATCGCCAGAACCCGGATTGCAATGCTAACTCGACTAATCTGGGAAGCTGACGCTACTAACCCTGTTATGTGGGGTGATTCAGAAGTGCGGAGTCATTTCTAAGAGTGATGTGCACGTGGTGATATTGAGGACCGCACTGTTCGATGTTCAATGTGGATGTGTGAAAGTTTTAACACATCAAGATTTCTCCGTGCTTCGGAAAGCACGGTGAGCCGTTTTCTTGGCTGGCATTTGTACATCTGTGACAGTTGTTACGGGTAGTCAAAAGCCAGAAAATCTGACACTGTTCTGGCCAAGGCGTATCGTGTTAACCAGCTACTGGAAGAGCTGTTATACAGTCGCTCATCTATATAATAAAAATTAATCGCTAAATGTGTTGCTAAGCGCAAAACATGAAAACGGCTGGACCGACTGGCTTTGGCTGATCCTTTTTTTGTTGTGTTTGGTTTTGTCAGGAGAAGGTACTTATGAAAAAAAAGTAGGAAAGGTCTTAGGGGTAGGGGTAGGGTGGAGGTAGGGTAAGGGTAGGGGTAGGGTAGGGGTAGTGTAGGGTTTGGGCAGGGTAGGGGTAGAGTAAGGTATGGGTATGTTATCGGTAGGATAGGGGTAGTGGTATCCGTTGGGTAGGGATAGGATACCACGCGAACGAAGTCGTGGCGGGTCAGCTAGTTTAAAAATACAAATACTGAGCAGCATCTGGTATGACTGGAAGCCGACCCCATCATAGTTAGGAAAAAGTCTAAGCAGATGATCAGTCTAAACATTTAAATTAGTTCAACAGTATATGAGAGTATGAAATGTAGTACGGGTATCGTATGTGTCTCACAGTGGGTCGTAACTCCCATCCGCTTACTTTCTAATAACATTTACTATACTCATTGTACACCTTATAATATATGTAATTATTGATACAAATAATAAAAGTAATGAACAATCGACGTTCTGATCGCATAGGGCAATCTCTTACAGATAACCTTTGGATGGACACAACTTAAAGTAAATAGACTTCAGGCTGTCGATGTACATCATAAATAATATTGAGTGAACATAATAATATAAAATACATACACACAATATATATAAAACGTGTAACGGAAACCCCATATCTATCCAAAAGGACTGAAGACAACATCTGGTATGGAGTCTCTATGCAAAGTTTCAGCTCAAAATAAGTGACTCACAGAATTGACCCCAAATTATCGGTTTCATATGTTTCTTGAATACCAATAATAACAAACGTGTCACAGTACTATGAGGATCATCATTGTCCACGTCACTTGCCAATAAAACGATAATTCTCTTCGTTCTTCTTAATTTGAAAAATTCGGTCTCTGGTATCAATGTACTAAAATTTCTAATAAGTTCCACACAAGTAGACATAGGATTACAAAACTCTTTCTATATCGTTTGTTATCATCCAAAGAAACCGTGCACTTGGTATGTATATATCTTTTAAATTACACGTTGTATGTTCCGTCCGAAGAGAATATCTGCCCGCATATTTTTGGTATGGCAATATTCTATTGTCTATAACTTTTTTCACTTTGACGTTTCCGTTCCTTGTAAAAACTAACTGCCTGCTTGTTGAGATTGATTTATTGGTTTTGTGGAAAATCGAGTTGAATCTGCGCAGTTAAAGATAGATTAATCGTGATCAGTGACTAATTGAACTCTAGAATCCCGAATTGAGTGGAAACCTGGGATATTTTGAACTACCACGCCGAATGTCGTCAGCCTGTCTGACTCGCGAGATTTGCTAAACGTAGCAGAGTTGTGCTGTGATGCTATCTGGACCACGCCATCTGAAGACCGCCTTGTCCATGAACACTTGTCCACACTACACGTTTCACCTACTCATTTCATACTTACATACACATACACTTTGGACGTGGCCTCAGGAAGGTCGAAGCTTGGCATCTACAGCTCAGGTAAGTGGTTAATGTTAAATTGTGTAAAGTAATATTATATTGACTGGCCTAAGGCAACCAAGGCCTAAGCAACGTTTAGAGCTCCACGTACCGTGGACTGTCTGGACACACCAGTATCGTTGCGCTGGCTTCTTGTAGTCTTGAACAATTTTGGTAAGCAGAGCGTGGCTTTTATAATATAAAATCCACATAGTAAATTGAAAGTTTTGAACATTGTTGAAAATAACTTTAGTTTAATTACTTAACATAACTTATAACTTAATAAGTTTTGAATATATTGCTTTGTTAGCCGGGCTCAAATAGTACTTGTAGTTTGTACTGTAATTTGTAGTGCTAGTCCCTTGTTATTGCACTGACAAGTAAGATTGTTTGTGAAATTAGGAATTATTAGGTTGTATTTGGTACATAATTTGGTATATTTGTTGTAAAAGTTGTTTGGTATATTTGTTGTAATTAATGATTGAATGTCACTGATCTGAATTTAAAAGTTTATCTAAATATTAATCACACATTTGTTAACATAACAAGACTTGAATGTGTGGATTGACTTATTGCTTATAGTATTTATTGGATTGTGCGTCAGAGATTGTCCGGAGCAATATTATACATTCAATTGTTGTATTTAATTGGTGTTGATCCCGCACAATATATACATTGAATTTTCTCAGTAACTAGCCATCGGTACCAAGCTAGATTCATACTTGGAATAAGTACAGGGTCGGATTTGGACTTGAAATAATTGAATTTAAGTTTTATTTTGGTGAAATTGCTCGGTTGGCTAACAAGTCATTGTTTGTTTGTTGTGAATTTTAACCTATTGGTATAATATTTGATTGTTGCAATGGCCTCATTAAGGGCGGTTAGGGAGTCTGCTGCCGGATTGGCCTCACAGTTGAGATGGTTCACATCGGCAGCGGCAACGGTTGAGCGTTTGGAATTAGAAGAGCTCACCCTTGCTCGGTATGGGTGCTTGAATGAGAGGATCAAGGCAGCTGATGCTGCGCTCACACGCTTCTACGAGTTCATCATGGACGTGGATTTGAGGGTGATGGACCAGGCAGCCCGCGATAAGATTTTGGGTGACTATGACCAGATTGTCCACCTGGGGGATGTCATAAGTCAACGAGCCCGGGAAATTTTGAAGAGCCGGGTGCCTGATGCGGCCAAGCCGCAGACCCCCGTTGTTGCAGGCCCTGGACTATTGGGTAGGCTGCCCACCCTGGAGCTGCCACATTTTGATGGTCGCTTGGACCACTGGCTGGGCTTCCTAAATCTTTTTGAAAGTCTTGTGGATGCACGCTCGGACCTCGGACCTGCCCAGAAGTTGGCCTACTTGTTGTCCGTTCTGGAGGGCGAAGCCAGAGCCTTGGTGCAGCACTTGCCGGTGACGGACTCCTCCTACCGCTCTGGAGCTTCTCTCCAGACGGTATCAGAATAAGCGCTGCCTGGCTGATGTGCACATCGACCAGATTTTGGGTTAGCCGGCCATTGCCAGCACGTCGACGTTGCGCACTGACTTGCTGAACCCGTTGGTCTCAGCGACCAACGCCTTGAGACGCTTGGAGTTGCCGGTAGAACATTGGTCTTACTTGTTGGTGCACATAGTGCTGCAGTTGCTCCCCGCGGAGTTGAGGTCACGTTTTGAGCAGAAGTATGGTGGGGAGAGTGCCACCCATCTTCCCCCCTTTGACGACCTCCTCAAATTTTTGGAAGACGAGTGTCGGTTTTCGGATAACACTCGTGGCGCCACGGGGTTACCCCCACCACCTTCTCGGCCTAGAGACCAGGGACGGACTAGGGCTCGGGGGTCTGTTGATGTTCGCCCCGCCCCTCGTTTTGCTGGCGCCCGGAGTCCTCATCATTGTGACTTTTGTAAGGCAACGGGGCATGTCATGGCGCGTTGCCCGGTTTTTTTGAATTTGCACGTAAGTGCCCGCTGCCGCATTGTCAACGCACGCCGTTTCTGCTTCTCGTGTTTGAGGGCCCACTTCCATCGGGACTGCCCCAACCCCCGCCCGTGTAGAATTTGTAAAGGGTCCCACTTGGAGATTTTGTGCGCCAACGCAAACCGCTCCAGCAGACCATCTTCTGAGGAGGGTTCGCGCAGGGGGGGGTACCCCGGAGACGAGCACAGGGCTGAGGCCCGCAATTCTGTACGCCGCACTCCACCCCCCGTGCAAGTTGAACGGGAGCCCCTCGAGCGCCATTTGATCTCCCCTCGTCAGGGAGAACGCGCGTTGGCTGCTAGGCAGCAGGGGCCGGATCGGCACCGCTGCCTTTTCCCTCCGTTAGCGGAACGTCCCCGGCTGGAGTCGCGCCCTCCGCCATTAAGGCATCCGGTGGGATGTGCCCCTCCAGTGATGGCGAGCGGCTCGGGACACCGCACGGATGAATATTTTGATTGTTGGCCTCGTCGTGAACGAGGGCAGCCTGGATGCGGCGATCGGTCGCCGCCCAGGCATCGCTAAGAAATTGTCGCCTGCCCCGCTAAAGGACCCCCCCCCGATCAAGACGTTTTGTTGCCAACGGCCTCGGTCAAGGTCTGGGGACCCTTGGGTGACTCGATTGTGATCCGTGCCATTTTGGACACGGGAGCCCAGGGTTGCCTTTTGTCGTCTTGGTTAGCGGGACAGGTTGGCCTGAAGGTGAACTACTTGTCAGGCAAGATTCGGGGAATTGGCGAAACGGCTGTCACACCTGTTGAGGGAAGGACCTGGTTTGAAATCACCCCTGTGAGTTGTCTTTACCCTACAATTGGTGCTCCTGCCCTTGTTATATCTGAACTTGTTTGGGACGAGCCACTTCGGGAAACCCTGTTGGAAGACTGGCTCTAATTTGTATCCGCACTCCCTGCGGTGCTTCTTGTGCGTCTCTTAAGCCACGTTGCGCGCACTTTGGGTGGAACTGTTGACATTCGGGCTTCTTACGCCTGGACGGACAGTCAAATTGTTTTGTGTTGGTTGAAGACGTCCGTCCACTCTTTAGAGGTCTTTGTTGCGAACCGAGTGTCTCAGATTCAAGGTTCTGATACGCCTTTGATTTGGAGGCACGTGCCTGGTGACCTGAACCCGGGCGACGTAGCCTCACGCGGCTGCATGGCCCCCCACTTAATTGCTCACCCCCTCTGGTGGGGACCGGACTGGCTGACTCGCCCCGAGGACGATTGGCCTCGAACGCCAGTCTTGATGTCGGATCCTTTGCCCGGACTTAAGGTGTTCGCTGTTGGGACGAAGGATCCTCCGTTTGATCCTGATTTTTTGTTGAATCGATACAGCTCCCTCGACAAATTGTTGAACGTTACCTCGTGGATCAGGCGTTTTGGCCATAATTCTAGGAATCCAGGGGACAAGCGCCTGTCACCAGTTCTCTCTCCTCAAGAGCGACAGGAGTCACTCCTCCTTTGGGTCCGCTCTGTGCAGGCTGCACACTTTGAGAAGGAGATTGAGGTCTTGAAGTCTGGTAGGGTTAAGTTGTCGGGAGCTGTTAGTGGGCTGAATCCCTTCTTGGATGAGACGGGTTTTTTGCATGTTGGAGGACGGTTGAGGCACTCTAACCTTCCTAATGGGGCCCGTCACCCCCTTTTGTTGCCCAAGGAGGGCCACTTGGTACAATTGTTGGTGACTGATCGTCACGTTAAAAACTTGCATGCCGGTTGCAATGCGCTGTTGGCCATTTTGCAGCGAGATTTTTGGATTTTGTCGGCTCGTCGTACTATTCGTAGCATTTTCTTCAGTTGTATGCCGAGTTATCGGACTAAGGCCTCCACTATGCAGCCCCTAATGGGAGATTTGCCGGCTGATCGTGTCAATGAGGCGAGGCCCTTTGCTGGCGTCGGAACGGACTTTGCTGGTCCCTTTTCGGTGAAGACGTCCGAAATAGTAAGATTGTTAAGGCTTATTTGTGTGTTTTTGTCTGCCTGTCAACCAAGGCAGTACATTTGGAGCTGGTAACCTCCCTCTCGACAGAGGCCTTTGTGGCGACTTTGGAAAGATTTGTGTCTCGCCGTGGGTTACCTTCTTTGATTAGGTCTGATTGCGGTACGAACTACAAGGGTACAAGTAACTATTTGAAGGAGGTATACGCCTTCCTTAATGAGAGCCAGGTTGACATTGGTAATAGTTTGGCCCGCCGAGGGGTCACTTGGTTGTTTGACCCGCCAGCCTGCCCCCATTGGGGGGGGGTATTTTTGAGGCCGCGGTGAAAGCGGCAAAGGGACACTGGCGGAGATTGTTGGGAGACACCGTTCTCACATTTGAGGAACTAGCTACGGTATTTGGCCGCATTGAAGCTGTGTTAAATTCGCAACCTTGTCAAGACTTCCAATTGATTAGCGGACGGGTAGGCCCGTCCGGGGGGGTAGATATTCCGTCCGAAGAGAATATCTGCCCGCATATTTTTGGTATGGCAATATTCTATTGTCTATAACTTTTTTCACTTTGACGTTTCCGGTCCTTGTAAAAACTAACTGCCTGCTTGTTGAGATTGATTTATTGGTTTTGTGGAAAATCGAGTTGAATCTGCGCAGTTAAAGATAGATTAATCGTGATCAGTGACTAATTGAACTCTAGGATCCCGAATTGAGTGGAAACCTGGGATATTTTGAACTACCACGCCGAATGTCGTCAGCCTGTCTGACTCGCGAGATTTGCTAAACGTAGCAGAGTTGTGCTGTGATGCTATCTGGACCACGCCATCTGAAGACCGGCGCCTTGTGAACGTCCATGAACACTTGTCCACACTACACGTTTCACCTACTCATTTCATACTTACATACCCATACACTTTGGACGTGGCCTCAGGAAGGTCGAAGCTTGGCGTCTACAGCTCAGGTAAGTGGTTAGTGTTAAATTGTGTAAAGTAATATTATATTGACTGGCCTAAGGCCATTGGTTAAGCAACGTTTAGAGCTCCACGTACCGTGGACTGTTCGGACACACCAGTATCGTTACGCTGGCTTCTTGTAGTCTTGAACATTGTATATCTATACTAATATTATAAAGCGGAAAAGTTTGTTTGTTTGTTCGTTTGTTTGCTTGAACGCGCTAATCTTCGAAAGTACTGGGTGGATTTGGATGAAATTTGGTATGGAAGTAGCTTGAAGCTTGAGAAAGGTTATAGGCTACTTTTTACGCGACTGCAAAAAAGGAGAGTTATGTTTTTACCGTGATAGAATTCACGGGAGCGAAGCCCCGCGTGAGTATAGTGAGTACTAGTATATTAATACATACCAAATTAATAATGGAGAAAGAAAACCGATAGTGAGTTGTTCTGCACGCCTCACATCTATGGGTATAATGCATTCCACCGACGAGTGAATATTTTGCATGAAATGATAATGTGGGATAAGAACTGTAGACTGTGTATAGTTGCCTTTACCATGTATCTCATACTGTCGTAAACGCCTTCTGTAATAAAGAACTACTACTACTACTAGAGTACTTTTAATGCTAGTGTAATATTTTTTCACACTTTAGATGCAGCATATCGTAAATGTTCTATAGTGAAATTTCTTCATACTAGACTGGATATTAGCATTGTCTGAACGTAAAATGTTGACATGAGTACAATCCCCAAAAACGCCTTGTCGTCAGCACTTCTAAGCTAAACCACTAGGTTTAGCTGAAAAACAAAGAAATAGCGCAACAAACTCCCTAGAAACACATCTGTCTGTTATCTATGAAATACTTAATTATTACTACGCTCGCACTAGACCTTTTCAACAAGGAAATTACACTAAAAGAGATGCCACGTGTTAGCTATCACACTGCATTATGCCGTCAAATACAAACATAAAAAATAAGCAAAAAAAAATTTTTACCAAAAAAATAGAACTGACTTCCACTACCTACCGAAATTAAAGTTATTTTTGCCTTTGTAGTGTTTTTATATGGAAGTCGGTTCTATTATATTGCTAAAAATTTTTTTTCGCGCTTTTTAGTGGGACGGTTTGTAATTTATCTAGTTACAAAAGCCAAAATGTCAACTACTTATCACCTTTTACAAAATATTGCTTTTCCTGGTGCAGAGCCGTTAATTTTTGGGGAGTTCTCCTGGTACATCACCATCAGCTCTACATCACCATATGCATTGTGACGAGCATAAAGTGCTTAACATCCGTACTCAAGTAATCGAATCGCAATCCACGAAATACTTATTATTGAGTAGTTTCAGTGGCCATCAGTGGTCTTCATCATCAGTTCAACTTCCCCAAATGATACTTTTCAAAAGCAACTGCTCAAGGTACTATAAGAAATACCCAAAACGCTATAGGTGTGCCTATAATATTTGAAGAGCTCTCTCGATTTCTCCAGGATCCCATGATGAGATCATGATTTTGTAACAATGGGACCAACTAGAACGTATACCCTTTCAAACACAAAAATAATTTTTCATATCGGTGCAGCCGTCTCCAAGTTATGAGGTAACATACGTAAAAAAAAAGTTCAAGATGAATTGAGAACCTGCTCCTTTTTTTGAAGTCGGTTAATAAGATAGATAATACTCCATATTGTACACCATTGCAGAATTAAATAAAGACTTTAATAAATTAATAAGCGTCCATACATGGCCTTGCGGGAATGTTCTAGCGAGATACCACGCACCGCAAAGCCAACTGAAAGTATAGGGTGGATTTTTATACAGTAGAAGTCATATACTTCCTTCCGCTCCATCTAAAGTGGAACGAATCATACGATGATTTTCATCCCGAAAACGATTACACGTGCAAGTTTGAACATACAATTGATAAGCTAGAACCATCACAGTTAAATTAATGAACAATAATGTATCAATTTAAAAAGTCTGCGTTACAATCTATACTACCACAATCTATAATATATATTAAAAAGCGAAACGTTTGTTTGTTTGAAAGCGCTCAACTTCAAAGCTACTAAAAAGATTTGGATGAAGTTTGGTATGGAATTAGTTTAAAACTTTAGGAAGGCTATTTAGGCTTAGTACTTTTTACCCGACTGCAAGCAAGGTGGGTGAGGTTTTACCGTGATAGTCATCGGGAGCAAAGCCCTGCGCTGAGTTGAGTTTTATTACTCACCTCAATCAAATTGGCTTTTATAACTACAGGCTATTATATTAATCGAGGGTAGTTTTGCACGGACTCGTCTTGAATCGAGGAAGTTTCCTTCAAAAGAGCAAAGAAGGTAATCCTTAGATTCCAATTACTAGCCCAAAACCAGTTTACCAGTTATCTTGCGATGAAAATACATACTACATAATTTTATGTCTTTTTGTACGTTTAGATTGAAAAGCTGATTAACTTCTAAATGGACCCATTTATCTATTGTCATGTCAGTCATAAATCTTGTTCAAGCAAACACAAAAGTCAATGCCGACACGTTAATTCTCAGGGACAAGATAAATTGTTATTTATGATCAAATTCCATGTATTACTGCCATATATCATTTATAGTATAGGTTATGTTTTTTTTTTAATTTGAATAGATTATTAAATACTAGCTTGTGCCAGCGGCTTCGCCCGCGTGGGAAGTTTTCCCGTGTAAATCCCGATCCCGTGGGAATTTTGCAAAATCCTTTCTTAGCGGATGCCTACGTCATAACATCTACCTGCATGCCAAATTTCAGCCCAATCCGTCCAGTGGTTTGGGCTGTGCGTTGATAGATCACTATGTCAGTCAGTCAGTCAGTCACCTTTGAGTTATAGATATATAGATTTAGGTGCAAAATTTTGTTGGCGTCATCCTTAGACACTATCGTGACAATGTAGGTAATAATATATCGTAATTTATTTCTATTAGAAGTTTGTACACAATATGGTATGAATAGTTGTCTTATATACTTAATATCATTAAATTAAATTATTATATAACAAAGCTCCCTTTTGTAGTACCCTTAGTATAGGGCCATTTATAATAGGAGTTATAGGAACGTCTGGTTACGAAAAATATTGATACGAGCAGGTAAAAACAGTACCTAAACAGAATTTTAGGGCTTTCTGCAGTCAAATAAAAAAAAGTAACCCTTTTAGGATCAGTAGCGTGTCTGTCTGTCAGTCCGTCAGTCTAAGCTCACTTGTTCCGAATTTACTAGACCGATTTATTTAAAATTTGGTATTATTATGAATTTCTGTGACACAAATACTGAGGCGTAATGTAAATTTTATCGGGTTAAAAATGAATGAAAGGGCTCATTGTTGGGTACTGTTTATTTCTGAGCGTAAATATCTTAAAAAAATAGAAAACAGTTTTTATGATTTAATATATTTAATTTTCCTCATAAAGAACTTACAACAATTCACATACTGAGAAACACATCGCACGCTTAATAATAGACTGACCTAACTACAAAATACGTTTTTTGGGAAATCGCATAAAACGCTTTGGTAATCATGACTTGCCTAACATAATGGCTTATAACTCACTGAAAAAGCATAATAATAATGAAATGATGTATTGTAGGAATAGTTGATGAACTGATTATTGATACAGAAATGATATTTTGAAGATATTTTTGGTTTTTAATATATTTTTAAAGCTTTAAAAATGATGTTCAAGACTTACTGTCTGTTTACAATTAAAGCCAATTGTATATTATTCTAGTACTGATGTCATATTTTGTGTTATGTTTGTATTTTATTAAATATCTACCTAAATATTTTACATTTCTATGTTTTTGGTCTATATTGGATAAAATATTTAAAAAATTCTATATTTTAAGTTTTTTACCATGTAATATTGGCACAAAATGAAATCAAAAACAAAAACAATTTAGCACAATTTTCTATCAAATTGGAATGAAATTTGTTTTAATAGTAGATAAAAACCATTTTTGAAACTGAAATAAAGACCTACTTATTCCAGTTTAA
Source organism: Tholera decimalis (assembly GCA_943138885.2). Taxonomy (NCBI): domain Eukaryota; kingdom Metazoa; phylum Arthropoda; class Insecta; order Lepidoptera; family Noctuidae; genus Tholera; species Tholera decimalis. Next base: position 18,523,093 of record OW964572.2, on the reverse strand, counting down.
AAATTTAAGCTAAATAGGTACCAAGTTAGGTTTAAAAATTCAACTACAAAAAATCTTAATACAAACTAAAAAAAATAACTATGAAATAAAAACTTTAGTTAGCTTCTATGCACTAATGATTACCTTATATCATTAAAGAAATTAATACCTAATTATTTCCGCAATATTTGGTATTCAATCAGTATAACCACTTAAACTTTTGTTTTTTTTTTAGCGTGGTAAAATTATCAAATAAGTCCTCCCACCCTGGGCAGAGTGGGAGGGACTGTCAGACTTTTACTGACTAAAATCCACGGTGTTCCTTCAATAACCCTTTACGTACCGGGGCCACGGTAATGGGATAAGTCCCACGACCCCGGCAGGCTTCGGCCCTCTGCAGGGGGGGCCTCGTCATGTTGCTGACGCTCTTTGAGGCGCGCGTGAAACACAACGCGCCGTCGACCCGGGCATGGTCCATGGTCGGACAGCGAGTTGCCCTTTACTCGCTGTCCGCATGCTCGCGCCTACGGTGGCCGGAGATCGTCAGCCGACGTCCGACGCCGTGGGCGTCTACCACTGCGGCTGGGCGGAGGACGCTATCCTCTCCCTCACGCGGCCCGCCTCCTCCTCCGGAAGCATGACTGCTTCGCAGAAGAAGGCGACCGCTTCCGACTCCCTCTCGCCCCGCAGCATGGCCTCGACCAATGCCGGGCGCGAGAGGTCTCCGCCTATCGCCGCCGTAAGGACACGTCGGTGCTCTGCCCAAGCTGGGCAGTCCTGCACCGTGTGCTCGACTGTGTCCTCAGGGCGACCCTCGCAGTGGTGACACCCAGGCGTCTCTTCCTTTCCCATCAGACACAGGTATCACCCGAAACTTCCATGTCCGGTGAGGACCTGCGTCATGCGGTAGGTCAGGACTATAGATGCTAGCGGGAAACATTCCGAATCATTCCCGTCGAATACTTCGGAAGTATTCTGAAATATTCCGAAACTTTGGGAATATTTCAATCGTCAAAAAAAAAAACAGGAAAATTGACCTTTGAAGTCTGTTAATATACCAAAACCTGCTCCTAAGTAGGTAAGAACAAATACTTTTCTGAAAACCGCATCAAAACGTGTTTGCTTGCAAGGTTTGCCTTTATTTGCTTTTATTAACTGGGCTATTATACGCGCTAAGTAGGTAGGTAATGATTAATACCTACCTATGCGACTCGCGAATACTCGCGATGCGTACAGAGCTACATACAAACTAACCAAAAACATAGGTAACCCTTTTTCAAATAGCAAATCAAATATGCTTGGCCTGGTTTTTTTATTTCACAACTGACATTTAAGGCTATAATCGCATAGCACGACTTACAACTCGATCGCCTAATGCATGTATTTTGACCAATAGGATGCACGAATCGTATTTTAGTAGTGTTCGTAATAGTATGTATTAATATAATGTTACACGCCCTGTACTCACAAAATGCATATTATTTCTAATTGGGCGAAAACAGGAAGGGATGTGGTTTGTCACTAGCTGCGCTTCCGCAGAAATATTTTCTTAAGTGAGTATGCGTATCTTTGGCCGATATTACCTACCTAAAACAAAAGAATAAAAATCCTGTTAATCGCAGGCTAATAAATCTACCTATAAAAATATCAACATATACTTAATCAATCCCATTTATAATAAAATAAACATTTATATTTTACTCTCGTAGCGTACATACGTACTCTCGCAGTGAACAATAATTAACTCACCCACCACACAACAAGCAAACACATTTATTCCCATTGAATTATTCGGGCGAAATATTCGGAAACATTCGATTGCGGGGTACGAATCTTTCTCGCGCGGGTGAAAACTTCTCCGGGGAGGAGCATCCCCTCCCTCTTACCGCACCCCGCACCGCCATCGCCTGCACGCACGACTCGTGGCCGGTGGCAGTCGGGTGCGCGCGTCGCGGTGCCAGCGCGGCGGCAGCGGCCGGCGCACAGAGATCGACGATCGATGCAAAATACGATTTTTCAGCAAAAAAAGTTGAAATCTTAATAAATAATTAAAAGTTTCTTTAAATCAGAATGATTCAAAATGAATTTATCATTTTGAATAATTCCCATTTAAAAAAACTTTCCCCGAAGTATTCCGGAATTATTCGGAATTATTCAGAAGTTTTGCAACTATAGGCCGGTGGCAGTCGGGTGCGCGCGTCGCGGTGCCAGCGCGGCGGCAGCGGCCGGCGCACAGAGATCGACGATCGATGCAAAATACGATTTTTCAGCAAAAAAAGTTGAAATCTTAATAAATAATTAAAAGTTTCTTTAAATCAGAATGATTCAAAATGAATTTATCATTTTGAATAATTCCCATTTAAAGAAACTTTCCCCGAAGTATTCCGGAATTATTCGGAATTATTCAGAAGTTTTGCAACTATAGTCAGGACGCCGTGACGCCGATCTAGCCACTCCTCAAAGAGGGGTCTTACCGCCGCGATTGTGGCGTGCCTAGAATATAAAATTGAACTCTGAAACAAAACGTGATTCTAAATAATAATTATAGCATAATATGTATAAACTTCTTTGTAAGTGACAATAGTTAATATTTATAAACATAATATTAAATATTATAGAATTGCACCTACTTCCTTACTAATGAAGAGATCAATTTTGTACACTCAGTTTACTAATGTTAGTTAAAAATTTAATAAATAATTATAATTATATATTTTTCAACACACTTGCTCATAAAATGGCTCTAATTTCACCGCAATTAGGCACATAATGACACCTGTAATCAAACTGTGACTTTTTCTTTACTATTATTCACAAGTGAGTTATAGGGTTTTTTTTTAGTTAGTTGAGTTGCTTTGTTTAAAAAAAAAATCGAAACAAAAAAGATCGTGTTCAATAGTACAAATAAATTAATGTACCTACCTATTGCTTGCTAGTTTCATGCAACTTCGTACCTATTCAAATAGATAAATTTCAACTTGTACGTTTTTAATAAATACAACTTTCACTCAAATATAACTTTTGTTTTTTCTGTGATAAAGAAAACTTTGAATTACCCATTTTGTACGTGGCTCATTCTTTTAGTCTATGGCCGATCTGTTAGATGCGCGTGGATAGTAAAACTGATTACTTTTTCCCGCCATTGCGAAAAAATTTTCACAACTCGTTTTCACTGTTGAAATTATAGTTATTTTCTTCACAAGTGTGTTGAAAAACGTCGTATGATACACGTGTGTATTAATGATTACCGTCCTCGGCTCTCTTATGACCCTCACCTAACGGCTCGGGTCTCAATGGAGCCTCAGCGGTAATCACCAACATTACACACTTGTACCATAATGTACTATTACAAACTCGGATGGGTTTGTCATCCATAATAAAGCGAACAGCCTTATTGCTCTGCCTCGGACGCATGGCGTTTGTGTATTTATATCTAGGCGTTACGATGGACATACAAGAGTTTATAAACAACCGCTGCTTATCAACGTCCCCAATATTCCAATAGGCGTCAAAAAGAGCTTGCCTTTGAACGGATGTTAACTTTTCTGAACATTTAAGTCTGCAACGATCTGTGCAAGGTTGCTTCACTTAACGAGGTAGAATGGTTTTTTTTCCCTTAGATTCATAAGAATTCCAGTATTTCTTAGTACTTTGTTTATGTTTTGTCTTCATTTTTAGGATTACTAGTGCGCTTCCCTACCTTTCTTCTTGCGAATCTCCATTTCATCTTCAATGTTACTTTGGCCTACTTCAATCTCTTCAATTCGTATTGTTCCCTGTACCTCAATTGATTGTTCATTAGCTGTAGTGTCCAGATTGTTAATAATATTCAAGTCTTGATGAGTGGGTGTAGAATTTCCTGGCTCAGATTTAGAATTGTTAGAAGAAGATGACTCTGATGACGAGGAGCTGCTAGAACTAGATGACGATAGACGCCGCGACACAGGGTATGCTGGAAATAGTTTCTTTTTTTTAATTTGATGGTCATACGTTGGATCTTGGTCACTAACGTCTGCGTCCGATTCATTCGAGTTTACGGGTGAGATATTGTAATTTACACTGTCTCTTTTCCGACTAGCACATTTTTGATGAGCAAGTTCGTCAGATTCAAAAAAGGTCTGAAGATTCAAGTAAGACTGGTTTTCAGGTTTATTAGTAACTAGCTTCCGCCAGCGACTTCGTCCGCGTGGAAAAAAAAATCCCCCGATTTTGGAACATTCTTCATTAGTGCTCCGCTCCTATTGGTCGTAGCATGATGATATATAGCCTATAGCCTTCCTCGATAAATGGGCTATCTAACACTGAAAGAATTTTTCAAATCAGATCCGTAGTTCCTGAGATTAGCGCGTTCAAGCAAGCAAACAAACAAACAAACAAACTCTTCAGCTTTATCAACATCTGTAACAAAAAAAAAATATCATCTGTAGTAATAAGAAATTAGTGTAGTTTTATTCTTCAGTAAATTTGAATTCAGTTAACTTTGTATTATAAAAAGCTAAATTACCACTCTCTGACTCACTCACTCACTCATTGACATAATTGTTCTCCCAGATGGTGGATGGGGAGGTGGATATATTTTGACAGATTCGTAAACAAGTAACTCTCAAACCTACGGGAAAAGTGCCAAACCTCCCCTTTTCACCCTCCTTCTCCCCCCTCCTTATCGTATCTCGGAAACTACGAGACCCGTATTTTTTTTTATGGATTCGTATAGAAGAGGCTCAGTAAAGTAAAAATCATTTTTCAAAGTTGCCCCCCTTGCCCCCCTTCTCACCCACTTTAGGCGGATCTTGGAAATTAAGAGACTTGGAACAATTTTTTTTTCAGATTCATTAAGAGGGGCAATGCTTTAGTCAAAATAATTGTGCAACCCCCCCCCCCCCCCATCTCCCCCCATCACCCCCCCCCCCATTTTTTTTTTCAGATTCATTTAGAGGGGCAATGCTTTAGTTTTTATTTTACTACATTTAGGGGTTTTAAAAGTGAACAGTCTACCACCACAAGCACGCGAGGTGCTTGCACCTCGCGCAACACGCAAATACTAGTAATATTATATAAAGCTAAATTACCACTCACTGACTGACTGACTCATTGACATAATTGTTCTCCCAGATGGTGGATGGGGAGGTGGGTATATTTTGATAGATTCGTAAACAAGTAACTCTCAAACTTACGGGAAAAGTGCCAAACCGCCCCTTTTCACCCCTCTTCTCCCCCCTCTCTATCGTATCTCGGAAACTACGAGACCCGTATTTTTTTTTACGGATTCGTATAGAGGAGGCTCGGTAAAGTAAAAACCATTTTTCAAAGTCGCCTCCCTTGCCCCCCTTCTCACCCCCTTTAGGCGGATCTCGGAAATTAAGAGACTTGGAACATTTTTTTTTTCAGATTCATTAAGAGGGGCAATGCTTTAGTCAAAATAATTGTGCACCCCCCCACCTCCCCCCCAACTTTTTTTTTTTAAAGTACCCGACGTGCTTGCACCTCGCGCAACACGCAAATACTAGTTATATTATATAAAGCTAAATTACCACTGACTGACTGACTCACTGACATAATTGTTCTCCCAGATGGTGGATGGGGAGGTGGGTATATTTTGACAGATTCGTAAACAACTAACTCTCAAACCTACGGGAAAAGTGCCAAACCTCCCCTTTTCACCTCCCTTCTCCCCCCTCCCTATCGTATCTCGGAAACTACGAGACCCGTATTTTTTTTACGGATTCGTATAGAGGAGGCTTGGTAAAGTAAAAACCATTTTTCAAAGTCGCCCCCCTTGCCCCCCTTCTCACCCCGTTTAGGCGGATCTCGGAAATTAAGAGACTTGGAACATTTTTTTTTCAGATTCATTTAGAGGGGCAATGCTTTAGTCAAAATAATTGTGCAAATCAACCAAGCAAACTTTTTGAAAGCGAACTTGAGGTGCTTGCACCTCGCGCAACACGCTAATACTAGTTAGTGATATAAAATTAAATATAACGTTACCACAAGATTAGCTGCAGAATTTTGAACTAAACTATTTTGAACTAAGGCCATCGGTACTTTGTATTGATCAGATGGTCTATCTTGAATCGGAGACTCAAGATGGCCATCTTGAATTGGAGCTTCGTTTTCATTGGCAGAAGGATCAGCAGCCGACACTGATTGCGAATTTAACAGTTCCATTATATTCTTAGACCTCAATACCATCCTAAAAGAATTTACGAGTCATTTTCTTATCTAAAATTCACTTTTTATCTAATGTTAACATTAAAAGAATAGAGACAAAATACCCAATATAAACCAGACAATTAAATAACGGATAGTATGAGTTTATAAGAGAAAGACTTATATCAAAAAATGTCTTTGCATTTTGAAAACGATTTTGTAAAAGACTGACCGAACTTCTAATGACTACAAATCCTATTAGAAAAATACCATGGTATTTTATGAAACACAGGCTTAACACATAGTTAGTCACTATAATTTTGTCATATTTTTCTATAAAACAGACCTAAAACTAAAAAGAAACACGAATAAGTTGATATTTTTTTGTACTAAACAGACATAATAAAAAATGGGTCATGGTTTTATGAATAATTTGAATAAAACTTACCTTAGATTTTTGCACTAAACAGACTCAATTATTAATCGGCCACTTTCAAATAAAAATTCCACGTGTTCACTATTTCAGCGTCCGACGCATAATGGTTTACGCCACTGTCTTATAAAAGTCTATGCGAAAACGTATGAGAGTGAAAGAGACGGATAAAGTTGTATCTTGCTTTAGGAACGAGATATCGAAATAAATCCGAGATAGAAAGATAGACGGCGTTAAAATTAATTTCTTTGTTTGCTTATCTCATTTTAGACCTAAAACGTAATCGGTCAGTTTATTATTAAGCGTGCGACATGTTTCTGATATTTGAAGTATTCCTGTACCTTAGCACACGTTACAGAGATAATCGTTATTGTTTTTAGTGAAATTAAGTGTTGTGTGTATATTTTTTTTTTTTGTATATTTGTTCACTTCTAATACTTATATGTTTGGAATATAATCATATTTTTTGTATCCTCGTAATTATTTTGCGTTGGCGTTCGTAATTTGTAGTTACAGTTTTTATTCATCCTTTTTCTTCTATTTATAACATTGTTAGATTAGATTTAGCTACGGTTGCCGAAATTAGGTAATCAACGTGTGGTTTGTTGATTTTAAATAGAAATACATGAAAACAAGTACACTCATGAAAACATAATATGTACACAAACTCGACTTATCATTAATTTAATCTGTCCTAGATCACGGGAGCACTCCTATTTTAAACTGTTTTGGGCGATATAAAATCCTGATCCTCTATACAACGTATAACGGAAACCCCATATATATCCAAAAGGGCTGAAGACAACATCTGGTATCGAGTCTCTATGCACAGTTTCAGCACAAAATAACTGACTCAAAGAATTGATACCAAATTATTGGTTTAATATATTTCTTGAATACCATAATCATAACAAACGTGTCACAGTACTACGAGGGTCAATAACTTTCCACGTCACTTGACAATAACACGATAATTCTCTTCGTTCTTCTTTATTTGAAAAATTCGGTCTCTGGTAAAAGTTTGTTTTGGAATTTATAATAAGTTCTACACACGTAGACTTAGGATTACAAAACCTTTGCCATATCGTTTGTTATCATCCAAAGAAGCCGTGCACTTGGTATGTATATACCCTTTAAATTACACGTTGTACACTCTCTGTTTTTTGATCTCTCATTCTGACACGACTGGAGAGAGATCAGTCGGAGGATCTATATCTTCTCATGCTTTCCTAGGCACGGGCGTATCACATCATTGATTTCCAAACTCCAGGAAAATTTCTAATAAAAATCCCAAAAACAGTTGAACCGAAAATCGAGCCGATTTTCGGTTCAACTGTTTTAAAATAGAATTAAAAAATAATAAAAATAAAAAAATAAAATTTTTAAATAGCTCAAGAGGTTAGCTTGCGATCACTAGACCATCGAGATAGCAGACGGTATTATATTAACATGACGGTCGCATTTGAAGCGGATAAGATTTAAAAGACAGGTCGAAATAACAAAGCTCCGATTGCAAAGAGAAGCCATCGTTATAAGAGTCGTGAACGTTGGCATTTATACGAGTAGTACTACTTGTATTCGAGTATCTAGGTATTGGTAGATAATGCATTTAGAGTCCACAGATTCAAAGTATACCTAGTCCAGTTACTTGAAATAGTAGTTCGAAAACGTTCTTAATTATTTATTTCTAGAAATCTTGTGTATCTTTGAGAAACTCGTGGCTAAATAATAACAGGCTCACCCTCAAGGTTGAGCAACACTTGCTGAGTTAGGGGTGGGTAACAAAAGAGTGTCAGCAAAATTTTCGGGGCCCATAAGGGGGCCGTTGCCTACCGGGGTTGCGGAATTGTTCGAAAAAGTTACCGCGGCCTCGGAACACGAAGGGCATATGATGGAACACGGATGGGTTTTAGTCAGTAAAAGTCTGACACATCCTCCCGCTTCGCCCAAATCGGGAGGCAGTCATTGGATGATTTCCAATTCTTAAAAAAAAGGGTGGGTAACCATCTTACACTATTAAGATTTCCCCGTGCCTTGGGAAGCACATTGAGCTGTTGGTCTCGGTTGTTATTTGTACATTTGACAGTCGGTAGTCAATCAATCAATCTCCTGGCTTTTTTTTCTGGGTGGGAAAGTCATCGAATAACTTCTCCCGCTCTGGGTTAAGCGGAAGGGAGTGTCAGACTTCTACTGACTAAAAACCCACCCTGTCCCTTCAGCTGCCCGTAAGTTCCTGGGCCGCGGTATCTTGTTATTACATTTCCGCAACCCCGGCGGGCAATGGCTTTATAATAATAAATTCATTTATTCAGGTAAATTACACCCATTGCCATTAATCAGATTACAATTAAAATCAAAACAAAAATAACATAATATAAAATGAAATAAAGCCATAATAAACACAAAATTAAAATAAAATACAAATTGAAATTCATAATCAAAACAAAAAATACAATACTAACATAAAAATCCCTACAAATATTATAAATTATAACCTTCTACCCGGCATTGGTACAGCGACATGTCTGCTCAAACAATGCCGGAGGTAAGGGCAGTCCAACCTTTCCCCGATCATCGTTAGAACGGTGTTGGAGCTGGCCCGCACTCTGCGTACCATGGACGCGGCACGCTTACGCATAGTTGCGTGAAAATAGTCAGTGCACGCTTCTGCGAACATACCAGAGGCGCTACAGTATCGGGGCAGCCCCATCACCGCCCTGAAAGCGTTATTGTACTGGACACGGATGGCGTTATAAGCTCTAGCAGAATAATGCGCCCACAGGCAGCATGCGTAGAGCGACGTACAGTATGCTCTAAAAAGTGTAATCTTTACCTCTCTAGAGCACCTTGCAAACCTGCGCGCGACCATATTCGCCCTAACAGACAACGCCCTCCGCTCCCGTTCTATGTCTGCATGATCCTTAAGATCGACAGTTAAAAGATGCCCAAGGTATTTAAATTGTTCAACCCTTTTTAAATTATCACCATTGAGTCTAACTGGTGGTAAGTCGCTGGGACACTATGCTCTGACGGTCTCAAAGATCATGTACTGACTCTTCTGCACGTTATACAATAAACCGTGGCCACAAGCATATTCCTCACACGTCTTCAGCAGCTTCCTCAAGCCACAAACCGAGGCGCTCAGCAGCACCATGTCATCAGCGTAACTGATATTATTGACACATACCCCGTCAATGTGACAGCCGACATGCTGACTGCTGAGCGCCATGATTAACCCGTTCATGTACAAATTGAACAGGGTAGGAGATGTTAAGCCACCCTGCCTAACTCCGCACACGAGCTGATATGGATCCGACATTGCCCCCGCCCACCTGACACTATTGGACTGATGCGCATACCAGTACTTGAACATATAAATTAGTTCCTGCGGCAAATCCACACTCCTCAGCTTGCTCCATAACAGGTCATAGGCTACAAGGTCAAAGGCCTTGGATAAGTCAAGGAAGCATGCATACACGGGTGTACTACGATCTGTGTAATATTTAACGGTATGCTTCACACACAGGATAGCACTTTCAGTGGACAGCTGGGGACGAAACCCGAACTGATTATCGTGCAGTGTTACGTATCTATTCAACTGCGCGTTAAGCAGACCGTCAAACACTTTAGCAATAACAGTGGCAAGTGAAATAGGCCTGTAGTTACTCTTATCGGAAAGGTCACCAGTTTTATTCTTCACTACAGGCACTACCACAGTCTTCATAAAGTCGTCTGGCAAGTAGGAATGGCTCACGCACAGCGAGTAAAACATAGCCAAGACTCTAGCGATATGAGGCCCGGCGTGCTGCAGGTGCTCAATGCTGAGTCCATCATGGCCCGGGGACTTACCCCTCGATATAAGCCTTATGGCTTTCGTTATATCCCTCGCGAGGAAGGCAGTTACTCCGTCTTGATTGTTCATATCAGCATTGAGCACCTCCGCCGCCGTACCTAACGGAGATTTCACAGAAAAATGGTTCTTAAAAAGATTTGCAATCTCTTTTGACTCATTAATACCATCAACGCTCACAGGAAGGCCTGGGCGTACATTCGCCTTATTTGTACTCCTCCAGAAGCCGCGAAAATCCCCTTTACTGTGTTTAACTACTAGAGCATCCATTGTTATTTGGTCCTGATGATTTTGGCACCATTTTAACCGAGACTTGAATACTCTTCTGCTATCACACATTTCTTTGTATAGAAATCCCGACTTAGGCCTACCACACAATACCCAATCCTTAAGTTTAGATTTAGCCACCCTGTGAGCCTCGCTGACACATTTGTTCCACCCTGCTATGCGCGGGCCACGCCCGCCCCCCATCACACTTCCCCGACTCACCACTGCCGCGTCGCGGAGAGCAGTCACAATGTCGGAGTAAAGCGTATCTAAAACACGCCTGTGGCCACGATCACTACAGAAACAATCAGCGCAGTTTTTACATTCAGATGGAAAGTCAATTACTTTTAGCCGTTTATGACACTCCTTGGCATATATCGACACTTGTTCTTTACTTTTCATACCCCATACAACGTCTTTATTTATATTGCTAATCTCGGACATTACCTTAGGGATTAGCAGTTTTAAATTACACGTAATGATAAGTGGAAAATGATCAGACCACAGAGTGTCATAATTGACATCTACACTAACAACAGCCAGCTTAGCCGAGTGAGTAGCTAAACAGTGATCTAGCCAACTACTGGTCCCGTGCACATCACTTATAAACGTAAATGTATCCGAGTTCAGCCCTAGCACATCTACATCTATACATGACCATTGTTGGTCATCACAAATATTTATAAGTTCACTGAAAAACAACTCACCCGGGTCCGCATTGAAGTCGCCTAAAATAAATACAGATTCGATCCCATATTCGTCAACAATAGCACTGTTGGAACGCACTATATCGCCATAACAACGCGACGCCGCCATACGGTCGCCCGCGCACTATGCCTGCAGACGTATCTACCGCAGACGTCGCTGTATATCCGAAACCGCTGTCGACCGTGCTAATATATGGTATGTCATGCGGCATCAAACAAGTTTCCTGGAGACAAACTATGTCACACATACGGCACAGGACTCTGACGTCATCAATGGAGCGTTTGACATTCTTGCAGTTAAATGTAGCCAAACGATATGCATAACTATCCATTATTTGGTATATTTGGGCCGCCGGCGGCAGTAATATGCACGCCGTTTGATTTCCTGTGTTTGAAGTTCACAAACCGACGAAATATAACACCAACAGGCCACAAGGTTGCATCCATGTACATTGGTAGATTGGCCTCTAATATAAAAAATTTGTATGCTTTATGCCCCCTTTCAACTTTCATGTTTATTCTCTCTAAAGACACAGTTTCCTGTGTCTTGTTGTAAATATGTTTAATTATGTCGCTTTCTATTGTTGACACATGCACATTAGTAATGAACATAGGAATTTTTCTATCTGCCCCTCGGAATGTGCACTCTAAATCTCTAGCTACACCCGACATGCCCAAGAAACGATATTTCCCTGGCTTTTTACGATGCAACACTTTTTGCCATCCTTCACTGTCATTGTTTTCCTTCGTCAAAGTTTCACATACATCCAGCCGCCGCTCTGACTCATGCCGTCCAGTCAAATAACTGCGCCCGGCCTTATCAGCGGCAGTCAGCTTATCGGCTATCCGCACAGTAGGTGCGTCTGACGTCAACGCAGCAGTAGGCACAGAACCAGAACTTGGGCTCGTGTCACGGCTCATAGCCGGGCACTCCCCCTCCGCCACACAGTGGGACCCAACGCTCGCCTCATGACGCCGCGGCGGTGACCGACCACTAGCTGCTAGCTCACACTCCACCGACCGCTGATTATTTGAAACACGATCGGTTAGTTTATCTTCAACTACCCTCATTTCTCTGTATTGCGGCGGTGACCGTACATCAGCTGATTCGAGTTCTGTGTTCACCCGTGACTCGTTACATAGATTATGACATTCGTGCGAAAGACCTATAGGACCACTATCTAACCAAGCACCTCGTTGCGAGTTAACTTTGAACGCCGATGGCGGCAGAGAGTCGTATTTTACGCGAATAACATCCGTTTTTAATTTATTAACACTATCCTGTGTAGCATAGGTCAACTTTATATTTTCTATTTCGGCTTTCAATACTTGCATGTCCTTTAATAACTTTGAACAATCCAAGTGGTCTATCAGAATTGGCGGTAGTTTGTCCAACTGTCTTGCCACAAAAATTGGAATAACATCGGGCTCTGTAGATTTAAATAGATTCACTATGTCTATTATGTCCCTCTCTTCCTTTCCTTTGTTTTTCCTCAATATTTTTCTCACATCCGTTGGAATAGACTCAAACAGGAGTGACTTCGAGTTCTTGATTTCATCACTTGTGAATGTACTTTTACAGATACGCACCAGTGACTCTTCGTCTACGATTGACACTTTATTTTGTATGTACGATAACATCTCATCAATGATGATATTACACACATTGCACTGCACAACGTTCGTCATTTTATTACTTTGCACGAGTCTACGCTACGTATACTAAACACGCTCGTCGCTGTACGGTGCGGCCCCGTCAGCTCCTTGAGGCGCGCGTGGTACACGACGTGCCGCCGACCCGGGCCTGTTCCTTACAATTCCCTATTCGGGATCGGCCCTCCTGATACCTTTACGCGATTTCTGGCGATTTTGTGTCATATTTGTTAAGTCTAGGGTTTAAACGTCATTAAGTATTGTCCTCATCCAGGTGGTTCGCTTTAAGTAAAACAGCTGCATCTGGTTAGACTGGAAGGCAACCTTAAAATAGTTCAGAAATGGCTAAGCAGAAGATAATCATCTTATGTACGGACGCCAGCACATGAAGCTACCCGAAACTGTCAAATTTTCCCAATCAACCTTGACCCTAATTTCTTTAACAATAAAGTTGAAAATCTATTAAAGAAATTTGACAGATTGTTGTAACTTGATGTGCTGGCGTCTGTATATACAAAAAACTGGTACACATGTACAAATTTTTATTAAAATCTGTTCTTTAATTTCCTTGAATAAGGCCTTTAAAATTTGTGTTAAACAACTTAAGGTGTAAACGCTCTTAAATAGTTATCAAAGTCTACAAATCCGGATGATTATATTCGGACTGATTGACATCAGTTTTAAGTAATAGTATTACCCAGACAAGTCAAAGCTAAAGTTAAACCTGACCCAACTTTATTCGAAACATTAAATTGATGTGCGTTGTAGGTTAAATGTCAAGTGCGAACTCAAGTGAAGTCGAGAATCGAGAACTCCACCTAAGAACACTTGAGCGATTGCGAGCGACAATCTAATACCAACAGTCGTCGCCGAGTTGGGTCCATTCAAATAGTTTTGATACTTGACGTCAGACTCAGGAGCTGTGATTTAAACTAGGTTTATACTTCGTTTGATTAGTTTCCATGTTCAAGGTTTGGGTCCGTATATTTGCGTTGTCCTGTTTGATTTTTTTTAGAATGTTAAATAAATTCATTTAGACTTGTTAAAGTAGTCATTTTGATAAATTCTCCATTCACAATTCTTATTTTCGAAGCCGTAAGTGGATGTTATGAAAGTCAGTCTATCTTTCACGGCTAAACCGCTGGACAGAATTTGATGAAAATTGGCAAGGACATAGTTAAGCTATCAAAGTCAAATATAGACTACTTTTAATCCAGTTAATTTAATTTAATTTCCAGTTAGTAAACATGAATGTTTGTATAGATGTTTGTTACTCAGTCACGCCGAAACGGCTTAACGGATTTGAACAAAATTGATGTAATTTGGTGGATACTTGAAATCCTGAAATAATAATATACATATAAGCTCTATCCTGGAATAATAATTATCTCAGAATTTCCAAGGGATTTGAATGAATGAACTCGCGGGCACAGTTATTAGGTACTCAATATATTTTTATATCATAAGTTTCCAAAGACTAAATACCCAGTTGTAGGACCTTTAATATGCGGGTAGCCAACAATAAATGTTGTTACAATATAAATTTATAACTTTGTCTCAAATGTATGGTGGTTTCGCAAGTGATTCAAAATATCTACAGCTGTTCTTCCGAATATAGGTACGTTGTTATCTTGCACCTCTAAGAAGATGATGAGAAGATGATGGGATTTAAGACAATTGCCAAAGTGGCCCATTCATTAGAAGCCAATTGTGCAAAGCATTTTGACGCAAATTCAGTATTCTTGTTAAAGTATCAAAAAGAAAACTTATCAATCGATACTAATTGTCTATGCACAGTCACATTTCCTCATTCTAATCTCTTCCCATCCCTAATTCATTCACTTCCTCCCAATCCAAAACCATAGTCCATAAGTCAGTCTGATACCACTCTCGACAAGAAAATGGCGCGGTAATTTTATCGGCTCAAAATCAAACATACTTCTACCTACCAAGACTAATACTTTATCAATCTAAGTTGGTGATAAGTGGCAATTACTGGGGCGCCCCGGAGCAGTGTAGTGATCATTGGCCACGGATTCAACTCGCCGGCGAAGACCCATGAGTTACCTTAATTTCCTAACCCTGCTGTATGTGCACGGCTAAAATTCCCCTAAGGACGCAGTTTCACTTATCGAAGGTTTAATCAATCACAACAACAACATTTTGGTCCTTCAGAGTCGGATACATGTACTTCTAATCTTAGTTGTAACATAACACGTGCGGCGTCCATATTTGCCATTTACATTTAGCTAAAAATACGATATACATCACAATATTTAGTTTTTTTTTATCACAATTATCAATTAATAACATATATAAACAAGCATATTATCATCATAACAAGTGGTTTTTAAGATTTTTAAACTTCGATATAAAGTTTGAAATCTTGAACCAGTTTTGACCGGTCGTAGGTAGGTAGATATTCAGTTCAACCGTTCAACAGAAACGTGATTTTGAACATTTCAAGCATTGTTTGAAAGTGTAACATATAACACTAAAACAAAACATTATAACATAATCATTAATTTAGCGTATTTTTTACGTAAGTTTGTTTGCACACGTAACATATAACGTTGCAATTAATAATTTATAACTTATGAGTACCTATCATTCTGTTTTCTTTTCAAGCATTGTTTTAGTGTAACATATAACACTCAAACATTACCTTATAACATAATCATTCATTTAGCGTATTTTTTTCTACGTAAGTTGGTTTGTATACGTAACATATAACGTTGCAATCAAAACTTATTAGCATCATTCTGTTTTTATTTCAAGCATTGTTTTTAAGTGTAACATATAGCACTCAAACATTACTTTATAACATAATCATAGAAAAATATTCTTCTAAGCATTTAGCGTATTTTTCTACGTAAGTTGGTTTGTATACGTAACATATAACGTTGCAATGAATACTTTATAACTTATTAGTAGCATTCTGCTTTCTTTATTCGTAACATTTATAAAATAACATTCAATTTATAAACAACTTAGCATTTGTATTTCATCATATAAGGTCCTTCGTAACATTTTAAACATTATTTCATTTTCGCTGAATAGGCATACATAGGCTAATGGCGACATCTTGTGTCCACTAGCGTAACAAAACATATTCGATCGTTCTGTTACTAACTTCACTCAATATTCAGGGTTGTCAGCCCTAAATTATTACCATACTTAGAAAATTACTACTAATTGGTAGCTTTTTTGAATTCTACCATTGCTGTCATCAAACAATATTTTGAACTATTTGGAAACATTATTATAACTTATTGTAGTAACAATAAGATACTTTAACATATTTCACCGAGTAAATTAATTAAATTTATTCATCATGAGTCAATCTATGGCAGCTCATCATGAATCAAAGCGCAACATGGCGCACAAGCGATTAACAGATGCTGTTGTCTGCGCTCGCAAATGCATCAATGATACAAGTCTTCTACCACGATTGGAAACATGGGGATCGCGGATAGAATCACTTATGGAAGCATTTAATGATGCTCACATAAAACTTTTAGCAGAATATAAAAACCTTGATATTAGTGAGGAACAAATGTTAAAACAAACAATATATCAAGAGCAAGCAGATGACATGTATTTTGAGATTTTAGAAACCATACGTAAACTCTTACCTGATCATAAAACAGATGTGGTACAGGATTCCACATCCTCAACAGAAAACAGGAAACCTACAAAATTGCCTGCGATAAAGCTACCTACTTTCTCAGGTCAGTTTAAGGATTTTCCTGGTTTTATTGATTTGGCCGCGTCGGTCAGTGATGGCCGACAACTAGATTTGCCGTTCGGGCCGCGTCGGTCAGTGCTGCCCGGCTTTTAATATCTCCATGATTAAAAAAGTCGACTTTTGTTAATGAAAACATACATTTGGACATTAAATATAAGTATCAATTTTTTTTTTGAGGTTGGATTCCCGTCAAACCAACAATTAAAAAAACATTTTGTCTAAATTTGGATAAGACTGTGATTTTTGCTTGGCCTAAAGGGAAAGCTCACTGTCGGTCAGCACTGACCGCGTTGGCGTTCAACGTGTTAACACATTAGTCCATAACAGGACAGATTTGTCAAATGTAGAAAAAATCCAATACCTTGTGACTTCTCCCTTTCAGGGGAAACAAATAAACTTATCAGAGCTTTTCTAATTTCAGAAGCTAATTATATTAGCGCTTATGAAGCACTTGTTAATAGATATAACAACAAGCGATATCTCTGATTTTTATGTTGGGAGCAAATATGCAACCTCAAATCAATAAACACACCATCTGCTCAAAGCTTGAGAAATCTTCTAGACACATTTTCAGAAAATCTTTCAATGTTAAATTCATTAGGTTTACCCACTTCCAATTGGGACTTTGTTTTATTTCACTCACTTTTGGTAAAATTAGATAAAAAATCTCGTGAAGCTTTTGAACTATCATGCAGTGGTTGTGACTTTCCACGGTTTGATCAATTAAAAACATTTTTAGTAGAAAGATGTAATGCGTTAGAGCGCTCATCTTTAACAAATACTTCAGTAACAGTGGCTTTGCCTAATAACAATAATATTATCAAAAATAATACAAACTTAAATAATAATTTTAACAACAATAATAACAGTTCTTCAAACCGTACTCAACATAAAAACCATTTAACAAATCAAGCATCAACTATGTTACTGGCTCAAACGCCTCAATTATCAAATTGCATCATTTGCAAAGAAAATCATCCTCTTTTTTCATGTAATAATTTTGTATCCAAATCACCTCAAGAGCGCTTTCAAATTGCAAAGCAACATAAACTTTGTTTAAATTGTCTGCGGTCAAATCATAACACTTCTAAATGTGTATCAACTCATGTATGTAAAACATGTAGTCAGCGTCATAACAGCTTACTACATTTTCCAAAGGGTACGCAATCATACCAAGCTCCCCAAAATAATAATTCAAATCAACAAAATTCATCACAAATTCAAGCTGCAGCAAATCAAGCTAGTACTTCTGATACCGTTACACCGGTTACAACATTATCAAATATAACAAAAGCATCTACTTTATCCTTTGTTTTGCTTGCCACCGTGCAAGTTGAAATTAGAGATGGGTATGACACTTATCAAAAGGTTCGGGCCCTGTTAGATCCAGGGAGCCAGAGTCATATAATTACAAATTCCTGTGTACGGAGACTTGGACTGAATCATGTCAAATGTAACACTCCAATGTCAGGAATAGGGGATGCTCCTGCTTTATCAGGTAGTAAGGTTTTTCTGGATATTCGTCCACTGGGCAATTCCAATGCATCATTTACAGCAGAAGCGGTGACTTTAGATAAAATTTGTAGCGATATGCCTACACATCAAATAGATATCAATGATTTCAAACATATATCAAATCTTAAGTTAGCAGATCCTGACTTTCATAAATCTCGTTCTATCGAAATCTTGATTGGTGGAGAGATTTTCCCGCAGTTTTTGTTACCAGGCAAAATTGATAGCGGTAATCATACTGCAACAGCAATTAACACTATATTTGGATACGTTCTCATGGGTAGGACCCAAGTAGCTAATCCCATTGAGTCTATTCCTGTATGAATCAATCATGTATCAATGGATGCCAATTTAGATATTGCAGTCCAAAAGTTTTGGGATACCGACAACATACCATCGGAACCAAAACCAGCAGCCACTGCCGACGACATTCATGGCGAGGACATTTATCAATCAACATGTAAGCGTGGTGCTGACGGTCGTTATATCGTGTATCTACCATTTAGAGATTCATCATTACCATCATTCAACAATCGTATAGCACACATTCAAAGAAAATTAGCAAATGCTACCTGGAAACATGTGCCAGGCAAGCATAATCCAGCTGATTGCGCAAGTCGTGGTTTACTACCAGATGAGCTCATCAGCCACGCCCTCTGGTGGACTGGACCGGAGTGGTTATCATTTAATCATAATTAATGGCCTAACGAGCCAATAACCACAGAATCACACTGCTTCGCAGATGGTGATGTAGCCTGTGAACAACGTATCACAGTGCTATCAAACAGCATGATCGATACCAACCCTTTAGATAATCTCATCAACAAATTCTCATCATTACGGAAAGTTCAACGTATTTTAGCATATTGTTTCAGATTCACTAACGCTTTACGCAAAAACAAAACAATTCATCATTTAACACAACGTTTGAAATGGAACAAGTCCACACGTGATGCTCATATCAATCAGTTAGTCATTATCAAAGACGAATGTAATCATCCGTTACGATGGCGGTTTGGTAAGATTATAAAATTATATCCTGGTCGTGATGGGATTCCTCGTTCGGCTACGGTCAAAACTGCTCAAGGTACTATTGACAGACCTTTAGTAAAATTATGTCCTCTCCCTGATGGACACGAGTAAATTTTCATTACTTTATTCAAAAAATATTATATATATATCAAATCATAATTTTGTATTGTATTTATGAAATACACATCATCATAACATATTTTATTATTCACCAATCATATCATAACACATGTTTTTGGTTAATATGGACGTAGCTTTCATTGTAGAGTTCTGTCTCCATAATTTCGCCAGCAGGGGGGAAGAATGTTAAAGTATCAAAAAGAAAACATATCAATCGATACTAATTGTCTATGCACAGTCACATTTCCTCATTCTAATCTCTTCCCATCCCTAATTCATTCACTTCCTCTCAATCCAAAACCATAGTCCATAAGTCAGTCTGATACCACTCTCGACAAGAAAATGGCGCGGTAATTTTATCGGCTCAAAATGAAACATACTTCTACCTACCAAGACTAATACTTTATCAATCTAAGTTGGTGATAAGTGGCAATTACTGGGGCGCCCCGGAGCAGTGTAGTGATTATTGGCCACGGATTCAACTCGCCGACGAAGACCCTTAATTTCCTAACCCTGCTTGTATGTGTATGTGCACGGCTAAAATTCCCCTAAGGACGCAGTTTCACTTATCGAAGGTTTAATCAATCATAACAACAACAATTCTTTATTGCCAAAGAAAAACTTCTTATTGTAAATAAGAAATAGACATAAAACGCATCGATCTTATAGATTAAAAAAATTGGTCAAGTGCGAGTCAGACTCGCCCATGACGGGTTCCGTAGTAACTATAATAATATAATATAATATGTATATTTACTTGACGAAAAAAAAAATTCTTACAAAGTTCTTAAATCTAGCTTATTTACATTTTTTACAACGACGCCAAATAACTTTGTTTTTCATAGTGTTTGTATGAATTATTATAGAAGTTAGAGACACATTTTACCAATTTGGAAGCGTATATCTTTTAGAAAATTTACTTTATGAAAAAGTGATTTTAGAAACCCCTATGTCATTTTTAAAGACCTGTCTATAGATTCCCCACACGCATAGGTTTCATGAAAAAAAAAAAAATTTTCAATTTTAGTTCCATGTATGGGGAACCCCTTTATTTTAAATATTTATTATTTTTTTCTTAAAATCGAAAAGCGGTTCACAGAATACATCTATTTACCAAGTTTCACATGTATAGTCGTAATATGTATATATAATATAATATAATATATATATTTACTTGACAAAAAACTAAAACTTACAAATTTCTTAAAACTAGCTTATTTACATTTTTTGCAACTACGCCAAATAACTTTGTTTTTCATAGTATTTGTATGAATTACAAAGTTATATTTGCGGTTTTAGAAAATATGCTGTATCTCAAAAACTGCTGACTCGATCTCTTTAAAACCAATTTTGATTGAAAGTTTTTGACGTACGTTGTTGTAAACCATAAATTGCAATTTTACAGGAGAGTGTTTCAAAGATACTATTAGCAATAAAAACTGCATCTTTCAATTAATCTTTTTACAATTCAATATGTGCATATAGTTAGTAATACTGAATTGTATAAAGATAAATTGAAAAATGCAGTTTTTATTGCTATAATGGAAAAACTCGTTTTCTTTTTTTTTTTCAATTAGTATCCATTCAATCAATCATTTCTTTGGCATAGCTTAACTGGTAGCCTTCTTCTATGAATTAAATGGGCTCGAAAAATTCATTATTCTTTCGGCGCATCACATCGAAATGTTCCAAACGTATTAGTAGTGCGCAAATTAAACTTGGGTTGAGGTATCAGACAATAGTTGGAATTTAATTAAACCACAAACAAGGTATTTTATTTGCATAGTACCTGCTCAAATTTTATTTGAACCATTGTTACACAGATACCCATTCCTTTCTAACTTGAAATTCAATTATCTTCTCAAATAATTCCTTTATTGCTTTCAAACTGTCCAAGTCAATCAGTTTAAAAAGACAGAATAAAATAACAAGAAAAAGTACAAAGGGTAGAAAGTATCTACAGGGAAATCAAGAACGTGAAGTAAATAATAGGCCTGATTGAAAAGTTTTAAGTAGAAATATATCCAACTTTTTGAAGAGAGAGTCATGAATTTTAAATTAAATTAAAAAAGAAAAATGTTTTGTCAGAAGCTATAACAATAGACGCAATTTTTTCGTTTTTTCGTTTTTTAATTTAAAAAAGAGTTTAAAACAAACCAACAGCAGATAAAAACAGCCTCAATTTCATATTTTCCGTTGTTTTTTTATAAACTTTGTCGCGCACTAGCTATTTCACCTATATCGTAAGTGCATTTATACAAACCCACACTGGGCCTGTGCCCTCTCATAGAGAAGATTTATGTATCACAGCAGTGGGAACTTAATAGGTTGAATTATTTTTACACAATTATGGGTTCTGGTGTCCAGGGTTGCGGGAATATTCTAATGAGATGCCACGGCCCTGGAACAAAAGGGCAACTGAAGGGGCAGGGTGGAATTTTAGTCAATAGATGTTTGACAATCTCTTTAGCTCCACCCACAACGGGAAAAGTCATTTGATGATTTTCCCACCCAGAAAAAAAAAGTATTGCTGTACGGGAATCAAACTCGTGACGTCAATTAACGCATCAAATCCACGTTATTAAATCGAAGGAGAAGATATGTCTCATAATGAACCTCTTTCATCATAATCGGTTCCGTTGTTTCGGAGCTACGATGGAAGATACGTAAATAAGTAAGTGGAGTTTTTAAGTCAAGAGTGAATAGGTTACTTTTAGGTAAGCGTGCTCCATCTTCGACCACATCATCACTTACCATCAGGTGAGATGGTGGTCAAACGCGAACCTACTTTTAATAAAAAAAAAATACATAGAATCTTAAAATCATTCCCTTCCTTTTCGCTCTTCCGCAGTTGGGTGGGAAGAAAATGTCTGACTATGCCACATGACAATACATATTATAGCTATAACCAGTTATTTTTCGGAATCATTCTCTTTGATTGTTTTATGCTACATGATTTTATTTTACCTAAAATTATTATATTTTCCATCTGCTTGGTCTGTTTTTTTTTTATTGGGAATAGGCGGTGTGAAGTACCGTCTCACCTTTGCTGGGATACTGGAACTGAGCCTTAGCCTCGATGAACCCCCACCAACTGTGTCCCCACGTTGTCGTCGTGGTGGGGCTTGCGTGTTTCGATGATCTCTGGGGCCTTGCCGGTAGAGGCACTCATGCCGGACGGGCCCAGAGGGAGAAACAAGACCAAGAGGGTCACCGGGATGGAGTCACTCCTGATCAATCGATGGTAGTCGATTGTCAGTAGACGTGACCACGCTGCTGCGGTGCGGGCGCACCAAAGCGGCGAGTGTCTCTCCCTAAAGTATTCTTTAGGGAGAGAAATTTCGGCGGGTTCGCTGAGTCGGGTTGGCCGGACAGCGAACGGAGGCATGTCTAATGCCGCCGCCGGGGGCTTGGCTTAATCGCCTGGCCCAGAGGAAGGCCACCTCTATGATAAAAAACCACCCAATCTAAAGTTTTTGAGGCGCGGCGAATAGATGAGTGGCTGGTGGGCGACCAGTTGTTAGCGCCTCCCCTGTAGAGCACCTGCCGCACTCTACAGTATGTAGGCTTACCTAGGTAAAAGGCTCTGCCTAGGTGGACTTATAATTCCTAAATTACTCGTGGGAACAAAATGGAAAGAATTAATATACAAAACAAAAATTTAGACATTGAGAGGAGAGATGTGGGGTCGGAATCAGACTCTGCATCTGAGGCGCCGGGTGTGGGGAGTTCTGAGGGCTCCGGGCGCAACAGGTTGGAAGGAGGAGACAACGCGGAGGCCAATAAGGTCAATCAATTCTTCCGCAAGCGCCCCCGTAGTGAGGAAAGCCAAGGGCCATCCTCAGGCGATGACGCTGCCTCGGCTCGCAAGATCCCGACTAGCAAGCGGGGTAAGGGCCGAGACAAAACCAGAGGTAGGGGGCTCACTGCGCTGAACCCGGACATGATTAACAGAAGGGTGGCCGGCTCCGGGTCCCCCTCGATTAGCGAGCCGGAGAACACAAACGCCGAGAATGAGGCGCTAAGCAAGTTGAAGGAGGCCGTGACCGTGGCATTTAAGAAGGTGGCCCTGAAGAAGCTTAGGACTTTGAAAGACAGGGCCATATCAGATGCCACGGCCTCCGTACTGGCGGCAGCAAGGGCCGCCGGCTTCGCCCCCACCCCACTGGCTTCGGACGAAATGTCAAAGCTGCGGGCGGAGGTTGCCCGAATGGCAGGTGCCATGGAGCTTCTCCAACAGGAGAACGAGAAGCTCCGTGCAGACCTGGTGGCACTCCGAGGAGCCTGCCCTAAGGAGGCGCCCGAAAAGGGGCAAGACCAGCTCATATCGGTGGAGAACCAAGATCTCCACCTGATCCGGAAGGAGCTGGCCGCCTTCCAGCAGCGGTTCTCCGTATTGGAGAGCCGCGTGCTGCGACCACCGCTGGCGGCGCCTTCGTACGCGGCTGCGGCCGCGTCCAAACCTCTCCGGACGGCGACGAGGCTGCCTCAGGCGGAGACGGCCACTGGGCAGACGGCCCCAGCGACGGCGGCTCCTGCGAGGGCAAAGACGGCCCCGGCCAAGCCTAGTCAGGCGAAACTGGGCCCATCAAAGCCGCCTCCGACCCCGACACCTGCGGGGCCGAAACAGGCGGCCAAAAAGAAAAAGGCCCAGGCCGGGAACCAGCCGTCCCAGCAGCCTCCTCCAAAGACTCCTCCGGCCGGCGCCGACTGGCAAGTGGCCGGGGAGAAGAGGAAGGCTGCTGGCGCAGCCAGGTCCTCGCGGAGAAGGGAGAGACGGCGGCGGCGAGACGCCGTGGCGCGATTGCGCGCCTCCAAGACCGCGGCTGTAGTAATCACACTGCAGCCGGACGCGGTGAAGAGGGGCGTGTCGTACCGTGACGTGCTCGCGAAGGCGCGGGAGGCGATTGACATAACGGAGCTCGCATCACCGGCGGCCTCCGTCACCGGATCACTGCAACGGGGGCTCGGATGTTGGAGATCCCCGGCGCGGCCAGTGGCCCTACCGCTGACGCTCTGGCCGAACGGCTCAGAGCGTCCTTAAACGCGGAGGAGGCCCGAGTCACCAGACCCACCAAGCGCGCAGACGTGCGCATATTGGATCTGGATGACTCCGTGACGGCCGAGGAAGTGGTGGCCGCCGTTGCCAGGACTGGGGAGTGTCCGGCCGATCAGGTGAGGGCGGGCGCCCTGCGTCCTGGCTTCACGGGGTTGCAAACCATTACGGTTAGCTGCCCCGTCCCGGCGGGCAAAAAGTTGCAGGAGGGCCGAAGGCTCCTGGTTGGTTGGGTGTCTGCGCAGGTGAAAGTCCTGGACCCCAGACCCCTGAGGTGCTTCCGATGTCAAGTGGGCAACCATGCGGCATGCGTGTGCACCTCGGAGGTAGACCGCAGCGATAGGTGCTTCCGCTGCGGTCAGCCCGGTCACAAGGCCGGCTCATGCTCCGCCCCGCCTCACTGCTTCGCATGTGAGGCGGTTGGCAAGCCGGCCGATCACCGGGCTGGGGGCAAGTCCTGCGCCCCACCCACCAAAGCCAGGCGCAGAGGTAGGCCCTCTGCCGCTGCCGTCACCGCCACCGCCGCCGCTGCCGCCGCCGTCGCTACCGCCGCCGCCATCGCCGTCGTGGCTGAACCCCCGCGAGGGGCCCTGGAGGAGGCTGCAATGGATCCCGATTAATGGCCCCATTGCGCTTCCTCCAGGCGAACATCAACCACTGCGCCGCTGCTCAGGAACTTTTGCTCCAGAGCATGGCGCAGTGGTTGATCAACGTCGCCGTGGTCGCCGAGCCGTATTTTGTCCTGCCCAGGAACGACTGGGTGGCGGACTTGGACGGCTCGGTGACCCTCGTTTCGTCGGCCGCCGCCGGTACCCCGCCCCTCGATCGCGTCAAGAGAGGGCGTGGGATCGTTGCAGCACGGTTCGGGGAGATCGCTGTGGTAGATGTTTATTTCTCCCCGAACCGAACTCTCGCCGAGTTCCAGAACTCCCTAACGGAGCTGGGAGACGTCGTCGTCGCCCTCGGTTCCCTCCCCGCCCTCGTCCTCGGGGACTTCAACGCCAAAAGTCCGGCTTGGGGTTCCCGGTCCACGGACCATGGGCGGGGCAGGATGCTCGAGCACTGGGCCCGTGCGCAGGGCCTGGTGATCGAGAACCGGGGTTCTGTCCCCACGTGCGTGCGGTTTACGGGCGAGTCGGTGGTGGACGTTACGTTCGTCACCCCCAGCCTGTCACCGCGCGTGGAGGAGGTGGAGACCTATTCCGACCACCGGTATATCCGGTTCGACGTCTCCGCCCAGACCCCAGACGCGCCGGTCCGACGGGACCTGAGTGGTCCGCGATGGGCACTGAAGCAGATGGACCGGGAGCTATTCCTGGAAGCCTCGATCGTGCAGGCCTGGGGGTCACCCCCGGACAGGCCTGCCGACATAAACGACGAGGCGGAGTGGTTCCGGGAGGCCATGTCGGAGATCTGCGACGTGGCCATGCCCCGGGTCCGGCAAGGACGCGCCCGGCGTCAGCTGTACTGGTGGTCGAGCGAGCTAGCAGCGCTGCGCGAATCGTGCGTTGCGGCGCGACGCCGGTACACCAGGTACCGCAGGCGCCGCACCCGACCTTCGGATGCGGTGACTGTAGAGGCGGAGCTGTACGAGGGCTACAGGGCAGCGAAGGCCGTCCTCCGAGACGAGATCTGGCGGGCCAAGGAACTGGCCCGGGAGGAGATGCTGGCGACTCTGGACGGGGACCCATGGGGCCGCCCCTACAAGTGGGTGCGAGAGAGGCTCCGCCCCTGGGCTCCCCCGTTGACGCAGAGTCTCCAGCCTCAGTTCTTGGAGGACGTGGTGAGCACCCTGTTCCCATCGCGAGGGGAGCATGCTCCCCCGCCCATGGCTCCGTCTCCGACGGAACCTGAAGCTGGCGCAAACGCGGACCACAGCGACGACGACGTCTACGACGCTCCAGAGGTGACCGAGGTAGACTTGAGAGTGGCGGTACAACGGCTCAAGGCCAAAAATACCGCCCCAGGACCCGACGGCTTGCCAGGGAAAGCTTGGGTCCTGGCCTCGGAGACTCTCGGGCCTCGACTAGGGGGGTTCTTTAGCGCATGCCTGGAGAGGGGCCAGTTTCCGCTTCGCTGGAAGACGGGAAAGCTGGTCCTGATCCAGAAAGCCGGGCGCCCTACGGACTCTCCGTCCGCATTCCGGCCCATCGTGCTGCTCGACGAGGTGGGCAAGCTCTTGGAAAGAGTGATTGCAGACCGCCTCTTCGGGCACCTGAATCGGGTGGGCCCGGATCTTGCGGAATGCCAGTTTGGCTTCCGCAGGGGGCGCTCGACGGTGGATGCCATCATGCGCGTGAGAGCCCTCACGACGGGGGACGCGGTATCCCGGGGCAGGGTCGTCTTGGCGGTGTCTTTGGACATCTCCAACGCCTTTAACACCCTGCCCTGGAGTTGCATCAGGGAGGCACTCCGGTATCACCGGGTGCCGACCTACCTCCGTCGCATAGTCGAGGACTACCTGACGGACAGAGCCGTCATCTACCCCGGTCACCGGGGAGAGTGGAACCGGCGAGAGATGTCGTGCGGTGTCCCACAGGGATCGGTCTTGGGGCCGCCCCTGTGGAACATCGTATACGACTGGGTGCTGCGCGGCGACCTCCCTGACGGCGTCAGTGTAATATGTTACGCTGACGACACGCTCGTCCTGGCGCAGGGAGAGTCGCACCAGGCGGCGGCCGACCTGGCGACGCAAGCGGTTGCGACAGTCATTCATAGGATCCGGCAGTTGGGACTCGACGTGGCGCTGCACAAGACAGAGGCCATGTGCTTCCATGGCGGTCGGAACGCGCCACGGTCCGAGTCCCACATAACGGTGGAGGGGGTTCGCATCGGCGTCGGAAGGACGATGAAGTACCTGGGACTCGTCCTCGACAGCCGGTGGAACTTCAGGGAGCATTTCCTGAGTTTGGCCCCAAAGCTGAACCGGGCAGCAGCCACCTTCAGGCGACTCCTGCCTAATCTCAGCGGGCCAAACGCCTCCTGCCGAAGGCTGTACGCCGGCGTCGTGCGGTTCATGGCCCTCTACGGGTCCCCAGTGTGGGCCCTGTGCATCCGGACGCGACCACTAAAGTTGGTCGCATGCCAGAGGGTCATGGCTATCCGAATGATCCGGGGATACCGCACGATCGCCGGCGAATCAGCCAACCTCCTTGCCGGATTGCTGCCCTGGGATCTGGAGGCGACTGCCCTCCAGCGCGTCTATGAATGGCGCGTGAAGACGCAGCGCCGGGGCGTATCCCCGCTGCCTCGAGAAGTCGAGGCGCGGCGGGAAGAGCTCCGGCGCGATCTCAGGGCAGTATGGAGGGAACGACTGTTGCAACCGACGGCCGGGCACGCCGCAATTGCGGCGGTAAGACCCCTCTTTGAGGAGTGGCTAGATCGGCGTCACGGCGTCCTGACCTACCGCATGACGCAGGTCCTCACCGGACACGGAAGTTTCGGGAGGTACCTGTATCTGATGGGAAAGGAGGAAACGCCTGGGTGTCACCACTGCGAGGGTCGCCCTGAGGACACCGTAGAGCACACGGTGCAAGACTGTCCCGCCTGGGCAGAGCACCGACGTGTCCTCACGGCGGCGATAGGCGGAGACCTCTCGCGCCCGGCATTGGTCGAGGCCATGCTGCGGGGCGAGAGGGAGTGGGAAGCGGTCGCCTCCTTCTGCGAAGCAATCATGCTATCGAAGGAGGAGGAGGCCGCGTGAGGGAGAGGATGGCGTCCTCCCTCCAGCCCAGCCGCAGTGGTAGACGCCCACGGCGTCGGACGTCGGCCGACGATCTCCGGCCACCGTAGGCGCGGGCATGCGGACAGCGAGTAAAGGGCAACTCGCTGTCCGACCATGGACCATGCCCGGATCGACGGCGCGTTGTGTTCCACGCGCGCCTCAAAGAGCGTCAGCAACATGACGAGGCCCCCTCTGCAGAGGGCCGAAGCCTGCCGGGGTCGTGGGACTTATCCCATTACCGTGACCCCGGTATGTAAAGGGTTATTGAAGGAACACCGTGGATTTTAGTCAGTAAAAGTCTGACAGTCCCTCCCACCCTGCCCGGGGTGGGAGGACTTATTTGATGATTTTACCACGTTAAAAAAAAAAAAAATAGCCTCGATGAACGGACCAAAATTGAGTGTGGAAGTTAGTGTTACCCCAAGAAGCTCGATACGATCGGTTATCGGCACGGTTACACCACGGAAAGTACGAGCCGGTATTCCAAACAATATCGAGGTCAGCTTCCAGTGCAACTGTTGTAAAATTCCATTTGTAAAATTGTACCAATAGATAAAAAAGTAGATTATTTGGTAGGACTGAAATATTATAAAGATGAATATAAAGTTAATGTTAAAAACAAGTACAACGTAACGCGTAGGGTTCGAGAGAACAAACCGGTTCAACCCAAGAAAACTAATTATTACGATAAGAGGATATCTAAGGATTTGGTACCTCAAGTATTAAAAAAAAAATAGAATTATTAAGAGAAAAATAAAAATAAGTAAAGGAACACATAAGAAAAAAAAAATATTGGAATGCTGGTCATATAATTAACACATTGTTACTGTGAGATATATAGATGTAGGATTATATTGCAATATTATGAATTAAAAATTTGAAAATTAAGTAATTAGAATGGTTTATTATCATACAAAGAGCGCCTCTACCCATCAAACGTAAAAGTGTAGCGAGTTTAGATCCTCTGTATATTAATAAATTAACTAAATAAATGAAAAAAAAACTACTGTTTTAAATGAAGCGATTTCCTATCTCACATCCACAACCAAGTAGCTGAGAATAGCTGGATGTATAGCAGGAATTATTATAAAAATATAAAGATTTATATTGTCTGGACATGCTGTACCACACCAAAGCAAAGGTTTCCAGTATTTGGAAAATAATGAAATTTCAATATTATTAATACTTACAATATTTTATAATATTTCTCAAATTACGTCGTACCATCTTCAACTCATTTGCTTAGCATTTTCGCAACTACGTTGGGTAAACCTTTAGTCTAACTGGATGCATTTGAGTATTAGTGTTTTACATAGACCAACTGCCCATCTGACTTCCACAATCAAGTAGCTATCTAACACCACATGGCAAGAACAGTGTCAGCTTTTCTAGTTTCTATGTACAGACGCCAGCACATCAAGCTACAACAATCTGTCAAATTTCTTTAATAGATTTTCAACTTTATTGTTAAAGAAATTAGGTTCAAGGTTGATTGGGAAAATCTGACAGTTTCGGGCAGCTTCATGTGCTGCCGTCTGTACCTATGTATGTAGCGACTGTCAGAGATATGCAAATGACAGCCGTGACCAACGCCTTAACGTGGACACACACGGAGAAATCTCTAAATGTTAAGACGGTCACCCATCGACAGACCAATCTCGGCAAGCATTGCTTAACCTCAAACATCAACCCGTGCATCTGTTTTATTATTATTATTTAGTTGTGGCTAAATAATAACAGCTGCACGGGTCTTCGGTGTCCGATTTTTAACTAAATCAAATAAAAAATGAATCATTCATGAACACTTGCAAATGTTGCATCAACTTGGAATTCCTCCACCTGTCTCCAGTGAATAAATAAAAACAATTAACGCAGCAAAATTATTCGAAGTATAATATGCATGGAGAATGAACTGAGCGTTTCCAATCTTGGAATCAAGAAATTACCTTATAGAAAATTATTATAAAGATTTCTAGAATTGTTATTCGATATCTCAAACGAATCACTTTAGTTAATTAAAAGCTACAAATAACATTTTTATTTCCCTATTTTCTTTATTTCAATAAATTCAAAGTTTGTCAGTAAAAGATTGCCCTGTATGATAAGACCATCCATTGTACACTTGGTTTGAATTTTTTTTTCCTGCACCTATTATGTGGTGTATGATAAAGAAAAATAAAATAAACGGTAAAATATTGGCCACATGGTTAAGGTTGAATTTTTTTACAAAATTAATAGGACACTTATGACACGTCAAAAGGTAGGTATGATTTTAGTTACATGGGCATTCTATTTCTTCGACTATTTATTTTAATAAGCGTAGCCATGGGCCATAGAGCTTTGGATTTTTACTGACAAGCTTTTGTATCAAACAGACTGCTAAAGATATTCTATTGTTACAAGCCTCTGTATCACACAGACTGTTAAAGATATTGATCAGTCCATTCTCTAGGTGGATGAATCAAAGATGCAGCCCAGCTGCATAAAGTCATGCTTCATTTTAATATCAATTTAGAATTACTGAAGCCGCATTTGCATTTAGGGTGGCGAATGGAAATTGCTCTTTAGGCACATTGAACATGAGCGTCTATGCGTAGTTTGGCTCTCTGCTGATATTTAAATAGCAAATCAGTACTAGTAGGTGATTTTAAAAACAAAACATATTATTACAGCTTACACATACCCGCGACCCCTGCAGGCAATGCATGTCATTGCTGCTGCCTTCTCACTGAGGCCCATATGGAACACGAAGCGCCATTGATCCGTTTCTGGTCCTCACAGGACTTTGAACTACCATTTTTTTAAAGGATGGTAAATAATTCAATGACTTTCTCCCTATCTGGGCAAAGTGGGAGTGTGTGTCAGACTTGCAGTCCTGAATCTGAAACTCTGACCGCATGTTCAAAGAGTGACAATACGGTTTAAGCAGTCGTTGAATATTGGCTGCTGCGTATTGTGGGTTCGATTCGCGTACCGTAATCAATGTTCGTATGACCTATATAATATAGTTGTTACGACTCTGGTTGTTTGTAAAAATGCACTCACGGTGCAGGAAAAATTCCTAGATTAAATTCTAATGTTTTATTCAAACATTTCAATAAAAACCGGTCAAGTGCGTGTCGGGCCACGCGCAGTGTAGGGTTCCGTAGTTTTTATAACAGCCAAGTGCGTGTCGTATTCGCTGACTGATCGTTTCGTACCATGCTCTAACTAAAAGCCAAACATGACTACCTAACTAATTTGACTTCCTATACAAATCCTCACCTGATCCGACAATTTTGCACGGAAAGTTTCAATTTTTTTTTTTTTTTTTTAAATTTGTATAAAACTTGTCATAGCCGGTGTTTTGAATTTAAATACGGACACAGAGCTACACTACTCAATCGTCACAAGAAGCTAGCACGATACAACTGGCGCTTAGCGCCATCTATCGACATTTCTATAGAGTTGTTCGAAATTTTCGAGTCAAATACCATTGGTCGACTAGTACACGTAAACTTGTAAAGCCCACTGATGTATGATAGTTTTCCTTTAAATTTCGTTATATATAGGTACTACTGCCGTGACATCTGAATTTCTAATTAGAACCGTTTAGTTGATAGAGGGGGAGGACACTTGACTCTAACGAAAATTGGTACTTTAAAGCTTGATAAGTCACGAACGGTTTACTTAATCAAAAAATGGTCTACCAAACCCCTAATATTTTTGAAACACCTATCCAATGATATCCCACATTTTTTTTTTTTTTATTTTTTTTTTTATTTAGAATAGGTTCGCGTTTGACCACCATCTCACCTGATGGTAAGTGATGATGTGGTCGAAGATGGAGCACGCTTACCTAAAAGTAACCTATTCACTCTTGACTTAAAGACTCCTAGGTTATAGCTATCGGGAAACACAGACTCCGGCAGGGAATTCCACTCCTTAGCCGTACGCACAATGAAGGTATTCCCAAAATGTTTGGTGCGTATGGGTGGGATGTCCACCATGTAACGATGGCGCTTCGCCGTTTGTCTCGTAGTCCGATGATGGAACGGGCTTGTTGGAATTAGATTGTGTAATTCCATCGCACACTCCCCGAAATGTAACCGATAAAAAACCGATAGACTTGCAAATCGTCGTCGATGTTCAAGGCTCTGGAGCTTTGATTCGACCAGTGCATCGTTGCCAATGAGTCTTTTGGGAAGAACGAAAAAAAAAATTATCATCCCACTTTACATGTATGGGAGGTACCCTAAATAATTGTTTTTTTTTCAAAATTTTATTTTACCACTTTTTCGACGTCACTAACGTGTATACTCATGCGAAAGTACAACTTTCTAGTACCAATAGTTTTTGAGCTAAACCGCGGACAGACGGACAGACAGACGGACATGGCGAAACTATAAGGGTTCCTTGTTGACTACGGAACCCTAAAAAGGTAGTGCTTACGACTGCTAAACCCTATAGGTAATTTTTAATTCCAGTTTTATACATTTTTAACTGACGCCACTGTTTTCTAATATTCTGTTTCGTGTGAAAATATGTGTCGACCAAATAAATAAGTAAGGAATTCGCAAATCAAATTTCGAGAAAGGGACCACAGTATCTTGAAACATACCTACATTCAGAAAATGATAAGGGTTATTTATATTCAATTCGATATTGAAAAATAATATTTTCAGAACGTAAACAGACCGTCCCTTGATATAGTGGAAAGTGATCCCAGTTTTTTTCTGTAATATAATAGATAATGATGTTTTTCTTTGTTAAATAAGTTTATTATCTCGGTCCTTTTTTTTTGAGAGGCAATCATCAAATGATTCGCCTTACGGGTCGGGTCTGCAACGGATTGGAATATCAGAATTCTACTGACTTAAAATCCACACTCTTTCTTTACTTCCCCTTTGCGTTCTGGGGTCGCGGTAACTTATTAGAATATTCTACAAAAACAACTGCACGCAATTGGACTCAAAATAAAGCAAAAGGGTGCACCTAGTTCACACTAAATTTGTGCATTATAAAACCTCCTACGTAATTGTTTATCTCCGTTTCGATTGACTACCATGACCTATAAAATTAATTAAGTTTTTATTCCCTAACTAACCGGTAATAAAACTCTATTATATTTATGTGTACCAGTTTTATTAAAGTTCTTTTATTTCCAAGAATAAGGCCTTCAAAGTTAGTATGAAATAACATAAGATGTAAACGCTCTTAAATAGTTATCAAAGTCAAACAATCCGGATAATTATCTATTTGGATTGATTGACGTCAATTTTAAGTAATTTCAGCATCATTTATAAGTAATTTTACCCAGAAAAGTCAAAGATAAAGTTAAACCCGATCTGACTTTATTCGAAACATTAAATTGATATGCGTTGTAGATTAAATGTCAAGTGCGAACTCGAGTGAAGTCGAGAATCGAGAACTCCACCTAAGAACACTTGAGCGATTGCAAGCGACAATCTAATACCAACAGTCGTCGTGAAGTTGGGTCCATTCAAATAGTTTTGATACTTAACGTCAGACCCAGGAGCTGTGATTTAAACTAGGTTTATACTACGTTTGATTAGTTTCCATGTTCAAGGTTTGGGTCCGCATATTTGCGATGCCCTGTTTGATTTTTTTAGAATGTTAAATAAATTCATTTAGACTTGTTAAAGTAGTAATTTTGATAAATTCTCCATTCACAATTCTTATTTTCGAAGCCGTAAGTGTATGTTATGAAAGTCAGTCTAAACCCGATCTGACTTTATTCGAAACATTAAATTGATATGCGTTGTAGATTAAATGTCAAGTGCGAACTCGAGTGAAGTCGAGAATCGAGAACTCCACCTAAGAACACTTGAGCGATTGCAAGCGACAATCTAATACCAACAGTCGTCGTGAAGTTGGGTCCATTCAAATAGTTTTGATACTTGACGTCAGATCCAGGAGCTGTGATTTAAACTAGGTTTATACTTCGTTTGATTAATTTCCATGTTCAAGATTTGGGTCCGCAAATTTGCGTTGTCCTGTTTGATTTTTTTAAATGTGAGTTTTAAATTCATTTAGACTTGTTAAAATAGTCATAAAATTCACAAATTCTCGATTCAAAATTCTCATTTTTGATACCGTGGGTTGATGTCAATAGGTGTACAAGGGCTAGGTACGCATTTTTTTTGATACATGGAACTGAAACTGAAAATATTTTTTTTCATGAAACCTATGCGTGTGTGGTATCTATAGACAGGACTTTAAAAATTGATATTAAGGTTTTTATAACCACTTTTTAATAAATTTAATCGTTTAAAAGATATAAGCTTCTAAAGTGGTAAAATGTGCCGCCCCCCCCCCTCCCTCTAACTTCTATAATTATAGAGTGAAAAAGAAAAAAAAATATGCTGTAGATCTTAATGTAATCTTTCAATCAAAATTAGTTTGAACGAGATCGGGTTAGTGGTTTTTGAGATACAGCATATTTTCTAAAACCGCAATTATAACTTTGTAATTCATACAAACACTATGAAAAACAAAGTTATTTGGCGTAGCTGTAAAAATTGTAAATAAGCTAGTTTTAAGAACTTGATAAGGTTTTTTTTGTCAAATAAATATACATATTATATTATATTATTATAGTCTTCATGGGCGAGTCTGACTCGCACTTGGCCAATTTTTTTTTTTAAGTGTTCTAGCATGTGTGCAGATTTCACATTACTAGCAATCTTGTTAACTCCTGTACCTAAGCTAAAGATGCTTGTATCTAGAGTGGGTTCATGGCAATAGTGCAAGTGGTGGGGTCCAAACCCAAGTCCTTTGGACCACAAGTCGACACCTTAGCCATTAAGCTATCGACGCTTTGCTCTCTTTTTATCTTACTCTCCATACATAAAATTATAAATGCTGAAGTCTGTGTCTGTTAAGCCTTTCACAGCTAAACCGCTGAACAGATTTTTATAAAAAATGGCATAGAGATAGTTAAGCAACCGTAGTCGAACTCCTAAACAACTCCTTTTAATATCGAGGAAATGTGCAAAATATCCAGCCAGTACACGTTAATGTTTGCATAGATATTTGGATCTTTGTTACTCAGTCACGTAAAAACGTCTTCATGGATTTTAATAAAATGTATGTGCGTTGGTGGATACCTGACTTTTCTGTATCCCAGAATTCGCAAGATCAAGTTTTACGTGGGAACAGGCAAATTAACTCGCGGGCAAAATTAGTAGGTACTCAATATTTTTTTATGTCATAAAATAAGTTTCTAAAACCGAATATGCAAAGTTGTAGGACCTATATATGCGGGTAACCAACAATAAATATTGTTACAATATTATAACTTTGTTTCAAATGTATGATGGTTTCGCAAGTGATTTAAAATACCTACCGAATATAGGTACGTTGTTACCTTGCACCTCTAAGAACATACAGAAGATCAGATAACATAAGAGCAATATACAATACAATACCATAAAGAACAAATTGCGTGCTCTATTAAAAACCCTAAAAAACTCTGGCGTAACATTAATAATATAACTCACTATAAAAAACCTAAATCTTCTAATGTACACTTACTACAAATCTCACTACACCCACTCGACTCGTTGAATAGAACTAATCAGTTTTTCTCTACAATAGGTAAAACACTTGCAGAAGAAATTATGACGCAGACTGGACATACGACTCAAAGACCAAGCTATTCTAAGTCACACTCGCAAATGAGCTCTTTTGTGTTACTAGAGACTGACCTAGGGGAAGTGAATGGAATACTGATGGCCCTTGATTCGGGGAGTGCATCTGTTCACCGTTTCTGTTCCCATTCTTGTGCAGAGGCTTGAAACAATAGGAATAAGAGGTACAGCTCTTTCCCTCTTCGATAGCTATCTTCA
Organism: Tholera decimalis; assembly: GCA_943138885.2. Taxonomy (NCBI): domain Eukaryota; kingdom Metazoa; phylum Arthropoda; class Insecta; order Lepidoptera; family Noctuidae; genus Tholera; species Tholera decimalis. Next base: position 18,487,015 of record OW964572.2, on the reverse strand, counting down.
GGGAAGGAAGCAACAAGTTAAGATAGAAAACTCGTACAGTGAAGAAGAAAACGTTGTTTTTGGCATCCCGCAAGGGAGCGTGCTCGGCCCAACGCTATTCCTGGTGTACATAAATGACCTATGTAACCTCAGGGATAGCGGTGGGAAGATCTTCTCCTACGCGGATGATACAGCCATTGTCTTTTCTGGTCAAACATGGGAGATTGTGCACCAAAAAACTGAATGCAGCCTAACTATTATTGGAAACTGGTTAAAAGCGAACCTTCTAACCTTAAACATCGCTAAAACTAACTATATCTGCTTTTCCCCAAGTGCTAAATCTAAACCAGGTCCAGGCTTTAATATAACAATCCGCGACAATGTGATGAGTACAGACCTAAATCGAAATTGTCAAAACGTACAACGAGTCACCTCTACTAGATACTTAGGCATTATAATAGATGAGTGTTTATCGTGGCAGGCACAGATTGATGCTAATATCTCTCGTGTAAGAAAACTGATATGGATCTTTAAAACTCTACGCTATGTAATGCCCCAGAACTTGCTTAGTAAAATTTATATTGCGCTGGTACAATCTGTTACAACATACTGCATTCCGGTCTGGGGAGGAGCCGCCAAAACTAAGTTACTTGAACTCGAAAGAGCTCAGCGGTCACTTTTAAAGGTCATGTATTTTAAACTATACAGATATCCGACAAACACACTGTATAGTTCGTGTGGTTTGCTAACAGTAAGGCAGCTATACCTTTTAAACATGACCTTATACCTGCATAAATCTACCCCACGTAACCTAGGAGACCAGAATAAAAGACGCAATGATATGGTGGTGCACACATCGCGTGTTCACACAGTCTTTGTAAAGCGTCAGTATATTGCTCAATCAGCCTATGTCTACAATAAATTAAATTCGAAATTAAAATTCCATCCAGAGTCTCAACATAAATGCAAAAAGATAATAAGAGATTGGATTAAAACATTGACATACGAGGAAACTGAACAAATACTGATCAGAATTTGCTAATACATAATATACATAAACATATACAGAAATTGTGAATACACAAATATACAATCCCACTCAAACACATATAAACTCACGACCAATACACACACACACACACAAACACACTCAAACACACACACACACACATACAGACACACGCGCACACACACATACAGACACACACACACAATTGAGCTGCTATCCTAATAGTATCATTTAAGTTATATGTAAATATCATAATTTTTAAATGTTTCTTAATTGCAAATGTTTACATTTATTTTTAACTTCTATTTTTGTTTATTAGTCTCCATTATGTGAATGTAAAAGGGAAGTAGCGAGTCGGCCCCAACACAAGTATTGTTAATTACTTAATGGGGCAGCCTCATAAAACAATGATGTAAAGATTTTGGAACAATAAACAATTTATTTATTTATACATAAAACGCATCAATCTTGTAGATTAAAAAAAATACTAGCAAAAACTCATTTATGCTGTACTATAATGGAAAAGCTCGTTTTCTTTTTTTTTCAATTAGAATCCATTCAATCAATCATTTGTTTTGGCATGGCTTAACTTTCTATGAATTAAATGGGTACAAAAAATTCATTATTCTTTAGGCGCATCACGTCGAAATGTTCTAAAAGTATCAATAGTGGGCAAATTGAACCTGGGGTGAGGCAGTAGACAATAGTTGAAATTGAATTAAACCACAAACAAGGTATTTTATTTGAATAGTACCTACTCAAATTTTCTTTGAACCATTGTTACACTGATACTCATTCATTTCTAACTTGGAATTCAATTATCTTCTCAAATAATTCCTTTATTGCTTTCAAACTGTCCAAGTCAATCAGTTTAAAAAGACAATAAAATAACAAGAAAATAGTTGAAAAGGTGGAAAATATCTACAGGGAAATCAAGAAACGCGAAGTAAATAAAAGGCCTGATTGAAAAGTTTTCAGTAAAATATATTCAACTTTTTGAAGAAAAAATGTTTTGTCACCAAAAGTTATAAGAATACACGCAATTTCTTCGTGTTTAATAAAAAAGAGTTTCAAAAACATAAAACAACAGCAGATTATCATGTCATGATTGTCTCAGTTTCATATTTTTCCGTTGCAATTTTTTTTTATTAACTTTGCCGCACACTAGGTATTTATCCTATATCTAGAGTGCATTTTCCAAACCCCCACTGGACCTGCGTGGTGGATTAAGGCCCATTCCCTCTCATTGAGAGGATTTCTATATCACGGTAGTGAGAATGAAATATACTTAATTATTATTATATTAAAATTTGTTACGGTGCGGTAATCAAACCCTCAACACGCAGCGAAGTAGCCCATCAATCAAACCACTGCACAAACCGTGTCGTTAATGAACGAATTAACTCCACGATAATATTATTGAGAATACTATATGCAACCTCATGCGCCAAGCCCTAAAGATAGTAGAGGACTGGTGCCGAGAGTATCAACTCTCAGTGAATCCCACAAAAGCTGAGCTCATACTTTTCACCAAAAAGAGGAAGCTAGCGAAGCTGGAACTGCCAAGTTTCTTTGGCACCACTTTAAGCCTTTCAGCTAAGACCAAATACTTGGGCATCTTCTTGGACAAACAACTGAATTGGGCAAAACACACCGAGCAAAGAAAGCAAAGAAGAAAGCTAGTATCTGCTTGTGGCACGAAAACGCATGCTGGGCAGAAACTGGGGTATTAACCCCAAAACAACCCACTGGCTATACACGACTGTTATAAGACCAATTATCACGTACGGCGCCCTAGTCTGGTGTCCCAGAACAGACTTAAGTACGTTACAAAAAGATCACATTCACAAAATTGGAAAGTTGTACCTTGATATTATAGTAAAAAAAGGCAATTTTTAATTTAAACTTTAAAAGGAAAACCAGTATAGATTGTATGGACTTTAAAAGAGACGGACCCCTGAGTTTGTTTCGGTGTTTCTTCTCAGGGTAGTCAGTTAGGAAACACCGACTTCATCTAGTTAATCAATATTTATGAAAAAAAAATTACGTGTAAATGTGTATTTAATAACCAATTTGCAAAATAAAGATCATTTATCCATAATTGCAAATGTTGCATCAACTTTGAATTCCTCCACTTGTCTCCAGCAAATAAATAAAAACAATTAACGAAGCAATATTCTTCGAAGCATAATATGCATAGGGAATAAATTGAGCGTTTCCACTATGGGTATCAAGAAATTTCGCTACAGAAAATTATTATAGAGATTTCTAGTATTCTTATCCGGTATCTCAAACGATTGTAGTATGTACCTACCACTTTAGTTACAAGCTACAGAAAACCTTTTTATTTCCCTATCTTCTTTATTTCAGTAAATTCAAAGCTTGTCAGTAAAAGATTACCCTGTGTGATAAGACCACCCATTGTACACTTGGTTTGAAAAATGTTTTTTTCCTGCGCCTATTATGTGGTGTATGATAAAGAAAAATAAAATAAACGGTAAAATTTTGGCCGCATAGAATAAGATTGATTTTTTTTTACAAAATTACAAGGACACTTATAAAAAAAAGCACGGTATGGTTTTAGTTACATGGGCGTTCACTTTGATACCCAATAATTTTCGAGTAATTATTTTAAAAAACCTACCCAATAGGTAAAATCAAAACTCTATGTATGGGCCATACATAGAGTTTTGATTTTACTTATTTTCTATATTACTGTGTCGTATTACAAGCCTTTTTACCATACAGACTGCTATACATATTGGTCAGTCCATTATCTAGTTCCATGAGTCAAAGCTGCAGCCCAGCTGCATAAAGTCATGCTTCATTTTAATATCAATTTAGAATTACAGAAGCCGCATTTGCATTCTGGGTGGCGAATGGAAATTGCTCTTTAGGCACATTGGACATGAGCGTCTATGCGTAGTTTGCCACTCTGCTGATATTTAAATAGCAAATCAGTAGAAAAAGGTGTTTTTAAAAATAAAGTATATTATTACAGCTTCCACATTCCCGCGACTGCGGCAGGCAATGGCTCTGTCGGGGCCCTGTTATTGCTGCTGACTACTTATTGAGGCCCACATGAAACACGACGCACCGTTGACCCGTTCCTGGTTCTCACAGGACTTTGAACTACCATTTTTATAACACGTTGAACGCCAACGCGGTCAGTGCTGACCGACAGCCAAGCCAAGCAAAAATCACAGTTCTATCCAAATTTAGACCAAATGCTTTTTAATTGTTGGTTTGACTGGATACAAACTCAAAAAAAAAATAGATTTTAATTGTCGGAGCCGTATAGGTTGGAGTGTGGGGTGAGGCAGGGTGGGTTGGCCTCACCTTTGCTCTTCAATCTATACGTCAATGAGCTAATCGAGGCGCTCAGCAGAGAGCGAGTGGGCTGCTATATTGACGGGGTGTGCTTTAATAATATAAGTTACGCTGATGACATGGCGCTGCTCAGCGCCTCGGTCTGCGGTCTTTGGAAGTTGGTTACCATCTGTGAAGCTTATGCTAAGCGTCATGGATTGGTATACAACATAGGAAAAAGTGAGGTCACGGTGTTTGAGGCCGGTGGTCGGAGCCCTGAAACTGTACCACCAGTCAGGTTGTATGGAGTAGCTCTCAGGAGAGTGTTAAAGTTTAAATACCTGTGACATCTCTTGACCGCTGACCTCAAAGACAATGGCGACATTGAGAGGGAGCGAAGGGCATTGTCGGTTAGAACTAATATGATAGCTCGCAGGTTTGTACGTTGCTCACTTGGTGTAAAAATAACCATATTCCGTGCATTCTGCTGTTTTTTCTACACGTGCAGCCTGTGGGCTGCATATACTCGTAAATCGTACAGTGCCCTTCGCGTTCAGTATAATAATGCGTTCCGGGTGTTGATGGGGCTGCCCCGCTTCTGTAGCGCATCAGGGATGTTTGCTGAAGCTCGCGTTGACTGTTTCTATGCGACGATGCGAAAACGATGCGCGTCCCTGGTGCGCCGGGTGCGGGCCAGCCCCAACATAATCCTTCGTTGTGTGGCGAGCAGGCTCGACTGTGTGTTCGTGAATCGCTGCTGCAAGCTCTCCACGTCGGTGTTGAGCTTGTAGCTTCGATTCGCGAACCAACCTTGTAATTTAAATTAAGTACTAACATAGGATTAAGGAATTTTGTTTTGTAATTGAGTTTTGTTACTTGAAAATAAATGTAATTGAAATTAAATATCTAATGTCCAAATGTATGTTTTCATTAACATAAGTCAACTTTAGTCATTGATTAATTAATTATGGAGATATTAAACGCCGGGCAGCACTGACCGACGCGTCCCGAACGGCAAGTCTAGTTGTCGGCCATCACTGACCGACGGGGCCTGAACGGGAAGACGCATTTTTTTCTTGGCGTTCAACGTGTTAAGGATGGTATATCATTCAATGACTGCCTCCTGTTATGGGCGAAGCGGAATTGTGTCTCTGACTTTTACTGACTAGAACCCATCCGTGTTCCGTCATTTGCCTTTCGTGTCCGAGATCAAAGTAACTCTTTCAAAAAATTCCGCAACCCCAATAGGCAAAGGCCCCCTAGTGGGCTCCGACTCTTTGAGGCGCTCGTGATACACGACATGCCATCTACACGGGCCTGGTTTCTGTCGGGTGGCGAGCTATAGCCCATAGCTCGCAGGCCTGGGACAGAAATTCTGACCGCATGTTCGAAGAGTGACAACACGGCAGTGGTTGAGCGTTTGGCTGCTGCGTATCTTGGGTTCGATCCCTGTACCGTAATCAATGTTAGTATCACCTACATATCGCTGTTACGGGTCCGAGTGTTTGTAAAAATGCACTCACGATACAGAAGTTCCTAGAGTTCCTGATGTGTTTTTTTAAATATATCAACAAATAATCAAGTGACAATAGTCTAATGACCCGCGATTTTTCGATCACAAGGCCGACACCTTATGTCGGCCTTGTGATCGAAAGGTCACGGTTTCGAACCCTTCCCATTATTCTATTGTCGTGAACCCATTCCAGGCACAAGCATATTTAGTTTAGTTGGAGTTTTAATAAGATTGCTAGTAATGTGAATTCTACCCTCATTACTAATTCTCTTCGAAAACTTGCATGTGGTTAGTGCTTTCGACCGCTAAACCATATCGGCAAGTTTTAAATTCTGTTCCATAACTTTTTAACTAATGCTACTATTTTCTAATATTCTATTTGGTGTACAAATATTTGTCAGACCAAATAAACAAGTAAGGCATTCGCGAATCAAATTTCGAGAAAGGGACTAGGGTATCTTAAAAATTAAAGTACCTACATTCAGAAAATGATAAGAGTTATTTTTATTCAATTCGATATTGTAAATAATAATTGCGGTACGTTAGTAAATAGACCGTCCCTAGATATTGTTAAAAATGATCCCAGTTTTTTGTAATCTAATAAATGTTTGCTAGATAAGTTTTTGTCTCGCTGGTAAAAACTGCGATTGCTGGGAGTGAATTTTTTTGGGAGGAAAATCATCAAATATCTCTTCCCACTCTGGGGCGCAATGTCAGACTTCATTGACTAAAAACCCACCTTGTTCCTTTACTCACCCTTGTGTTCCAGGGCCGCGGTATCTTGCAGGATTCATATGGTTTGCGCAAATATGATCATGTTACTGAGTTTCACATTAAACTCAAGTGGCTGCCGATCTGCCTTCGCCGGAATGCACATATTTTATCATTACTCTACAGTATTCTCTTCAATCCTACATCTCCGCTTTATCGCAAAGAACGTTTTAAATTCTTTCATAACACACATGTTAGAGATTTGAGATCATCGGAGAATTTGAGACTTTCAATGCCTGTACATTCCACTAAATTCTATGGCTCATCGTTTACGGTGCACGCTATTCGTTTGTGGAATGCGTTGCCAGTGTCAGTAAGACAAGCTCAGTCACTCGCTACTATTAAAAGCTCGGTTGCTAATAATTTTCTTTAAAATTTATGATTATTCTTTTGTTTTCTCTCCACATAATGTTAAAGAACACATTATATTTACTGTATTGTATATATATATGTATATATATATATATACGTATTTATATATTTTAATTGTTTTTTTCTGTTTTTATGAGTACAATTAAAGTTTTTAAAGTCCTTCCAAAGGTTGTTTGAAAGATATCGCTTAGCCGATATTCAGTGATAAGACCACCATTGTAGCCATAGGATAAGCAATGCTGTTAAATAGGTGTGTTTAAATTTTGGTGTACAATAAAGTATATATTCTATAATTATATCTCATTAGAATGTTTCTGTAACCCTGGCACGCAATTGGACTATAAAAATATAGCAACAGGGTGCACCTGGTTCACACTAAACTTGTTCACTATAAAACCTTCTACGTAATTGCTTATCTCCGGTCAGATTGACTACCATAACCTATAAAATTAATTAAGTTTTTATTCCCTAACTACTCAGGAATAAAACACGAAGTCGCTGTATTTGCTAGTATATTTATACTGGCTGTAAACAAACTCCATATTTTTTTGGATTCTATCTTTTTATATTATGTTTAAAACGAGGCCCACACTAGGACTCAGGTCTGTAACCACTATATAACTATACTACCTTCTGGTCGTGATTTCCTTCGCGTAGCAGGTTTTTCCCACTTAAATTCCGATCCCATGGGAATAAAAAAATATTCAATATAGTTGATTGATGTTCATGCGATCCGTCCAGTAGTTTTAGCTTGAAAGAGTAACAAACATCCATACAACTATACATCCATTCTCATAATCTTTCGCGTTTATTATATTAGTAAGAAGATGTGTAGGATTTACGAACATTTGTTCCATCTGGAAAACAATCAGTCACTTGCCAAACGTACCATTACATTATGCGAACAAAAAAGTCTCATTGTAACAATGTAACGTATAAGTGCTTATTAGCATATTCCAAATTCAAATTCTCATTAGAAAATTTGCTTTGATAAATGTGCAATCAGTGTGTGAACATTACGCAGAGAGCTTACAACGTCCTGCGTGTACAGTACTATCATCGTGTTAGACTGCTTATGCATGCCATCGCTATTGTAGTGCTTCCCAAAAATGTTCGCGGAATTCTGTGATGATCGCGTCAATATCAGGTAGTGTGCGGGGGCGTTAACCGTGACGGTTCTAAAATATTAATTGATGAAATGAATAAACGACTTGCATTTTTACCTGGTGTTTAGTTTTTTGTTATAGACATCCAGAAATATGTGTAGTATACATTACTAGCAATCTTGTTAACACCTCCAACTACGCTAATATAGACAAAATATACTGAATGAGTTGTACAAACTAACATAATTTTGACTTATGTTTACTAATACTATGGGTTTTTTGTGAAATGAAATTAAAATTGAATGCCACGTTTCGGCTCGAATCATGTAGCGTCCGACAGACTTTCTAAATTAATGATAATTCATAATATAAAACTATAAGAATTATACAGTATAAATAAAATCTGTAGAAGTACACCGTTCAAAAGTGATTTTAAATAGTTATTCAATTTATCAACACGTTTTCTATCTACAATTTCAATTAGAAATGTTGCCAATACCAAAATAAAACAATATCGATACGAAATTACACTTGCAAATCGATTACATTAATATCATTATGAACCAACGTAAATGAATTTATTAGTTACTAAAGTCATAACTCGTAATTCTTACAATAACTAATAATGTTTAGTTATATTTTTTAATATCTTATAATAATTTTAAGTAATTTAATTAAATTATCGATACAGTTTAGAATAGTTATTTAGTGCTGGTAACACTTAATTTTGTAGTTGTCATGATAATCGTCAAAAGTTTTACTTTTCCCGCGTTTTATGACGAGCGACGAAGTGTCTTATGTGTTTTTTGAGTTTCGTGTTGTTTATTGCTTTGTTACCGGACTCCGATTTCTGTATTACTAACGACTACCTTGGCTGTTTTAAATGAATTCAATAGTCATAATTCAATAATTTTATAGTTTTTTTCATGTTATCGTTAAAATTAGAAGTACTAAGTGGTCAACTTCAAAGAACTATAACTTTTTTTTTGTGTACTTCTTATAGAAAACTAACTATACAGTCAAATTATATATCTAATTATTTTCCTTTTTTATGATATATAGTTCATCTTTGTTGGTTCTGGCCGAGTCTTGAAGGAAGCCTTTTTGCTCCCCAAAAATGATTGCCGTTCAATTAAAAGCTATGTTTCGTGAATGTTAATTACATAAGTTTCCTTACTATGTTGGGGTCGACCTCTAGTCAATGGGGTGCAGCTAAGTATACAGGGTGGCCCAAAAGTCGTGGATCAAACGCAACTAGGGTTTAAATGGGGTCATCAGCTGCAAAAAGTTGTTCTACGGGACGTCCTTAAGGTCAATCCCTGCAGAGTTATAATTTATTTTGTGTTTTTATGAGAAAATTGACTTGTTTTAACAAATTCTTATTAATTTCAAAAAATTCACATCCTGTATCTTTTTTATAATTTTTACTAGTTTGGTACTGATGAGTCCTTGCGTTAGACATGCTATTTGTTATTATTGGGTTTGTTGTTGTTGTTTATTGGGTGTGTTGGAGATAATATTAAGTTATACGATTTCTTTTTCTCAAATCATAACTTTTTATTTACTTCGGACCCCACTGTGAAAAAAAAATACTCTACCGAAAAGTGACCCTGTATTACAAGTTTGGGCGCATTTAATAGGAATTCTGAAAAGGTATTACACATGGCTATGCGTGGCTTTCATCAGGCCAAAGTTAACCCAACCATAAAACTCGGTTAGGCTTATTTAAAAATAAACTGGAACTAATACAATTAATGACAAAGACTCTCTGCCTCTCTTTTACACTAACCATTTAATCCTTTGTCAACAAAAGGCCGGTTCGCCCGTCAGTTCAGGTAGCGATATCTTTTCTAGGAAACAAAAGGCCGGGCCGGCCGGGGCGGGGGCCGGGAGATGCGCGTGAGCATCTTTCTTTAGAATGTTTAGTGTTCTTTAGTGACTCGCTTCCTGCCTGTGAGTACGCACGTGTTATTTTTCTCGGTTTTACGACAACTTGTGATCAGTTTCTTTTCTTTGAATTACGCTTTGTTTTTCGAACTTGTGATAGATTGCCTACCTGTGACCAGTGCTGTGTGAATTGGACTAGATTCAGAATCGGACGGATTGGCTACAAAAGTGGACAGATGGCTGCTGCGAGGAGAGAATACACCCAACGGGAGTATGAAGAAATGCATTACCTGTATGGCTTTTGCGACGGTAATGCCCGGGCTGCTGCCAGGGAATATCGTCAACGCTACACTAACCGTGATCGTTTTCCGGACTACAAGGTCTTTATGCGCGTACATAATTCGTACATGGAAGGAGTCTTAACTGGTCAGCATGCTCCGAGAGCAGGCAGACCAGTGGTGCAAATTGAAAATGAAGATGAAGTGCTGAGAGAATTAAGATTGGATCCTAGTGTAAGTCAACGCCAAATATCCCGTAATCTCGGGATTCCAAGATCGACGGTGCAACGTGTCATTAACAGAAACAAATATCACGCCTACCACGTGCAAAGGGTGGAAGCTTTGCTGCCCGGTGACTATGAACCTAGAGTGCGGTTTTGCAGAGAGATGCTAAGATACCACAAAGAGGATCCGCAGTTCTTCAATAAAATTTTATGGACGGATGAGTCAACTTTTAGAAGAATGGGAGTATTCAATATCCACAATCTACATTTTTACTCCAGAGTGAACCCCCATATCATAAGAAATGATCGATTCCAGCATCTGTTTGGTATTAACATGTGGGCTGGTATAATTGGCCAGCAGTTGGTGCTGCATGAAATGCTAGCAAGGCTGAATAGTGCTCAGTATTTAAATTTTTTTGCAAAATAATTTAAACCATATTCTTAACGAAGCTGAAGTTCCAGAAGAAAGAATAGCAGAAATGTGGCTGCAACATGATGGCGGCCCGCCTCACTACGCTCGAGCAGTTAGAGATCATTTGAACGAGCGCTTCCCCAACCGGTGGATTGGTCGAGGCGGACATATTGCGTGGCCACCCCGGTCGCCCGATTTAAATCCATTAGATTTTTTTCTTTGGGGCTATTTTAAAGAAATAGTTTACCAAGGAGAGAACAATAGCGAACAAGAACTACGACAAAAGCTCGAATTTGCTAGGGTACAAGTTACTAACAACAGAGGTGCATGCCGTAGGTTACGTAGGAGTTTTACTAGAAGGTGCAGATTATGTATTATGGTCAGAGGCAGGAATTTTGAGCAATTATTGTAAAATATTTTGCTTAATAAAACAGTTATTTCACAATCGTTGTTGTGTTTTTTCGTCCTAGAAAGATATTAGAGCCACTCATGGCCATGTATAATACCTTTTCAGAATCCCTATTAAATGCGCCAAAACTTGTAATACAGGATCACTTTTCGGTAGAGTATTTTTTTTTCACAGTGGGGTCCGAGGTAAATAAAAAGTTATGACTTGAGAAAAAAAAATTCGTAAAACTCAATATTATCTTCAACACACCCAATAAACAACCATAAATAGCATGTCTAACGCAAGGACTCATCAGTACCAATCTAGTGAAAATTATAAAAAAGATACAGGATGTAGATTTTTTCGAATTTTAATAAGAATTATTAAAAAAAAAATCAATTTTTTCATAAAAAACACAAAATAAATTATAACTCTGCAGGGGTTGACCTTAAGGACGTCCCGTAAAACAAATTTTTGCAGCTGATGACCCCATCTAACCCCTGTTTGCGTTTGATCGACGACTTTTGGGCCACCCTGTATATCAGTATTTTACAAGTAGAGACAGACGATTTTGCTACGTTTAATTAATAAAATCTTTTTATTGATATTATTAATGAATCCTACTAGTTAAAGATAGTACATTTACATAAAAATAAATAGCTAAGTTGCCTTAATAAGTGGTATAAATTCCACCACAAAACAACGAAAAAAGTATGCGGTACGAAATCTGCCGTTCGTCTTTATAGTTAAGTACTGCCCTATTAAATTTTGTTTCTAATGGTTTTCTCTTAAGATAATCTGTTCATTTCTACCATCTCCTATCTGACAAGCAGATCTGATGTAATAAAAATACTAATATTATAAATGCGAAAGTTAGTGGAGATGTATGTATATTTGTTGCTTTCACGCAAGAACTACTAAACGGATCTCAATAAATTGGTAAGTAGATAGTTGACATCCTGGAATAACACATAGGCTCCTTTTTATCCCGGAATTCCCACGAGATCGGGATTTACGCGGGAAAATCCTCCCACGAGAACGAAGTGGCGGGTGAAAGCTAATATGATATAAAATATACTATCTAAATAAAATATGCTATCCTATAGTCCAAATATCTACGATTATATGCGTATATACGCATGTAATTGTAGATATTTAGATACGGCAGTAATTATGTCTTTGGTAACATAATATGCCTAGATATATTGACTGTTCCTTCATTTGTGTTTATCGAGATCGCCTAAGCTGTCAGCCGCGTAATTACGAACGGATTTCAACATGTATATTATTGAAAACAGAATCATGACAAGGGTTGGTCTGCGTAAGCTGTCCTTTGTCTGTACACGGTTTTCGTTTCAAACATTTTATTTGCTAGCACCCACAGGAGCAGCTCAAGACTAAATAACAGCTGCACGGGTCAATCTTCAACGAAAAGGTGTGTCCAAACATTGAGCAGCAAGAGTGCGGCAGCAACACGCGGCATTTCTAGGACACATTTCTGCCGCGCTCTAGCACGGTACCTAATATTACAGTATTCCAACTTCATACAAACGGACAAAGCGCGAGCTATACCTACGCGCCTCGATCTCGGTGTGCGCACGGTTTGCAAACAGTCGCGACCGGCGACTGTGCCGCAGTGACGAACGGACGTTGTGTTGTTTTTTTAACAATAACCACGCGATTTTTTCACTAAAAATATGTTCAAGTACATATTTAATATGACGAGTAGGATAAATTGTGCTGTTTTGGTTGCATGAATTCATCAATAACGCATCCAGAGATAACTTTTTTTAGATTACCTGGAAACTCTGAAAGGTACCTAAGACTAAAATAATTTTACTTACTAGTAGGTATGTACATAATGTGTTTTTAATGGATAAGTATTTCCTTTTATCTCCCGAAATAAAAAGATATCTGGATTAATAAATAAAGTGAATAGAGTAAAGGAAAGTGACACGAGTGAAATAGGTTGTTACAGGCGGTTCATAAATCATGATACGGTAGGTACGCTTGTGTTCAAACCTCGGGCACAGTATAAAAATAATAGACAGACAGTACGGAATCTACCTACAAACGCTCGAAACAGCACACTCACACAAACATGCGCACCGACGAGACTCCTAAGTGAAGGTCACAGTGCTCTCAGTAGTGCGTGCCGCGTCAACACGAGTGGTCACGTCTAAATTTTATTTACCTCCGAAAATGCCACGAACGTATTGCGTTGTGTACAGCTGTTTGAACTCGGCTTCAACAAAACCGGAGCTATCGTATTTCAAACTTCCTGCTAATTTTGAAAGATAAGAATGATTTCTTTATTGTTATTTTTATACTTATAATCGTTATCGAATTATAAGTCCACGATTATAATTAATTCGTGATCTTATTACTTATAAATCCAGAATTTGGCGGTTATGAGGATATTTAATGACGATAGTGAAATAGTTGTAACAAAATGAAAATCAAAGATGGCGGCCGCAATAAGTATATTTTTTTTCGTCATGGGTGTTGTTTTCATGGTATTCGAGGATGCTCAAAACGATAGTGCTGTCAAAATGTGAACCCAAGATGGCGGCTGCAACAGGTATCAATTTTTCTCGTCATGGGTGTCGTTTTCATGGTATTAGAGGGTGCTAAAAACGATAGTGCTATCAAAACGTGAATCCAAGATGGCGACTACAACAGGTATCAATTTTTTCATCATTTGTATCGTTTTCATGGTATTCGATGGTGCTAAAAATGATAGTGCTGTCAAAACGTGAATCTAAGATGGCGGCTGCAACAGGTATCAATTTTTTCGTCATGGGTGTCGTTTTCATGGTATTAGAGGGTGCTAAAAACGATAGTGCTGTCAAAACGTGCATCCAAGATGGCTGCTGCAACAGGTATCAATTTTTTTGTCATGGGTGTCGTTTTGATTGTATTTGAGGGTGCTAAAACCGATAGTGCTGTCAAAACGTGAATCCAAGATGGCCATGAGATTACCTATTTACGTATTTGTAAGCTTGGTAGTTATTTGAATTCGATGGATTGATCACTACAGAACAAAAATGTGAAAAAAAAAAACTATACCAAAATCATTAAAAGTGACAACCCTATTGCTTCAATGGAGCGTAGGTAATTATGTCGTCAACTAGGCTTAGTTTCTATACTGTCCATTATTATGCTGTGCCTCGGGGCATGTGTGTTTTGTTTTATTTTGTTATTATGTATAATTCAAAATAAAGACGTGGTATTTTATTATTAAAAATAGTTGTTTATTTACTGTGTGTATGAATAACACTTTTACTTTTTTTTTCGTGGTAAAATTATCAAATAAGTCCTCCCACCCCGGGCAGGGTGGGAGGGACTATCAGACTTTTACTGACTAAAATCCACGGTGTTCCTTCAATAACCCTTTACGTACCGGGGCCACGGTAATGGGATGAGTCCCACGACCCCGGCAGGCCTCGGCCCTCTGCAGAGGGGGCCTCGTCATGTTGCTGGCGCTCTTTGAGGCGCGCGTGGAACACGACGCGCCGTCGACCCGGGCATGGTCCATGGTCGGACAGCGAGTTGCCCTTTACTCACTGTCCGCATGCCCGCGCCTACGGTGGCCGGAGATCGGCGGCCGACGTCCGACGCCGTGGGCGTCTACCACTGCGGCTGGGCTGGAGGGAGGACGCCATCCTCTCCATCACGCGGCCCGCCTCCTCCTTCGGAAGCATGACTGCTTTGCAGAAGGAGGCGACCGCTTCCCACTCCCTCTCGCCCCGCAACATTGCCTTGACCAATGCCGGGCGCGAGAGGTCTCCGCCTATCGCCACCGTGAGGACACGTCGGTGCTCTGCCCAGGCGGGGCAGTCTTGCACCGTGTGCTCTACGGTGTCCTCAGGGCGACCCTCGCAGTGGTGACACCCAGGCGTCTCCACCTTTCCCATCAGACACAGGTACCTCCCGAAACTTCCGTGTCCGGTGAGGACCTGCGTCATGTGGTAGGTCAGGACGCCGTGACGCCAATCTAGCCACTCCTTAAAGAGGGGTCTTACCGGTATGAATAATACTAGAAAAAATATAAACTCTTTTTTTTTATAATTAAATCCACCAATCAAAAAACAGCACGCATTTTTATTGAACACTTCCTATTCAATTCACAAACTATTTTATTATTATATAAAAAGTATATTTACAATCACAAAACTAAAACTAAATGGAAACGCAAAGTAGGCAAATGTAATTTAAATGCTGGAGGCGGGCAGCCCTATCGCATGTTTACGTACCGCATGGCTGAAGGCATTTATTTCTAAGATACGGCCGAGTTACAATACTGTATACATAATATTACCGTGGCTCTAGTAAGGACAAAGCCGACTAATGTTTGCGCGGCAGCCGTCTAAACACAGAGCAGCGGGCCGCACGCGGCAGCCGCGCTCGATTGCCGCTCGATGTTTGGACACACCTTTAAGCGACACATTCCGAGGTCAGTCCGTGAATGGGTGACTATCTTCACATATCGAGATCTGTCATTTGTACATCCTTGATAGTCATTATGGATAGTCAGAAGCCAGAATATCTTACACTAATCTTACCAAGGGGTATCGTGTTACCCGGCTATTGGGTTGTGTAGGTCAGATAGACAGTCACTCCATGTAAAACCACTAGTACTCAGCTGCATCTGGTTAGACTGGAAGCTCCAACATAGCTGAGAAGGCTAAGTAGATGTAGATTATGACCCACACAATTTTATCAAATCCTTACTAATATTACAAACTCTGTCTGTCTGTGTGTTACTCCATCACGCCTAAACTACTGAACCGATTTAAATGATTTTTGGTACGGACATAGTCTAGAGCCTGAGAAAGGACATAGGCCGCTTTTTAATGCGAAAAAAGGGCTGTAAGGGGTTGAAATAGGGGATGAAAGTTTGTATGGAAATTACGTCATTTTTAAAGCTAGAAGCATGAAATTTATTTTTTTGACTTTTGATTAGAAAAATGTACTTAAATAAGCTATTAGCAGTAAAATATTGTAAATAGCTCATTTATGTATGTAATTAAAAATGCTGCCGAAAGTCACTATTCCGCGCGGACAAAGTCGCGGGCACAGCTAGTAAGGAATAAATAGGTTTTTTTATACAACACCTTGTATTTTATGACCAAAACTATGAAAATAAAATACTCAGTCCTATACTTGGATCCGCACAAAAATACGTTTTTCTTTTCTCTAATGTTTTTCCTTCTCACATTACCCCCGTATCGTTTTACCATCACTATCTACAGAGGCAGTTTATATACCAAAATAATTATTTCATCCTTGACCCATCTGTAAATTGTGTACCCCCGGATCTTCATGATGGCCGCCCTAAGATCCTTAAATTCCCCTTATTCTTTTGTGTGATATCTGATCGTTGTGTATCCAACCCTCTTGAAACAATGGTCATAGAATAGTTTTTCCTGTTACCCATATGATGATAGTTATAAGGAATCTTCTATATACAACGTGTAATTTAAAGGTTATATGCATACCAAGTGCATGGCTTCTTTGGATGATAACAAACGATATGGCAAGGGTTTTGTAATCCTAACTCTACGTGTGTAGAACTTATTACAAATTCCAATACACAATACCAGAGACCGAATTTTTCAAATTAAGAAGAACGAAAAGAATTATCGTGTTATTGGCAAGTGACGTGGAAAGTTATTGACCCTCGTAGAGCTGTGACACGTTTGTTATGATTGGTATTCAAGAAATATAATATGAAACCAATAATTTGGTATCAATTCTTTGAGTCAGTTATTTTGTGCTGAAACTGTGCATAGAGACTCCATACCAGATGTTGTCTTCAGCCCTTTTGGATAGATATGGGGTTTCCGTTACACGTTGTATATCTATCTTCTATATATCTTATTTATTTATGTATGGAGAGCCAATTAAAAGTCCTCACGTTTAGAGGTAGGAAAATCTTACAGTGAAAACTTAGTATATTTTATAATCTTAATACAAACCATATCATGCTACAATTTTCATCATGACTAAATAGATACATAGCAGTTCAGATATTAATAATTTTTGAATTGTGATTTTTTTTATAAAACTTATTAAAAAAAATGACATGTAGTGATAATTATAATGCTTGGCCTTATCGCTAAAAGTGGTAGTTTTTACTTAATATTTAGATGGCTTATAAAAGACAGTACTGCAGATAGTGTTTCGTGTACTGTATTTATAATTATATTCTTGTATAAATAAATCCTGCGATAATAAATACGAATCAAAGCGTTGGGCTTCCCTATAATTGGAGAAACACAAGGTATAATAGTTTCATAACATATTTAAGGTTGTTCATTGTTGGGAAACCTAAATTAATAAAATCATAGAACTTACGTATATACAATAAAAAGAGGTAGTTATTTTTACCATGTTTTAAAAGTGGCCAAAGATTGAGCACACCTTACTGACACAGGTAAGCTACTCCATAAATGTACTGATTTGTCATAGCAGCTGGTTGAATGCTTCGTCAGATGTCTTGATTTTTGACTGTCTTTTAGTAACACCAAAGATGAACAAATGATAGGCAGGATTAAAAGCTAGCATGCTTTCCAAGACAGAAAAATCATCGTAAGCATTCTCGACCACAGCAAGCATTGCACTGACCTAAGCAGCTGTTATCATTTAATAAATTTATTTATTATTCAGATATCAAGGATCCATAATGGTTAGTACCTATATACAAAGTTATGAAATCTTTACTTATTTAATTTTACCAACTACAATTTGCACCCAGAGCGAGTGTATTGGACACTGATATTTAGTTGATATTGTTTTCGGGATGTCATTGCTGCTGCCTCGTACTCTGCCTAACAGGGATGACACCCGCTTGCGTCTTATTGCGTAAATATCATCCGTACGCGCTTCGGCACACATCGCGGACGCACTGCAGAACCGTGGCAACCGCAACAACAACCTGAAGACGTTATTGTATTACACCCGCAGAGCGCTGTATGTCTTCTGCGTACCCACAAGCTGCTCGTATAAAACGACTGGCAATATGCTTTAAAATTGGCCAAGTGCGAGTTGGACTCGCCCATGAAGGGTTCCGTAGTAACTATAATAAATATAATATACTTAAAATATTAATTTTGAAAAAAAAAAAACAAAAAACCTTACAAATTTCTTAAAACTAGCTTATTTACAATTTTTACAACTACGCTTAATAACTTTGTTTTTCATAGTATTTGTATGAATTACAAAGTTATATTTGCGGTTTTAGAAAATATACTGTATCTCAAAAACTGCTGACTCGATCTAGTTCAAACCAATTTTGGTTGAAAGTTTACATTAATATCTACAATATATGGTTTGTTTTAGATTTTTCACTTCATTATTATAGAAGTTAGAGGGGGAGACACACACATTTTACCACTTTGGAAGCGTATATCTTTTAAACGACTAACTTTATGAAAAAGTAATTTTAGAAACCTTAATGTAATTTTTAAAGACCTATCTATAGATACCACACACGTATAGGTTTCATGAAAGAAAATATTTTCAGTTTCAATTCCATATATGGGGAGCCCCCTTTATTTTAAATATTTTTTAAAATTTCTCTTAAAATCGGAAAGCGGTTCACAGAATACACCTACCTACCAAGTTACGTTACCTAAGTATCAGTTTTACATGTATAGTCTTAATAGTTTCGGAATAAAATGGCTGTGACATACGGACGGACGGATAGACAGACAGACGGACAGACATGTCGATACTATAAGGTTTCCGTTTTTTGCCATTCGGCTACGGAACCCTAAAAAGCGCTATCGCAACCCTAGCAGTGCCTTGATATTCTGTGCTTCCTTATCCTATCATGTGCTTCGTTATTGTACGTGGTTTTCGAAAAGAGATATAAGAAAATTAATATGCGAATAACATATACTGAAAACGAAAATAATGTTAATACAAGAATTTTTGTCCATCTTTTATTTTGGATTTCCCATATCTCACTACACTTTTTATAACACACTTTTACTACACAATTGAATATGCAGCTTATTACTGGTTTAAGTCTCAAATATGGAAAACAAATGAATATTTTAACTTGCCACTGAAATGTAGGTAGTTCTAAAATACATTTAGTCTGAATTGCTGCACGTAAATCTAAGGTTTGTTCCAAGTAAATTGGATAGTGTTGAAATCTTGATGATGTTACAATTTATTGGGACGAACCACACTACCTTTTTATGAGTTCATCGGCATCTAGGGTTGGAAGATTTTTTATATTTTGTGTAAATCATTTTGAGTAGCTACTATTTTTGTTAACCATATTTTATGAAAGCACAAATGACGAAGAACATTAGAGACGCGTTAACAGCAGATAAGCGACATCGTATGATTTACTTTGAACATCATGTTTAAATAAATGACCAGTAAGAAATATTTTTTTAATAATAAAAAGTTACAATAAGATATATATAGAGGGAGAGATAAGAAGAGGGAATGTACCGTAATCCACCATACGGGCCCAATGCGGGTTGGTAGGTGTTGCTTTTTCCGGTTCTAGGACATACTGGTTTACTTACGCTGTGTCCTTCACCCATTTCAGAGAAGTGGTATCGATATAAATTACACAAAGTAATGTGCCTCTCATTTATTTAGTTGAATTAATTTGTTTTAATCTATTACAAAATTGTATAAATTGTGATAATGTGAATGCAAATCAATATCATAAAATAAATAAAAATACAGTTAATTTAGTTTTGTTAATGTTTTTGTTATGTGGGCACCTATATATTTATGAATTAAGAGTAATTTATTTTATCAATAATGGAATATACACTTAAATAAAAACCCTAAACTAAATAATAATATACATCTAAAAATAAACTAAAATATGGCGTCCAGAAATTCATGCGCATCGCTGTCCACTGGTAATGTGCCCAAAAGACTGGCGGCATTGCCACGCTGTATGACAATGCTTAACCGCTGTCCAAGGTAAAAGCCAGCCTTTGGGTCACGCGTAGTGTCAGTGTATATTTATTATGTGTAACGTATATTGGTAGTCTAAGTAACTAGGTTAAGATTTATTTAATTTGATTTGCTAAAAGAGTAATTTCCTGTTACATGTCAAGAATTAAAAGTATTTTTAATTTAATGTGCTTCATTGGGATAAAACTCAGGACTTGCAATTCACAAGTTGGAAACATCACTACTCTTGCGGAATTGATAAACGGGGTATATACGGGTGTATTACGATTTTGAAAACCACATTCACTTCTAAAACACAGACACTATATATTATCTCGCCGCTCGTGTATATGTCAGCCCTAGTGTTTACAATAAGAACGCTAGACTAGTGCTCCTACTACAGTCTTCAGGCTAAATCCCCTCGTTGAAAGTTAGCCCGTTAATTTGAAGCTAGAACTGCACCGAACTGAGCTAAATCATCAGTCTGTCTGTCGCAATTGGCTTAGTTTTGAGCCTTTTTCTACGGTAAACTTGCATTATTACGTTGGTAGATATCCACACGATTTCGGTACCTACAAAATGAAAAAATATACAATAGTTACTGTAATATAATTATGTGAGCTCAAAATATCTTTTGTTCTAATGATTGCTCGTTTATGAGGTGGACATTATCACCTGTTTATCCTTTTTGTCTGGTATGGGCTTACAGTCTAACTGGATGCAGTACTAGTGTTTTACATTGAAATGAATGACTACCAATCTGACCACCACAACTCCATAGCTGGGTAGCATTGTACTCTTAGCAAGAAGCGGTCGCCTCCTTCTGCGAAGCAGTCATGCTTCCGAAGGAGGAGGCGGGCCGCGTGAGGGAGAGGATGGCGTCCACCCTCCAGCCCAGCCGCAGTGGTAGGCGCCCACGGCGTCGGACGTCGGCCGACGATCTCCGGCCACCGAAGGCGCGGGCATGCGGACAGCGAGTAAAGGGCAACTCGCTGTCCGACCATGGACCATGCCCGGGTCGACGGCGCGTTGTGTTCCACGCGCGCCTCAAAGAGCGTCAGCAACATGACGAGGCCCCCCCTGCAGAGGGCCGAAACCTGCCGGGGTTGTGGGACTTATCCCATTACCGTGACCCCGGTACGTAAAGGGTTATTGAAGGAACACCGTGGATTTTAGTCAGTAAAAGTCTGACAGTCCCTCCCACCCTGCCCGGGGTGGGAGGACTTATTTGATAATTTTACCAGGCTAAAAAAAAAAGCAAGACTGGTATCAGGTCTTCTGGCTTCCGACTACCCTGTCACGACTGTCAAAGATATACAAATGACAGCCTGGACGCACGGCTTACTTAAAGTGTTTATCAGGATAAGGTTTCATGATGATTTCTACGCAATATTTATCTATAGGTATATAATATAATTTTATTGCCACAATATACATACATCATTTACACAGATTAACAAGATGCTAACAATGCTGCAAAAGTCTGTATACAGGTATAGTGAGCCCTGCCTCTCAAACTAGGATATCCTGTATTTTGAGAGACAGTATTCCGCTTAGAAATAAGAATCATACAACTGCGAACTTGTGGCAGCCTATTGTTGTTGTGAACATATAGATTTACATATTGATACATTCTAAGAAAGAAGAGAGGTAAATTAACAATAACTTAAAATATTAAATAACTTAAAATATTTAAATAAGTATCTTTTGCCGCAAAATGTGTGTGAGTGTATGGAGATGTGTATGTATGTTAATGGTGTGTGTAGTGAGTTTTTGTATGAGAGTAGTGTGAGTGGTGTTTTTAGAGAAGTGTCATGTTTAGGCACAGTTAGTAGGTAGTTTAGGCAGTTTGTGCATAGCTATTCCATCACCCTAGCTTTCAAGTTAAATTTGTTGCAATCGAGAATATTTAGTTCTTTATGAATTTTCTTGTTTATGAATGAAACTCTGTTGTGTAAATGTTGGAAGTTTTGCCGACTCATTCTCGAAAACATCTTCATCGCTACTGGAGTTGAAAGCTTTCCACTGCTAGACAAGTCTCTCCCGAGTATAGCCCCATCGATAGGTCCTGGGCGTTTTAGATTCAGAAGAGAAGAGGTATCAGGTTTGATTCCGAGGTCGGGCAAAAAGAGGTATTAGGTTTTTCTGTTAGAAATTTCTCACTAGTAGTCCGGAGTTTGGAAGTTGGTGGTGTGATAGCCCCATGCCTCGAAAAAACACGTTAAGCCGTTGGTCCTGCGTCTGATCTCTCTCCGGTCACATCGTATTGCCATCCCATCGGACTATGAGGGTAATGGAATACAGAGTGGACTTGTACCTGCCCACATACTTGTGTACTATAATATCTCCTGCCCAGATGGCTAATCAATGATTAGATTGGCCACTATGGCTGAAATCGATTAGGACTATTATTATTATTGGGTGCGCAGTAGCTATAGATTGCGATGTTAGAAATTTTGGTTCACCCAAAGTTGTTAGGAATGCGACGCGTGGACAGGAACAAAGATATAAGAACCAGGCGTCGTCTGGGATGTGGATGCACTAACCTTAAAACGTCCCGCTTTGTCTCCTGTTACGATGGAACCACTGGATTCACTAAACAACACCAAACTTCTTCGATATCGAATTTTTCTTACGGAGGGCGTGTGCGATTAACAACGATTGTCAGCCATTGAAGATTCCTCGATTCTTATCGCAAGCCGTGTTTTCCATCTCTTTCACTCGAACAGCCAAAGGTTTTGTGCAAAGGAGATGGCGAAGCGGAAGGAGAAATGTGTCAACCAATGAGCTATTAGGCGTGTTGCCAATAATTAATCTAAATGAAAAGAATCGTATATCAGCGCAACCAATTATTGTTTATATTGCTCCCAAAGATTACAGTAAAAACATAGTCCATTTACAATCACCTTAATGTAGCCAGTTTCAATAAGCAGGTGTGTGGTACAGTCGGCCAAGAAAGTGGTGTACCACCCTAAGGTTGAATATCGCTTGCAGATTCATAGGTGATAAAGATTAGTTTCGCTTGCAGATCGATCTGACAACTTCTATTGCTGTCTTTATCTGATTATTGATAACGACTATTACTGTTTGTAACGTGACAGCTGTTCTTAGTTTGAACTTGATGGAACCAATGACGTAAAATCAACGGCGGGGGGCTGTAGATTTTGATGACAAAATTGTATCTACAAATTCAGAATTGTAATCAACAAGTTACATAAAATTGTAAAGGCACAAGGCGAGTCCACAAACCTACAATTTCTGTAAACTTGTAATTACAATATCAATAAAAAACAAGCTAAAAATAGATTTATCCTTTTATTAAATTTCTACAATCAATTTTAAAATACTTATAACAAACAAAAACATAGCATATATAGTAATATTTAGAAGATATTGAAAATTTTTAAAAATTAGAAACGGGTGTAACCGCCGTTGGCCTCTATAACCTCTAAAAGACGAGACCTCATTGAACCAACAAGCCGTGAGCAAATATCGGTTCCCCGCATTTCCTCCCAGATATAATTACAGTGACTAATAAGAGCTTGTTTGGTTCTTTCATTTTGATGCGACCATCGTTGGACCATAAGGCCCCAAAGATTTTTTATCGGGTTGAGGTCCGGCAATCTTGAGGGCCACTGAATTACCCTTACGTCAGTGTGTGAACGAAACCAGACTCTTACGATCCTCGCATTATGAATTGAACAATTATCTTGAACAAAATCAAATTGTGGCACTTCGTTCTCCGGGTAAACATTACGGACTGTCGGTAGCATTGCATTCTGAAGCACGTCGATATAATTTACAGCCGTCGCTCGAGGAGGTAGAGAACACAATTCTCCTACACCATCCGTACTCATCCAGCCCCAAATATTTACGGAAATTCGACCTGATTCTCTATTTGGGATTACATGATCATCTTTATACCGTGTTGAATTATATCGCCAAAGGTGAAGACGTCCATGCTGACTGGATTTAAACGTTTTTTCATCACAAAACACTGTATTAGACCAATCAAACTCTAAGTGCTCTCTGGCGAAGTTCAGA
Organism: Tholera decimalis; assembly: GCA_943138885.2. Lineage (NCBI taxonomy): Eukaryota > Metazoa > Arthropoda > Insecta > Lepidoptera > Noctuidae > Tholera > Tholera decimalis. The sequence continues at coordinate 18,462,789 of OW964572.2, read as the reverse complement.
CGAGCAAGTCTGTGAGCATCCGTCAAATATATTTTCTTGGCGTACTTAATGCCTGTGGTGCAACCCCATGTAATGTAGATGATTCCTTATTGTTTGGGCACTCACATCGAACATCTCCGCAAAATGTTTTGTGGGCTTAAAACCATTGATTTCATATTCCCGTCTCATGAATTCTCTATCGTTATTGGAGAGTGCAGGCCGGCGACCACTTCTTCTGTGATCCAACAAACTTCCCTCCTCTCCTTCACGACGAATCCAAAAGCGGACAGAACGCCTCGATATATTCAAATTCCGGGATATCGCACTGATACTGCTTCCCTCATTAAATTGGGCAATTATTTAATTATTTGTGCTCTTTCGGCAATGGTCAAGTTGGCAGGCATTGAGATGATTTTATATGCAGTTGATTGAAAAATAACACGGAAAATATATCGATTTTTTGCATATATTTGACAAAATGTCAATTGTCAGTTTTCTTTTTCAAATGGAATTCGGTTGTCTAAATAGTTTTTATTACTTTTGTTTGGAAACATTTCAATTGCTTTGTAGAAACTAATGTCCTTTTCATTTATACTAAAGGTTAAAATGTCATGTACTTATATGTGACTTGTATGTGACATATGACGTATGAATACTAAATACATAGGTTTACGTCATGATAATGTTGTCTCTTTCAGTAATATCTTTTTATAACGAACCTTGTTGTAATTTTCGATGACCGGGAAACTAAATCAAAACTGGTACACCACTTTCTTGGCCGACCGTACAAAGTTAACAACTAGTAAAGGGTTGGTACGTGAGAGTTTTGCAGTATGCAAATTTACTATTCCGGTATTCTCCCCGCGGTCGGGTAGGTGCGAATTTTCGAAGTGAACAAGAGTTGTAAGTGGATTTTGGGGTATGAAAAAAAATCTGGGTACAACTTTCTCTGCGTGTTAACGAGTTTGGAATGTATTATAATGAGAGGTATAAAATTTAGTTCATTGAATGAATATAGTTATGAAATATGTTTGGCAAAGAAGCCTTTGAACATTATTCTAGATTCAGATTTCAAATTCAGATTCATTTATTTGCATAAACATGTGTATACATACAAGAATAAAAAACGTGCAGGCAAGGTAACATAATAAAAAATTGATTTAATCATGTTTGCCAAATATGGCGTGCAAATATATTATTATGAATTTAAGTTATGCATTAATTATAATATTATGATGTGACAATAGTATACAAAGCAAAATAAATTAATTAAAAAAAATAGTTAAGTTACATAAATTGCCAACTCTAAGTTAAATATAAAATAAATTAAAATAATAATAATGTCAAAATCAATGTCAGATATATGTATATGTTCTGCCTAGAAGCGTACAAATATGATTTAATTGACATTATCGACGTAAGGTATCTATGCAAACTTTTACGGTATTAGTTCTAGTACATGCATATTAATAAATTTTAAGTTAAGTCAATTCAAATAGATTATTTTACATGTCATAATTATAATGTCTATAATACAAAGTCGTCTAAGGTGATGTACAATTTTAATAGTCAACAAGTCAATACTTTAATAAAAACATGTATAGCAATACAAAAAATTATAATCAATTACAATAAATGTCAAATAAATTTGATTACATGTCATATTAATGCTAATGTCAAATATAAATCAAAATAGAAGTTCTATATTTTGTTCATGTAAGACACATAATTTGCTTCATTACGATGTTTTGCTTTACCGTTTTGAGAGCCATGAAAAAAAGAAAAACTAATGTGTCAATGTGGGTTTGACTCTACGACTTACATTTTGTAAGTGGAGCTCAAAACAAACACAAGCAGTGTTATCTCTCATTCATTCCATTAACGTTTATTTTCAAACCGAGTCCATAGTATTAGTAACAAAATTAATTAAAATTAATTAAATTAGTCAGTAAATACAGACATAAAAAAATACAATACGGTATGGAGCTGCATAGGGGAATACCACCGATCTACGAATACACTTAGAATAGTATTGGTACTGCCGCAGACTCGTGCCATCAGGGAGGCACATCTTTTCCCAATATCTTACCTCATGAACACTAACTACTAATACCTGCAGCATACCTAATTTCACAAATACCAAGTCTACAAATGAAGCCACAACTCAAAGGCGACACCAGAGAACTACAAACTGCTACTGAATAGAACTCCCTTTGTCACACAGTCTTCGCTATCGATGCAAATTAGTTTGAAACTGTTCCTGGATCTAACAAATTATATTTTAGAACTAGCAGTGCCCGCAACCTCGTTCACGTGGGATATTTTTCTCCGGCGTACATCCCAATACCGATGGAACTCTGGGATAAAGTATCCTCTAAATAAGTATACTCTATCTTCCAGTGAACGTCACTGTTAAATCGGTTTAGTTGTTCCAGACGTTAGCTGGAACAATCTGAACGACAGACAGACAGACAAAATGTAAAAAAAAGGTTTGTGTTTTAGTATCGTGTAAATAGATATACCTAAGTACTTGGGAAATTACAGTTATTTTCAAGTCACAGACAGACAGTTCAATTTTATTTATATGTCATTTTGTGTATAGAGTTTAGTTGAGCTTGAAAATAATTTAGATCAATATTAGTTGAAGTGAGGTTTCTAGTATTACAACTAAGGTAAACTCTTGACGGTTCAAATAAGTAATGAATATCCACTGAAAGCTAACTCTTTAAATTACTTTTATGTATAATATTTAATATGTCAGACGATTTTGTAGCTATTTTATGAAAATGGTTTTGGCAATGCTGCCAGTCATCAGGGCAAGTTTCAGGACAATAGTAATGTGGTGGTACTTCATCGTATTTTGTTTTGTTTTGTACGTAGTTAGGTTGTTTTTTTGTTGTTTTATTTTATTGCTTAGAATTGACCAGGCCTTGATTTTGAGGCAAAATTTTTAATAGAAGAATTCAATATAACTTTGCCACACCAGGGAATCGAAACAAGTACCCTCATGCTTTAATTATTATTCACAACCACTGTATCATCGATTGTTAAACAAAAATATTCAATGGCACGTTAACTGAAACTAAGACGAGCTTCATCTCTGACCGCTATTAACTGCTCTAAACTCAATATTAAAAACTATGTCGCTAGTTTTACTAAAAAGAATACATAGTTTTATTGAAAATATCCAATAATGGATTTTCAGGTATATTTTTTTTAATTGATAATGATATTTTTCATTGATAATAAGGCCTGCGTTTGACCACCAGCTCACCTGATGGTAAGTGATGATGTGATCGAAGATGAATTGAAGGTCAAACTTAACATATTGGTTGAATGCAATATTTACTTAGATGTTTTTACGACACAATTATTGCTCCAAATGCGATTATAACTTTTCGATAGAAAAAAAAAAATAAAGTAAATTGAATGGTTTTTGGCCTCGATAAGTATTGTACTTTTCCTACAAGATCTATTTTTGTCAATTTTCATGATTCGATTAGGAAACACATTTTGCTTGGTTGTAAAGTATAAAAATATGCATATATATCCGATATTTTCATTGTGTTTCAGAGATAGATAATTTGATTTACATTTATTGTTAATACTTTGATACCGCAACGCGTTGCTAAGAAAATTAACATAACAGACATTCAAATGATCTTGACAGACGGCCAATGAACTGATCGTAAAAGGGGTTTACTTTTTCTTTTTTTTTTGGAACGGTACCCTAAAGTATGACTTGAACGCTATTAACTCAAAGTTTGCGCAGAGATGATATTAAACACGGTTCCTTTAGGTTTACCTCTAAATCTACATACATACATTGTCAAATTTATTCAAATTCATAATGATTGATGTTGTTTGAAATCGAATTATAATCAAGCAATAGATACCTAACTGCTTATTCTTTAATATCGAACGTCTGTAATTAGAAAACAACAATATTTATTCATCAATATCTCATTTTTGTTCTTAACGTCAATCCCATTTAATCCGTAATCAAAAGCTGATATTTTCCCAAAAGAAACATAACAGCTTTAATAATCGCATCAATATTCCATTTATTTCTAAATCAAGAGGAAAATTGTTCTGTAATTTTTATCAATCGATTTGGAGCAAAATAAAAGCGTGTTGGGAATAAAACTTGATATCTTCCAACAAAGAATATGGTACGGAAGAAATCAAAGGTTTTCCTTTCAATGTAAAATAAATTGAGAAGCAGCAGGAGGCCAGGAAATAAGTTTCCAACTTACTATGTATTGAATACGTCGTCAAAGGCTTGCAGGTCTTTCTTCGCCTGTACATACGTTTATATACTTATTTAGCACGTCGGTGCTACGAACTTAAGTTAAGTAGGTCTGTAAGCACGTCTGTACAGACTAGAGAAAGCTGTGGTACGAAGAAAAGTTAGTTAAATAAAAGAACACTTAATGTAAATAAAATCTGACAAATAATTTCGCCACAATTTTTAGGGTTAGAAATGTCCTTATAAACCATCATAGAGTTACTCATATGTCTGTTTGTCTGTCCAAATGTCAGAGCCAATTTGCTCTATACAGGATCGGTTTAGTTGATAGTTACTCATATGAACTTTTTTGATTCAAATCGAACAACGTTACATTATTATTATTGAGTTGAGGTTGTGATGTTTGGCGGGAACTTCTTATTCAACCTTATGGTTTCTTCGAGCTATCTGAGAGCCTTCCACCTGGACACGTGTTGTCGTGGCCGGCTTGGAAATGCCTCAACGTACTGCGTACCCAAGTCGGCCGTAGCACAGATAATCTCTACAAATGGCTCAGATCTGAAATCGACAATTGAACCTACTTACTTATTTTGTCTCATTTAAATCTAAGTTTATGGTTCTAAAGATATACGCTGAAAAATAATATTCGTTCGGAACCTTTTGCGCACAATTTTGACTCCCAAGTGGCCTCTTTATGTTCCCCCCGGGAAATTGATTTATTGATACTTAAACTTATAAGACAATCAACAAATAATAAGGCCCATATTTTATGAGACAGGCGGTTTCAAGCTTGCCGAAGCCTCAATTAATGTTTGAGTTATGGTAAATGGGGTACAAGTGTGTAAGGTGTAACAAAACAAAAAATTCTATGAGTTTTACAACGAGAATAACTGACAGACATGTTTCTTTGTAACCGACTACAAAAAAGAAGGAGGTTCTATGTACGACGTCTATAATTATATTAGGTGTGTTGACAAATATTTCCGTCATTTGTGAATCGATTAAAAAATCTTTTTAGTTAGTTACCTTCAGCGAGTGCTCTAATAGTTAATTTTAGAAAAGCATAGTCTAATTTGGGGTTAATGTTTTATACATGCACTTCAGTAACACCCTGTCAACCTGACTCTTTTTCATAAGTCTTCATTACTTGCATTGGCGAAAACTCCCATCCACTTCAGAACCTATTTTTTTGTTTCTTAGATGGAATTATCAAATTATTCCTCCCACTCAACGTAGAGCGGAAGGGAGTGTCAGACTTCTACTGACTAAAAAATCACCCTATTCTTTGAGTTGCCCTTACGTTCAGAGGTCGTGGTATGTCATTAGAGTATTCCTGCAACTCTGACAGGTAATAGATCAAGCCGCTCCTTCAATGCTTTTGAATGCTCCTTGAGGCTCGTGTGGAACACAACGCGCCTTCGACCTTGGCCTGGTTCTTACCAGATGGTGAGCTATCCCTACTCACCGTTTAATAATTCTTCATTGCTTGGGTTTGGTGAAAGCACCCAGTCGTTCTAGTTTAGTACCTATCTAACATTACATGAGTTGGCTGAAGTTTTAACTTAAATTCGTCGTAACGTTACTGTATCACGTCTTCTTGTCACAGCTCACGTCTTCTTCTCGGCTCAGCGCCAAATTGAACGGTTATGTGGACGTGTGACGTTTGTTGTGTGGCTCAAATCATGACAGTCAGCGTTTAATTTAGACTTTTTAGTAAATAACTTATTAACAGCCGAAATACATTACAACCGTCTACATTCATTACTTTACATTTCATTTACATTCATTTCAACAGATACATTAATTTCTCTGAAGCGGAAAATATACAAAATGTTATTGTCATACAAGAATAATATCTACCTCTTTAGCAGATTCAAGTTTATCGAAATTCGTTAATATCTATACTAATATTATAAAGTGGAAATTTTGTTTGTTTGTTTTTCGATTATAAAGCGGAAAAGTTTATTTGATTGTACGCGCTAATCTTCGAAACTCCTGGGTGGATTTCAAAAATTCTTTCTGATTATGATAGGCAATGTCATGCGGAAGGCTATAAGCTATCTAGCATCATGCTACTTTTCTTTGTTTTCCTAAATTAAGGGTATTAGTGAAGTAAGTCGGAAGAAAATACGCCGCTAAATTACTATAATCGCGTGCGCTGGCTAAATCCTGAGATATACGTAAAGATCATGTACTACAAAAATTTAGGTTTTATATAATCTAAAAAAAATCCGCAGTTTTATATATCTAACTTTTATAAATAATCCCGTATAAGGTAAATTATGTAAAGAAAATATTTAAAAATAAGGCATGAATTTGTAGTATTATTATTATGCAGCCATATTAATATTTACGTTTGAAACTAATTTTATCATCAAGACAATTTTATGAAGATAAACTTTGCCTTTCACAATATGTTATTTGGATGTACAGTTTAGGAGAAAATGTAAAATTAAAATTATTCAACAACGCTATTCATCAAACGAAAACGCGCGTGGATGCACGGCGCGTCAAGCATAACTCGCATACCTACCACTTCGCGATAGATACCGCTTTCTATACAACGTGTAACGGAATAAACGCAAGACCTCAGACACCCCAATTAGAATATTAAATTATAGAACTAAAACAACATCTGTAATTAAATTTACTTAAAGAACACCTAGTTTTTTTTAAATAAAATGGTTGTCCTGACTCCTGACCAAGTCCTGACTGAACGTAAAACGTTCGAGCATACTACTCTATCCCTACGCACACACTCATAACGCACACTCGTGCGCGTGCCTACGTTGTAGGTAGGAACAGAAAGCTACGCATTAGGTATGTATCTGTACGTTCAATGACCGAACATTACGTAGTTTGATACTAATAATTTGCGATATTACCGTATAACTATTATTGCTAGTTGCCTAACAAGTTTGTTTCCATCTTTGGAATATTTTAACTAAAACTGGTTTGAAAAAGATACAGTCAGAAGTTTTTAAGGTATAGAACATTTTCAGAAACCTCAAATATATGTATTTCTTTATGTAAACACATAAGATTTAAAAAATAAAAACAAATACAGACAAAAGAGCACAAAAGTGCTGCAAAAACATATTTAACTAATAAAATAAATTATAAAGATACAATAAACAAATTTAAACATACATAGAGGTAAAATACATATTTATATGTATTAATATTAATACTGTAAAAATATATACAAATAAAATATAAAATTACGGAATGATGGACAAGTTATTTGAAAATATGGATCGTTTGAACTTTGTTATTAAACAAAGTTATTTGGCATAGCCACTACAGTACGCGTTATGGGCGAGTCTGACTCGCACTTGGCCAATTTTTTTTTTTCACTTGGTCAATTATATGTTGCGTTATCTATGTAGATCCGGACGCACGGAAAACCAAAACACACTTATGTTTTAGTCCAACTTTCTTGTAGAAAGTAGGACTAAAATATTGTATATACCGAAATACTGTAAATCTATTCTTAACAATATAATTAACAACTATCTTTACTTCGCGATTCTCTATCCAGTGCAAATTAGATAGGTATACTTAAATTGTAACATCTATTCAGAAATCGTCGAGTTAACAGTAGTAGGATTATACCCGAGTGAAACCGCGGGGAACAGCTAGTTGTGTTATAAAACCAAAATTTATTTATTATATTATAAGCTAAAAGTGTTGTATGAATATAGGTGAATCATATTTATTGTTTATTTTTCCGTATGAGCGACAACTTTGACTTAATTACGTATTAAAATAAAAGTCGGTATGAAACATCCAACTACATCGTAAAGCAATACATTAACAATACAATTTCGCAAATTGGTTATAAATTACACATTTACACGTACTTTTTAGGTGCACTATATTATTGGTGAGCTTTAAATATTAATTTTTTTGATGTATCTAATGTATGTACTCTTTTTACAGGACCTGTAAATTTAAGGTGTACCTGGTGTAGGTAACTTACAAAAATAATTTGATAATATATTTTGTACAAATGCGTATAATAGTGGACAACAAATAATTGTTTGTCTGAAGAAATAGGTAGTCCCAACATAGAGTATATCAAACGTCCTGAAAATTGATTTTGATATTGTTATACGCCTCAAGTATTTGACTTGTACCACCTAAGGTGTGCCACCCCGGTGAACCTAAAACGGGCTATGTCACAGAACACTTGGCTTAACAGTGCGCACCATGAAAAGTGTACGCGTTTATTTGGCACGCCATTTGAAAGTGTCGGCAATAAGTGTATCTACCAACCCACATTATTTTGAAGTTATAACACAAAACGATTTTGAACAAAGCAAGTGTAGAGAGAACGTGCAATTTAGGAGATTGTACAGTTTATTGATGTTAAGTTGATTTGAAAATAAAATTAATTAGAACTTAGCTTATATATACTAATAATATTATTATGAAACGGCAAAGTTGGTTTGTTTGAACGCGCTCATCTTCGAAATTACTGAGTGGATTTGAATGAAATTTGGTATAAAAGTTGCTTAAAGCTTGAGAAAGTTTATAGACTACTTTTTAGCCGACTGCAAAAAAGTAGGGTTATGTTTTTATCGTGATAAAATCCATGGCAGCGAAACCCCGCACGACTGCTAGTATTGACTATAATCGAAATGAGTGTTTTACATTAAACTAGCTGTTACCCGCGGCTTTGTGTGCGGGGTAATTAACCTTCTCACGCCTTCTTAAAACACGCTGTCACAGTTTCATCATAATCTGATCAGTGGTTTTAGAACGCATTAAGAACGAATATACTAACGTTGCACGCTTTGCACGGCTGCAATGTAATAGTAATGCATGTATTATACATACAAACCTTCTTCTTGATATACTCTGTCTATTGCTGGAAACTAATTTTAATGCAGTTTGTCGTTTAAGCGTACAGACAGCGAGAGCGACTTTTTTATTATGTAAAGATAGATAGCCCAGCTGGATTATTGAAATATTCATAAATAAGTATACAAATACTTCATGCCGTTTAAGCTGTTGATACTGCTCACATTTGCACGATATATCAGTCTCGTCATCATATCGTATTGCCCTGTTACTGCTATACTGCACTTTCACTGGGTTGTAGAGGTTCGGAAAGGCAATAAATCTATGTAAAATATTGGTACGTACGTTGTCCCTGTGGCAACGTTGATTTGGAATGCTGAATCCAATACTCTTATCTTGGATTGATGTTATTCAGGGTTGATTGTGCTAGCATGGCCAAGTCCGAAGGTTGAAGAATAGCGCGAAAACTCATAGAAGATTTCGGCCCAAAGTACAAAAAGTTCATCGTTAGTTACTTAAAATCATTTTAGTTAAAAAAAAATTATAACTTACAAACTTTTCATTCCTATCACTTGTCTGTAAGTACATCGTTTAGCAATACGATATAAAAAGGATAGTATAAAAGTAAATATCGTCCTTGTCTCATTTAAAATATTGTATTAAATAATAGGTAAGTTTTCAAATATCAGTATTGCTTGCTATTAAGAATATAATTCGTTTATTTTGGATTACTATATTATTTACTATTACTGTATTACACGCAATTGATGAAAATTGCAAAAAAAAACTCCTTCCACCTTGAAAAATATTTCAGTACAATCAGATACTGCGGTTGCGGTTTTGAAGTACGGTTGCATCAAACAAAAGTCTATTGAGGAAAGCACTCAATATGAAAATACACGGAGCAGTAACAGAAGTTTGTAGTATTTGCCAGACATCGTGTAGCTTGACCACACTGAAGCGTTTGCCAAACATACTGTCGCCAACTGTATGGAGCCTAGGCTTTCTAAACACGTAGAGAAGCCCAGTTTTGACAATGAGACGAAACATCATACGGCGTCACGGACGGCGTAGTAGTTGAGTGAATGTGTGTTGCGCGGGTTCGTTTCCCACACGGAACAAATATTTATATGGCCTACAGATACTCGTAACTCTTTCAGGTTTTCTGCCTGTTTGAGTATGTGACTACATATCTTTGTAAACAAACACGATATATTAGTAATTCTTAGAGCGAGGGAGCGATTTATTCTTAAAAACTAAATTTAGATTGTAGTTTTCCAAAGGATAAGCTAATTTTGAATGCATACACTTAGTATATACTTTGTCTATAATTATATTGAACTTAATATATAATTATATTGAACTCACAGTCTTTTCAAAGAAATTCCAAAAAGGCTGGTTGACACTTCCTCGACCCAAGGGCAGGCTATTACTTTGGCAAAAGACTTAACATTGCCATACAACGTGGCAATGCTAGTCTCTTGTGTATCTATATTATCAATAGACACTTTTTAGGGTTCCGTAGCCGAATGGCAAAAAACTGAACCCTTATAGTTTCGACATGTCTGTCCGTCTGTCTGTCTGTCCGTCCGTCCGTATGTCACAGCCATTTTATTCCGAAACTATTAGGACTATACAAGTAAAACTTGGTAGGTACATGTATTCTGTGAACCGCTTTCCGATTTTAAGAGAAAATTTAAAAAATATTTAAAATAAAGGGGGCTCCCCATACATGGAACTGAAACTGAAAATATTTTTTTTCATGAAGCCTATACGTGTGTGGTATTTATAGACAGGTCTTTAAAAATGAAATTAAGGTTTCTAAAATGACTTTTTCATAAAGTTAATCGTTTAAAAGATATACGCTTCCAAAGTGGTAAAATGCGTGTCCCCCCCCTCTAACTTCTATAATAACAAAGTGAAAAATCTAAAAAAAACCATATGTCTTAGATCTTAATGTAAACTTTCAACCAAAATTAAATTAGATCGAGTCAGCAGTTTTTGAGATACAGTATGTTTTCAAAAACCGCAAATATAACCTTGTAATTCATACAAATACTATGAAAAACAAAGTTATTTGGCGTAGTTGTAAAAATTGTAAATAAGCTAGTTTTAAGAAATTTGTAAGGTTTTTTTTTCTCAAATAAATATATTAAGTATGTTATACACACATCAAAAGTGTCTAGGGATCAAGCATTTTTATGCGGATTTCTTGAGATTGAGATGTGGCTTTGTAATAAATTTATGATTTTATAAATTTATATGGATCCTTTTTGGTGCATTTCATAATTTGAAACAGGAACTGTTAATCAAATTCGAGTAAAAGATGAAAATCAGCTGTCAATATTTTCCCTATAAAAACATACAACGCATTGAAGACATTATTAGTGCTACTGTTTCCCTACTACTGATTAAAACCAACGTTATTATGGAGCGGCGACGTCATTTAAGCAGGGAAGAAATGCTCAGAGCCGTGGGAATGATAGAAGCTGGTTCCCGGCAACGTACTGTGGCTTTAGCTCTGAATACAAGTCAGAGTGTTATCAGTCGACTTTGGACACGTTACCGAAGCACTGGTACCGTGGCTGAGCGCCATGGAGGACGGTATCGCTGCACCACATGGAGACAAGACCGATACATTCAAATCTTAACTCGAAGAGCTCCAACAATAACCGCCATGATGTTAGCCGTGAAGCTTCATCACTCTTCAGGGAACTTAATTAGCGACCAAACAGTCAGAAACCGCTTGCATGAAGTGAACCTTCATTCCCGAAGACCGCTACGGGTACCACCTATAGCAATGCACAATCGTAGGATTCGATATCAATGGGCTCTTGAACACAGAAATTGGGCAGAAGAACAATGGCGTTTCGTGTGCTTTTCTGATGAGTCCCGTTTTGGTATGAGACCGGATACAAGACGTATACGACACTGGAGAACCCCTGGATGCCAACAGCGATTAAAATCCTGCCAGGAAGTCCATCCTTATAGTGGTGGAACCATCATGGTATGGGCGGGTATTTGGATCGGCGGAAGAACTGAGTTGATTTGGATCAGAGGCAACCTCAACGCTCAAATTTATGCTGAGACGATTGTATCTGACGTCATCGTTCCTCTACAAGTGCAAGTCGGTCCCTTATTTCAGTTAATGCATGATAATGCACGACCGCACACCGCAAGAGTTGTAAGACAGACTCTCGCCGCAGCTAACATCAATGTCCTGCTCTGGCCTGCTCAGTCGCCAGACTTGAACCCAATTGAGCATGCATGGGATATGCTACAGAGAAGAGCTCTGCCGAATATGGAGGGTATCCAGTCGCAAGAAGACCTTTTTTTGTTGTTGCAACGAACATGGGCGGCCATTCCACAGCGTGATTTGGATGAACTCATTTTGAGTATGCCAAACCGATGTTCTTGTGTTGTTAGTGTTCGCGGTAGAAACACGGATTATTAATTGTTTAAGTTACCCAATAAAATTTTAAAGAAAACTGTTATTTCAGTCTTTTTTTTTAACTTTAATGTTAGTGCTTCAAATGTCAAAAATCCCTTTATTAGGAAAAGGGCAAATTTCTTTATTAATGCAAAGGTGACTTGGTTTATCGTTACTGTGACAAACGAAAACACTTTATTTGATGAATCCTTAAAGAAAATTTTAATTAATATCAATCAGGAGAAAAGTTATTGCAAAAATATATGTTGATCCCTAGACACTTTTGATGTGTGTATTTATTATAGTTACTACGGAACCCTTCATGTGCGAGTCCGACTCGCACTTGGCCAATTTTTTTAATATAGAACTAGCAATGCGGGTAGAATTCACGTTACTTACAATCTTGTTAAATCCTTATGCTTGTAAGTAGAGTGGGTTCATGGCAATAGTGTAATGGGTGGAGTTTGAACCCGCGACCTCTCAATCACAAGTCCGACAACTTAGCCATTAGGCTATTGACGCTTCGATTTTAGTTAATTTTAGTTCGTTGTGTAGTATATCTCATCATATATAGGATGTGGCTTTCACGCAGAAACTACTGAACGGATCTGATTGAAATTTAGTATTTATTTATTTAAACTTTATGTACAATTGTGTTACATGAGCGGACTTAATGTAGCAAGGCATTCTCTACCAGTCAACCTTTGGGTTAAAAATACACACTGTGGTAGGTGTACAAGAAAATGGAATGAAATAATATATTTAATAGTATTAAATATAATACTAATATATAATAATACTAATAAAATACACATATATGCTAAAATGACAAACTAATAGATACGGTGCTTTATAATATTCTTTCTGAATAAGAGAGCTCATAATAATTATGACGAAGACCAAACTAAGAATAACAGCCCCTTAAGTAGTGCTTTTTAATTTTGCGCTTAAAAGAAAATTTTGACTCAGCCTTCTTGATGTCAATGGGTAGCAAATTCCAGAGTTTAATAGTAGAAATAGCGTAAGAATTAGATAGTATCTAGATAGTTGAAATCCTGGAATTCCCAAGATATGGGGATTAACGCGGAAAAACCCTTCCACGCGGACGAAGTCGCGGGCAGAAAGTAGTGTAGTATAATTATACTAACTAGTGATCGTCTAGTGATCATAATTTGACCATGTTTTTATGTTTTCTAATACATTATTATACAAAAATATTAGCATTCTACACTCCTCCATATAAATATTAACTGTGTAACTTTCGTAAAAAGGTATGAATATAATGGATGAAAATTTACATTTGAAAATCGCCTGTCATGTACCTAAAGCGATGAGCAACGAGAACAAGATCTTATTAACGGTTAGAATAAATGGATCTAATAATATTGTTATATGAATATATATATGGCATACATTCATAATGTACAGAACGTCAGCTGGTACGAAGTACGATCCTTTTAGGGCATTGCGTGCTAAAACACAGGCCACCAAACCTAGTTATGAAACCTTCTTGTTACTCTTTTCTTTGTTATGAGTAAATAATAAATAGCTTATAGATACATTGCGTAAAATAAATTTTTGTTGTGATCTATCTATTGGCTATCAGCCAACACAGACACCAGCTGGTAATTCCAATCCTTAGTGCTTTTGTGCGTATAGAGAAGCGTCTCTTACCAGACCTTGGACGCCACTCGGTCAGAGTTTTACTCTACCTGCCATCACCGCGCCTTCCTAGGTGTCCTGCCCAATCCCATTTGAGTTCCATAATGTGATTTCCGATATCAAAGACCTTCGTACATCTTCGGATCTCGACATTTGGAACCCGATCAATTAATCTGATGCCAAGCATGGAACGCTCCATGGCTCATTGTGCTACTCTGAGCCTTCTGAGTTCCCTGTGTCAACGTCCACGTCTCAGCACGATACGTCATGACGAGCAGAACATACTGATTCTAGAGGCGGATCTTCAAGCATTGTGGAATTTTGTCTGATTTCAGAATGTCGTCCAATTTGCTGAATGCAGCATTGCAGCCCCACACCCCACACCCACATATAAATAAAATTGAAGTTCTATAACTTCAATTTTATTTATATTTGGGTGTGATAAGACATAAGAAAATATCTACACTTATGATACTTAAGTCTCGAGTGAGTACGAACGTACGTACGTATTCCATTTTTTTCCGTTCGAAGTAAAAAACCTTGAAAAAAATGTAGAGTGAAACTGGTAGGTATAAATGCACCACTTTTATGTCCAAAAGAGCCAATATATGATGTCCAAATAAAGACATGGTTTATAAATAAAATCTATATTTGATTTATTTCAACTTGTTCCAAGTTTTGTAATAAAAAAGGTTCAAACGAAAATATGTCACGTTTCAATATGAACTATTATTTAACTTTTCAGTTGATATTAAGTATTCTAGTTTGCATAATATATTCTCATAGAACAGGTTTTATGAACCAATAAGTTTATGCTTATGCTTTATAGCTGACTTTACGAACATAGCGTACATTACATAATATTTTTACTATGTTTATTAAATACTAGTACATATACTTTATGTTCTAGTCTAACAGTACACACCTAACAATATTATAAACATGATTAATTATGATCTGTTTAGACTTTTCCCAATTACTTTCTAACTGTATGTAGCTGAGTGCTAGTGGGTTACATAGATAGACTACATATCTGATCTTTACTACCCAGTAGCACGATACCACTTGCCAATACTGGTGACAGAGTTTCTGGCTTCTGACTATCCGAAACACACTGTCAAATATACAACGTGTAATTTAAAGAGTATACACATACCAAGTGCATGGCTTTTTTGGATGATAAAAACGATATGGCAAAGGTTTTGTAATCCTAAGTCTACGTGTGTAGAACTTATTACAAATTCCAATACACAATACCAGAGACCGAATTTTTCAAATTAAGAAGAACGAAAAGAATTATCGTGTTATTGGCAAGTAACGTGAAAAGTTATTGACCCTCATAGTGCTGTGACACGTTTGTTATGATTGGTATTCAAGAAATATAATATGAAACCAATAATTTGGTATCAATTCTTTGAGTCAGTTATTTTGTGCTGAAACTGTGCATAGAGACTACATACCAGATGTTGTCTTCAGCCCTTTTGGATAGATATGGGGTTTCCGTTACACGTTGTATACAAATAACAGACGTGAATTACGCCTTACGTGCTTCCCAAGGCACGGAAGGATCTCGATATTTAAATATGCACACCTACCACATCATTGGACTGACCTACGAAACCGTTGTTTAACCTTGAAGATTGACCCGTGCGGCTGTTATTATTTAGTCACGAGCTCCTGCAGTATGAATAAATCAATGACACAACTATGAACCAAAAGAGTGTCAGCAAAATTGTCGGGGCCCACTAGGGAGCCCTTGTCTGCCGGTGTTGCTCAATTGTTCGAAAGAGTTACCGCGGCCTCGAAACACGAAGGGCAAATGACGGAACACGGATGGATTTTAGTCAGTAAAAGTCTGACACACTCTCCCGCTTTGCCCAGATCATGAGACTCGCATACAATGATTTCCCAGCCTTAAAAATAAACTATGCACCAAAGTTCCAAACCGTAAGCTAAAAAATATACACGACATTTTCTACGTTATTTTTTGCGTTTATTACATTTCTAAAGATATCTTACCGCTGAGGCGGTTGTACAAACACTTGTCTCGAAGCAGCTTTACAAATATTTAAACACAGAATGAATTTTTGCTATTTACTCCTTACTTCGCCATAATTACTCTATATTTTTGTTGTGAATATTCTGTTTGTTTACAATGTATGTTTTGGTTTATGTTTGTAAATGTTCTAGGTTTGGTCTATGTTACTAAATATACTTCTGAAACGTTTGAGAGTTAGAATCAAGGCACGAGGAAAATGTCAAGTCCACGACCCACGTCCATTGAAGTTTCAGGAGTTTCAGAGAGGCGATTTAATTCTTGGATCTAGCTGCGAATTAATAAGAAAAGGAAGCGGCGGTGAAGATTATCATAATTTATTTGTTTCTTATTGAGCAAGAGATATAATAGATCTAAGCAAATAGACAAAAAATAATGTTAACGAGGTACATGCTCTGTTGCTAAGGTACCACGGAGTATAGCAGAGAGCTTATATATAATAATCATGAATAAAATATACGTAAAATCTATATTAAAACTCGATTCAATTTGTTGGACATATCTGTACCTCAGAGGTATACAATAGTAACTCCACATTTTTTGAAAATATTTTTCTTGCACCATTCAAATCGCAAGAACCAGTTCTGCATAATGGTATATGTCATTAAGTCCTACGACTTCTATGAAAAGCAATATCCAATCGTATATGACATTAAATCCACTAATGTCCAATGGATATAGGGGACCTCAAATGACGAAAAGATTATTTACTTCTAAGGTTTGCGCGAAAGAAGATAAGAATTAACTTTATTGTAATTATGTGTAATAATAAAAAATACTGTTGAGTTTGTTTCAATATCATTAAAGTAACTATGTCAAAATTGTATTCAAAGTTTCACTTCGCGCATTTTTGCCTCTCCTGTAAAATTTTCGTTTTATCACATAATGTTGTATACCTCTGAGGTACAGATATATAAATGAATTATTTAGTTCATAAACAGTTGAACCTTAAAATTAATTTCTTTGGTACAATCTCGGTTTTCGGTGGATACTGATCTGTGGGCTTAGTATGAGTTTGAAATACTTTTGTCGTTTTAGAAAACTATCGCTTTGTCTGTTTCACATGCATCAATAGGATAGTGTGAAATCTTACAAAACGCATTATTAAACCATTTTGTTGCAGTTTTTACCAATGGATAGAATGAGTTATGAGGATGGTTTAAATTTATAATTTATCAAGGTTTTGTGTGAATTAGCAGAATGAAACCTTGCGAAGTCAGGCCGGGTTGCTAGTGGAATATCATTATTTGAGACAAATATTTAGTAACGCGTAAGCGTCTGAGCTATCGATGAGTGCCTATCTATATCTAAATTACCCCTGAGAAAACACCGTGGAAGTTAGAGCCACCTAAAGTTGTATCGTAAATCACACACGCACATTTTGCACGTGTATATATTATACAATATGTATGTAATTAAGGAACACCCTCAAAATTATAATTATGACTATGTATTTAATAAAATTGAGACGATATATAATTAAAATATGACATTAAAGAGTAAAAGTGTAAGAAGGTAAAAAAAAGACATTAAAAAAAACGCAAACACTGATGATGAAATGATATTTGAAATGTAGATGCCGAAATCTTTTTCATTCCGAAACACCCACAGAATCGGGTTTTGCGCGGTAAAATCCTCCCACGTGAATAAAGTTGCGGCCAAAAGCTTACATAATAAAATAATTTACCTAGTAAAATTAGATTAAGTAATTGTAAACCAATATATCAATACAGAATATGCATTTAATTTAATTTAATACAATTGCGGGCCGAAGAGAAAAGGCTGTTGTAAACTACATTCAAGCTTGACCTACTGGATTTTGATGGAATTACCACAAAATGTTGTGTCATAAATATTCATAAATATTGTTTCCGCAAAATAACGTCCGATTCCATCATCTATAAACAAATATAGTTTAAAAAAGCTTGCAGCCAATCAATTTTAAAATTTTATACTTCAATATCCGAGAATCGTACCAATTTCTATTTGTTCAAATTAACATAATTAATATAACATTCATACAATGTCTACACCCACACCGCAACCTTTCTCGGGTTATGAAAGTTTTATTTATCTAACCAATTACTTTTCAAAACTGGAATCTATTTTAGAAACTCTACTCATTGAATATTTAAATTTAAAAATAATTATCCCTTGGGATTGAATAAGATTGATGTCGTGTTTGTATTAGTAAAACGTACGTATCCGAAAATACGACGATATAATGAAATCTGTAAACTCCCACAAGATCCAAGTATCGTCTAAAGCCTGTATTTGTTCTGTACTACGTTTTAAGTACTAAGGTGAATCTAATTTTAAATTTTCTGAGGGAATGGTGCTATTTGATGCAAAACTGGGTTCAGCCTAGTTCAGCAGTGGATGTTTTTTTTCTTATTTGTGGAAAATATTTAGTTCTTTTTTGTGTATAAAAAAACCATAAAAAACAATACTTGTCAAAAAAAACCAAGTCTCGCAACTCAGTTCTTCTACCGTAAAAAGTTGTGAGATCCATGTAATACCAAGTCGGTTATTCGATTATTCAGTCCCTACTTAAGGGACTTTCTGTCTTTAGTTGTTACATAATTATCTAACCTAACAAAATCTTATAGTGACCATATCAACATTAAAAATCTTTAACGTTTTAAATAAATAGATTGACTCGGCCATCGCATGAAAACACAATATATCTCACAAGTAATACATACAACCATACATATATAAATTACATTGTTTTTGCGATTGCCAAGTCAATTAGTCATCAATCAAAATAGTTTTATCAGTGGTGGCCTTAATTAAATCCTCCAGGCATTGCTTATATTAAAACTTACAAGCAACGCTACTACACGGTAAGGACACACCCTGTGGGGTACGAACCTCGGCTTAGAGTGTCGCAGGGGACAGGCTGGATCTGAAAAGAATCTTAGGCGTGTGTTTCATTATTGGAGATTTATAGGCTGACTAGCGATTACTCGCGACTTTGTTCAACTGGGCATTCCCAACATTTCCCCGAGATAATAAGTCACATGTATGTGTTATTCTGATGAATGACCTACATTATTGTAAAGTTTCATTTAAATGTATTCGATGGTTTTTGCGTGAAAGATTGACAAAGATTCATATATTTTCACAAACTGATTAGTTCGATGATTCTCCATAGTATAGTTTCCAAGCATTATTTTTCGCATAACTACTCCCGCATAGGGTAGAGCGGATGGTACTGTCAGACTACTACTAACTTGCTAGCTTGAACATGAAATGATTATTCAACTTCGGAGTGGGTTACCAGTAATATCGATGGAAAATGGCCGCGAGTGTAGGGTACAATTAGGTAGCCTGACAAAATCCGCAATACTTTGTGATTATAGCGTTTGAAAACTACTCACCAGATGGTAAGCGATGATAATATGATCTAAGATTAAAAACAAAAAGGATAAAAAAAGACAAGATTATTTTCAAAAGAAATAGTGGATGCAGAGTTTTCATAATCCCCTTTCTATGACTTTTTATTTATATATAGTATATATTTTACATATATATTTGGTATATATTATGATAAATATGTATGTAAGTTTATAACAGTTATTTATGTATATTATACAACGTGTAACGGAAACCCCATATCTATCCAAAAGGACTGAAGACAACATCTGGTATGGAGTCTCTATGCAAAGTTTCAGCTCAAAATAAGTGACTCACAGAATTGACCCCAAATTATTGGTTTCATATGTTTCTTGAATACCAGTAATAACAAACGTGTCACAGCACTATGAGGGTCATCACTTTCCACGTCACTTGCCAATAAAAGGATAATTCTCTTCGTTCTTCTTAATTTGAAATTTCGGCCTCTGGTATCAATGTATTGAAATTTCTTATATGCTCGACACATGTAGACATAGGATTAGAAAATCCTTGCCATATCGTTTGTTATCATCCAAAGAAGCCGTGCACTCGGTATGTATATACCCTTTAAATTACACGTTGTATACTTGTAATAAGACTTTTACTTTGAATATATTATGTACTTTTTTTTATGCGCCTGCCATGTTATCTCTTCACCACCCATGGTTGGCTGGTAGAGAATGCCTATGGCATTAAGTCCGCCTTTGTACATTTTTGTGTTGCATAAAGTTTTAATAAATAATTAAATAAGACCATTTACCTAGATTTAACGTATGATATTAGTCCTCCTAACCGATTTCGGCAACGGCGGCCAATCACAAAAGGTAATTGATTAGACATCTGCGCAGGAGATATTATAGTGCACAAGTTTGTGCGCAGGTACAGGACCACTCTCTGTTCCTTCACTCTCATTGTCCGATGGGACGGCAATACGACACGACCGGACATAGATCAGGCGCAAGACCAATGACTTTATGTGCCTTCCGAGGCACGGGGGCTATCTATCTATCATCTTCCTAACTCTACTATTGAGAAAGTTATAACAAAAAAACCACAATATACAACGTGTAACGGAAACCCTATATCTATCCACAAGGGCTAAAGACAACATCTGGTATGGAGACTGTATGCACAGTTTCAGCTCAAAATAACTGACTCAAAAAATTGATACCAAATTATCGGTTTCATTGGTTTCTTGAATGCCAATCATAACAGACCTGTCACAACACTACGAGGGTTAATAATTTTCCACGTGACTTGGCAATAACACGATAATTCTCTCCGTTCTTCTTAATTTGAAAGATTCCGTCTCTGGTATCAATGTATTGAAATTTCTAATAAGTTCCACATATGTAGACATAGGATTACAAGCCCCTTGCCATAACATTTGCTATCATCCAAAGAAGATGTGCACTTCATATGTATATACCCTTTAAGTTACACGTTGTATAGCAGTTTTTGCCCGACACGGGAATGGAACCCTAGACCTCTTACTCAGCAGTCGTGCTTACAACCACTAGGTCTCCAAGGCAGTAACGTATGGTACGTACAAGAAAGAGACTCTGGCATGTAATCTCACTCCTTAGCTGTAGGAACAAAGAAAGTATTCCAAAAATGCTTTTTTGTAACTGAGATATACCTAAAATTAAATATCCAAAAGAGAACCACTATCTTTTAATGTTTAATTTCAGTGTTATCAATTTGACTACACAAGGAACTCGTTGATAATAACAACCGCATGGGTTGACCTGCGAGAAGCAACGCTTACCGAGTTCAGCCGGTAGATGGACAGACTTAAAATTGTGATTTGTCCGGGTCTCAAAAAGCACGTTATCCTCGTATCATTGATCCTAGCTGTAGTTTGTATACCTTTGACAGTTATTACGGGTATTCAGAAGCCAGAATACGGGTACCCGTGGCTTGTCGCGATTTTGTATAGAGGGAGCGGTGAAAAAACGCTCTCTTCTCGCAGTCAAACGAACATAATGGTCTCTTGAAAACGATTCCAAGCGTTCTGAATCGCTCGTTCTAAGTAGCCGAGTGTTTGAGCAACAGTACGCTGTGAATGTCCTTCTTGAATTAAAGTCACAGCTCTAGTTGAGGTTGCCAACTCCATTTGTCTTCCAAAGCATGACATATTATGTGCAATAATCCAATTAATACGTTACTTAGCAATATTTGAACTGTTCACAACAAAATCCACACATGGACTGAATCTATCGATCAATTTTATGCTAAAAACCTGAAAATCTGCCCACTTTAACAATTTTATGCAAGTGGCATACTCAAATAGCATATATCTACACTTAAGATCAACGTCTCATAAATATCAGCCACTTAAGTATGCATTCAAGTTAATAAATTAACCCAAATGTTAAAAATAAGCAGTGGCCCTTATTTTGTTTTGAATAGTATATTATGAAACCTGTCATAACAAACACTAAACCACAAGGCCAAAATATTGTATAATTTTGGCATTATTAAACGAGTCACACAATTGCTATTTGGACTAGTTATTTTATTAAACAGCACCGAACATATTTCGTTTAGCGCAAATAGTTTTGTAAATAAAGCTGTTTGTAATATTCAGTTCGAAAAACAAATAAAACTACATATTTTACTGCTTGCACAGTCAACAAAGCGAATATCCCAATTTAAATAAACTATTTGTGTACCTACAACGTTGGACTATAAAAAAACTGATCTGGATGACTAAAATTTCCAACATGTTGATTGAGGTTGATACTGCCGCTGCAACGAGTGGTGTGGAACTAGAATTTGGCATTATTACACAGCTCTAGATTTATTAATTTGCATAAAAATGATTAAAATATTACTTAAAACTAGCACATTTAAAAAGTATCAGTGTAATATAGAATCATCTGCAGCCGAACTAGGTGAAACATCTGTATCTCGGCATACATTGCCAATCCTCTCAGTCTATATGACATAAAAACTATAGTAAGCTAGCAACTAGTTTTTCTTTAAGTTTAAATACTATTTAAACGTAATGCTTTCAAAAAGACTTGAACTATGAATCGCAATATTTTAATAAAATGGGCTATGAAGCACCACAGAGTGGTTTTAACCACTTAGAATCCTTTCAAAAATTCGACGAAAAGTATTACTATAACGATGATTCAAGTAAAGCACCTACCTAAGTTTAGTTGAATTTTCTTATTGACAGTCATCGAGCTCAAAATATTATATTTTTTTTTTGTTAGTTGAGGCTATTTTATACTCATCATAAATGTACTAATCGTTTTTTGCGGCATAGCATTGTTGAGTATTTATCTGTCACGCTGCATTGCTTAGCGTCAATAACCTAATGGCTAGGGTGACAGACTTCTGATCAAGAAGTCGCAGGTTCGAACCCCACCCATTACACTATTGCCGTGAACCCACTCCAGACACAAGCATGAAGCAAGCGTGAAGTACGTCGAGAAACTTCGACAGAAGTCTAGAATGTTCGAGACACTAGCGCCATCTAGCGGCGAGTAGCAGTACTGAGTATATCGTGTCGAGACACTAACGCTATCTAGCGGCGAGTAGTAGTACTGTGTATCTCAAGTAGCTTCTGGAATATTTTTGGCAGTATAAACAATGAGTCGATTTTACAAGAATGATGTTCTAGAGCTCATAGACCGGGGTATAAATAGATCGCAAAGGGATGCAGAGAGTCAGTCTTATTACGAGGCGAATACGCGATATAATCGAAGCTTTACAAGTGAATTTCAGTGCGATTTAAGTGTTAAGTGACAAGTGTTGTGGTGCGAATAACTGCATTAAATTTTTATTTCATTTAAAGACATCTTATAGTGACCATATCAATATTAAAAATCTTTACCGTTTTAAATAAATAGATTGACTCGGCCATCGCATGAAAACACAATATATCTCACAAGTAATACATATATAAATTAAATTGTTTATTGCGATTACCAAGTCAATCTATTTATTTAAAACGGTAAAGATTTTTAATATTGATATGGTCACTATAAGATGTAGTTAGGTTAGATAATTACGTAACAACTTAAGACAGAAGGTCCCTTAAGTAGGGACTGAATAAATTAATAACCGACTTGGTATTACATGGATCTCACAACTTTTTACGGTAAAACAACTAAGTTGCCAGACTTGGGTTTTTGACAAGTATTGTTTTTTATGGGATCTCATTGCTTTTTGTAGAAAGTCCTACTTTTTTCCTTTCCGGTACCTTCTACTTCTTGTATACCAACAACGAGTTTTCTTAAAGCCTTCTCTCTGTCTTATGAGCTTTTCTTATTTTTGTAGGTAGCCTTTTTTTATTTTCCGGTACTACTTCTTGAACTTCAGCTAAAGTTTTTTTTCAAAGCCCACTCCCTGTCTCTATGGGTTTTTTTCGGAGGCTTTGATACGCACATATGAATACGCACGTACGTCTTTTGCATTAGTTAGTAATAATTAATGCCGCACTCGTTAAACGTCTCGGTTAAAGTCAATCCATAAGTAAGTAATTATGCAATTTCGGGCAATTTGCTCTACTTAATACTCCCCAATACTCTTAATACTTCTTGCTTTTTTATTCCGTTGACCATTTAACAAGTTACCTTTGAGCATAATTATTATATCTAGGTACCTATCTACACTGGAAGACACGGTGGAGCATATGGTCGAGGTGTGCCCTGCATGGGTGGAGCACCGTCGTATCCTCATAGAGGCAATCGGCGGCAGCGACTTCTCGCGCCCTGCTCTGGTTTAGACCATGGTGCGAAGCGAGAGGGAATGGGATGCAGTGACCTCCTGCTGCGAAGCAGTCATGCTAGCGAAGGAGGAGGCCTAACGTGCGAGGGAGAGGCAACTCTCTTCCTCGCGCCCCAGCCGCCGGGGGAGACGCCCCGGGCGTCGTGGATCGCGAGTCGATTTCGGGCCACCGTAGGCGCGGGCCTGCGGATGGCGAGCAGGGGTCGCTCACCGTCCGGTAAGGACCAGGCCCGGGTCGGCAACGCGTTGTATTCCACGCGCGCCTCATAAAGCTGTTAATACCAGTGACGGGGCCTCATAGGGCCATTGCCTGTCGGGGTTTGCGGGAAAGTTCCATCGAGATACCGCGGCCCCGGAACTTTAGGGCTTCCGAAGGAACAGGGTGGGTTTTAGTCAGTAGAATTCTGATACACCCGAGCGGAAGAAGTCATTCGATGATATTATTCACCAAGAAAAAAAAAGTACCCATCTACATCTATTATTTCATTATAGGTATTATACAGGTACACTGATTCATTAACTGCAAATGTAACTTTGTAATCCTATATGTTTATATGGGATTACAAAGTTATTTATGCAGTTGATGTGTCTAGAAAACTGGAACGAAATTGAAAAATATTATAGTTTTTCCTTGATTCATATTAAACTCTAATTGTATTCTGAATTTGAAGCTTCTATGTCTGCTAGAAGTGCTTTAGACTTTTGATGATCGGTCAGTCAGTGAGTCACAAAATCTACAAAATTAAGGAACTTTGACTCGTTATAATTCTTTAAGTACTGGTTCAAATTGAATAAAATTTGAAATATACCGTGTTTATACAATGCCTGTTTGGTTACTGAAAATTCAGGCTTTTAGTTTTATCCACAACGAAATTATTTGGGGTCGAAAATGGCCTGAATTGCTTCGAGAAAAGAATGGTACGGCCGTGCCGCTTTTTTGCTCGACTTGGCGGGGGCACTGCCGTGCCCTCAGATATGAATCTGATACAAAATTTTAGGAGTCGCTCAAGCTTATCTAACTGCACCTCAGTGAGATCTGGATAACTTTCATCAGCATAGTCGAGGATAGGGAGAAGAAGAGATTGGGCAAGCGCAGTTTTAGTGGCAGTCGGCAGGAAATTGCGCAATCTGCGTAAAGACCCCGCAGAGGCAAACAGTTTGCGGCTCACTTCCTGCAACTGGGGACCCCAAGACAAATCCTTATCAATATAAATACCAAGGTCTCTTACTGAGTCACAGTAAGGTATAATAGCTCCATCAAAAACGATTTGGGGAAGGGTCGTCCAGTCAATTTTGGAACGTAGCCTAGGACTGCCAAGAATAATGACTACCCAAATTGTAAGTTCTGTTTTAAAAGAAAAAAAAAAGCAATTAGCGACGCTATGTTATATTTTTATTAGCTTTAAACGGGATACAATATCGTTTAATTTTCATTAGTGTATGAGTGATGAGGATACATTTTGAGTCTACGCGTTTCCAAACGGAGTCAGAATTAATGCCGGAGCCAGACGGCTCGTGGGAATATTTTAAAGGTTATATTATGGCCCTGGAACACAAGGGCAGCTGAAGGAATAGGGTGGGTTTTAGTGAGGCTTCTATATCTCCTTTGCGGTCCACCTACAACGGAGGGAGTCATTTAACACGTTCGCTGACAGTGAGCACTTACTCTGACACCACATTACGACAGTAGAATTTTCCACGACGTACTCTTAATAATAAGTGGCCCGTCCCCCGACGTACTGTCATAACGCACTATTTTAATTTCCCGCCTAACTACGTACTGTCAGCGAACGTGTTAATGACCTTCTGTCTTCAAAAAAATAATAAATAAAAAGATTACATTCCTTATTCTAGGCTACATAATAAAACCCATTTGCAGGATTAATGAGGTTTGATATTGTCTGTCTGTTAAATAATTGGTGCATGTCCTGTTCTCCAATACAATTTTTTTAATATAAGATAAGCTTGCGTTAACCTTTATCTCACCTGATGGTAAGCCATGATGTGGATGAAGATGGAGCACGCTTACCAAGAAGTAACCAATTTACCCTTAAATTAAAGAGTTCTAGGTTATAGCCATCAGGAAATACAGACTTTGGCAGTACTCTTCAACTACACTCCATAGCTGTCCGCACAATGAAAGTATTCCCAAAACGTTTTATTTTATCTTTGTGTGCAGTTATCTGTTTTCAAGTCATGTATTTTTTTCCCTTAACTTTGTGATTATCCTCAATGGTACCAAGTCAAAACTTCCTATACGACAGTTTCGATTTCTTACGTATTGCATGACCATAGAGAAAGGACAAATTGTTTGCAGAGCAAATGTCGAGAGTTTAAAAGCATGTAAAACGCTCAGGACAAGTTGATGTAGCAGCATTTTAGGTCCAGCTGTAAATGTCTTTCTGTTAAAATAGCGATGATATATATGATACTAAACAATTCTACATAGGTATTTCTACTCGGTTGTTGTTATACATTAGCATTTTACCACACAGCGTCAAAAAAACTAGTTTTTGTTAAAATTGTGTTAGAAAATTGACAAGGCTTGATTAAGTACCATTAAAACTAGATAAAATGTGAAAGAGCAAGAAAACTTAAAACTGTCTAAGAAGACCCGTCTGCGAGTAATATAATGCAATATTGTTAGTCTGGTGTTGCCATCTGGCGGCCATTGGCGAGCTTACAAGTTTACAACACGAGTTGGAAGACGCCCAAATTAAATTAGATCTTCTTAGACACTACAATAACATAAGTTCGTACCTATAGAAAGAGTGAAGTAGAGCAAATATGTGTTCCTTTTTCACGAAAACTACGCAGACAAAGGACTATGTCATTTGGCTTTGTGAAAGTTAATATGGAAAAGTAGTGAAGAAAATACATTCAAATTATTTAAATTATGGTCGTATTTGGACCTTTGGATTAGTTTAGCTAAATTGCTGAATAGTAACAGCAACACGAATTAATCTATAAGTTCTGCGCAGATCTTTGCGTTATTTTATCCTTTTATACGTTCAAATTTCTATATCTACTAATGCTAACACAGTAATTAAGTTTTCCAATGGGCTATTAAGAAAGCAATATTCAAGCGGTCAAACGCGAGCCTATTATCAATAAAAACAAAACTATGATGAAACGAAAGCCCTCTTTAACATAGCAACGTAAACCATATATTGGACGTGCCAAAGTATGGTAGCACCCACCTCACACTCTACCACACCTACACACTCACCCCTATACAGTTCAAACTTTACACATACACACACAAAACATACTTTAAAGTTCAAATAAATTTAATTTTGTAATGTTTTGACTAGACCTCACAACGCAAGGAATCCAGGTGGGGTCCAGAGAATTATTTTATTTATGTAACAGAAATTTTATTGAACTGAATAACTATTTCTTATCTATCTAACTACAGTACAGTTATAGTTTGTAACGGAGGGGTTTCGAACTACAACTTTACTGTAGTTAAAAAACATATTAATCTGATGCTCCAGATTTCTGGCAAGTCTGTGAGTCAATTTTACCAAGCGGGATCATTATATCAGATTATCAGGTTACTGTATTTTGAAAATAACATGTTTATTTGGCACATATTTAACACATAACACATAAAAACATAATCCTTCCTTTGAAGTTCGGTAAAAAAGACAGACTTAATTTCTATTCAAAATTTAAAAAAGAATGTGCCCCATTGCTGCTCCAAATGTCACAAAACTAAAAGTCAGGCAGTCAAGCTGACTTTCTGACGCTGGTTTTCAAGTGAACCATACGTTAAGTGCCCATAACGTTAAATATTCATACGTTTAACGTTCGCTTCATGCGAATCATCATGAAAGCGTCAGATTTCATGTAAAAACAACACCAAAAGAGGATTTTTTTTGTAAAGGATGCTCTAAAACTACTAAACCAATATAAAAAATTCATTCACCAATATAAAGCTACATTATCTCCAAGAAACATAAACTAATTAACATCACGCTACAAGTAATAGGAGCGAAGTATCTATGAAAAACGTTGCAAAATCGGGATATATTTATATCTTTCATAAGCTTACATTGCGAACGCTGCGTAAATGGCAATATTTAAAATTTAGCTGCTTTGAGTTATACCTGACACGGACTAGCTTAGCTAGATGAAACTTATACCAATTCACGTTTCAGCTATTTACAAAACGCTAAACAATAAATCAATATTTTATTTTGACGGAGCTAGCCACAAGCTTTTAGTCCACTTCATTCACTGGGCAAAATTGAAAAATAACTTTTCTTTACACTATATCCCAAACACGTTCGGTCCGGCAAGTATAGTTATCAATATATATCTGCATATTATAGTACTAATGTTTAAATCCTATGTGATAGATATATTAATTTATTGTGGTTTTACAACGTGTAATTTAAAGGGTATATACATACCAAGTGCACAGCTTCTTTGGATGATAACAATCGATATGGCAAGGGTTTTGTAATCCTATGTCTACGTGTGTGGAGCTTATTAGAAATTTCAATAAATTGATACCAGAGACCGAATTTTTCAAATTAAGAAGAAGGAAGAGAATTATCGTTTTATTGGCACGTGACGTGGAAAGTGATGACCCTCATAGTGCTGTGACACGTTTGTTATTATCGGTATTTAAGAAACATATGAAACCAATAATTTGGGGTCAATTCTGTGAGTCATTTATTTTGAGCTGAAACTTTGCATAGAGACTCCATACCAGATGTTGTCTTCAGTCCTTGTGGATAGATATGGGGTTTCCGTTACACGTTGTATATTAAGTACAATCAATCGTAAAATTAGGAAATCATAACAGCTACATGGATTCATTCTGAAGGTTAAGCAACGTTTGCTGGTCGGATAGGTCAATTGATGAGTGACCATCTTAATATAAAGACAAAGATATTGTTTCGTCGGAAAAGGTTCGACTCAAAAAATTGTCTATTTGCTGGGCGTGCCATCAAATGAAACAAGTTTTAAGGCGGTATCTATGAAAAACGTTGCAAAATCGGGAAATATTTATATCTTTCGTAAGCTTACATTGCGAACGCTGCGTAAATGGCAATATTTAAAATTTAGCTGCTTTGAGTTATACCTGACACGGACTAGCTTAGCTAGATGAAACTTATACCAATTCACGTTTCAGCTATTTACAAAACGCTAAACAATAAATCAATATTTTATTATGACGGAGCTAGCCACAAGCTTTTAGTCCACTTCATTCACTGGGCAAAATTGAAAAATAACTTTTCTTTACACTATATCCCAAACACGTTCGGTCCGGCAAGTATAGTTATCAATATATAAGCAAATCAAATCAAATCATCAAATTATCAGCATATTATAGTACTAATGTTTAAATCCTATGTGATAGATATATTAATTTATTGTGGTTTTACAACGTGTAATTTAAAGGGTATATACATACCAAGTGCACAGCTTCTTTGGATGATAACAATCGATATGGCAAGGGTTTTGTAATCCTATGTCTACGTGTGTGGAGCTTATTAGAAATTTCAATACATTGATACCAGAGACCGAATTTTTCAAATTAAGAAGAACGAAGAGAATTATCGTTTTATTGGCACGTGACGTGGAAAGTGATGATCCTTATAGTGCTGTGATACGTTTGTTATTATCGGTATTTAAGAAACATATGAAACCAATAATTTGGGGTCAATTCTGTGAGTCACTTATTTTGAGCTGAAACTTTGCATAGAGACTCCATACCAGATGTTGTCTTCAGTCCTTGTGGATAGATATGGGGTTTCCGTTACACGTTGTATATTAAGTACAATCAATCGTAAAATTAGGAAATCATAACAGCTACATGGATTCATTCTGAAGGTTAAGCAACGTTTGCTGGTCGGATAGGTCAATTGATGAGTGACCATCTTAATATAAAGACAAAGATATTGTTTCGTCGGAAAAGGTTCGACTCGAAAAATTGTCCATTTGCTGGGCGTGCCATCAAATGAAAGAAGTTTTAAGGCGGTAGGCAACATGTCAGTTTTATTATTTTCAACGCACGACGTAGCCGAAGTAATTGATAAATAAGGAACGTTTGAATTTTCGCGCGCAACCTGCATGGACGGGCAATGAATCGAGTGTCGCGTGAGCGGCAGGTGATAAAGTTAATAATACAATAATATTTAATCTCTGGACAAATCCACCACTAAATGCGGCGTTCGAATTTATATTGAACTTACATTTTAAGTAATAAACTCTAAATGAACTTACCTATCACATATCAAGACTAGCTTGTGCCAGCGGCTTCGCCCGCGTGGGAAGTTTTTCCCGTGTGAATCCCGATCCCGTGGGAATTTCGCAAAATCCTTTCTTAGCGGATGCCTACGTCATAAAATCTACCTGCATGCCAAATTTCAGCCCGATCCGTCCAGTGGTTTGGGCTGTGCGTTGATAGAACACTATGTCAGTCAGTCAGTCAGTCAGTCACCTTTGATTTCTTTGTGCCCCGGAAAGTACTAAAAGCCGTTGCTCCCAGCTATATTCTGTACATATTTACAGGCATTACGGGTATCGAGAAGCCAGATAATCTGACAACAGTCTTGCCAAGGAATATCGTATTACACAGCTACTAGGTTCTGAAGGTCAGATAGGCAGTCGCTACATGTAAAACACTAGTACTCAGCTGTATCCGGTTAGACTTGAAGCCGATTTCAACGTTAAGGCTTAATTAGATGATAAATCATATAAATAGATCTCAGAGCA
The DNA here is from genome assembly GCA_943138885.2 of Tholera decimalis. NCBI lineage: Eukaryota > Metazoa > Arthropoda > Insecta > Lepidoptera > Noctuidae > Tholera > Tholera decimalis. The sequence continues at coordinate 18,431,733 of OW964572.2, read as the reverse complement.
CTAGTCTACCACAGTCCCTGTATCTTTAAAATTTCGCATGTGTTCTTTGTGACGAGCATTTCCGATGTATATTATTCGAAATTTATTATTATTTATTTTATTGTTTACAAGGTACAAGGAATTTTTATAATTTACAACAATGTCCCACAAAACTGAACAGACAGTTTGACTGTGGAATCAATTTCTAATCTATTTTTAACTTATGAATATAATTAATAAATATATTATATAACTAATTAGGTAGGGTGCTAAGTAAATAGTTTTTTAGGGTTCCGTAGCCGAATGACAAAAAACGGAACCCTTATAGTTTCGATATGTCTGTCCGTCTGTCTGTCTGTCCGTCCGTCCGTATATCACAGCCATTTTATTCCGAAACTATTAAGACTATACATGTGAAACTTAGTAGGTAGATGTATTCTGTGAACCGCTTTCCCATTTTAAGAACAAAAAAAATAATATTTAAAATAAAGGGGGGGTACCCATACATGGAACAAGAACTGAAAATATTTTTTTTCATGAAACCTATGCGTGTATGGTATCTATAGACAGGTCTTTAAAAATGATACAAGGGTTTCTAAAACCACTTTCCTAAAGTCAATCGTTTAAAAGATATAAGCTTCCAAAGTGGTAAAATGTGTCCCCCCTCTAACTTCTATAACGTAAAGGCGCCTAATAACGACCCCTCAAAATCGGCACCCATTACCGTCCGTTTCATAAAACTATCATTTTAAAGAGTTGCATTAAAGTTAGACAAGTCGTTGCTTTAGAGAAAATATAGATGTATTTGTAATGCAAATATTCATCACTTGCTTGTGCGCGTAAACCAACGATTTAAAGAATAATTGCACAGTTTGTCGTCGGACTCCGGATATAGCGCATATTTAGTAGTGTCTCGCTCCCGATAACGTAAGTACACCTATTTCTTTTTTAGCATAATATATAATTGTAAAGCGATCTAATGAACCTTTTAATTATTTTGATACCTTCTTAATACTTTCATAAACACAAATAATAACTAATTTTAATGTGATATAGCTTTATTTTACTTCAAATTCAATATTAAAATGTGGCGGTGATAGTGTAACTAACCTCCCCTTGCAACCCTTGGATTACTGTTTTGATTGGCCAATGATCGTCTCACCTACGTTATGTTTATAAGTAACCTGAGTCTTTTAGAGGAAACAGACTATTTACAGAAATGGGTAAATGACTTTGGTTAATTTAAATTAAATATTTCTGTGGCTGAATAAAGGTCTTGATCAGATGATTAAACATAATAAAGGTTATTCTTAAATACCTTAAACCTAAGGAAGACAATTCAGTTCTTCCTGAATTAAAGATGCTAACATATATATTTGACTATAAGGAATAAAGGAATTAGGAAATCTGCCTCTACAAATTTTGTATTTTGTAGAAGTTAGTAGGCTCCACACCAAACGCCTCAACTAAAATGAGTGCCAACCACTATGTGCACCCCCTTCAGATAGGATATTGGATTCAAAGCGGTTTTAAGTCCTATACAATAAGTAGGTACAACCATTCAGTCCAACATTAATCAATAATAGATTGAACACTTCAATTAGTATGTTACTTTTCATTCTTAGTATAAGGTTAAACCTTAGTATATGATAGGACTAAGCCTATATTCATAATGGTACTGAGACTCTTTTATAAATTATTGAGATGTACTCAAGTCATTAATTATATCACAATTATTTCACAACCTCTTTATCCAAGAATTTCACAAGGGGTCAACAGGTAATGTCACACCAGTCTAGTATCAGGCAGAGCCAGAATTTACACGAAGGGGTCCCATAAGTGCTCCTACTCCTCATAGGGGATCAACGGAAACACCCATGATATTCCATCAATGCCGGGTGCCTACATACATTGAAATGATGAGAATCATTCCCATAATATTCCTCCCATGGAATTCCAAGAATTAGGTTTTTAAATTCATTTATCATAATTAAACTGTTTCAATTATACTAATCATGCTGGAGTGAAATAGTATCACAGAAATATTTCCCTATAATTTGTTTAAAGTTAGAAGGAATGGGAAGGAAATGATTAGTTGAAAAAGAAAGGATTAAGGAAGTGGTAGGGCCTAGCTAATTAACTTGCAATACTAATTTAGTCCCAGTTAACTATGTAAGATTGATGTGGTGAGTTGAATCAATAACACAATGTTTTGTTGGCCTACAAAACATTGCTTACCAATTACAGTTGTAGAGTGTGCATAAAGATCTTTGCTGCATGTGAAGTGTTCCTGCTTGCAGTAGGATATAATCACCAATGAGTATCTTCTTAGGAGGCTACACTTAGAAGGGGTTTGTGAGGTCCCTTAAATTCATAACAACTCCTTGAATAGACACTCGCTTATGAAAATACTACAGATTGTGTAAAGTCAACTGGTGCAAGATTAGTATATTCATGTTCTTGAAATAACTCTAATCTCACGACGAAGTTCCGCGGAACTAACTACACTTATTATCTAAACAACTCTACTATTCAGCTTAAGAAATGGAAAAACAAAACCTGGTTAAGTATGAATTACTTTCAATAACAAGTTATAACCAGTTTCTGTCTGTTTTCAAATCATAAGTGAACTGATTTGGCCTACTATAGATTAACTACGCATATCTGCTTAAGTTTCTAATACTAGGTATATGAAGAAACAACTTAACTCGAAGATCTGAAACTCACACAATATAAAAATAACAAGGAAAATTTACAATAAGTATGGAGGTGTATCTGCTTATATTTCTAATACAACCTGGAAGAAATAATTCATCCTAAATTATGTTAAAATTCACATAGCACTATAAAATATCAAGGAAAACCGAAAAATCACAATAAGAAAAACATCATTAGTTGACATCAAGCAACTGTCAAAAGCTTCCACTAACATTCCATAAACAATTATAAACCATAAAGTGATTAAAGTTTACTCTAGTTATACAATAAGTGACTTTATAAATATCTCTTAATAATTGTGTAAAACATTAGTAATTCCAAAGTGTCACCGATTATATTAACTAGGAAGGCCATGTTGGTTTCAAATACTCCACTCTAATGATATGTCTATTGATAAAAGAATTCATTTTAGGTTTAAATAAAATTCAAAATATAAAATAATTGTTCAAGTAATTAAACCAAAATGGCGAATATAAGAAAATCATGTCACTAACCTTTGAAGTCTTCTTTTGGACTGTGAATTATCATGTAATTAAACTCCTGTAAATATCCCTAATTTCTATTCTATCAATCTCACCTACTTTGCAAAGGGTACCTTTATTAAATATTGTAGATCTATTCTTCTTTCTAAATTATATATTATCTAATTATATAATGCAACCATATAAAATAGCTAACCGGTGTACATGATAACCCACAGTGATGCAGTACTCTTTCTTGAACTCCTTTGTTGCTGTAAGAAGCAAAATTAACCTTCCCCATGCCGTATAATAAAGTGTTACAAAGGAATAAATATTAAAATACTTTACTGAATCGCGAAGGAGGTGAAGTGGTTCTCATATATGTCCATCACAAATGGTACACGTTTCTAACTACTATTTATTAAATTAAATCTACTCGTAGAAGCTGAAAGAAAATTCCATATTGACTTATAACTACATGTACCTCCCGTACACGATTATGAGTAACCACAGTATTGATTGTCTTTTGTCGCACTTCCCTTTTTACCATTACCTTAAGGAATACTAATCCCTAAAATTTTGGATATTTTTAATACACCTAAAGGTAATGATTGCATTTGGTAATAAATTTCGAACAAGATTTTACAATAATATTTTTAGAAGCTAAGTATCTACATTCACGTCCGTGCTCATTTCCAAGGAACAATTAAATATAGTTAAAGAATAATATTATACTACTTAGTACATTCACACATAGAAAGCTTAACACCAGGTTATAGCCTTCTACTTGCAAAGGAGAAAACTTCATTCGAAAAGCTTTCGCCCCTGTTAGTACCTTTTCTTTTCTCATCAAAGAGTTCCAATGAATTCAAGTATTTAGTATATAGCACAGCCTAGCCATCCTAATTCCCCATATTAAAACTAGCTGAAAAGGTGGTATTATTCAGGTTAAATATTTGAAAACAATACACAGAAGGTGTAAATGGTGGTGGTGTAAGGTGTTACTAAATTATTGAGACTTATAAGTCTAGTATTGGTTGAAGTACTCCCTAGCCTTACAGTCTAAAATTCGAGAGATATCTACAATTTATCTCAATACTATGACTCCAACCAATACCTCTGCAAACTCGCGAAATTGAGTTATGTTATGGTGAATGTTCAATATATATATAAACCTATTACTTCCTTATTATTTTCTTTCTTAATTATGTTATGGTATTAATAATTATGACATGTTGAATTTCTATAGACCAGAAACTCACCCCCAGCAGCTGTGAATCACACCAGATCCCATCTAGAAAGTCTCAAATTTAATCGACTAGTCAGGACCAATGGACTCACCTACCCCTTACCATAACCCAATTATATTTTGTTTTATAAATATTTTGTTTCTTATTTGTATGTGTTATGTAATAATTCTCCTATGCATTCATTCTACGTGTCGTGTATATTTGAGGCAGTGATGTGTAGATATTAACTTATAACTAATTGTGTACTTATTTATTTAATGCTGAACCTAACAATCCTCATGATTTATCGTATCTAGCCTGGAGTGATAAATCATTAAATATTGAAAGCGTCCCTGTGATTTTATCGATCGGATCGATAAAATAAACTATCACTGATGTTATCGAGTTTACTTGAATAATACCACATACTACACATGAAAAGACACACACTTTTAAGAACAGTAATATCACATCCTAATATAATTTAGAGATAATTTGCTTACCAAATCTTTAACTTATTAAATACAAAGAACAATTTAATAAACAAATTACCTTACTACTCATAAATCAAACTGAATAGTATTCACATAAAAACATTAGTATAGAACCCTCTATGGTGTATTAATTTACCAATCAGTCAATATTAAAAATAATTCTATTGTAATAAAATATATTATTTGGTTTCTTAATTTAATATACTAAATTAAATAGCATAGGTACATCTGCAATGAAAGTAATCTAATTTGTATTAATATGATTTGATTTAACCTTTTCATTTACTCTATTCTACCACTGTTTATTTAAATAGGATTATAACTTAGTAGAATAAAATGAAACTCCAACATAACTGCCAGAAGAATTATTTTGCAAATATAATGACGAGTTATAGAGTTTATTTCACGTAATTAATAACACTTCGAATTAAATACCCAATTCTAATCACCATAATAAGATTCTCAAAAATAAAGAATATTGACTTACCAAATTCTGATGACTCAAACCCACAATCACTGATATTAAATACTAGATCGACTCTCGCCGTCCACTCTCGACAAATTTCTTCTATTTTCTATCCCGAATCCCGCGAACATTAGCTTATATATACTCTAACTTCCCTCTCAACCACCGCCTCCCACGGTCCGGGTCCCAAAGGCCTAGCATGAGTCATTCAATGCGTAGAAGTCCACTTCTAGGGGTCAGCGATTATCAGCGGAATTCGAGGTATGACGCAACGCCGCGGCGCCGTTCCCACAGCGCGAGACCGGCACGTCAACAACTCTGGCTCCTCTCAATTCTTGAGTACACGAAAGCTGAACCCTTTGTTTTTGTTACGAGGCCCCTTTGTTTGCATTCGCGTTGAATCAGACTAGCCCACTTAAGATTATGTACATTCACCCCCCAAAATTTTAAAAGGTGTATCCGATTAAAATTTTGTAACCTATACCGGGTTGTGCACACAGTAATCTTCATGTCGTTATAATGTCAACCCACGGTATTAGTATAATATTCTCCTATGTTTTATTTTCCTTGACCATCAACCTTGTAATCTGTTCATAATTAGTCATGTAGATTTAATATGGTAAAAAAAAATGAATTAAATCAGACTTACTTTATATAAAACAAAAGAATTACGTTCTCCCATCTTAAACTCTTGTCTCATCTCTCATAATCTCTCATAACAAATCACGTCTTCTATCAAAATTTGATGTAAATAAATGACTCTTTTATCAAGTGGGTCAATTTGAAAATAAAGAATATTATCTATCCACTGACAATGTTTATATGGATCAAATGTTGATCCAATCTTCTTTGCGTATTAATAGTTAAATCATCTAGATAATTTATACAAAACTCCCTAACTTCCGGTCCTAGAATAACATCCATGACCCTACTAGAGCTACCAACTGATGTATATAATGTATGATTTCCCATTAGACGTGAATCCTGTAAATTGTTTACTTTCCTCTGTCAATGTACCACAAATAAACGATTTGATTTGATTTGAATGGAATCTGAAAATATGCATTATTCATATCTACTATGTTTATGTAGTTTACCCCTTGGAACGAACTCAATATATCATTAATAATTAGCGGCTTCTCTGAATCAACTACCATATACTTATTTATTTCTCTAGCATCAAGTAAAACTGTATTGACCCATCTCTTTTTAATACAAAAGTTAAAGGACTACTATAAGGTGTAGTTCTGCGGCTAATTATTCCTTATTCAACCATTTCATTTCATTTATGTTCCATTTCATCTCGATAAGCGTATGGAATAGGGTAAGGCCTTCTTATGAAAGGAATGTGTTTTACCATTTTTATCTCGTTCATAACAATTAGTACGCCCTAGTTGAGTTGAAAATAAGTTGATATGTTTTTTCAATACAGCTTGTAATTTATTTAACTCTGATTCTCCCAAAATTCCCTTTCTTTTTATGCTTTGTATTTTATCCTCTAAATGTTCATTATTCGTATTCAGTAGAAAATTATCAAGGTTTAAGGTATTTATTCTAGTTCCTTCTTTAACCAACAGTACAAAATGTTCCCTTCCCTCGTATTTAATAAGTATGTGTAAGTATTTTCCTTAGCCAACTGTACTATTGTTTCTTATTTTCTTAACCAATCAAATCCTAAAATTAATACCCTGACTAATTTGGGAATAATCAAGAATCCGGTCTCAATTGCTATAGTTCCTACTTTCATCGGTAGCATAACCATCTGCTGTACCTTGGAGCCTTTTTGACCTACTGCGCCCTTTATTTGTATTGGGTTTATAGGTAATAATTCTACATTTACATTGTAACTCTTAAGTTTTTGCTAGAAAGAATCTGAAATACACGTTATATTACTACACGTGTCTAATAAACCTCTATTTTGTAAATTAAATATCTTTAAATCAATTTCAGATTTTACAAATCCTAATTGTTGTTCCTCTTGTTCACTTTCATTAAATACTGAATTAACTAAATTTTCTTTTACAAGAATTTGTTCAATTATCATATTTGATTTTAGTTTGAAAAAATTTATAATTCTAGTTGTGCCTAGATCTCTCGAATCAACGTCGCTTGAGTAACCTAAACCACACTTATGTAACCAACAACAACCTGTGTGTTTTCAATTGTACGACGTCCCTGTGGATAATTATATCCTAACTAGCACTCACGCGGGGCCCCACCCCCGCGGACTCCATCACGGCAAAACACAACTCTCCCTTTTTTTTTGCAGTCGCGTAAAAAAACAACCTATAACCTTCCCCAAGCTTCAAGCCACTTCCATACCAAATTGCATCCAAATCCACCCAGCACTTTCGAAGACTAGCGCGCTCAAGCAAGCAAACAAACAACCAAATCAACTCCTCCGCTTTATAATATTAGTATAGATAATAACTTTAATTCATTTTATACTTTCTCCTCACCCCCCAAGTCTAATTCCCCTACAAATCTTAAGCAATATAAACAATGTCTTACTTAATTCACCTTTTTCTACATCTTCCTAAAGTTTACCAATAGAACACCTCCTTAATTATAAACTTGAACATCAATGGTATAGTATTAGTACTAAAAAAATACTCGAAATATCAATGATACATCATTTATACATAACGTCGCGGCTCGCATTGGACGATGGTATTTTAAGTTTATTAACATCGACAACATGATGTGACTGTATTATTCGAATAATCGATTCATACTTGTCCGGTTTTAGTAAAATTTTAAAGGGTACATCACTATTTTCGTTTATGACTTTTTCGTTTTCAGGTGTTATCAAATACCTAGTTTTTATTATTATTATTTTTTTCAGCGTCTAAGCGGATTAATGTGTGTTAACATTGCCTACACATTACTGTGCCTATCGTGCGTTCTTTCTTTGTGAATATGTGCGCAAATTCGACCGTAAGTGAAAGTTTCAAAAGTGAAAACAAATCACATCACTGTGAGACAAAGTTAGTCCGATTTGTCCAATGAAGGATACAAGTATTTAAACAAGCTCACAACGAAGCCAGAAAGGTACATTATATATCATGATAATGGTCATAAATTACCGATTTCTCATTTTTTCTGAAGCCTTACCCAAAAATCAAAGTACATACTTTAGAGGTTATAAAACTCAAAATAATCTTGAAATTTAATTCTGATCAGTTGTAATATATGCAACCGAAAGAAAGATCCCACTTTCAGATAATAGTCTCTTCAACTCTTTCCATTTCACGAACACCAAATTGTAGGCTATATAAGCCTACATATAAAATAGAATTGATGACCAGATATCCTGGTCACGGCGGCACCATATTGTAACTAACCTCCCCTTGCAACCCTTGGATTACTGTTTTGATTGGCCAATGATCGTCTCACCTACGTTATGTTTATAAGTAACCTGAGTCTTTTAGAGGAAACAGACTATTTACAGAAATGGGTAAATGACTTTGGTTAATTTAAATTAAATATTTCTGTGGCTGAATAAAGGTCTTGATCAGATGATTAAACATAATAAAGGTTATTCTTAAATACCTTAAACCTAAGGAAGACAATTCAGTTCTTCCTGAATTAAAGATGCTAACATATATATTTGACTATAAGGAATAAAGGAATTAGGAAATCTGCCTCTACAAATTTTGTATTTTGTAGAAGTTAGTAGGCTCCACACCAAACGCCTCAACTAAAATGAGTGCCAACCACTATGTGCACCCCCTTCAGATAGGATATTGGATTCAAAGCGGTTTTAAGTCCTATACAATAAGTAGGTACAACCATTCAGTCCAACATTAATCAATAATAGATTGAACACTTCAATTAGTATGTTACTTTTCATTCTTAGTATAAGGTTAAACCTTAGTATATGATAGGACTAAGCCTATATTCATAATGGTACTGAGACTCTTTTATAAATTATTGAGATGTACTCAAGTCATTAATTATATCACAATTATTTCACAACCTCTTTATCCAAGAATTTCACAAGGGGTCAACAGGTAATGTCACACCAGTCTAGTATCAGGCAGAGCCAGAATTTACACGAAGGGGTCCCATAAGTGCTCCTACTCCTCATAGGGGATCAACGGAAACACCCATGATATTCCATCAATGCCGGGTGCCTACATACATTGAAATGATGAGAATCATTCCCATAATATTCCTCCCATGGAATTCCAAGAATTAGGTTTTTAAATTCATTTATCATAATTAAACTGTTTCAATTATACTAATCATGCTGGAGTGAAATAGTATCACAGAAATATTTCCCTATAATTTGTTTAAAGTTAGAAGGAATGGGAAGGAAATGATTAGTTGAAAAAGAAAGGATTAAGGAAGTGGTAGGGCCTAGCTAATTAACTTGCAATACTAATTTAGTCCCAGTTAACTATGTAAGATTGATGTGGTGAGTTGAATCAATAACACAATGTTTTGTTGGCCTACAAAACATTGCTTACCAATTACAGTTGTAGAGTGTGCATAAAGATCTTTGCTGCATGTGAAGTGTTCCTGCTTGCAGTAGGATATAATCACCAATGAGTATCTTCTTAGGAGGCTACACTTAGAAGGGGTTTGTGAGGTCCCTTAAATTCATAACAACTCCTTGAATAGACACTCGCTTATGAAAATACTACAGATTGTGTAAAGTCAACTGGTGCAAGATTAGTATATTCATGTTCTTGAAATAACTCTAATCTCACGACGAAGTTCCGCGGAACTAACTACACTTATTATCTAAACAACTCTACTATTCAGCTTAAGAAATGGACAAACAAAACCTGGTTAAGTATGAATTACTTTCAATAACGAATATTATTAATAGATTACCACACTGTCTGGCAGTTTGAGTGCTTTATACGGCCCACCCAAATGTCCTTACTTTGGTATTGTTCGTCAAATCATTCCAGCTCCTTAAGGTTCTAAGTTGAGCTACGTGATATTTGACAAATGCTTGCACTGCTTGGACGGGCCTGCTCAAATCTGTTTGATTCTGTCCTCTAAAGGGCGCCACAGACATTAACCTACATGGCTCTCATATGATTTGATCACTATAGATTGTCTGGACTTTAAAAGAGACGTTGACCTCTGAGTTTGTTTCAGTGTTTCTTCTCAGAGTAGTCAGTTAGGAAACACTGGCCTCATCTAGTTTACATTTACGAAAAAAAAAAGACGTGTAAAAGTGTTATTTATAACCTATTTGCAAAATAAACATCATTATTTCATTATTTCATTATTTCATTTCATTATTATTTCAATAACAAGTTATAACCAGTTTCTGTCTGTTTTCAAATCATAAGTGAACTGATTTGGCCTACTATAGATTAACTACGCATATCTGCTTAAGTTTCTAATACTAGGTATATGAAGAAACAACTTAACTCGAAGATCTGAAACTCACACAATATAAAAATAACAAGGAAAATTTACAATAAGTATGGAGGTGTATCTGCTTATATTTCTAATACAACCTGGAAGAAATAATTCATCCTAAATTATGTTAAAATTCACATAGCACTATAAAATATCAAGGAAAACCGAAAAATCACAATAAGAAAAACATCATTAGTTGACATCAAGCAACTGTCAAAAGCTTCCACTAACATTCCAGAAACAATTATAAACCATAAAGTGATTAAAGTTTACTCTAGTTATACAATAAGTGACTTTATAAATATCTCTTAATAATTGTGTAAAACATTAGTAATTCCAAAGTGTCACCGATTATATTAACTAGGAAGGCCATGTTGGTTTCAAATACTCCACTCTAATGATATGTCTATTGATAAAAGAATTCATTTTAGGTTTAAATAAAATTCAAAATATAAAATAATTGTTCAAGTAATTAAACCAAAATGGCGAATATAAGAAAATCATGTCACTAACCTTTGAAGTCTTCTTTTGGACTGTGAATTATCATGTAATTAAACTCCTGTAAATATCCCTAATTTCTATTCTATCAATCTCACCTACTTTGCAAAGGGTACCTTTATTAAATATTGTAGATCTATTCTTCTTTCTAAATTATATATTATCTAATTATATAATGCAACCATATAAAATAGCTAACCGGTGTACATGATAACCCACAGTGATGCAGTACTCTTTCTTGAACTCCTTTGTTGCTGTAAGAAGCAAAATTAACCTTCCCCATGCCGTATAATAAAGTGTTACAAAGGAATAAATATTAAAATACTTTACTGAATCGCGAAGGAGGTGAAGTGGTTCTCATATATGTCCATCACAAATGGTACACGTTTCTAACTACTATTTATTAAATTAAATCTACTAGTAGAAGCTGAAAGAAAATTCCATATTGACTTATAACTACATGTACCTCCCGTACACGATTATGAGTAACCACAGTATTGATTGTCTTTTGTCGCACTTCCCTTTTTACCATTACCTTAAGGAATACTAATCCCTAAAATTTTGGATATTTTTAATACACCTAAAGGTAATGATTGCATTTGGTAATAAATTTCGAACAAGATTTTACAATAATATTTTTAGAAGCTAAGTATCTACATTCACGTCCGTGCTCATTTCCAAGGAACAATTAAATATAGTTAAAGAATAATATTATACTACTTAGTACATTCACACATAGAAAGCTTAACACCAGGTTATAGCCTTCTACTTGCAAAGGAGAAAACTTCATTCGAAAAGCTTTCGCCCCTGTTAGTACCTTTTCTTTTCTCATCAAAGAGTTCCAATGAATTCAAGTATTTAGTATATAGCACAGCCTAGCCATCCTAATTCCCCATATTAAAACTAGCTGAAAAGGTGGTATTATTCAGGTTAAATATTTGAAAACAATACACAGAAGGTGTAAATGGTGGTGGTGTAAGGTGTTACTAAATTATTGAGACTTATAAGTCTAGTATTGGTTGAAGTACTCCCTAGCCTTACAGTCTAAAATTCGAGAGATATCTACAATTCTGTAGGTGAAAGGTGAAGGGCCTTAAGTCACATTTTATAAAGTATTCAGTAGAGCTCATTAAAGATGTCCATACCCGAAATTTGACATTAAAATCGACAGAGTATAAAAAGTAATTATCGTATCATTGTCGAATAAAAAGTATGATTATGATGGGTACTTAAGCTATTATTTTGAGATATTTTTTTTACAAATATAGTTCCTTAAGGCTGTATTATCGGACTTAAGGTTCTTTAACTTTGAAGCTTTACTAGATATCTTATAGTATGACGGTACTTACGTCTCTCCTGTATCAATAATATATAGTAAATTTTATTATTTTATAAGTTAGGTACGATACAACATCATAGAAATATATATTAAAAAGTTTTAATGACATTAAAAATGAAATAACATTATTCATAATATGTTTTATTTAATAAAAATAAAAAATCTTTGTATTTTAAAATCTTTAATAAAATAAATGAAATTAAACAAAACACTTAATGTTATTCTGGTCACATGCTGTACCCTCGTGGGCTAATGTATTATAAAAATTATGAAAAATGGGTGGAATCCATTGCAGAGCTTTCTGTGAATCCTGAAATTTTTTAGTGCTTATAAGTTTGTGGCCTAATCGAATAGGCTGCAATATAGGCATGGCAGTCTTCTAGGGATCTCCTTCTATTTCTTATTAAGAATAAATTTGCTGAGAGAACCGACCCCTGAGGGACCCCGGCATTAATTGCCAATTGGCCAGATGAGCAGCCATCAATGACCACTCGAATGGACCGATCTCTCAGGAAGTCTTCAATCCAAACGCAAAGTTGGGTGGGTAAACCGAAAGAAGGTAGCTTAGCAATAAGGCTATCGTGTCAGAGGCCTTAGAGATGTCAAGGGAGACAGCAAGTGCTTCGCCATGCTTCTCGATGGCCTCACTCCAGATATGAATAGCATACGCTAGAAGATCCCCAGTTGACCGGTTTTTTCGAAAGCCGTATTGTCGGTCACTGAGGATGTCGTTGGCTTTTAGGTATGCCAGGAGCTTACTATTGAGTACACGCTCCATACTCTTACAGAGTATGGACGTGACTGAAATAGGTCTGTAGTTGGCCGGGTCAGCACGACTGCCCTTTTTGGGCACAGGCTGTACATTAGCCAGCTTCCATGCTTTCGGCACCTTACCAGTCTCAAGCGAAAGGCGAAACAAGCGCGTTAAAATTAGAGACAGTTCAGGCGCACAAGTTCTAACAACAATTGCTGGTATCCCGTCGGGGCCACTAGCTTTGTTCACGTCAAGATTACGCAGCACTCTACGGACGTCCTTCTGATGGATGCGAATGTCCGACATACACGTCCCGCATCCAATAGTAGCAACAGGAGGGTGAGCGCCACTACTATCCAGACGTGAAGACTCCGCAAAAAGAGCGGCAAACAAGTTTGCTTTTTCCTCAGCGAAGTGGGCCAGAGACCCGTCAGGTTTAAGCAGTGGTGGTAGTGAGGGGCGACAGAAGTTCAATTCGACCGACTTTGCCAGGGACCAAAAAGCTTTGCTGCCAGCAGGGTATGAAGCAAGTTTGTTCCCGATTCGGCTAACGTGGTCAAACCGAGCCCTCCGCAAAACCTTTTTACAGGACTTGGCAGCCCTGTTGAAAGCTCTCTTCTTCTTAATCACGTCATTTGCTTTGCAGTTTCGAGCATCGACCCATGCTAGGTACGCCGCGTGTTAAAGCGCTACAGCGCGATCACATTCGGCGCCAAACCAAGCTTTCGATCGAGCTTTGTCGGACATTGTTAGGTCATAGAACGGAATGTAGTACTTCATTCTCTGTCGCAAAACATCCACCACGGCGGCTGCGCACGACGATGAATCATTTGAAGAGAAGCAAGTAGGCTGCCAAAGATAACTTGCAAAGAAAGATCGCATGCCATCCCAATCCGCTGACTTGTATCGCCATATCCGCCGTTTGCTATTAAGGCTGGGATCGGGCGGGTAGTAGACGGATACAGACTTCACCAGACAGTGGTCGGAAATACCTAACGGTGAAGATGTCGTTACCGAGTAGTGGTCTGAATCTGTAGTCAGCAGAAGGTCCAAGCAATTGGCTGTGTGCGACTTATCATCCAGCACTCTCGTTGCTCCCTGGACCAGCTGAGTGAGATTATTAAATCTCAAGCGCAAGATTGTGCATCTCTCGCCCGGCATTACCCGTGCACTGGTACGGGAAGAGCCACTCCTGGTGATGTGCATTAAAGTCCCCCAGTAACACGAACTGAGCTGAAGGGTACCGCTGCTAGGCCGCATCTGCCGCCTCACTGATGTACTGTGTGAGCCTGGTTGTCGCCTGATCTCCACTGTGCGAGCGGTAGACACAGGCATAAATAATTTTGTCCATGCCCGTGTCCACCAGAGCCCAAAGCGTCGAGAACCTGGAGTCCTCAAGGTTACGGAGACGCCGATAGCAGATGTCGTCGCGGGCGTACATGCATACACCCGCACGTGGTTTGAAATTGTGCTCCAAGGTGAACCCTGGGTATGAAAGATACGACACGTCTGACGGACTTCTGATCTGCGTCTCCGAAAGAAACAAAAGTGCAGGTTTTTCAGTCTCGAGGAGGTGGTGGACTGCAACGAGATTTGCAGACCCCGGATATTGCTGAGGTGCACTTTGAGACAGAGGCATTGCAGCCGCGAGTACGTCTTCGAGTACGTCTAGTATTGCACGAAACACAAATCAAACTAAACGGAGGGAAAGCATGGCCGGGGGCGCAGCGGGAATCGTAGGTACGATGCATCCGCGCAAATCTAACCCGCGAGCGTAATGGTAAAGAACAGTAAGTCCCACATACAACCATTTAACATTTTTCTATATTTATTGTTTAAATAGTGAACAATATTAAGTAACCATACGATCATTTACTTTTTCACGTCTAGGGACTTAATGTTATTTATAATTTTACATCTCCGAAATTAGCGGCTCTAGGAATTTATGGCTTTTGCCATTTGATCAATTGGGGTATTCTGAATAAGTATCATTTAAAATATAAAAATGTCAAAAAATGGACTTAAGGTCATTTAGCTTTCACCTACAGAATTTATCTCAATACTATGACTCCAACCAATACCTCTGCAAACTCGCGAAATTGAGTTATGTTATGGTGAATGTTCAATATATATATAAACCTATTACTTCCTTATTATTTTCTTTCTTAATTATGTTATGGTATTAATAATTATGACATGTTGAATTTCTATAGACCAGAAACTCACCCCCAGCAGCTGTGAATCACACCAGATCCCATCTAGAAAGTCTCAAATTTAATCGACTAGTCAGGACCAATGGACTCACCTACCCCTTACCATAACCCAATTATATTTTGTTTTATAAATATTTTGTTTCTTATTTGTATGTGTTATGTAATAATTCTCCTATGCATTCATTCTACGTGTCGTGTATATTTGAGGCAGTGATGTGTAGATATTAACTTATAACTAATTGTGTACTTATTTATTTAATGCTGAACCTAACAATCCTCATGATTTATCGTATCTAGCCTGGAGTGATAAATCATTAAATATTGAAAGCGTCCCTGTGATTTTATCGATCGGATCGATAAAATAAACTATCACTGATGTTATCGAGTTTACTTGAATAATACCACATACTACACATGAAAAGACACACACTTTTAAGAACAGTAATATCACATCCTAATATAATTTAGAGATAATTTGCTTACCAAATCTTTAACTTATTAAATACAAAGAACAATTTAATAAACAAATTACCTTACTACTCATAAATCAAACTGAATAGTATTCACATAAAAACATTAGTATAGAACCCTCTATGGTGTATTAATTTACCAATCAGTCAATATTAAAAATAATTCTATTGTAATAAAATATATTATTTGGTTTCTTAATTTAATATACTAAATTAAATAGCATAGGTACATCTGCAATGAAAGTAATCTAATTTGTATTAATATGATTTGATTTAACCTTTTCATTTACTCTATTCTACCACTGTTTATTTAAATAGGATTATAACTTAGTAGAATAAAATGAAACTCCAACATAACTGCCAGAAGAATTATTTTGCAAATATAATGACGAGTTATAGAGTTTATTTCACGTAATTAATAACACTTCGAATTAAATACCCAATTCTAATCACCATAATAAGATTCTCAAAAATAAAGAATATTGACTTACCAAATTCTGATGACTCAAACCCACAATCACTGATATTAAATACTAGATCGACTCTCGCCGTCCACTCTCGACAAATTTCTTCTATTTTCTATCCCGAATCCCGCGAACATTAGCTTATATATACTCTAACTTCCCTCTCAACCACCGCCTCCCACGGTCCGGGTCCCAAAGGCCTAGCATGAGTCATTCAATGCGTAGAAGTCCACTTCTAGGGGTCAGCGATTATCAGCGGAATTCGAGGTATGACGCAACGCCGCGGCGCCGTTCCCACAGCGCGAGACCGGCACGTCAACAACTCTGGCTCCTTTCAATTCTTGAGTACACGAAAGCTGAACCCTTTGTTTTTGTTACGAGGCCCCTTTGTTTGCATTCGCGTTGAATCAGACTAGCCCACTTAAGATTATGTACAATAGGAACAATAATCTCAATTTTATTCCTATTACCGACCTAGGTCGTTATTAGGTTTTTGACGAATATTTTAATTTCTACTTTTTATGTTATAATGCATCAATTAATAAGTAGTCGGCTATACTAATTTGATTAGTTAGTGTGTCAAGTTCTATTTGACCTATTAGCGCCATACATAATAAGAGTATCGATACTGTGAAAATCAACTTTATTCTTATGTAAATGTTTTGATGAATGTAGGATGTACAATTCTCTAATATTGTATTTTTATAGTTAAAATACCATTAAAATAAAATTAGCATAGCTACTGACACCTGTATAATCATATAAATATTCTAAAAAACAATAAATTTACTCAATACATATTCATTTCATTGGGTCGGTAATAGGTTATACAGAATTTCTTCAATAGAACCTATTACCGATGTACCTGTACTTTTTAACCGACTTCAAAAAGAATGAGGTTCTCAATTCGTCTGTATCTTTTTTTTTTTGTTTTTATGGATAGTGTGTTAGTAATTATTTTTTTTTTTTTTGCCTAGTAGGTAAATATAATGTAATTAACATTAATAACAATTTAAAATATTTATAAAAAATATAAAACTGTAATTCATTTTTCATTAAAAACTATTATTACAGATCACCTATTGACTTCCACTTACTATAATTCTTAACCCACTGCTAAGCAAAGGTTTAGTAGTTTAGTATATTCGACTAGGTAAATTTTGATTCAGAAACATGGAACGATTAAAACGTACGTAATATACAGCTAATCAACTTGATGGCTACTCTGCATTGATGGCTATCGATAATGGAGCAAGTATCTATGAAACCTCAAAGAGATTTGGGATTCCTAGAACAACTCTTCGTGACAAGAGAAATCACAAGTACTCTAATGAAAATTGTGGGGTTCAACCTGTCTTCACCAAGCACGAAGAACGCCATTTAACAGACTGGGTTCACTGTTATATTTCAATATGTAATTCATATTATGAAGCATATCTCTTAAGACTGATTAAAGGCTGGTTATAATTATAACATTCTGTATTCTAAAGAATTAAACCCACACGAGCATTTTTATTTGACTGAATTTGTTCTGTTCATTTAGCGGTCGGTAATAGGTGCCACAAAAACGGTAATAGGAACCCATGGTTTGAGTCGGTAATAGGAACATAGCCCTTTTCATCAATTTATATTTTTTTTTAATATTTATTTCATTTTTTCGAATTGTTTCTATATCTGACTGACAAGATCGTTAGTTTCAGTACTTGAATAAAAATAAAAAATGACACCAGTTATTAAGCATGTGCTTATTTTTTGCACATAAATGTGAACTTGGCTTAAACTGGCGGTAATAGGTGCATTTACGTTAATAATGGAGTGAAAAATCTAAAAAAGATATGTGTCTGTAGATCTTAATGGAAGATCTTAACCAAATTTGGTTTGAATGAAATCGGGTCAGCAGTTTTTGAGATACAGCATATTTTCTAAAACCGCAAATATAACTTTATAATTTATACAAACACTATGAAAAACAAAGTTATTTAGCGTAGTTGTAAAAATGTAAATAAGCTAGTTTTAAGAATTTTTAGGGTTTTTTTATTCGTCAAATAAATATACATATTATATTATATTATAATTATAGTTACTACGGAAGCCTTCATGGGCGAGTCTGACTCGCACTTGGCCAATTTTTTATTTAATTTAGATTTGATTTTTTAAATATTATTTTCTTCTCTAATGCCCTCGGGTAAACCGTTAAGTATATATGGGATGCGTTTTTTTAATGTCTCGTCTCCATAAACGTTGGTTATTCTAGTCACAACATATTTACCCGAGGTCATTGCTCTAGTATTATATTTATTATTTACATTTATCAATATAGAATCATGCACTCGACTTCCATGGTTATTGGTTAAAAGAATATAACTTATATTTTAAACTGACTGATTATATTTTACAAAGCTTAAATCTATACTTATAATAAATCTGTAGAGAGGTCAATTCTGTACATGAAATATATTTACAAAATAACTATTAGGGGGGATCGATACTGATGCCAAAAATGCAATCAGTAAAATTTTTGTCTGTCTGTCTGTCTGTCTGTCTGTCTGTCTGTATAACCGTTATAGAAACAAAAACTACTCGACGGATTTTAACGAAACCTGGTATAATTATTTTTCATACTCCTGAGCTGGTTATAGTATACTATTCATCACGCTACAATCAATAGGAGCAGAGCAGTGAAGGGAAATGTTGGGAAAACGGGAGAAGTTACTCCATTTTTTAAGCTTCCGTCGCGTGTGCAACCTTAATGGTTAAAGCTACACAGAAATCATTTATGACGGAAATGTTCTCCTTAAAATTATGTAAAAAATATCCCACGACAGCATATATCTATCTTTTATGGTTGACTCACAATAACACGTGTAACTCGCGATAGCTTAGCAGTTCGAAGCTTTCTGATTATTATTCTGCTCCGAAATTTAAAACCACCACAACTTTGCAATGGAACTCGGATAAAAGTAACCCAGTTGCAACAAAATATAATCGAGGCTCAAATTTTAACAGGTTGCGGTGCAGGAGAAACCGTCTTTATTCCCAGAATTCCCATAATACCAAATCATTTTCCATTCCAATTTAAAAGAACGCGATTCCCAGTATCGGTGTGTTATGCAATGACAATTAATAAGGCTCAAGGGCAGACTTTTCGTGTTGCTGGAGTAGATCTCAGTGTCAGTTGTTTCTCGCATGGTCAGTTGTACGTCGCTCTTTCCCGGGTTAACAGTTCTAGAAATCTTTATGTTCACGTGCCGGACGGGTCAACTTTCAACATAGTTTACCCGGAAGCTTTGCGCTGAAGTATTGTCGTTCTATAGGTACAGTCGGCCAAGAAAGTGGTGTACCACTCTAAGGTTGAATATCGCTTGCAGATTCATAGGTGATAAAGATTAGTTTCGCTTGCAGATCGATCTGACAACTTCTATTGCTGTCTTTATCTGATTATTGATAACGACTATTACTGTTTGTAACGTGACAGCTGTTCTTAGTTTGAACTTGATGGAACCAATGACGTCGTAAAATCAACGGCGGGGGGCTGTAGATTTTGATGACAAAATTGTATCTACAAATTCAGAATTGTAATCAACAAGTTACATAAAATTGTAAAGGCACAAGGCGAGTCCACAAACCTACAATTTCTGTAAACTTGTAATTACAATATCAATAAAAAACAAGCTAAAAATAGATTTATCCTTTTATTAAATTTCTACAATCAATTTTAAAATACTTATAACAAACAAAAACATAGCATATATAGTAATATTTAGAAGATATTGAAAATTTTTAAAAATTAGAAACGGGTGTAACCGCCGTTGGCCTCTATAACCTCTAAAAGACGAGACCTCATTGAACCAACAAGCCGTGAGCAAATATCGGTTCCCCGCATTTCCTCCCAGATATAATTACAGTGACTAATAAGAGCTTGTTTGGTTCTTTCATTTTGATGCGACCATCGTTGGACCATAAGGCCCCAAAGATTTTCTATCGGGTTGAGGTCCGGCGATCTTGAGGGCCACTGAATTACCCTTACGTCAGTGTGTGAACGAAACCAGGCTCTTACGATCCTCGCATTATGAATTGAACAATTATCTTGAACAAAATCAAATTGTGGCACTTCGTTCTCCGGGTAAACATTACGGACTGTCGGTAGCATTGCATTCTGAAGCACGTCGATATAATTTACAGCCGTCGCTCGAGGAGGTAGAGAACACAATTCTCCTACACCATCCGTACTCATCCAGCCCCAAATATTTACGGAAATTCGACCTGATTCTCTATTTGGGATTACATGATCATCTTTATACCGTGTTGAATTATATCGCCAAAGGTGAAGACGTCCATGCTGACTGGATTTAAACGTTTTTTCATCACAAAACACTGTATTAGACCAATCAAACTCTAAGTGCTCTCTGGCGAAGTTCAGACGAGCAAGTCTGTGAGCATCCGTCAAATATATTTTCTTGGCGTAATGCCTGTGGTGCAACCCCATGTAATGTAGATGATTCCTTATTGTTTGGGCACTCACATCGAACATCTCCGCAAAATGTTTTGTGGGCTTAAAACCATTGATTTCATATTCCCGTCTCATGAATTCTCTATCGTTATTGGAGAGTGCAGGCCGGCGACCACTTCTTCTGTGATCCAACAAACTTCCCTCCTCTCCTTCACGACGAATCCAAAAGCGGACAGAACGCCTCGATATATTCAAATTCCGGGATATCGCACTGATACTGCTTCCCTCATTAAATTGGGCAATTATTTGTGCTCTTTCGGCAATGGTCAAGTTGGCAGGCATTGAGATGATTTTATATGCAGTTGATTGAAAAATAACACGGAAAATATATCGATTTTTTGCATATATTTGACAAAATGTCAATTGTCAGTTTTCTTTTTCAAATGGAATTCGGTTGTCTAAATAGTTTTTATTACTTTTGTTTGGAAACATTTCAATTGCTTTGTAGAAACTAATGTCCTTTTCATTTATACTAAAGGTTAAAATGTCATGTACTTATATGTGACATATGACGTATGAATACTAAATACATAGGTTTACGTCATGATAATGTTGTCTCTTTCAGTAATATCTTTTTATAACGAACCTTGTTGTAATTTTCGATGACCGGGAAACTAAATCAAAACTGGTACACCACTTTCTTGGCCGACCGTACTTAAGCCTCATGTGAACGTGATCTAAACAATATTACCAATACATTAACTTAATAACACACAAGGAGTTACACGCTGATGGAGTCGCGGGCACAGCTATTAACAATAATATTGTGCGGTTCGGTATTGCGATATTTTTCAACAGTATTATAGATTGACATATTATATTTCCCTACTAAATTACGAAAGTTAATCTGTGTGTTACATCAAAATCACTGAACCGTGAGGAAGGACATAGGCTACTTTTTTTTTACGGAAAACGACGGAAACGTGGACGAAGTCGCGGGCAACAGCTATCTATGCTAATATATAAGGCAGAAGAGTTTGTTTGTTTGTTTGAACGCGATAATCTCAGGAACTACTGGTTCGAATTGAAAAAAAATAAAAATAATTAAGTAGTCAATTTATAGAGAAAGGCTAGGCTATATATCATTACGCTAAGGCCAATAGGAGCGGAGCACCAATGAAGAATGCTTCAAAATCGGGGTTAAATTTAACGTTAGTCCAAAGTAACTATTCCACGCGGACGAAGTCGCGGGCAAAAGCTATTAGTACCCAATATGTTTTTGTTGTGGAATCCCAAAAATGATTGCTGTTGAAACTTTCCGATTTTGCTTCAAGTGAATTAAAGTAAATGATAAATGATCTTTATTTTGCAAATTGGTTATTAAATAACACGTCACACACACAAATTGGTTATTAAGCTACACGTCATTTGTTTGTAAATTTAAACTAGATGAGGCCGGAGGAAACAAACTCAGGGGTCCGTCTCGGAAGTCCATACAATCTATACTGGTTTAATTATATGGGAACCTTGTAAGTTTCAGAGGAGACAGAGTTTCTGAGGTGATCTTTTGAGGAAAAATGCTCACAGATTTGAGTGCCTGTTCATACAGTGCAAGCATTTGTCAGATAACGTATAGCTCAACTTAAAACAAGGAGCTTAACGATTTGACGAACAATACCAAGCTAAGGACGTTTGGATAGGCCGTTAAAAGCACTCAAACTGCCAGTTTGTTGCCAAAAGCCAAAAGTTGTTTTATAACTTACACAAAAGCTTGCTGCTAACTTTGTTAGGCTTGCCACCCGTTTCCTAGATCTTTTAATTCTTCATTGTCAACTAAGGTCTCATCAGACTGCCTACAGAGTTTGTTATGTGGGTAAAATGTTCCAAGCCGAAAACGTTTCCGCCAAAAACTTATCACATTGTCTTTAAAAGTTGCTTTTCTATGCAAAGTATTAAAAAAAAAATTACTAACAAACCCCTTAGATAAATACAAATAGTAAGTACCTAAAGTATAAACAAAATATAAGCTCTCTCAGCAACGCTGGTGGAATTATTAGTAGTGTTCCTAAATATCTTTATATTACAACTATTCCATAGTAATATTGTGACCAGAGAGTCGCCAAAAACAAAAAAAAAACAAAAACAAATGAATTACTAAATTCAATACACAACTCTAAATTTGATATAAATTTGATCTAGAATTTCTTACCACACGGCAGATTTATGAGGTCGAGTTTTATGAAAAAAGTTTTTATTTGGCACTTGTTTCTTTATATATTAGTATGTACATGTTATGTTATGTATGTATTATATGAATATAAAAAACCATCACCTTTTAATAATGACCACGCAATTTTTAAATACTCTGTCTGTGTACCTGACTTTAAGACTTAAATTAAAACAAGGAATAGAAATGTGATGTTAAAATCGTTAAGAATTCTTTCATTTCTAATTTTAAATTAACCTTTATAATAACGCAACCGTGATTTAAAACTGCCTAGACTAGAATTCAAAACGGCCGCTCAAAGAGAAAATCCGCTTTTTTCTTATTCCTCACTAATTGTCAACGGACAAAAGATCTAATTGTTCCCGAGGGAGCAGAGATGAAACTGTTTTGAACTCAACGCAGAACTGCAGAGATATGTTTTAAAGAGAATAAACGCATAATTGGATAGTGTAGGGACAACAGCAGCAGGTTGATTGTTTTGTTAAAAATAATAACAAAAATTAAAACGATACATCTTGTCTTTTTTTTCTGGGTGGGATAGTTTTCGAATGACCCCTCCCGCTCTGGATGGAGCGGGAGTGTCAGACTTCTACAGACTAAGCCCACCCTGTTACTTTAGCTGCCCTTGCGTTCCAGGGCCGCGGTATCTCGTTAGAACATTCCCACAACCCCGGCAGGCGTGTTCGTTTGTCTGAGCAAATTTTAAGACAGTTTTTTCTTTTATAGTTGATAGGCTTGCGTTTGACCATAATCTCACCTGATGTTAAGCGATGATGTGGTCGAAGATGAAGCACGCTTGCCTAGAAGTAACCCATTCACTCTTGACTTAAAGACTCCCAGGTTATAACTATCAGGAAACACAGACTCCGGTAGGGAATTCCACTCCTTAGCCGAACGCACAATGAAAGTATTCCCAAAACGTTTCGTGCGTATGGGTGGAATGTCCACCATGTAACGATGGCGCATTGCCGTTTGTCTTGTAGTCCGATGATGGAATGGGCTTGGTGGAATAAGACTGTGCAATTCCATCGCACACTCCTCGAAATGTAACCGATACAAAACTGATAGGCTTGCAACACGTCGCCGATGTTCTAGGCTCTGGAGCCTTGTCTTGACCAGTTTCTCGTTGCTGATGAGCCTTTTGGCCTGTTTCTCTATAGAATCAAGTGCATCAAGCTGGTATTTGGCAGATCCGTCCCAGAGATGAGAGCAGTACTCCATACACGACCGAACTTGCGCTTTTATACAGGGTTAATTGTAAAACACCAAAAACCTCTAAGGACTGTGTTACTAACATCATAATCAACAACTTTTGTTCTATGACTTTTAAAAATTCGTCATATTTTAGTTCACCAGATTTTCATATAAAAATAAAAATATTTAAATTGAACGCCTTAAACGCATGTAGCGTCTATGCAATGCAAAAGAAAGCGATAGTATAAATTGCTTTCTTTTGCTTCGCATAGAGTTCGTAACATTTAGGGCGTTCAATTTAAATATTTTTATTTTTGTATGAAAATCTGGTGAACTAAAATATGACGAATTCTTAAAAGTCAAAGAACAAAAGTTGTTGATTATGATGTTAGTAACATAGTCCTGAGAGGTTTTCAGTGTTTTACATTTAACCCTGTATACAAATACAATATTTTTTCACTAATAAATGAATATTAAAAGAAAGTATAGAAAAACATTGGTCAAATTACCTATGTGATCACAACTGCTCTCAAAATGATGAAGGCAAACCTTGTGAGGAAACCGCTGAAGTAGGCACAGTCTTATAACCAAAAATCCATTCATTCAAAGACACGCAGCATTCACCAACCAGCACTGAGCTCGCTAGGTGCTTTACGACCCATTCCCATTCATAGAGAGAAGGTCTGTGTCCAAACGTGTATGTGTGTGTGTGTGTGTTTTTTTTTTACACGTAGCATGATAAATATTATTTTATTTATGTATTTGAAACACTACACATTCTTTTATTTACCCTCGTCCATGTAGGTATCACTGCTGGGTGACAGATGAAAACCAGCGATGGGTGCCTTTCGCCCAGCAAATGCTGAGTTGGTTACGCTTTCGGTGTGGACATGCTTAGCGAAATTTTTAGTGTAATTTTTTTTGTTTGTCATTTTCTATTGTATATTGTTGTGTGTCTCCCCGAATAAATGTTATTCAATATAAAAAAAATCAATTTCAAGCAGTGAAACGTTATTCAGAAAAAGTAAAAGATTTTCGTAACACTTTTACTAAGTAGTTACTATTGGTTATTTTTTCCGAGAACCTCACTGTTTCAATGGCGTATACGAACAAAGACATAAAGCAGTCAAAAATGAAAAACAGACTAACGTTTGTTTGATACAGTTGAGATAACTTCAACGAAAGAAAAGGATTCATAGTTACATTATATGGTCCTTTTTTCCTTTTTCGGCGAGAAATCATCAAATAACTCCTCCTGCTCTGGAGCATTAGTAATTTTAATTTAATTAGTAATAGTTATCTGGCCACGTAACGCAAGGCCAACTGAATATTCTCGCAGCCCCAGAGCACTATATATTGTCCTTAGAATCTTTATATTAGTACGTAAAGCAAAATCTTTGCGCCCCCATTTATAACGTTACGTGTGTAGGAATATGATATTTGGCACAATTAAAGGAGATAAAGAGAGCTCACAATATCATATTTATCAACGTTCAAACTTAAATTTGAATTTTGACTACTTGACCTCGTCTTGGTATTGTATCACACTGTTTAGTTTTTAAGTCCTTACTGATACTGTTAACCAGCATCATCTCAATGCTGAGCTAAGACTCTCTTTATCTCTCTCTCCCCATGATTTCCAGGTAGTTCTGTCTAGGGTCAAAGTAAACAACTGGTCGTTAGTTTGGTCTAGCTCGTCGCGCCATCTACAAGGTCTGCCGTGACGCCATCTACCAGCTGTGTCAGGACTCCAGAAAGATCCAGAAAGAGTGGTGATTTTGGCCTACAACATATTGGGCATGTGGCAGACGTGGCCAGCTTAGGCCAACTTCAATTTAATGGCATTATGAAGTCCTTATTATTTTTTTTAAATTTAAAATAGGTTCGCGTTTGACCACCATCTCACCTGATGGTAAGTGATGATGTGGTCGAAGATGGAGCACGCTTACCTAAAAGTAACCTATTCACTCTTGACTTAAAGACTCCTAGGTTATAGTTATCGGGAAACACAGACTCAGGCAGGGAATTCCACTCCTTAGCCGTACGCATAATGAAGGTATTCCCAAAACGTTTTGTGCGTATGGGTGGGATGTCCACCATGTAATGATGGCGCTTCGCCGTTTGTCTGGTAGTCCGATTTTATTCTATTATACTGTACAATAAAGAGTATATATGTATATCTATATAAATTAAATAGGTATGTATTTTTACCTAACTGCCTATTCCCGCTGCTTCACTAAAAACAGGGAGTTTTCTTTTTTAATGTTTGTAGTCCATTAGACGGCAAATAAAAATGCTAAAAGCGATTTGTAGGTATTATATTCATCAGTTTCAGCACCCGCATTTTTTGTCAAAGGAATATTTGAGTAAGAAAAACGACCGACCCATGACATACTTTTCAATATATGAAATGCTCACATTATTTGTAGTATAATATATACTCGAAACACAGAATTATAATAGTATATTTTTTATTAATATTCTTCATGAAAACATTCGAAAGACGTCTTTCAGGACAAAAGCTTCCATCAAAAATATCACCACAAAGTATTTTTTAAAAATGCATCAAATCGGTCTGGGTGGAACGGAAGGGATCGTCAGAATTACTACTGACTAAAAATCCACCCTGTGCCTTTAGTTACCGATGTGTTCCGGGTCACGGTTTTTCGTTGGAACTTTCCCACAACCCCGTCAGGCACTCGCCGTATCGGACCCCATCATTACTGCTAACTGCGATATCAAGCACGCGTGGAATATGACACGCCGTAGACTCAGGCCTGGCTTTTAGGAAAA
Source organism: Tholera decimalis (assembly GCA_943138885.2). Classification (NCBI taxonomy): domain Eukaryota; kingdom Metazoa; phylum Arthropoda; class Insecta; order Lepidoptera; family Noctuidae; genus Tholera; species Tholera decimalis. The sequence continues at coordinate 18,404,599 of OW964572.2, read as the reverse complement.
AGCTTAACAGCTGATTGATTTATTGTTATATATTTTTAGGTAAGATCACATCGTGCGAACCCTGGAATAAGGCGTGAGGCAGTTGTCCGACTGCCGGCGAGTAAACGACTAACTATCAGCGATTTACTCGCTCAAGAAACGCACAGTAAAATATACATTCCGTGTAAACGTAAGAGATGCATATATTAATAGTTGCTCTCTGACTGTTCACACTGCCGGTAGCTACTCGCTTCACTAGTTTTGTCGCTGAGCGACAAGAGCTGTCAAAGATAATACTCGTACAGCGATGCTCGCTTGGCAGTCAGAACTCACGCCCAGAGACCAACTAGCGGTCCAGCGGACCAACTAGCGAGTAACACGAGTAATCGCCCGTCGCACTCGCACACTTACTTATAGCCCAGCGACAAAACTATCGTAACTACATGCTCACTGCTTGCCAACTAGTTTTCAAATGCTAGCTCTACTCCCTACTCGTTCATCGTCGGCGGTGCGACAACTGCCTAAGGTAGACTTTCTAAGCTGTTCATTGCCTTGGTACCTACTTCAACCAGATGAACTACTAACCTTTTGAAGCGCTTAAACAAAATTTTAGATATCCAGAAAAACAGTCTTTAAGTCAATTTTTCGATTTTTACTATAGTAGGGTTTTATTTGTATAGAAGTCGGTATTTTTTTATTATTATTTATAATCGAAGTACTTAATTCGGAAAGAAAAATAATTGAATGTGACTTACAGTACAATTTATTTTCTTTTTTTTTTAGAAAACAACTCTCAACGTCTCTACGGAAAATGTGAAAGAATCATCATAACAATATTTCAATACATTGAAAGGTCAGAACGTCAATACGGTTATCTGCTACAAAAGCGTAGCCCCAGCGTGGCGTAGTAGTGATATCGTAGCGTTGGCTACGTCGTAGCACCGTTGTAATCCTACCTGATAATATTAATTGGTTTATGCGGAACGATATTAAAAAAAACCGCACTGAACATTTTCCGTTACTGGGATTAACTTTAAAATTGCTCTCAAATGCAGTGTAAAAATTAGAAAGAATTAAAACCTTTGTTTACATTTTTAAATATGCCTATTTTCAGTAACGCTAGTAAATCCTTTCCTATAACGTCTAAATCATCACTCAAATAAATTAAACCATTCTCAAAACTAGTTAATTGCTTGTATAAAGTGTAATGTAATATGTAAATAGCAATAATAATGTATTTGGATGTAATAGAATCATTTGAACATTCTTTTTGTATCTAAATAATAATATTCTGTTTGTTATAGGTACTTGCAAAACTCTTTTTTAACCGACTTCAAAAAAAGGAGGTTTAGAATTCGTCTTGAACTTTTTTTTTTTTTTTTTATGTATGTTACCTCATATCTCGGAGACGGCTGGACCGATTTGAAAAATTCTTTTTGCATTTGAATGGGTATAGTTTCTAGTTGGTCCCATTGTTACGAAATCAGGATCTGATGATGGGATCCTGGAGAAATCGAGGAAACTCTTCAAATATTATAGGCACACCTATAGCGTTTTGGGTATTTCTTATAGTAGCTTGTGCAGTTGCTCTCGAAAAGCACCATTTGAGGAAGTGGAACTGATGATGAAGACCCCAGATGGCCACCGAAACTACTCAATAATAAGTATTTCGTTGATTGCGATTAGATTACTTGAATATGGATGTTAAGCACTTTATGCTCGTCACAATGCATATGGTGAAGTAGAGCTGATGGTGATGTACCAGGAGAACTCCTCAAAAATTAACGGCTCTGCACCGGGAAAAGCAATATTTTGTTAAAGGTGATAAGTAGTTGACATTTTGGCTTTTGTAACTAGATAAATTACAAACCGACCCACTAAAAAGCGTGAAAAAAACTTTTTAGCAAAAAATAGAACCGACTTCCATATAAAAACACTACAAAGGCAAAAATAACTTTAATTTCGGAAGGCGGTGTCTTTAGTTTTGTATATATTTTCGTTTTTGACACCGCCTTGCGAAATTAAAGTTATTTTTGCCTTTGTAGTGTTTTTATATGGAAACCGGTTCTAGTTTTTGCTAAAAAGTTTTTTTAGTATAATAGGAGGCAGTTGCAAATTATGTCATTATTACTTTGTTGTGTAGATAATTCTTAGGACAAGGTTTCATTTAAGAAAAAAATAATAATACATTTCAAAACTCAAGTGCGAACACGAACAAAGTCGTGGGCAGAAGCTAGTTTAATATAATTATGTACAGTACAGCATACATTTTGAAACTGAGTACTTATGTAATTGATATCAAAATAGAGATGTACAGTTTAAAATGCGGAACATAATAAAATATCTAACGTTTTAACTTGGTCAGGGAAAAAGTATATCAAGTCATTTGTAGAACAAGAAAAAAGTTAGTTTATTCAGCTTAAGAGCCATTAGACGTTTTTTCGTAAATTTCTAAGATTTCAATCGCCTGCTTTACCATCTTATGTCATACTTTGAATTTTTAAAATACATGTCTAAAATAGATCAACTATTAATGAAGTGTTTTATCGTTTAACATTTACTTAAAACATCTGCATCGCTTTGTGGTGAGTAATCTCCCAAAATAGTTTACAGAAATATCATCGTAGAGTCAACTTCAGATTCCGGAATCTATGACTAATGTTCACAAATTCAGGTGAAAAAAATATGGATAATATAAGACATATACTTGATTTGTGAACTAATGTTCAATATTCAAGATTATTTATTGCATTATTTAGAAAAAAAAATAAAAACCATTGTCTATTTTTAGGTGCTGTAGCGCAAGTTTGTCGCGATTATTTGCATTTAATAAGGCGTAATTTCGATAAAAAAATTACGTCAAAATAAACTTTGTTCTGTGAAAAATTCAAATAAATAGTTTTTATGACAATGCGATCATGTAATTTTGTAATAACATGATTTTAAGAACGCTCTAAATTACTATATATTACGTTGTCCAAGCTAGCCCCATTTAGTGGATTCCGCTTCCGACGCTCGCCCGCGACGATCTTACCGCTCCGCGCTCTCGATCGTTCCGTGCCTGAGTCATCGCTACGCTTCGTCACGCCCGCCGTGACGTCACTCGTAGTCGCCGACTACGACGCCTGGTCCGGATCCGCCTTTTTCGAGGCGGTGAAGGATATCCTGTTTCTATAACAAGAGTATCGTCAAAAACAATTTGGTTTGGCCCCTTCAGGGTAAAACCACAGTTTCGTGGTCCTTGGTTGGAAACCTCACGGTGTCAACAATACCAAGGGGGTGCTGACCCGACGCACCCGCTGATCCCCTTCAGGGTGAAGCAGTCAATTGGAGTCGAGTGCTAGGTTTTGGCCTTGGGGGATCTCCTAGTCAAACCTAGTTACTGAGTTTCTTTTTCAGCTACACACCTAGTGTCGGTTGGGTGTGTCTACCCCTTCGCACTAGACCCAATAGGGCCCGGTTCGCACAATAAGACTGGCGACCGGTTACAAGCTTAGGGCTCACCATTAGGTACTCACCTCCCAGTCTCTACCCGACTGGGAGGGTTACACATCCCCGGACCCATCCATCCGGGGAGTTAGGCCAGTTAGGCTTTAAATAGGCCCCCCGCGGGAGAGAAATCTCCAAAATTTCCCAATTAAATTTTTAATCCATTCGCCAATCATGGCAAACTCCAATATTTTGGAGATACTGTTAGAAATCCTTAGGGAAAACCCTGCTATTTCCGCCAAATATGGCGGAAAAATCCAGCGTGAAATCGCTAATTGTCCCCCGGCTACCGAAGCCAACGTCGCTGATTTTAGTGACGCGCTTGACAGCCCATTATCTCCCCCGCTTGCTGATCAAGGCATTCCGGTTGGTCAATTCACGAAAGTATTTATTAACTCCGATCCCATTGTTCGTCAAACAACGAACGACTTCCGGGTAGATAGCCCTTTATTGCCCCCGCCCGCTGACAAAGTCGTGCCGGTCGCCCGATTCCCGAAATCACCCATTGTTTCCGGCCCACCTACTAATCCCATTGTTCATAGAACAATGGACGCCGCGCAGGTGTGCGCTGCACCTGAATTCCTTGAAATGGACACCACCGAACCTGTGTCCAATAACAACTCCGACAATGATTTGTCATCATGCCCCTCGTCCTCGGAAGACGACTTTCAAGTCGTCACCGGCGGCAAAAGGAAGAAAGGGAAAACCTCCCAGGCCAGCAAGGCCAAAAAGACCACCGCGTTGCCCCCGTCCCCAACTCAAACGCCCGTACGACCCGCTAGCCCCGTCCCAACTACCTCTACTCACGCGCAGAATAGTCGTCCCCCCAGCCCGATAGCCCAAACTTCCTCAGCCCAAAGGAAGCAACGCCCTCCGCCCCCCTTTTACATCCAAGACAAGGGGAAATGGACTGATGTGTCCAAGATGTGTGTTGTTCGAAAGATCAACTACACAAACGCCCGTGCCTGCCAAAATGGCATTAAAGTCACCGTCCCTACGTCGAACGACTATAGGGAACTATATGGCGCCCTCCGTGAAAGGAATATTTCCTTTCACACTTTCTCCTTCCCCGAGGACACGCCCATTCGTGTTATTATTAAACGTGTCCCTAAAGAAATCCTAGTACAGGATATTAAAGACGACCTTGCCGATCAAGGTATACCAGTGATCGCCGTCCATCGCTTACATAAAGCGAGAGGCGGTGAATTGTACGACATGGTTCTTGTCATTTGTGAACCAACCGAAGGTCATCACCCGATTTTCAAGATTAAGTCCATTTGCTCCCTATCCGGTATCTCAATTGAAAAGCCCTACAAAACCGCAACAGTGGGACAATGCCACCGTTGCCAACTGTATGGCCATGCGCAGAGCAACTGCTATGCGACTCCCAGATGCGTCAAGTGTCTGGGCGAGCACAGCACTGCGGACTGTCCTCGGCCCAAAGACCGAACCCTCTGTTCGGAACCACCCAGCTGCGTTCTCTGCGGCCAGACCGGTCACCCGGCAAACTACCGCGGCTGTCCCAAAGCCCCCAAACTCGCTCCTAAATTAGCGAAGCGCGCCAACACCCGCCAACAAAGAGAGGCACCTTCCTCTCAAATTCCCCAACGTCTCGCTCCTCAGAGACCATACCCGTGGAACAGGCTAAACCACGAAAAAGCCTTTCCCTCCTTGGCCCCTCCCAAACCTTTGCAGGCACTGATGGATATACCCATCGCAGCGCAGATCCTGCCTGTAGACGTGGCTCCAGAGGCCACAACCAGTCCCAAACCCGCGCCTCAAACCACTGCTGCTCCTGCAGCCAAACAACCGCCCAAACCCTCACCCGTCGGGAACGGCGAGTCTTGCGCCCAGACTCTACTGCGCCACTATAAAATATTTATGACCCGCCAAGCCAGGTCTCTCCGCGATGCCCTTCTGGCTGCCGAGCAGCAGAATAACGGCAAAATTACAACGGAAATGTACAGCCAAATATTCAGCACACACAGTGATGTCGTGCTAGGCCTCGACCAGATGGATGCGATGGACTGATCCAATGGATTCCCAACGCACAAACCACACTAGGCCTCGATCCCTCAAATTAGGTTTTTTCAACGCCAATGGCATTTTCAACCAACGCGCCGAAATAACTAAATTCCTCCGCGACCACCAATTAGACATCCTCCTTATACAGGAGACCCTTTTGAAACCCCACCGCGCTGACCCCAAAATTGCGAATTACCGTCTAGTTCGCAATGACAGAACACGCTGCCACGGCGGCGGTACCCTTATTTATTATAGGAAGGAGTTATACTGCATCCCTCTGACCCCACCCGCGCCTCTCTCTCACCTAGAGTACTCTGCCTGTCGACTAGGCATGACTGGTCATCCTCCGATAACCATCATCTCTGCCTACCATCCCCCACCATCGGTCGGGTCTCTTGCTTCAGACGATCCTATCGCGCTCACCAGCGATCTCACGAACCTCTTCGGCCTAAGTGACTCCGTCTTACTAGCGGGCGATCTCAACGCCAAACACCCCGCTTGGAACAGCAACACGACAAATGCCAGAGGCAGAATCGTGTATAACCTAGGCGCGACCCTAAACTATGACGTCATAGCTCCGATGAGTCCCACCCACTACTCACACGACACCAACCATAGGCCCGATGTTCTCGATGTGGCGCTCCTAAAGAATGTAAACCTCCGTTTACACTCCATAGAAGCGCTTCACGAGCTTAACTCGGATCACCGTCCCGTTATCCTACACCTAGGTTCCCGTTCGGGTAACCATGATCCTACCCAACCTCCTCCGACCCAATTGATCACCGACTGGAGGAAAGTAAGTGAAAAACTGAAATCCACCACGTCGCCACAATTGGACACCATTCCTGACCACATAGTCTCAGTCGCTGACACGACGTCGGCGATCGACTCGCTTACAGATCACGTACAATCCGTCCTGAACGATTGTTCAAGGGAAGTTCCTGTAGTGGAAGACCACCGCTGGAAACTCCCGGATGATGTACGGAATCTGATAACCGAGAAGAACGCAGCCATCCGCGCGTACAGCGCTTTTCCCTGCGCCGCAAACAAAGCTCACATGCGCAACTTACAGCGTGCTGTAAGGAAACGCATTACCGAGCAGCGTAATGCGAGCTGGGACAAGATGCTGAGCGAACTTGAGCCCACCCATCTTGCCTTCTGGCAGCTTCAGAGGAAGTTACGATCCACTGAAGAGGCCACAATGCCTCCTCTCATTCGTCCCGATAAGAGTATCGCCTTCGATAACTCTGAAAAAGTAGAATGCCTAGCCGACAGCCTAGAGTCCCAGTGTTCTCCCAGCTCTCAACCAGTAGACCAAGCCCACCTCGATATGGTGAACGCCGAAGTCGAACGCAGAACTTCCCTTCCGCCCATCGAAGATCCCGATAATCCACTGGCCCCCATCACTCCTGATGAGGTCCAGGATATCATTAAAAGTCTCCAACCGCGAAAGGCCCCTGGCTCCGACGGCATCACCAATAGGGTTTTCAAACTTTTCCCCGCCCAGCTTATAGTGCTAATGACTGCCATCTTCAATGGCGCATTGAGCAATAATATGTTCCCTACAACCTGGAAACAGGCCACCGTCATAGGTATTCCCAAACCAGGCAAGCCCAAGTCTGACCCGTCTAGCTACCGTCCCATTAGCTTACTCAACGTCCTCGGTAAAATCTATGAAAGGCTTATATATAAGCGGCTCAAAGATTTTGCCGAAGCAAAGAGTCTAATACCCAATGAGCAGTTCGGATTTAGAACCGAACACTCATGTATCCACCAAGTCCACCGCATCGTAGAACACGTCAGCGCCGGCTTCCAACGGGGCGCAATAACGGGAGCCTTATTCTTCGACATAGCGAAAGCGTTCGACAAAGTCTGGCACAATGGCTTAATCTATAAGCTATACCAACTCGGCGTGCCTGACCGTCTCGTGCTCATCCTACGGGACTTTTTATCGAATCGCACCTTTCGTTATCGAATTGAGGGGGAGCTCTCCTCCCCCCATCCCATTCGCGCAGGAGTTCCTCAAGGCTCCGTACTATCCCCCCTCGTTTTCACGTTATTCACTAGTGATATTCCCAAGCATAAAAATACCCAGCTAGCCCTATTCGCCGACGATACGGCTATCTATTATACCGGTCTTAAACCCGATGCCATCGCTCGCACTCTCCAAACTTCCGCAAACACTCTGGCCAAGTGGTTCCGGAAATGGAGAATCGAAGTCAACCCAGACAAAAGCCAGGCAGTCCTCTTTTCTAAACCGCGGATAAACCCACCCTCCCCCCGTCCGATTACCATGTACGGCAAGCCGATCCCTTGGGAAAAGCAAGCTAAATACTTAGGCGTGGTCCTCGATAGACACCTCTCCTTCGCTGAGCACATAAAGCAGGCACGTTCGCGCGCCGCTTTCGCTCTAGGTAGGCTCCACTTCATTCTTAGCTCTCGCAACAAGTTATCACTCAGGTGCAAGCTGCGTATTTTCACCGCGGTCATCCGTCCCATCATGACCTACGCCTGCGTTGTTTTCGCACACGCAAAGCCCTACCTCCTCCATAAGATGCAGACCCTCCAAAACCGATTCCTCCGTAGAGTCACGGGAGCCCCCTTTTATGTTCGAAATGAGCTTCTTCACGTAGACCTCAAGATGCCCACCATCCAGCAGTTCATGAAACGCGTCTCCAAGCGTTTCTTTGAAACTTCAATCCAACATAGGAATCCCCTTATCGTATCGGCCGCCCAATACGAACCCTCGCGTATCTCTAAGATTCGCCGACCAAGGCATACCCTAGTCACTCCCGATGACGCAATCACCCTGCTCCAAGAGAGCCGTAGGGAAACAAGTACAGTGGCACACAAACACAAAAACCGACCGTCCTTCCGTCCTCGCCGCCGAGGCCCGCCGCGACGTCCCCGTAATAGTCCACCCCGACCCTTGCCAGAGCCAGCCCGCGACGCTGAGCCAGTAGCTTTAAATTCCCTTATTAATAATAATAATGATATGATCCAGCCTGTCCCTAGCTGCCCTCCCCTGCGACGCCCTAAGCCGAGGTCCGTACCCCACAGGGGGTGCCCTTAGCGTGTAGTCGCCTAGTTTGTAAGTTTTTTAATAAGCCCTGGCTGGAGGCTTTAATTAATTTATTAATTAAGGCAACCACAGGCAAGCCCGGTTAAGCAGCCGACAACCTCAGAGGTTGACCTGCGAGATGCCACACAAAAAAAAAAAAAAAAAAATAGCCCCATTTAGTATGGCCCGAGCGCCCGCCAGGGTAGGACGTGTGTCAATTTTTTCCGCGTCCCGACAGTCGATCGCACGTATCGAGAACGCTAACTATACTACGACTACGCGGGTTTTGATACACGTATTTTTTTGTAAGAAATATTTTTAGTGCTTTATACGTAACGTAACGTTTTAGCTACGGAGAACAGGCACGGTATATACCATTGTGTCAAAAAAGGGAAACGCAATAATTTTGCATCATTAAGAATAGAATTAGAATAGAATTTATTTATTTAGAATAGAATTTATTTATTTTCTCACCACAAATTAATACATTAGATAATTGACATAAGGTACAGACAATTTAAACATAATTTGTGGGAGACTGGTGCCTAAACTAAGTTTTTTCCAAAACCTGTAAGTCAGAATTAAAGAATGCACATGAAGCAAGGTACATCTTTTTTAACCGACTTCAAAAAAAAGGAGGAGGTTCTCAGTTCGTCGGATTTTTTTATGTATGCTCCCTGATTACTTGAAGACGGCTAGACCGATTTTAAAAATTTATTTTTTTGTTTGATAGTGTATACTTTTTTATTGTTTCCATTGTCATCACGTCAGGATCTGATAATGGAATCATGGAGAAATCGAGGGAACTCTTCAAATATTATAGGCACACCTATAGCGATTTGGTTATTTTTTGTAGTAACTTGTGCAGTTGCTCTTGAAAAACACCATTTAGTAAAGTGGAACTGATGATGAAGACCACAGATGGCCACCGGAACTACTCAATAATAAGTATTTCGTGGGTTGCGATTCGATTACTTGAATATGGCTAAGCACTTTATGCTCGTTACAATGCATAATTATGGTGAAGTAAAGCTGATGCTGAAGTACCAGGAGAACTCCTCAAAAATTATCGGCTCTGCATCGGGAGAAGCTATATTTTTTATAAGGTGATAAGTAGTTGACATTTTGGCTTTTGTAACTTGATAAATTACAAATTAAAAAGCGTTAAAAACCCTTTTTAACTAACTATTTGGAAGTCGGTGTCCAAACACGAAAATACGAAAAAAAAAACACCGACGAAGGAAAGCAAAGTCGATTTTATTTTTAGTTTAAAAGTTTTTTGCTTTTATAATATAAAGTAATAATTTGATGTA